>JAJKFI010000008.1:29528050-29660557 GCA_029204185.1 Lerista edwardsae
ACACACACACACACACACACACACACACACACACACACACACACACAGAAAGGCCAGCAACAGCAGTTCTGATTTTGTTTTTGTTTTCTGCTGCTCGCCTTGCCTCGTTGCCTCCCACCTCAATTTGTGTCCCTGACTCCTTGCACAGGCACAGGCACCCCCCTCCCCCTGCTCGCTCGCCCACCTGCCCCACTCCTTGGGACAGCAAGACAAGGCAAACCCAGGGGGAGCCCTAGCTGTTCACAAGCAAAAAGGCACGTCCACAGAAGTCCTCTCAACACACACACACACACACACACACACACACACACACACAAACACACATGTGCGCGCCTGCGGGCACATGCACACACACACCTCAGCCGCTCACCAGAGCCTCCCCCACGACTTGCGTCCCTGCCAGGCTCCTGGGTGGCAGCAACGGCGGCAGCTCCTCGGCCTCCCCACCCGGAGCTGGTTCGGGCTCTTCCCTGGTGTCGAGCACCACCGACTCCACAGCTGCCTGAGTGCCAGCCAGGAGCAGGTCTGTGCCGGCCTCACTGCCTGGAATAGGCTTGTCCTCGCCGGCTCCCCCATCACCCGGCACCGCCGCAGTTGCAGCCACGGCCGCCATTTTCTCTGCTGTTCCTTCCTTCTCCCTCTCCCAGCAGTGGGATCGATAACCACGGCCTTCTTCGCCGCCTGGGAAGGGAGGGGGACGCTGTCTATTGGGGGCCAAGTACCTTGCCACTTCTAATCTCCTATTGGAAGCAAGGGAAATCCATCAGGCGTGAGAGGAACTTCCCATTGGTCAGAAGAGAGAACGTTGGTCATGAAGGAAGGATGAGGGAAAAGGGGGTGGGGCATACTCCTATCTGTCCATTACCCCCAGGAATTTCATTTTTACCCCATTTGGGGTAATTTACCCCTGTTCCCTGACCACTGGGCTAAACCATATTGTGCGCGCACACACACACACACACACACACACACACACACACACACACCTTCTCTTTCTGAGTGAATTTAGACAGGAGATGCATATGCTGGATTGCTTCTGAATAGCCTATTACTTGGTGCTTCTGTCAGTTTGAGTGGTAGAATTCTGTATGTCCAGACCAGATAATTGTTATTGTTCAGCTTCCCTGGATTAATAGAAAACTTTTAAGTGGCTTGTAGTCATCTGAATTTGACATTAGTATCAAATAAGGGGATGATCTCTGAAAAACTGTCATCCCAGGCCAATAGTCTCCCCTATCCAACCCAAGACCTATTATACTGTGAAAGGGGTAATGGGAAGAAGAAGAAAAGATTGTGCTTGGAAAACGTATACCTGAGCTGCAGGGCCTAAGAGCCTGGTTGATTGCTTTAACAAGATCAGCAATTGAAGAATGTAAAGAAAGTTAGGGGATCCTTAATGAAATCCACAAACCCAGTTTTTTAATTCTTCCCCATTGTTAGCCAAATCAGGCCTTCCATAGCCTTCTAAAAACAGTTGCTTAGGAGGCAGTTCTAAAAGGTTGGTGGCAAGGCAGGAGGTGTGGACTGATGGTTGAGCTGCTGGTACTGCCTGAGCTAAGCAGGAAAATCTGCGGTTTGCTTTTGGATGGGAGACGAATGCCAGGCTGTGACAAGCTGCAGCACCTGTGGTGGCAGAACAGAGTCGCTGTGGAGCTGATTAGCTCACTGCAAGTGAGAGTTGCGGTTGGAGTGTGTGAGGAGGCCAGCCGGCAAAGAAGGGAATACGACCTTGAGGACCTGTCCAGGCTTGACCTGCGATTGCCTGCTGAGGCTTGATGGCAGGCAGCAAAGGAGAGAACCACACTATGAAGGCAATGTCTGGGCCTGAGGACTGCAGATCACAAGAATACTGTAGATTTGTAAAAAACCCACTGGAAAAAAAATGGTGGTTTAGACTAGCCTGCTCATGTAAGCCACCTTGAACATTTGCTTCGGCTTGGGAAAGGTGGGGTATAAATTCTTCAAATAAAATAAATTCAAATAAAGGCCCCATCTGACCTCCCCTTGCAGTGCGAACATCACTGGATGGGATTGTAAGGGCTTGGAAAAGGAGGCTGGCTTTGGAGGATGCATACTCATCTCTCCCAAAGGATCCATGACTTTGAGAATTGAGTGTGCCTCCCCCTTGTGGCTTAAAAGATCCTTGGGGAGGGGTAGAGAGTGCAGGTCAGCTAAGCTCAGGTTCCCCCGCCTGTTTAGCCCACACAAAAGGGCAAGTTGTTCTGCTGTCCTGCCAGATCCAGTTGGCTGAGGGCTCACCCCTGTACTCCTCACTGCCACTGTACCCTGGTGATGTCAGAGGACTAGGCTCCCACCAGTTTAAGGGGGTTGGGGGAGAGGAAGGGGCATTTGTACCCCATTTTCTCTGCTCTCACCAATGCCCAAGTTGGATCCTTAGTGATTGGCCAAGGAGAGGTAGCAATTGGCAAGGGTTTTTTTTTCCTCCTAATCGCTCCCTTATCCTTCCTCCATGTTAGCATAGTGGCGGGGGGAGGTTATCCCAAGTTATCCTCCCAATAATCCTGTCGAGTAGGTAAGACTGAAAGAAGTGACGGGCCCAAAGCTCTCCAGTAAACTTTCTGGCTACACAGGGATTTGAACTCAGGTCTTCAAGTTCCATGTATAACACTATCCATGGCAAGTACACTACAGATATTTCAATACATTGTTTTTAAGCAGTTCCCCCACCCTCCAGAAGTTAAGCCTGAGAGCTCTTAAACATTCTGTGGTGACAAACGTAATCTTTCCCCTCTTTGGGGCTATTTTTTCATCTTCCATAGGCGTACCTTCCACCCTGCAGGCTTTGGGGACACCTCAACATTCTCTGGTGGCTGCTGAGTCACCCAGAGGCAGTAGCCATTATCCCTCCATGGTCTTGGAGCCTCTTTGCCTTCCCCTTGACCAGTGTCCAATATAAGCATGACCTGAGCTATCTCGCAGGACCCGGAAGCCTACCTGCTGTCCGGGTGGCCCCAAATGATCAATTTCTCAGGTAAATCAGGGCTTAGGCCCACTGGCTATAAAATTTGGGAGTGAATCTCCTCCTGGGTGCCCTTGTCTAGCACAGGAGCACTAGATGCTCAGTGTGGGTTGTGCCTTGGAAGCCTTGGGTTGGGGGAACTGCATAAATATTGACAGGGAATATACCTAGTGGAGGTGCAGCAAGATTTGTTTTTCAGCTCGCATTGTAAACTTTGTACTCTTTTATCTCCCTCAGTTCTGTTTTCCCACCATTTTGCCAGCCTCGCTTTTTCCATATTTGCTGTGCTTTTCTCCCTTGTGGTTCCACAGTCGTGTGTAACCTCTTATATGCCACATCTCTGCCACTATCATATTTCACTGTGTACTGTTTGGGTGGTGTGTGTGTGTGTGTGTGTGTGTGTGTGTGTGTGTGTTTGTGTTTGTGTTAAAGGAAATACCTTTGCTTGGAGTGGGGCTTTTCCAAAGCGGCTTCTCTCTGGCTTCGGATGGTGGCAGTCATTCAACTAACAGTTACCCCAGTTTGCCAAATAAAGTGAGGGAAGTGGAAGGCAGGGTACTGCGTGATAGTCCCTAACCACTAGGCACTGTGCCCAGTCAGTCCTCTACCTTCTCTTCCAGCTTCAGTGCAGGAATGCTGGTCCATTCAATTAATCTGAGGCATGGTGCCACTGAGCAGAAGAACTGTATCAAGTCATTGTAATATGACTCCAGTGCTGGTAGCAGTTTCCTTAGCAACCCAAGTGCTGAAGCCAGGAGAACCTCAATACCATATATAAAAAAACAAAACACTGTCCCAACTTACCAGTCCTTACTGTGAAGTGAAAATGCCTCATATAAAATAGGCAAAATGTTTGGGTTCTGGAAACCTTGGATGTGTCCCTGTGTACTGCAAGTGAAGTACATAATGCTTGGCTAATTTATCAGTGAGTCAGAAGACAACATTTCATGCATTTTGATATTTTTCAAATTGAATTTCATAATGTCTTGGGCCTTGGGTAGCACGTTGTTTTCATTTTTGTGGGTAAAACTTCTCTTTTTTAAAAAGATAACTTGATTCACATACCAAGAGACCTTTGCAAAGTCATTGTGTCGCATTCCAGTAGTTCATTGCCAAGCTGGGCCAGGCAGGGCAAGCCCTGTTCTCAGAGGACATATTTGCACAATATGCTCCAAGTCCGGTCATTGAGAATGCACCACATGTGCCCACAGTGATTGTGCATGATCTGTTGGCACCCTAATGAGGTACAAATGTATTCAAAATGCTGCTGTATTTTAACATACCCCTGCTCTTCCACTGGCAAGCGCTTTTATTTTTTGTTGGCCTTGCACTCTTACTTTATATGATTGCAAAGGTTTTAATTTTAGATCATTCCTCTTCTCTTTGCAACCCCCTGGAATGCATTTATTTAAAAAATATTGTTCTCTGGGGCTTTCTCAGAAAAAAAGCATTTGAGGCCTATCTGAGAAGCCAGTTCCCATGAACTCTGCTTGTGAATTCATTGGATCTCTGAGACATCTCATGAAAACTGAAGTGACTAATTAGGTTATTCCAAGAAATCTTAGGCAAGTAATAGATTGAGTACATTAGCATATGAACAAAAATGCTCTGGTCCCCATTCCCTAGTGGAACTAAATTTCAGTATATCTAAATGAAGCAGTTGCTCATTCTTCCCTATTTACTCCTGCCTCCATTTCCCATTGTTTCTCTCTTATCTTTCTTATTTAACTATCTGGATTTTAAGTAAGATGTAAAGATGAAATAAGAATGAAAGTCATTCTGAAGCTAGAAGCACATGTTTGTTTTTTTTAATTATAAAATGATAAATGTTTTAGTTACGGCAGGCTATAATTTAGAAGAGCATTCCTTCTCATGGGAGAGACAAGAAAGAATCTTTCCTTTAAAATGTTACTTAGAAGTGTTTGTGTTAAAAATAATTGTGCATTTTTTTTACAATTTATTTGATTAATTGGGTGCTCCCTTTGATTAAAACCTTGTAATCAATTAAATCTAACCAATTCATCCTTTAATTGTGGCATCCCTAGTCGCTGTAATTGATAATGACATTTGGTTCTGGGCAAATCAGAGAAGTCCATCACTGGGGCTTCCCGTGACACACTTCAAGGGATTTGCGCTGGTTCAGGGGAGCGTTTAGATTGTGCAGCCAACTAAAATGTTGGAAAAACCAACCCTTGGTTGTGAAGGAGACTCTGGAGCCTGCTGCTAAAATTGATCATGTTGGTATGAGATGCTAGTAACAGTGCTGAGAAATGCTTTGAAGAAGTCTTGTGTACTTGTGCACCATGATGTTTAATATTAGATAAGATAATTAAATGGCCAAGTGCCATAATGACAAAGCTTTCTAACATCCAAACATATCATTTTAAGAATGTATAGTGGAACTGTTATCAATTTGTGCAACATATAATTACAGCAGTTGTTGCAAAATGTAATGAATTGCACAATGGGTGTGGAATTGGCTACCATTATAGTTTGGAATTATTGAGGTGGGTGTGATTGGTTTTGGTGAGCTGATGAAAATGCACGTATGTGTACAGTTCTATGGGAAAGAGGTACCTGAGTCTGCAATAAAATCATTAAGTGGCTGGATTTGAAAGATAGGAGGATAAATATTTCATCAGATAACAAATTTGTGTTAGAAGATGTGAGGGAGCAGTGCACATCTTGATGAAAAATCATGTGCTCCTGAAGAGTATCAAACTTTTAGAAAGGTGAAATGGATATTGTTGGGTTAACCTAGTGATCACATGCGAATAGTGGATTTTATTTTCTCAACTTGCTCAAGGCTTGGTGGGTATTTTAATTAATCTGAACCTTCCACTTGCCCATAGTTTGCTTTTCCTCGCTTCCACTTCTCCTGTTGCATATGGGGGGAGGCTTCTCCTATATGAATCTGCCATGTGAGACCCAAGTGCATGTGCGCTGACTTTGAGAGTTAGGCAAGTGGTGGCAAAGGATGAGGACTTTGCTGTGGTGGTGCCCTAATTGTGGAATTCCTTCCTTACTAATATTTGTCCGTCACTTACCCTGTTTTTTAGACACCCGGTTCAAATGGTCCTATTTTCTAAAGCTTTTAATGAATTATTTCCTCCCTGCCTTCTGCTTTATTGTTACATTATTTCTTATTTTGTGTTTTGTGTTTGCTTGGGTTTCATTTGGGTTTATTTTTTAAACTTTATTTCACTGTTAATGATTTTATTCTGGTTTTGCATTCCACCTTGAAGGTTTGGTAGTAGAACAACATAATACTGTATAAGTGCTTAAAAAAATGGAAGCACCAATTTTTTTAGGGATTGACCTCAAAAAGAAAGCAAAATATGTACTTTTGATTCTGCCCCTGCTTGTAAATGGTGTCCTCATTTGAAAACAAGACTTCTCAGACTCTGTTCTCTTCTTCCACAAAGAGCTGGGTGTGCAGACACATACTGAATATGGGGAAAACAGTGGATGTGGCCGAGTACATTGGCACAAGGTGCATTGCTAGCCAATGTACTTCCGTTCCCCTTCTACACATGTACTTTTTCAAAGTACATTATTTTCAAACAGTGTTATTTTCAAACTAACACAGCACATCAGTATGCTGCAAAAGGTCCATAAGTGTACCATGTGGGTTTGGAGCACAGTGGTTGAAAATTACTGAAAAACTCTTCCTGGTTCTGCGGCTCAGTTTTTAGGGCAACTGTCTGTAGTAATGAATTCTCTATACTTCCTGTGCTGATGGAGGTATAAAGGCAGACGATTCCTTAGTACAGACAGTTGCCCTAGTAACAGAGCTGCAGGAGTCTTATCTCCTGGAAGTGACATCACAAGAGGCAAAGACCATAGAGGTCACTGTGCGAGGGAAGAAAAACATTGAAAACGGCTGGTCTAACACCTTACCAGGGTTTATATTACTTTATCTTTAATTATCTAGCTCAGGGGTGGGGATCCTTTTTATATCAGAAGACCACATTTTATTTATTTCACTGTTATTATTGTAATTCATTATTATAATTCATTATTGTTTTCCTTAAGTAGAAAAGGCATACATTTTTATTTAACATACCGTGGTTCATACCCTAAGAAGCGCTCAGGCATATGACAAGTCATTGGGAGCTTCCCAGTTCACCAATTACTGATATTCCACTGAATAAATAAATGTTACCCCAAAATACCTTGAGTTTGGCATTATGTCATGAAATGAAAGGCGTTTTATTTATTTAGGACCCACTCCTGAGGCCCATATCGCTGGTGGTACATGTGTATTGCCAGCTAAATGTGTTGCGAACATGTCGTAAAGCACATCCATAACACCTTACCACATACGCTGGGGCAACACCAAGTTAGCACCTGGCCCCACAACGTGAGCAGCTAGGACAGCCGGCACTCCAGCAGCACCAGCTGCCAGTCAGCCTGTTTGGGGCGGGGGGTAGGTGGAAAGAGGGTGGAACTGGGTGGGAGGAGAGGAGGAGCTGGCCTGCCAGGGGGTTGGATCCAGCAGTGGTCCCTCCTCGAACTGGGCAGCCCGACACAGGGCTGCTCAATTCACCACCGGCAAAATAGCTGGCAGTGTGTTGAGGAACCCTATCGTGGGCAGTGGGGCTTTCCTTGAGGGAAGGGGTCAAATGTCCCCTTCTCCTGAGGAGCCTCTGGCTGCTGCCTGGTTGCCACGGGATGCAGTGGTAGCCGTTTGACCACTGTTGCACCCATGGCAGCCAGGCAGTTCAGGATTGGGCTGTTAGTTAGTTGTGGTCCTGGCCCAGGCACTACCGCCCATGTGGCACCCGAGCCAGGACTGCAGACTGCCGCTCCCCCCAGGACGTCTGCTACCATAGCCACCTCACCTGGAGCCCTATGAGACTTCTACATACACTGCAGACCCTCCATAGGCTTATTGCAGACTTTGAAAGGCCTTTAAGCATTACTTCCTGTTTTCGGCAAAACCTGGAAGTAACGCTTACAGGAGTTCCAAAGGCTGCAGTAAGCCTTTGAAGGGCATGCGGACACCACTTATGGCCTTCCTGGCCCTCGGGAGTGCCCTGGAGCATGGATGGTAGCGGTTCTGGAGGGCGGGCGGCAGTGCCCAGGTCTTGAGATCAGTAGTATAGGTCCTCCCCTGAATTTAGTATATGCAGACAAACATACAAAAGGCTGCAACTGGTAGCCCAAGACACCTCATGAGTTAGTGTTGTTACCTGTGGCCTACATACTACCACATACTGGTGTAATTTGGCTTATTAAACAAGTAGACATCTAAATATTTTGTCAAAACAACATTGTGTTTTGCTACTTGTGAACATTCTGCAAACCTATTACTATAATCTGTGTTGAAGGCAGGACCCTTTTCTTCTTCTGTTAAATACTATATTAATTGATAGCATGGTGTATAAGTAATCACTTACCTGAAACACCTTTAGCGATCCATGGATGATCTTTTGATTCAGGGTTAGTCTTATACGTGTTTACCATTGAACATGGTTTGACATCATCCTGGGGGAAATATGCATAGCTTCTGACTTCTGACATTTATATTCATCAAGCATTGGTTGGAAGAAAATCCTTCATTACTAGTTTTTTTGAAATGGGAAAGTGACATTGCCAACACTGTTAAATGTGAAACTTTAATTTAACGCATCTCTTTTACAAAGCAAAGAGACGAGAAGTTAAGCACTGTTGAGAGTAATTACTGACATGACTAAGGGCGCAGTCCTAAACTAAATTAGGCTGGCATAAACTAAGCCAACGAAGTTTGGCCAGGACAAGGGCCATATGTTTGGATGACTCTTGGAGTCAGAGAGGCCAACACACAGACGTGCGTCATCCTCCCTGACTCCCAGAATAGTTCAAACATGCTTTATGGTGCCCCTTACGCTGGCCAAACTTTGCTGGCTTAGTTTATGCCAGCCTAACTCCAGTTTAGGATTGTGCTCTAAATGTTGAAAGATAGGAGGGAAAAAAATCCTATCACTTAGCAAAGAGCTTTATTTGGAGATTTAATTCAGAGGAAATGATGTGGTGTTGTCTGAGCTTGGGGCTTCTTAATTATACCTCATTTAATAGCAAGACACCTGCTGGGACTTGTTGCTGGGTGCTCATGTATTTATTTCCACTGAGTGAAAGAAACAGAAGCTGTTTTGGCATCCTTGTGTCACTCCCCCATCACCTTTGTACCAAGGTGTGACACCCGAATGATGCAGGAAAGAGCATGGTGCACAAGGGTTGTGAACTGCCTCTCTAGTAGTTGAGACCTTTAAAATTAGACCTTCAAAAATGGGCTAGTTTGCCTATTTTATGCTCCACCATCAATTACACAGGCAGTGCTGACAGACCCCTATTCCCAAGGACTCTGCAGTTTAATGTAGATGTTGGGGAAAATATCAGAAGGAAGTCAGGAATGATAAGGCTAGGGGGAGGGCAAATTCCACTACATTTCCTTAAAGTTTTATTACAGTTGAGAGTAAGGATTGACAGGATCAGTTGAAATACACACAGACAAGAATTTTACATTGATGGTGCTTCAGATCGTTCTAGAAATCTGCTACTGTGAAGACTTTGATTCAAGACGAGGGGTGAAGGGAAAGCCCCTGTGAGAGCAGAGTAACAGCCATGCAAATAAAACCCTAGCATACCCTTCAGAGCCTGGCAATGGATAATATTTAGACATTAATGTTGTTGAGAGCCCAATCCAACTTTCCAGTGCTGGTGTAGCTGCAACGCATCCTCAAGGTAAGGTAGCAAATGTTTCCCTACCCTGAGGAGGTCTCCCTGACTGTAGGATGTAGTGCACACCCCGTTGGCCTGGCTACATCAACACTGGAAAGTTGGATAGGATTGGACCCTTAGTCATTACATTAACAAGGGCTCTGTAGTATATTAGCAGGCCAGATGACACAAGCCATTTCCATGTGTTCTGGTGACATGCCCACAGAACATTTTTTTTTCAGTAGAGATACACAATATTCTATACCCCATGAGGCATGACTCCCAGTAAAAGCATGTGGGATGTGCACACTTTAGAGTTACACAGGATTCTTCATCTTCCTTTGTACTTCAGAGTGCTTCTGTACTTCTGTGCCAACATTTGTAGGCATATTTTATCAATTCTACATCTAAATTTTTTTGGTGATTTATTTTTTTGGTTTACTATGCAGTGGCTCTTGGGATTGTGCCATGAACTCAATTAAAATATGTCTAATTTAAGGCAGTGGAGGAGTGATGAGGGAAGAGACAATTATAGTGTTGCAGTATGATTCACTGAAAGAGCTTCCTGCATGAAGCTTCCCTGCTCTTGTCTTTTTTTTTTTTTTTTGACACTGGATAGTTTGTTATATTTAAAGCTGCATATTGCCCAGATGTTCACAATCTGAATGATTTCAAGTGTATGAATGGTTGTCCTGCTGATGCCCCTTGCCAAGTCTGAACAAGGTTATAGACAAGGTATTTAATTACAGTACTTCCTTCAAGGAGTTTTTCTCTCCTCCTCTGCCACCCTTTGGTTCCCATTTAAAATTGAATTGAAAAGGATTAAGTGTCCGTTATTCAGTTTCAGTATAGATTGTTAGCACAGTTCAGGCATCAGAAAGGAACACAGTAATCTAATACTGTATAAACTGCTCCAAACACATTGCCTTTAAAAAAAAAAGGATTTATTTTTCTCTGCCCCTACGCTGAACATCGTATAATGATGTCATCACTAGTTACTTCTGAATTGGGAGGCCAGGCGGAACGTGAGAACAGGGGTAAGAGACTCAAGACGCAATTGCGTCAGTGCTACATTATTTGTGCCGATGTGGGTGTGCTGAGCGGCACCCACACATCAGCGCTAATGCTCCCAGACTGGTGCTGGGGCAGTTCTGGGAGAGTGGAACTGGGTGGGGGGGTGGGCGTGGGTCTGGGATGTGGGTGTTACGCCGTATCCAAGGCCACATCCCCAGGCCACCTGGCCCCAATTTGGGCCATGCGGTCTCTTTGGTTCTGCGCCCGGCCGCCCGTAGTTTCCGGGGGGGGGCACAGATCCAAGGAGCACATTGGGGAGGCTGACACCTCCCCTGCTGCAGTCACTCTGGAAGCTGCGTTGGGTGCAGTGCAGGCCTGCCGGCTTGCCTGCTGCTCCAAGGCAGCTTAGGACTGGGCTGTTAGACTGGATGGGAGGGCTTTTACAAGCGTGCAAAAAGCTCATACTGGAGTTCTGCCTTCTTAGCTGAGCCGGCGCACACGCGAGAAGACCCATTAGTGGGTCTCTGGGCTTACCTGGGGGGAAGGGGATGAATGTCCCCTGCTTCGAAGGAGCCCCTGGCGGCTGCTTGCCTACCGCTGCACTTGCAGCGGCTAGGCCTCTCAGGACTATGCTGCCCGTGAGTGCAGTTGCTGAGCAGTAACTGTATCTCAGGATGTCCTGCTCCTGTACATTGTAATTGTAAGAGCAGTTATTAAGATAGACAGGTTAGAAATAGGGTACAGTGATTCAATTGATTCTGTTTATTGGCAAAACGCCAATAATAAGTGAAGAGCTCCAACAGGAAGAATCTGTTTGAATTGTATCATGATGAGGTGTCACCCGTGGCAATAAGGGATTAGTAATCGCTATAACATTGCACTGTGCTGTGGGACCATCAGTGTGCCTGACAGATTAAGGAGGAAAGGAAGGGAAAGGAAAGAAATTGTGATCATGATTTTGACAAGTGTTAGAGCATTCACCAGAGCAATTCATTGTGTCTGAAAAAAACAGTTAGTTAAAAATTGGTCATCTGTGGAAACTGGCCTGTTACAGGGAAGCTGCGGATGAAAAAAGAAAGCCTAATAGCAGTCAGTTTGTGAAGTGGAAAGCAAGGCGTTTGAGCAAAGATCTGGGCTCTTTCTTTCTGCCTAACCAATAAATCATGGGGACCGCTCCAGAGAACATTAATCAATAAATGGGGCTTAAAAGCTTAAGCATGCACCACAGCGACGGGTGTGGCGGTGGGGAAACGTTATCTGCAAAGCAGATTTGACCACTGCCTGGCATGTCTTGGTCTGTGAGAGGCTGGGCTGCCTTTGAAGAGAACTGCAGCTGGTGTTAGATGCTGCTCCCAGGCTGGTCACAAAGCCTGGTCATTCGAGGCTTATGACTCTGCTGTTATTCTAACTGCACTGTCTGCTTTCAAGCCCAATTCAAAGTGGTGATTATTACTTTTACAGCCCAATCCTGACTGAGCTCCCCTCACCAATGCAGTTGCACCAAGGGAGTATGTGCAGCATCTGGGAGGGCAGTCCAAGAGGCTCCCTCAAAGTAACTTTTGTTCCCTTAAATTGGGATAAGCCTCTGTTACCCCAATGGGTCTCCTCAGACCTGCACCAGCCATTTTGCTGGCAGAGAAGATTGAGAGGGAATGGGGAAAGAACAGAGATAGGTGCCATTGCCACCAGGATCCATCACTCTCTCCCCAATTCCACCTCTTGCCTTCCCCCTCCCTGCCCAGAAATTCCCCTGTTCTGCCCCCCCCACAACCTATCGTCTTCCTTAAGTGACTACCTGTATTAGCAAATGCTATCCTTTTTTTGGCATGCCTTCTAGGGTTAATTGGAGTGACTATTGTGTCTTGTTCATGTGAACTTTGGCTGTTGCAGCAATATTTTTTTATTAAACAAGGTTTAAGTGACTATTCAGCAGCTTATTGTATTGTGACCTTGACTTTGGTGTTGCTCATTAACATTGTAACGTTGTAATATTGTAACATTGTATTGCTTAGAACTATTGTGTGTGTGCCTGTGTTCTTATGTCCTAATGTTCTTATGTGTTATTATAGAGTTGTATTGTATACTGCTATGATGGCCTTGGTTAAAAAGTGGCATATAATATTACATAATATTTATAATATTACACATACATAAATAATGATCAAAGGGAGGTCAGCAATGCAAGAGACAGGTACAGCACATTCCTCCACGTAGCAGAAATGCAAACCAAGTTTGGCCAGAAGTTTCTTTTTTTAAAAAAATAATTTTTATTATTTAATATAAGGGTTAGGGTGTGGATCACATGATATGTTGGAAGGGGAAGACACAATTAATACACATAAGGTAGCGAGCCATAGGTTACAGCAGCATATTATCTTCTAATACGTCTTCAATATCCATTTTCTATCCTTTACAATTATATCACATCCCATATCTTTTATCTTATAATCTATTTTTCTTTTCTATTCACAGTTTTGATTATCCAGTCATATAAAAACTTCCAATACTTTCCAATCTTCTCTAAATTTCCTTCTTTCAATCTTTCTGTCAAGATGTCCATTTCAGCTATATCATATATTTTATCTATCAATTTATCTACCATTGGAACGTCTATACTTTTCCACATTTGCTCATGCAATAGTCTTGCTTCAGTAATAATATGTATAATAAGGTGTTTCCAGCTTTATTTTGTATTGTTGGCATAATATTAAGGCGAAATAGTTCCGGTTTGAATGGAACAACACATTTCAACAGTTCTTGTAATATTTCATGTATTATTTTCCAAAATTTCTTTGCCTTTTCACAGGTCCACCACATATGATAAAACGTCACTTCTATTTTTTTTGCATTTCCGCCATTTGTTTGATAAGTTCTTCTCCATTTTTTGTGGTGAATTAGGTCCATTTATGTTTAAGTATCTTAACTTGTTTCTTTCCCCATTTTTATTTTATATTCTTAAAGGTAAAGGTTTCCCCATGACCAAATGGTCTAGTCGTGACCGACTGTAGGGGGCGGTGCTCATCTCTGTTTCAAAGCCTGTAGAGCCGGCTTTTTGTGGTCATGTGGCTGGCATGACTCTATGCCGTAGCGCACAGAACGCCATTCCCTTCCCACTGAAGTGGTCCCTATTTATCTACTTGCATTTAGGTGCTTTCGAACTGCTAGGTTGGCAGGAGCTGGGACAAGCAACGGGAGCTCACTCTGTCGCGCAGTCTTGAACTCCCAACCTTCCGGCCGGAAAGCCCAGCAGCAGCGGTTTAACCCGCTGCGCCACCACGTCCGTTTTATATTCTTACTACTCTTTTATTTGGCCAGAAGTTTCAAAGATCCAGTCAGAGTGGGTGCGACTGATTCCCAACTGGCAATAAATCAGCAAAGCAGAGTGAATTATATACTTAAACACCTCTGTGACTTTATGTAGTTAACTAGCCACTCCCAGTTTCTATTGAGTCCAAGACTGATAGTGACAAATCTACCTATGAATTCCTACACTGATAGGAAACCTGATGTGTCACTGTGACACTTTCTGGAACTTGACCACAAAATTCCTGAGCCTTTTGGCTCAAGGGACTGAATCAGCTGCTCTTCCTGCCTCATGCCCCCTCACTGGTGTTTTAGGCAGTAGAGGCCATGGTTGATTTTTCCTTGTTAAACTGTAGTCATGGGGAAGGGGGCCAAATCAAGGCCCTGACAGAGTGGAGGGTCACGTTGACTCGTTTCCTTCACAATAGCACTAGTATCCATCTATCCCATTGCAACCAATTGTGCAGGCAGAGATGCTGCCTACAGGGAGCAAACAGCAACACATGGAGGGGGAAACAAGATCAAGATGGTGGCAAAGGGAAAGGGTTAAAGGCAGTGGCATTCCTATTGGGGGGAAACACTGTGCAGGGGTCTGAGCTCCTGTGTACTGCAGATCCTCCCCCTGGTCTCCAGAGCCATTCATGGCTTGGAGAGCTGGTGCAGAGGCTTTGCTCTCCAAGCTGTGAATGGCTCTGGAGGTGAAAGGGAGGGGCTGCGTTACACAGGAGCTCAGGCTCTTGCACAACTTAGCATTTTGTCCCCCCTAGTTAAAGGCTTCCATCATCCCTGCTGCAAACCCAATCCGGCTTGGGCTCCCTCCCCATCATAGCTTAGGAACAAACAAAAATCAAGCCTAAGGGCTCAACCACACCCAGTTTGGTCTGCGTTCAAGAAAGTAAGCAAACGAGGAGCAGCAGCAGCAGCAGTGGGGTGAGCAGAGTGACAGCCATGCCAGAGCATCACTGTTTAATCTTCCTGGTTTATTGGCTCCAAGAACCAAGGTTGTTAAACAGGTCTCAGAAGAAAAGCCCTGTAGCTGGATAGTCCTTTCAAGGTCATGGTGAAAAGCCATTGCCAAGCAGAAATAGACACTTGCAGATTATACTGCATTACGGAGCTAATCCCTCATTGTTAACAGGCCTGAAATTCAGTGCAGCAGAAATAAAAATAGGAAATTGTATGTAAGCCCACATAATTTCCCACTCAGGCCTGCTTTTCGTACTGCAACTATTGGTCAGGCTTGCATCTCAAAGCCTAGGACAGTGATGGCGAACCTATGACATGCGTGTCAAAGGTGACTCAACGTTTGAGGTGACATACCATTGTTCACCAACACCTGACAAAAATTGAGCTTATTTTACTCATTTTTCATTTTTGTAATTATTTTATGTTTCTTTATATAATACATAGCACCACACATGATTTTATTTTTTGTTTAAATAAATGAATATAAAGAACTGTTTCTCTTTTGTTTGGGAGGGGGGACTGCCATGCCAGCAGAGTTAAATTAAGCATTTTTCAAAGTTTTGACACGCAGAGCCCAGAAGGTTTGCCATCACTGGCCTGGGATGTGTTCTAACCTAACTCAAAAACTGTGACCTAGAAGGAAGGTGTGATGTGGATGGGGCTAAGGGGGAAAATAAAGAGAAATGGGAAGTCAGGTTTTTCTTTTCACTTTTCATTCCTGTTTGTTCCCCAAACTCTGGGAAGGGATCATGTGTTTAGGATAGGAAAGGAGTTTTGATTAGCCTGCACAAGATGTCAACAGTTGCATATTTATTTATTGAAAACATTCCTGTTTTTCTGAAATGTAAGGGGGCTAACACTCAAATGTGAAGATTTCAGTAAAACAGCAAACCACCGGTTGATGGATTCACATCCTGTAGGCCTCACCTGCAGTTCATTGTGGGAGTCAAGAGGCTCATTCACATCAGTCCTGTTCCTGAGCAGTGACTCACTTTTGGGGTTCAACATGTGTTTGCTACCGCTGGGGAGATATTTGTCCTATCCTAAGAATTGGATCTTGGCTATTGCTGTGCCATGGTTATGGCACATTTATTTAGGCCATAGGTGCAAACAAGATCCAAGCTAAATGAACGTTTGCCTCAGGCCTGCTTTTGGGTGAATCTCAGAGGGAAAGGGAAATTACCTAAATACAGCTAGAATATGGAGAGAATAACAGCAAAGCGCACTATAGGAAGTATTTTGAAGTTTGAACGCTCTGAAAGTGCCATATAATTGCTGAGCTATTTTCTATATTAAATTAAATAGCTATTAAATAGCATCTTCATCATCATCATCATCATCATCATCATCATCATCGTATGAATGGCTACTATATTATTTTTGAGCCCAGTTCATTGCGTTGGTTTTAAAAGTGCAAACTGGCTTGAGGGTGCAATCCTAACCTGGAGTTAGGCCAGCACAGTTAGGCCAGCAAAGTTTGGCTGGCACAAAGGCCACTGTAAAGTGTGTTTGGACCACTCTTGGAGTCAGGGAGGATGGCGCAGATCTGTGTGCTGGCTTCTCTGACTCCGAGAGTGGTCCAAACTTACTTTACAGTATCCCTTGTGCCAGCTAAACTTTGCTGGCCTAACTGTGCTGGCCTAACTCCAGGTTAGGATTGTGCTCTGGGACTGGGATACCTCAAGGACTGCCCCCTCTTCTCAACCCCTGCCTGTCCTTTATGATCGTGCTTGATACCCCTGCCTGGTGAGGTGGTTCTCAGAAAGGGGCCCTTTTCAGTGGTGCCATGTTTTCTTTAATTAATTCCCCTCTACAAAACTTGTGAGGCACCTTTGTTGGCGATCTGTCAACTCCAAAGCAAACTTTTCTTTCCTGTAAGCCTTTAGTGATTGCTGCTGTCTCACAGCTTGGCTGGGTTTTTGATTTTAAGTTTTAATGCTGTCTAATGATTTTGCTAAAAGGAGAAGGGGCGGCAGAGGATGAGATGGTTAGATAGTGTCACCGAAGCAATGAACATGAAATTGGGCAAACTCTGGAAGCTAGTGGAGGACAGGGAGGCCTGACGTGCTGTGGTCCATGGGGTCGCGAAGAGTCGGACACGACGTAGCGACTGAACAACAACAACAATGATTTTGCTGCTGCTCTTGTTGTAGGGTTTTTAGAGTTACTGCTGTTTAATTGAACCATTTTATGTACATCATCTTGGGTACCTTAGTGGACAAGGAGTGAATACATGTAGTAAATTAGTAAATTATTCTCAAAATGTAATCGCTATGTTGTAAAGAGGGATTGGGTGATGGGACCATACCTTAGCAGTACTTCAGCAGTCCCACTGGCTCCCATCCTACTTCTGACTACAACTCAGAAGTGCTCTTCCTTCCCTATTAAAGTGGAACTTGAAGGATTGCCTATTCCTCCTGCCTGGACATTGCAATCCTTGTAAGAGGCCCTCTTCTGGTTATCCCTGCGTTCTGATATGACTGGCACATGTGGAGAAGAGGGTTGCAGTACCCTGTTTGAGGAATGCTCTCTGCAAGGAGTCTGAGCAGGCTCCTACTTTGATGTAATTGTGGCACCAGGCTAAGACCTTTTTATTGTACATGAATGTACATTCTAATTCAGACCAGTGGTTTAGCTAAGTGTTTCTTAAACTGTGATGTGGGACCCACTAGGTGGGTCTTGCTGAGCCAAATTCAGATGGGTTGTGTAGTACTTAGTGCAGCCAACATTTAAAATATGAAAAGTTGGGACACTGGGTCAGGAGAGAGGGGGCAGTGCTACTATTTTGCTTGTGTTACGGTTGTCAATAGGCTTTCCCCCCCTTTCTTTACTATTTTCCTATTGGAAAACAGCTGAAAAATAATCCAACTCTCAGGAAAGCAGCAGGCTCTGGCATCACAGTGACAGCTCTTCCAGCCATGGCATCACCTCCAGTGGGTCCTGGACAGACTGTCATTTTAAAAAGTGGGTCCCAGTGCTAAAACGTTTGAAAATGGTTGGTCTAGTTAAATAAGAATTGTCTGTACTGGCTGGCAGCAATTTTCCAGGATTACATGTGGGAGGTTGAACCTGGGACCTTCTGTATACAAACCATCTGTCCCTTACACTAAATGTATTTATTTATTTAATATCAGTATTTATATACCACCTTTGTTTGTAGACCAGAGGTTTTACAAGCAGCATCTCCCCCTCCCATTCAGAGCCACCGCAGCCTATGGCTTCAAAGAGGAGGGGGAACAGCTGCTTAGAAATCTAGCACTGTGATCCCTCTCTAGGTACAACTCTGTTTTAGATAGCATTCAAGGCAGTGTACATGGGCAGGCTTGTCTAAACCATCATTTTTCAATGGGTTTTTCCTCTATTAGACAAGAGGTTGCTTCTCTGTTCCCAGGCTTCTAACAGTGCTATTAAGCTGTTCTTTTTCTGTTACATTTTTATCTGTTCTGTTTTAGTTTTTATGCTATTTTAAGTTTGTAAGCCGCTTTAAAAGGTACAGTTGTGCTGGAGAGCAGGGTACTAATTCACTAAATAAAATGAATGTGAAGCACAAGTAGTGCTCGACTAAAGTACAGCCTGAAAAATTAATTCACGGCTGCAGAATTTGAGCTAGTGAGGGCCTCTAATTCCTGCCTGCCAAAAGCATGGAGATGGGTGATGATGGCTCATACTTGTGACTTTTGATGTAGAAGCGAAGGTCACAGTGGCAGGGGGAATCCATGCCGGCACAAAGGGCCTCGTACAGTCCTTGCTGTAACTTGGCAGTCCTGAGCTGAGAGCTTTCTTTGTGAAAGAAAACTGCTGTAGCCAAACTAATATTAACCAGTCTCTGCAGAGAGCCTGAATGCCCCACTGTTTTTTGCTCAGTGAAAAAATGGAATTAAAAGGTCCTTTTAGTGAAAGTCTCCAAGTGAAATGGTACATTCCAAACAAGCATATAGTAATTATGGCATAGGCGAGAGCCTGCAAAATCTCTTATTGAGTTGCTGTTAAAAAAAAATCTAAGCCTAAAATGATGCAATTGGAAACTTACAAGATCTATTGTTTGCCCAAAATTGTGGTTTAATTCATAAGAGATCTAAATGAGGACAATGAATTTACACTCAAAATAAAAATAGTTAGCATTTTTGTTGCAGTGTCAAGTGTTCAGCACTCCATCTGCATAACTTGTAATTGCTTACAACCATGTTTGGTAGGCCAGAATTGTTTTTCTCAGGACTGAGGTTATTAAAACTTGCTTGCTGGATGCAAAACAGTGAATGTATAAAACCAAAGGGGATTGCAAGGTTTTCTGTACCAATGTTCCTGCACTTTGATGGTGTGCCCCCCCCCCAGAGATACAAAATTTCTGGAAATTTTGAAGCTAGGAAAAAAACCCAGTTGTTTTCTGGGTTTTTTGGGGGGAAAATGGAAATTTTTGGAAAAATTGAAAAAATGCTACATTAGCACTTTTTTTTCTTTTCCAGATTGAAAGTCATTCTGTTATTTTAGTAACATAAAACATGACTATGGACAATTTGACAGCATAAAATTATCACAACTAGCATATTAAAAAGTGTATCCAAACAACTATTAGAAACAGAATTTACTTTTAAATTTAAATTTACTTTTAAACTATTAGAAACAGAATTTACTTTTTATATATTTATTTGTAATTGTGACAAATGGAGCAACAATCTCTCGAACTGTTTACTAGTTTATGTGGAACAGACAAAAAACCTCCACAAAACAATTTTTAAAAATCCAGAAGTAACAATTATTCATATTTCCTCGCCACAGTATTAAATAAAAATCAAAAAAACCCATTCTCATAACAAGAATTGAAGAGGGAGGAAGTGTATAGAAGGGAGTGGGACTAAATTTCAATGAATGGGCATGAAATTTAATCAGAATCATTTTCTGAACTGTATTTATCAGTATCTATTTCAGAGCATAATCCTATACCCCTGTTGCGCCGGCGCTACACTCTTGCGCCGGCCCAGTTTGTAATGTAGGACTTGCTTGTCCTCAATGCACAGAAATTAGAATAATCTGATACCATACATATTTTTTAGAAATGATTTGGAAAATATTTGAACACCTTGTCTTAAAATATTTTATTCATCATGTTAAAATAAAACATTCCATAAGCAATTTTTTTCTTTTTTTCTTTTTGGGAAAAAAACAAAAAGGCTTCAGGAAAAAAACGAAAAAAAACCCTTTTTTCTGAATTTTTCCTTTTTTCCCCCGGGCCTCTAGTTCCCCGCTCCTACATAATCCTAATGTAATGTAGGTTTTTGAGTGCTTGCATGTGTGTGGTTGCTGTTTGTGTAAGTATGCAACAACAAGTTTAAATACTTAGACTGCAATCCTATCCACACTTACCTGGGAGTTAGTGCCATTAATTATAGCGGGACCTACTTCTGAGTAGGTGTACATAAGATGGGTAAAAAGTTAAAGGCTTCCCCACGACCAAATCGTAACCGAGTCGTGACCGACTCTAGGGGACGGTGCTCTTCTCAGTTTCTACGCCAAAGAGCTGGCGTTTGTCCGAGGACAGGTTTCTGTGGTCATGTGGCGAGCGTGACTATACGCCAAGGTGCACGGAACGCTGTTACTTTCCCACTATTTATCTACTCGCATTTTTACGTGCTTTCAAACTTCTAGGTTGGCAGGAGCTGGGACAAGCAACGGGAGCTCACTCCGTCCCGCCGTCTTGATCTCCCAACCTTCTGGTCAGCAAGGTTTAACCCGCAGGTTTAACCCACAGGAGCAGCACCACCTCCCTATTGGGTTCTTATAGCCGACCCTTATAGAGGGCCTGAGGCATCTGATCTTGCAATTTGCTGCTAGAAGTGCTCTAATGGAAGTGCAACTGTTGTGCTGCCATCATGCACTTTGGAGCTGCCAGCCACAATGGCCATAGGTTCTGTGTACCTGCCACACATGGACCCAGCCCTTGTCAAAGTGGTAGAGGTAGGTTGGATGAGGTTCAGGACAGGAGACGGTTCAGGGGCTGGAGGGGGGTGGATCCCTGTGGCAGCAGTGTGCGCCAGGATGCTGTGCCTATGTTTCCGGGCCTGACACACCATTAGCAAACAGGCAGCATAATGGGAGGTAATAATAATTTTTTTAAACTTATCTCTCCTAGGCTTTCTGGTCACCTCCCTGCACCATTGCATACAGTGTGCTCTGTCAGCAGGGCTGCATGGTTTGGGATAGGATTGAAATCTTCATTTTGAAACATTTGTGGGTGAGGAGGGAGCGGTTGGAAGGCAGGATGGGAGAGGAAGAGTGGGTCTCTGTGACATGGCATGTGCCACATCTTGATTCCATTCCCTGTTCACTTCCCTCTCCCTTACTCCTTGGACTTGAGCCAGCAAAAGAGCTGCTGCAGATCCAAGGAGACCCACTGGAGCAGCAAAGCTTGACACAAGGTAAGGGAACAATAGTTCCCTTACCTTGAGGAGACCTCAGTGACTGGCTCTCCTTGCAGGATACAGCATGCACTCCATTGGCACAGCGGCATCAGCGGGGACAGATTTAGGATTGGGCTGTGAGAGTCTTGTTACAAGGTAGGCAAATGCAGTTGCAGTCACATCATAAACTAGGTAACTGTTTCTGTAACAATGGGGCATTAAATATAACAATGGAAGCTGGGAGATATTCCACTAATGGGGAAGTAATTACTGTTCAGGCTGTGCCCATTGTCTTTGCTTTTTTTTTATTGGCAGTATAACCAAAGTGACTTCTGTATTAGCAGAGGATGTGACTGCCTTATGACTGCAATTTGGCTTGAGAAAACGGCTTATCTGGATATGTAAATTTCAACCTAACCATGAGATATTCCAGATTCGAGCTGCACATTGAACTTCTGGCCTTTCAACCTCTAGTCAGTTGTCAAGGAAAGCCATCACGATTGTTGTTAAGACTGGTGTGGATTTTTGTGTGCTGTGAAATGCAGAAATCTTACAATTCTAAAATTTCAGCCTGCCATTAAAGCTGGAATTGGGAACTGTACAGTGTGCTTTTAAAAATAATAGTAATTTGTTACTACAGAGAAGATTGTATCCTTCCACATAAAAAACAAACAAGAGAACCAGCTGTTTGGAGAGCTCTTCCAGCATATGCGTGTGCAAGTGTGTATAATGCTTCATTTGAGTGGGACCCAAGCTTTTAGGGCATGAGGAAAGGAGCTGAGAACCCCAGGAAGGGAGAGAGAGACATGCAACAGCCCTGCCCAGTCCCAGCTGACCACCACTTGAACCTGTTTCTCATCTTTCAGCAGGAAATGAACTGCACTTTGGAAACTTTTGCTTCCAAATGGTTAGTGTCAAACTGGCACAGTGATTATTCAGATACTTTTCCTGCTTCTCTTAAATAAAAAAAAAAGCAGGAAAGTTGGTGGTGGTTTCAAACTGGCAGTTCTGAAAGTATGAGATGGGGTTCCTTCAGGAGGCTTGGAGGCTTGCTAAGGGAAGCACTTGCAGATGGGTAGATTAAAAAGAAAGGTGATAAGAGATGCATGAAATGACTGCTGGTTACATCAGTGCAGCTCCTACCTGGTAAGTGGAGCTGAACAGGAGATGGAGCTTCCTGGTTCATTTTTGTGGTATAATATTTACGCTAATTTTCACATTTCTCTGAAACAGCCTTTAAATATTCTAATTCTGTCAGCCTTTGGCTATGTATATAAGTGAGCCTCACAGCATTTTGCACAGAATGACTCATAAGGATAGAGTCAGGGAAAAGATATTTTTAAAACGCTTCTCAATCCATATCAGCACTTAATCTCACATTGTATCATTAGTGTTTTTAAATCTCTCTTTTTTTTTGGAAATAGTTTTATGCCAAAGTCAAATTGCTTAAGTCAATAAAAGCCATTTTTGCTGTAACCTACCGAATAATTTGATATGCTTTTGAGGTGAGAGATTTCAGAGTGTGCTAATATCTGCTGGAAGCATCACAGTTCTGGAGCGCTCACACCATATTACATTGTGTAGTTCCCTGAAAGCTTAGTCTGTAATTACCTAATGCAAATGTATTCTTTTCCCATTTTGGTTGCCATAGGAACAAACTATGGATCACGGTTAGGAGTCCAATCTATGAGAATAGAAAAATGGTTAGCGTCAAACTGGCACAATGATTAGTCAGATACTTTTTCTGCTTCTCTTCAATAAAAAAAAAAAAGCTCCAACTCTAAAAATTGCATCGTTTAAAGAGGAAAGTAGCCATAGAAGCCAACCTGCGTGTGAAAGGGGCAGGCCTGTGTGCCAGGATTGGATTGCTGCTGAATCCCACCAAGCTGGTATGTGTGGGAGTTTTGAAGCACAGCATCGGCTGGTGGGAAGGGAAGCTGAACATTTCCCTGCCCACGCTTCCCCCCCCCACCGTTTTTTGTACATCCTGTCGTAAAGCCTGTCACAGTTAAAGAGAGCTTAAAATGAAGTGTTTTCAAGTGTTATCCCACCAGCTTCTCCAAGGTGTTTCGAGGTGACATTATTTGATTAAAGGCGCAATCCTAACCTGATGATCCAAACCCAGGAGTGTCACAAAATGCACCTTACGTGGACATGCGCCATCCTCCCTGACTCCAAGCGTGGTTCAAACGGGTTTTACGATGCACTCCTCGGCTGGCACAAGGGACTTATGCTGGCCTAACTCCAGTTTAGGATTATGTCCCAAGTGATTTATACCCCACCTTTGCACCATAGAGGTCTTTGAGGTGGCTTGCAAACAAAGAATGTTCTTGTCAGCTGGAGTGGTCTGGACTGCAGTGTTCAGATCTTCTGCCCTAGAACAAAAAAAATAGACTGCTTCACTCCACACCTGCTGCCTACAGGCTCTCTCTGCAGAGGGGTAAAGAAAAAGCCTCCTCAGAAGCCCCCCCCCCAACCAAATCCAAGAGCAAGGGAAAAACCCAGGTCATGGTCTGAGGGGACATGATAGCTGGGTGGCTAAATTTGCTTCTTGTGAGATCCACAAACAATAAACCAGAGATGTTTGAGAACTGCAATATTTAAGAAGCATTTAAATTCTTAAATATATTTGCTCACCATGAACATTAAGTTATATTTTAATCCAGTGGACTCTCAGTTTATACCTAGTAAACAATTATAAAGCTTAAAATTTGTTTACCTTTTATATGAGTTATGGTGCAACAAGGAGCTCAGCCAACATATTTCTGATAGCTGCACATTATGTGGCTCATGAGCTGCAGTTTGGCCACCGCTTGCTGAAGCTGAGTTCGGTCTGGATAAAGGATCCAGGGATTGGGAAGTCCAGGCTTGAGTTCTGTCATGGCAGACAGGTGGGATATAAATGTAAAGAAGTGTCTTGGTGAGGGCCACACCTGCCACACTTCTTCTTGCAGACATCTGCCACATATGTCCTATCACCTACCCCACCCCCTGCCCAATGGTATTCCTGGGGAAGGGTCCGGGAGACCACATGCCCCTGTGTGGCAGGTCTGTGGGGATGGCGTCTGCTGCCACTGAGCCGCTGCCACCTGCCCTCCAGAGCCCTCCTGAGGGCAGTGAAACATTAGGTTTTCTGATGAAAATCGAAAGTAATGTTTACAGGTCTTCCATAATTATGCTTCAGAATGCTTTCAAAGGCCTGGAGGATGCCACTCAAGGCTCCAGATGCTTCTGGTGAGTCGGGGTGGCAGTTTCCATGAGGGAGGCGGCACTCTACGGCCCTGGCCCCAGACAGCAAATGAGCCAGGGTCGCGACTATCCCTGCCATTTTATCCTCGGAACAGCCATGCAAGGTTGATTATGCTGAGAGATAGTGACTGGCCAAAAGTCCCCTGGAGAGTTTCATGACTGACAGCGCAACTGTAAGCAGTGCTGGAATGGTGAGGCCAGCTGGCCAGCGCCATATCCAGCACTGCTTAGGTGAGGCTGGAGTCTCCCCGTGGCAAGGGCACCAGCCTCCCCTGTGGACTCCTTGGATCTGCGCCTGCTAAATAACAGATCTGAGGAGACTGCACGGCTCGAATTGTGGCCAGGCGGCCTTGGAATGAGGCCTTGGATTCGGCCTTATGGCCGAATCCAGGGGCCGCCCCCATCCTAGGACGGTATGCCTGCCAGCTCCCCCAGAGCCCCCCCACCCCATGCCCCCAAAAGCCCATACCCCCCCCCATACCACCCTTGGCCCGGGCTCGGCTGGCGCAGAGGGAGACAAGCGCGGGCGCTCCGAGGCGTCACTGCTCTGTGTGTAGCATCAACATTACCATATAGCATCGATGCTACAGGGCGGCTAGGATGGTGCCCTGAGTTGCAATTTGAACATGGGTTATCTGGGTCCTAGTTTGACAGTCTAACCAGCGCACCAACCTGTCTCTGTGTGCTCAACAGACAGGCCAAATGGATTGAGGGCCCAATCCTATCCCACTTTCCAGCACAGATGCAGCTGTGCCAACAAGGCATAAGCTGCATCCTGGAGGGTGGGGGCAGCCATGGAGGCCTCTTCAAGGTAAGAGAATGTTTGGTCCCTTACCTTGGGGCTGAATCTGCAGTGGAAAAGTTGGATAGGATTGGGGTCTGAATCAGTTCCAGACCTAATGCAGAGCAGTCCAGTTAGATAGCCTAATGGTCTTCTCTCAGCATACACAGGTCAAAGGAAAAATAGTAGTGTTCTGTCACCCTACTCTGTGAGTCTAGGCTTCTGTGCTTTGTGATCAGGAAGACATGCAAGGTGAGGGGGGAGAGGGTTGGGAAGAAGGAATGTTTACCCTTGCTAAACAATCAGGAAAATAGTTTATTCTCCCAAGACAATGCCTACGGAACTCCTACAAGAGAACAATGAAAGTGACTGAGGTCAAAGCAGTGGCGTTGGTCACACACTTCCTCATGTTGACAGAGTCACTTCCGCTGCAAATATTCACCTTTGGAATGAGATAGAGGCGATCAAGCAAAGTGCTTGCAGTGCAATCCTTTTGCAAACTTATAAGGAGTATGCCTCCTTATCCAATCTGTGCATAGAATTTGTTTAAGTAAGAAGTGCCGTTTTGTTGTTCTGTGTTACACTTCTGTTCTTGTGACCTTTTGCATTCTGGTTTTGTGGTGTCATGGTTTTCTTCAGTCTCTTGTGGTGAAACCAAGATTATGTCACTCCTGCCTGCCCACTGACTTCCACACACAGCTGGAAAACCTGAGTTTGTTGTGGCAGAAAGGTTCAGAAGCCAGAAGGGAAAATACCAAACACGGAACTTAGTTAAAAACGTCTTAGGAAAAGATAAAAAAGTAAAGGTAAAGGTTTTCCCATGACCAAATGGTCTAGTCGTGACCAACAGTAGGGGGCAGTGCTCATCTCCATTTCTAAGCCGAAGAGCCGGTGTTTGTCCTAGGATGGTCATGTGGCCGGCATGACGTTATGCCAAGCCGCACGGAACACCGTTACCTTCCCACTGAAGTGGTCCCTATTTATTTACTCACATTTGCTCTACCCCTCCTCCACCCAGGTCCACCTTCCTGCCCTGCCCAAAAAGCACACAGCATTGGCAAGCAGTCCATGTTTCATTGCCAACGCCAAGTACGAGGAACCAGTGCCGAGCTGGCATTGGCAGCAATAGCATACTGCTATTGGTACTGGAGTTGCTTTATGGCACCTTGTGTGATGGCAGCACGGGCGGTACAGAGCTCAGGACTGGGCCCTGACTGTGTCTTTCATGGAACATGTTGGAACCTCCTAGTTCAAGAGGACCTCAAGCTCCTGCTAAGCCTACTACGTAGCAGGTGGGGGAGGAATGGGGCCAACATACAGTACATCCTGTGTTCAGGTACTGAAATGAGGATGCTTCTGGAGAAATAGATTTCTACCTTTTAAGTCTAGCAATGGGCTCACAACACATCGAACACTGTAAAATGGCTTAGAAATGCAATTTACTCCTCCCTTTTTGATTAAAAATAATCTCATTTTTTAATCTGTCACTTGAAACGATAACCTCAGATGACTTTCCTGTTGTGTGTATTGGCATGTGAGGCCTTGGTGCCTTTCCCAGATGGTTGATTTTCTCATGCCCTTCTTCTGTATCAGGGCATCAAACAACCAGCTCCCTGAGCAGAAGAACAGAGGGTGTTTTGCTTTTTATATTGGTTTTGAGTAACCAAGTGTGCTGCTTATAGATTCTTTTTATGTAACTTGTTATCTCTGTGAAGCTTAAGTGGAATCAAAGAGGAAGAAGTGGAATTGTCCTGGCCACTGATTAAATTCTAAAGCTTCTCCCATATTCTGTTCAATGATCCAATTTGGTCAATAGGGTAGTATATTAGAAGCTGGGCTGAGAGGCTTGTAGGTTAATCTCAGTTCTGCTGTTGGCTTGATGACTGGCCTCTGCAAAGCTTTTCACTCATCTGTGAAATGGAAAAAAATCTGCCACCAGAGATGCAGGCCTTCACTGTGATAGTTTTTCAGTTATTATATTATATTCGAAAACTTCTCCATCAATAACCTGCATGTCCACTAGAAAGTCAGGCTAATGTGTGTATCGGACATGCCAGATTAACTGGCCATAGTCTAGATCAGGTGTATCAAACATAAGGTCCATGGACTGAATGTCATCCCTGGAAGCAATTTTTCCGGCCCCCATTATGATTGGTCTCTCCCAGCATGATAATTGGGCTCTCTCATATCTTGAAACTATGAACAAGATTTGCACATTTTCTCTTCTGTGTAGCTAATGAGTTTCTGTGTGAGAATAAAGTGCTTTTTTTCTGACCATCATTAGCTTAATGATGTCACTTCCTGCTTAGTGATGCCTTCAGCAGAAGCCATGAATGCTATTGGTCCCACTATTTGAAATGAGTTTGATACCTCTGTTTCTAGGTGAAATAGTGAGTCAAGTCCTTTTTATTTATTGTTTATTTGAAGAATTTATACCCCACCTTTCCCATGCTGAAGCAAATGCACAAAGTCCATCTACAGTATCTGATCATAGCTAAAGGTGGCTTGGAATTGGTTACTGTACTTGAAAGCTGTGATTATGTATATTACTATTTAAAATCAGCAGGCATTATCAAGGTAATAAAGTCCACCTTCCAGATGGGCCTTGGCTGACAAGGGGGGGGGCACCTAAGTACCATGGTTCGCCTTTGAAACTCTACCTTATAATTCAATGCTCCCCAAATTGTAGCTTGTGAGCAAAATGTTTCCTGTGATGTGACTCATAGACCAAGGGTTTAATTTGGGTTGTATGTTCTCCAATAAAGAATCAGGCGTGTTTTTCCCCCCCAGCTGTGCAATATGGGTGGTATTAATCTATATATATGCAGACCTTCCCCTTCACAAGAAAAAGATGGGGCACTCCTCTTACTATAAAAAATCTCAGGTTATTCAGTTAGTTGGTCATTTGCAGATGGCTTGGTGGAGGTTTGAAGTGTGTGTTTTGGAGTTGGGTTCTTTCCCTCCATTCTCCAATCCACAAGATCATGTGGTAAACTGTTCCCTGAACTATACCACTGCAGACTGCACGTTGGGAGGAAGTCATGTTTGAATTTTCTACCATGGGATTAAAACACAAATCTTTCTGCACAAAGGAGAACAATGTGTCCAAAGCAAGGCTGGACTTTGCACGAAAGCAATGCATATGCTGTCAACTCTGGTGGGGGCCAGTCTGTTCAGATCCAGTTGTGAGCAAAAATTATTTTCCAGCTTACGCTTTTGTTTAAAGATTCTGGATATCAGCAATTGTTTCACCAAAATTAGAAGAGGAGCGACAGAAGTTGTTGATCCTTGCAGGGCAGTATATTTTCAAGGGCATCTTCCATGACAGGAAAACCTTGAGGAATTGCAGGAATTTGTGGAGCTGTGTGTGGGACGCAAAGGCCTACTTCCACATCTTGCGTCTTGAGAAAACACAAGGCTCAGTGTAATATCCTGCATCCTGAAACGCCTTGTCAGTTATGTGCCTGTTGCCCTGTTTCCTCCGTTGCACTGTTGACCTCATTTTAATCCCGTGGCAAGGGTGAGTCAGTGGCCACGTTACACAGGCGTAAAATCATGGACTTTGATAGGCTCAGAGGAGAACTGGTTTGTTGTAAGGATGTCCTGAGTCAGCAACTATCTCCGACACTTTCCCAGTGAAAGGGTTTTAGAAATCTGTCCTTTTCATTTTTTCAATGAGATCCAACATGGAACACTAGGCAGAGTAGCAGGCTGCGACTGGGGTTGAAGTTTTAGCAGCCACTCCTTACCTTCAAAGCTGTAATGGTTCTAGTGTTGGATTTAGACCTGGAAGATCCAGTTTCAAGTCCCTGCTCAGCCATGAAGCTTCCTGGGTGACCTTAGGCCAGTCCCTATCTGTCAGTCTAACCTACCTCACAGGGGTGTTGTGAGTGCAAAAGGAGGGAAAGAACTATGTACATCCCTAAGCCACTTGGAGGAAGGGCATATAAAAATGTGAAAAAAATAAATAAGAGGAGAATTCATAAAAATGTGCTTGGTACAAACACCATATAAACGATGAATGAAGATTACCAGTTTGGGAAGCTCGTTGACTTGAATAAAGTCATAGAGCAGTAATGTTATCCTCTTTACCAGTTCCCCATATAATTACAGAAAATAGCTCAAAGCGGATTGAACCATAAACCTTTTCAGTGTTGCAGAG
This sequence comes from Lerista edwardsae, assembly GCA_029204185.1. Classification (NCBI taxonomy): domain Eukaryota; kingdom Metazoa; phylum Chordata; class Lepidosauria; order Squamata; family Scincidae; genus Lerista; species Lerista edwardsae. Next base: position 29,557,603 of record JAJKFI010000008.1, read on the forward strand.
GGAAATGGCTTGTTGCTAAATAATCAAACATGACCAAAGTCCACCAACTGCCACAACGTCAGAGAATGGAATTTGGTTCATCCTTTTATCCTTAGTTTTGTTATTCAAAGCCCAACAGATAGTCAGCATATGCCACACATAACAGAAAAACTCTTGTCCTTTGTTTGGGCTTGGGGGGGGCACTCCTGAAGTGGGGTAGGCAATTATTTTGAGGCGAAGTTTTTAGGGCCATTGTGGTGTCATGGTTAGTGATGGTCATTGACTGTGAAGGTAATTCAAATCCCAGCTCATCTGTGAAAGTTACTGGATGATGTTTGGCCACTTGCACATGTATGTCACAGAGTTGTTTTGAGTCTAAAGTGGGGCAACCCCCATCTATGTATGGCATCCTGAGCTTTTTGTATGAAGGGTATGACACAACGTGTGATGAATATAGTTTCATCCATCTTAATTTCAAGAGCAGCAGATCAAAATACAGGCTGCTTTTGGCTTTACATGTACACAGGGTGCCCTTTGAACTTCTACAGTTAATTGGAAGTCAGCAGACAATGGAAATGACTGGGAATTAACTTCTAAGTAATGTATTGAGGACTGGAGTGCTGATTTGGTATCCCTAAATAGGCAGAGGTCATTCATGGCCATTTAAAAAGTTTGGAATCTCTCGTCTTGAGTTTCAGCAAGGAATGGTTCTATTTATTTATTTCAATTATTTAGATAAAACTGATATCTCTGCTGCTATTAATAGCCATTTAATAACTCTTCTAATTTGAAACAAAAAAACAACAGCAGCATTATTGGAAAGTCTTTTCTTCCAGAACAACCCCAGTAAACCCCTTTTGTGTTCCCATTTTATAGAACTACGCCTGAAAGAGTGATACCCAACACCACACAAAAAATCCCCAGCAAAGATGCCTGGAGTTTAACTGAATCTTGATCTCCCAAAAGCCACCTCAGTATACACCAGACACTTGTGGTCACTTGGTTTAAATTTGCCATATTAATTTACCAAGTGCAATTCCTCCAAATAGAACATTAATCACATGTTACTAGTCCTTTATATGGATAGTATTGTCCTCTGGGGTTTCTGTGTAGCGGAAACATATCTCTTTAGTGTTGCCTAGAGATAAAAGTCTGACTCTTGTGTTATCAATGCAAACTTGGACAGCTACTTCCCTTTTCCTGTTGTATATACTTTGCATGATGCTCATATTGTCTGTCTCCCTTCCCCCCAACCCGCACACCCCGGGAAACCAGTGTTATTGCAAGCTATCAGAGATTGGCTGCTCCACCCATATCCTCTGGCTTTAATTAGAAAGCTTCAGAATCTTTCAACGCCTGTGTTTTTTCCCCTGGAGATACAAAGTTTTTTATCCATCCTTACAACCCCATTTGGTTACCAGATTCAATGCCTGACTAGCTAATGATCTAATTAACAATGGGTATTTTTTAAATAAAAAACCCCGGACCAGTAATTACCAAACTATGTCCTAGGGCGTGTGTGTGTGTGTGTGTGTGTACACACACAGTATTTCTGTAGTTGATTGTTTGAATTGTTAAACTGGCTGGAATGTTTTGAAAGGGAGGGTATAATGGTAGCAAAAATGTAAGTAAATAAACAAACCAAATAAAGAAACATCATACCATGTGAGGACTGCTAACAGGCTACAAATGATAAAAAAAATTATATCTTCCCTCCGCAAAGTTTTGGAAAACACAAGTCAAGAGCCCAGTAGTTGTGGTGTGCTATGTTTGTGAGTTCTTTCATGTCAAGTAAATTTTGGTATGAAGGACAAGCAAAAGAATATTTACATCTGTATAACCTGAATTCATGGTATTCATTCCACAGGTCATTATGATGGCCTGTAGCACAGATATCTTGAGAAAAGGGTTAGATGAATACATCGAGGTGAGACTTGTTGGCATTCATTGTTCACTGAACAAAGGACGATGCCCCTGGTTATGGATATTGGAGCTCCCACACTTGTGCTATGACTATGGAGCTCCTTGATGGAGAACATGTTCTTAGGAAGAATGTGTTTCAGTAGATAGGTTTTTAAAAATTTTATTCTGTACTTGGAGAAAACATGCATCAGTCAGTCGGTTTCTGGGTAATCTTAACAGCAGGAAATTGTCCACTCACCTTATGAGTTTGAAAGTGGAAAGAGAAAACCACCTACAAAGAGCTCATCTCTGATTATTAAACTCCGCACAGAGATTGCCATCTTCTGTTTTCACTACACAGCATGCCGATGCAACCGTCTTGAAATGCTCTCGACGTGAAACTCAGCCCACACCATGCCCCCATGACCTGAAGTTCCTAAATCTGGGTTGCAAATTTTAGTAACTGACTTTGAATGTGCTTAATGTGTGAAAGCACATCCAGGGGATGCCCCATTTTGTGAGACGAGGAGGTGGCATTTCTGTGACTACAGCTGGGAATTCCTGTCCATGCAATGAACACTTCCCTCAGGGAGGCTGACAGAAAATCCCGAAGCAAGCTGGGCTTGCTGTATTTTGTCTGAAACTTGGAAATAAGGAAATGAAATAAGGACATAATGTGAGAATTAGTGAGTTAAGAATCCATGCATGTGATATTTTGCGAAGAACACTGGAAAATAAATGTCAAGCTTAAGGCACTAGTTATTTAACCACTGGGTTAACTTACTAGTGCCTTACACATATCATAGTTGCCAGAGGGGCATTGAAAAAAAGCAGCCTCCCTGTGGCAAATCCTCCTGACCCAAGGCAGCTATCACATACATCTTGGCAGTTATATGCACTGGGGGCACAATCCTAACCAACTTTCCAGGACCAGGGTAAGGGCAATGCAGCTCTGAGGACAGGGAACAAACTTTCCCTTACCTTGAGCAGGCCTCTGTGGCCACTACTCCACTACAGGATGCAGCACATGCCCCATTGGTACTGCTATGTCAGTACTGGCAAGTTGGTTAGGATTGCCATCATATCCAGTGTATCAGGCCATCATGTTACAAGCAGTCCATGACATATATGGCCTTGGCTGTGGCAACATACAAGGCTGCCTTCTACTGAGACAGGCCATTGGTCCATCTAGCTCAGTATTTTTTACACTGACTGTCAGTAGCTTCCCAAGAAGTCAGCCAGAGAGTCTTTGCCAGTCTGACCTAGAGATGCCAGGGACAGAATCAGGAACCTTTCTGTTGGGAGGCTGCCCTCTCCAACATCCCTGTGGCATCTGTAACATGAGCACCAGCATTAATGGTTGAAAAGAGAACTGACTGTGGTCACATACACCATACATTTTTTAGTGTATGTAGTGACTGCATTTGAATGCTGTGATAAGTCACAGACATCAGGCAGCATTGCGACACACTGCCTCCTGGTCCAACTCGGATTTCATACTTTTCAAGAAGGCAGTGTGCCATGACCTTGGTATGTGTCAGTGGCATGGAGCATTCAAATAAAGCTTACCTTTTTCATTTAAAGAACAACAACTTAGTGTAGTGGCTTCACCACTTCAGCTTCTTTCCCAAATTCACTATTTTGTTCCAGCCCAATTCTGACTTGCACTGGAACAGGCAGGCTGACTGGCCTGTGCTGCATCTAGCGCAGGTTAGGAGGTGACTGGAGTGCAACTCAAGAGTAAGGGAATATTTTCCCCTTGCCCCATGTCACATGACAGCCACCCCTATGGGGCTACTTGGCTCTGTGCCAGTGAATTCACTGGCACAAATCTGAACAGCCATGTGTAAGGCCAGTCGGGCCAGCTTAGGATTCAGCCTACACTTTTGCAGCCAGTCCCCCACTCCCTATCCCAATCAGCCTCTCAGTCCGCCTTCCCCACTCCCAAAACACCCCCTCCCTATCCCTGGGACGCCCTCCTGCTACCTTCTTTAGCCACCGATGTTGGCCTGCCTCATCCAGCCAGAATATACCCCTTCCAGGTCCAGATCTGGTGTGGGGAGTTTGGCACAAGTCCTCGCTCTGGCCTAGCTGGCTCGAGGGTAGTCGCAAATGTGCTTTACAGCACGTTTGTGACACTCCAAGGGACTTCTGCCAGCCGAGTGCATCCTCAGGATTGCTCTCTAAAGCACTCTAAACTCATTCCCCCAAAAGGGAGGATTCTGGCTCAAATGCCCCAGATACACAGAGAGAGAAGAGTTGAGTTGCAGTACTCTGCGGGGCTCCTCCAAGTGTTGGGCCCAGGGAGGCTGCCCCACAAAATACTGAGTTCACTCCCTCCAATTGGAGCCCAGAATTGGGGCCTTCTCGTCCTAGGCCTGCTTCAGGCATTTATTGGACTGGTGAAGTACTGTATAGTAGAGGAGTGAGCAGGCATCACTACCTACTGGATAAGCATAACCTAACGGCTGACAAGGGCACGCCATATGCTCCATAGTTTCTCCTCTTTTGAGAAAATCAATCAAATGCAGTAGTGTATACAGTTACCCATGCAGAGTTATCCAATACTGTATGTTATGTGTGTGGTTGAAGGAGGGGGGGGGTGAGATTGCCTGTCCTGTACTCTGCTGACATTGATCTGATAAGTGTATGAGCTGAGCCCCCCCGCCCCAGGCCATTTGTGTTTCACCCTGTATTTAATGGTTTTGGGGCCATTGATTAGTGATGCCATTTTGAAAGAGAGTAATTTTGAAAGAGAGTAATGAATATGTGGACAGAAGCATCTTTTTTATTTAAAATAGTGTAAAACTATTCTAGTGTAAAACTGTCATCAATGTATATTCAGGGTTTGTACAGAGCATATTGGATTTTGCTTCTTGGCTGAGCTCAGTGCTCATTTAAGTAGGTGATGAAGAGGCTCCCCCTTTCCCATCCCACTCCCCTGCATTGAGATTTGGCAAACCAGGGGCATGCATGGTGGTGTGCCATAGTTCTGCAAGAACAACTCCAGTTTCAAAATGCCATTTTTTCATTTATTCTGCAATTTTGCATTGCTGAAATGAGGTTTCTGCTTTCTAACGAAGTGGCTGCCTCCCTGCCTCGGCTATGCAAGCTATTAACCCTCCTCTGCTTCACCTTGGATTTTTCACATCCTGATATTGCAACAGAGGTTGGGCGTCCTTTTAATCATGGGTCAGAGTTACAACACAAGGAAGAATCAGGGGCGTATCTAGACAAAATTGCGCCCATGGCACGCAATGAAATTGTGCCCCCCCGCATGCAACATCATGATGTCACGATGTCGTGACATCATGATGTGGTGGGGTGTGGCTTCTGCTGCCATGTGTCTGCAGAGCCAACACACACACACAAACAGACATAAACACACACACACACACACAAAACACAGACCCAGCCAGGGAAAAGCAGCCAGCTCTGCTGGCTGTCCCGTCCTGCTTTACTTCTTGAAATCCTGCATGAGGCGCCTCCAGGCCGTTGTGGACATGGTGGGCTTGCGGTTATAAATAAATAACTCATATACCGGGTGGCCCAGGGGAAGGGGAGGGAGGCAAGGCGTCAGGGCAAAAGCGGCAGCTGGGTGGTGAGTGAGGCGCTGAGGAGGTGGTAGCGGCGGCTCCCCGAGCGATGGTGCCTCTACCACTCCGAGTGGTTCACTCGCGCCTCAGAGGAGGGGGGAGACAGGAGGAGGAGGCCGCGAGGGGTGGGGAGAAGAGGCGGCGCCAACCACATAATTGAGGGCGACAGGGCGCCTTAAAGTGCCAGTGCCGTGGCAGCCAGGAAAAGCTGGCAACTTTAAGGCCACTTTAAGGCGCCCCCGCGGTTTGCAGAGCCGGGGGGCATGGTGGCGGCTTCTTTCCCCGGGGCTGCCGCTTGGGCACTTTAAGTACTTGAGCGGCAGGCTGGGAGGGGAGACGCTGGCGCGCCTCCTGGCTCAGGGCACCGGGGGTCGCAAATTTGCGGGCGGGGGGGGCGGGGCGCCATGCTAACGGCGCCCCCCACCTTATGGAGCCCCAGAGCTCATGCCCCCTGCTGCCATACCCTAGTTACGCCTCTGGGAAGAATGAAGGCTCTTTTTGTTTTTTGCCTTAAACAGAAGCAGAGTTCTGTTTCTTATTGGAGGTAGTTGCTCACTAGCATTGGGCTCAAAGCCTATTAAGAGCATAAAAATATAAGAAGAGCCCTGCTGGATCAGGCCACAGACCCATTTAGTCCAGCTTTCTATATCTCACAGGCAAAAAAGTATTTTTTTTTATCTGTTCTCACTCTCCCAACACTCAATTTTAGTGGATGTCCCCTGGTTTTGGTGTTGTGGGAGAGGGAAAAGGAACAGGGACAATTTAAATGCTTACCAATTAAACTGTGAGCCTTTAGCACTGTGGTCCAAAAACAAACCATGGTTATACCGAATTTAGTAAATGTTCACCAAATTTAGAAAATGTTCACCAAATGTATAACATGACATTTAGGCGACAATACTATTATTTAGCTAGCAGAATTATACGCCCCAAACGCGTGATTAGGGTTAGAGTTTGGGTTATGTTATGAAAATTTACTATTTTTGGGACACAAAAACATTTTAACTGTCAAATACTTTACAAAAATGATGAGAACTCAATATGTGGTTATCACTTTAGGATTATTAGGTGGTCTATAATTTGGTGAACATTTACTATTTTTGGGAAACAAAATTATTTTTTTAAAAGAACGTTTTCATTAAATTTGGTGATCACTTAAACATGAGCCGAAAAGAACATCCCTCTATCCACTCTATCCATCCCATGCATAATTTTGTATGTCTCAATAATGTCCCCCCTGACTCTAATTTATACTAATTTCATACTAATACTCACACTAATTTCAGCACACTCCAAATCTCCCTGCCTTTTGCTTTTTCACTCCCTAAGGCTGCCTTTCTCCCCTGATTTACTCCCATGGGTCACTCCTTTTTTCCAGGTTGGGCTCCTATGTGTGAAGCATGGAAAGGGTGTGCTAGGGTCATAGACTGGGCAATCAGCCAGGGTAATATGGTGCTTCTGACACTGGCTGCCTCCTACAGCATTTGAAGAGCATATACCGGAGTACTTTGTGGCATTGCAAATAAAAGTACTCTGAGAAATGCACTCGGTTCAGAAGAGGTGGAACGTGCCATCTCATAAGCAGCACACATTGTCTCTGACTCAAGTTGGTCCTGTGTGAATACAAGCCCAACTTCTTGACCCTTCGGCAAGTAGTTATCTTGCAAGGATCAAACTGACCCGTGAGAACAGGCTGTAGTTGCAATTCTGAGGTTACAAATGGAGTGGAGACTCCCATGGCCACCGTTTAGAAGAGGTTGTGCAGGCCGTATTGAGTGTCTCTGACAGCCCAGTGTCTCTGCAGCTCAGGGCTGCAGGTGGGGGCTCACATGATTGAATGCAGCCCCCCTACAAAACCTCTCTCCACATAGAAAACTAGGCGATGAGCAAATCTACTGCTGTATGTGAATTCTTTATTTTAGAGGAGCATACAAAGATGTGCCCCAATACTGTATGTTAGTTCTTCTCCATAACTGCAATCTCAAATATTTAGTTTAAACAAACAACAACAAAAACTCACTAAAGGTCATGGGGGGGGTGGTCAGCTGATGGCCTGTCTAGAGTAGTAGCTGATGTGCTACAGAAAATTCAGTGTCTTACACAACAGTTGACTGGGCAAACTATTATGAAAGTGTTCCCTAGGACCAAGTCAAAGACAGACTGTCTGTGGTTAAATCCAGAGTAACTCCAACCCAGATACAGCTTTAGTACAATAAATATCCACTGGTGATTGCTTCACCCCGTCACCTTTCAGCTAAAAGAGCTAAATCAGCAAAGAACCATTGGGCAAAAATGTGTTTGACTATACTCAGGCTACAAGGTTAGGGATGGCTTTTTTGGTGGAAAATCACCTTTTGGCAGTTAAAATATCTAAATAAACACAAAAAACATCGCATTTTGGTGTTTAAGATATTTTCCAGAAATTAAAATAGACTACTTTTCCAATTAGAAATAATACTGTGGCTGTACCTGCTGACACTATATCACCTCTATCATCCACCTTGTACATTTTTAAAGCATTTAAAATTAATAAAAATGAGAATTTGGAATGAGAATGTAGAATAAAAACACGTAACACCACTATTTGCTGTTTTAATCAAGAAATTTTGGAAAAAATATCACCAAAAAAACACACCCCTATGTATAGCCTCAGCTATTTGAATGATGTACTGCAACACAAATACTGTAACTCAGGGCGCAATCCTATGCAGCACCGGAATGGCGAGGCTGACTTGGCAGCGCCATATCCGACGCTGTATAGGAAAGGCTGGAGCCCCCAGCAAGGGAGAGTATATACTCTAGCTACTCTACTCTAGCTAAAGAGCAGGCGCAGATCCAAGGAGACGGCACGGCCCGAATCAGGGCCGCGCGGTCGCGTGGACGGGCTTAGAAAGTAACCATATGGCCACCTCCCAAGCCTGCCCATGTCCCGCCCAAGTCCCGCCTCCCTCCCTCAATCCCCATGCCACCTTGGCACGAGCCTCCCTCGCGCTGACTGGCTTCAGTCGGCGCAAGAGAGGCTCAGTTCAGGTGCAGCAGGGCCAGCGCTGCCAGCAGCGCCGGTCCTGTTGCCTTAGTGCCGACACGGGGGGGGCTGCTGGTGACCCCCATCGGCTCTAAGGCCTTAGTGCTGATGCAAAGATGCATCAGCGCTAAGCACCAGATAGGATGGCGCTGCCCTAATGGTCTGCAGGGTAAGCTGCATCCTTTGAAATCAAGTATATTTGAAAAGCAGTTCGAACTGAATACTAAGGGCTCAATCTTCAGCCCATTATTACCGGTGGTTGGCTAAAGGTATTGCGAATGTGCCATAAAGCACATCTGTGACACCTTACTGTTTGCACTGGGGCAGTGCTCAGTGAGCCCCCGGCCCCAACATGAGCAGACAGATGGACTGCATTCCAGCAGCGCCAGCCATTGTTAAGCTCATTTGGGGTGGGGAAAGCTGGGGGGGAGGAACTGGATGGAGGGAGGGGAGGAGTGGGCTAGCAAGGGGGGACCCAGCGGTGGTTTCCATCACTGGATCTTATCCCTTCACCTCACCCAGGCAGCCTGACACAGGGTGCAATAGCCAGTGGTGAACTGAGGAGCCCCATTACGGGTGCAGGGCTTTCCCCGGAGGGAAGGGAACAAGCTGTCTGGCTGCCGCAGAATGCAGCAGTAGTCATTTTCATACCATTGCTCCTATGGGAGCCAGGCAGTTCAGGACTGGGCTGTAAATTTTTAAGGCAGAGGCTTGAAAGAACCTCTTCAATTCACAAGGATGGTGAATTAGCAATGTGCTGTTCTTAAATAATGACCCAGCCTCTGTAGACTCTCTACTCTTGGTCCACTGTCCTGTGTTAAGAATCCTGCCAGGGAATGTATATAACCTTGTAAACAAATTGCCTAACAGAGCAATTCAAACAGCCCATTGGTCCAATGCATGTCCCCTGCGTTGGCCTAGCGCTATCGCAAAAGTGCGCACATTCACACCAGCGGAAGTGATGCTGGGCTGACGCAGGCAGCAGCGTCAGCTCATTAGTGCTGGAGACAGTAGCTGGTAAGTTCAGCCAGTGGGGGGGGCTTTTCTGGGCAGGAGTAAGGCAGGAGGAAGGGCGGAACGGAGTGGAGGGAGTGTGGTCCCGTGGGCAAGGCAGCCTAGGGAGCGGTAGGAGCCAGGATCTGGCAGTTATGGCAGATCTAAACCATCTTCCCCAGGCCTCACTGGCCTGCCTGCTCCTGCACTAGTCAGGATTGCACCCTAAGTTACTAATACCTGTGTGAAGCCTACATTAAATTATTATTATTATTTATTGGATTTCTATCCCGCCTTTTTGCCCGAAGGCACCCAAGGCGGCATTACAACATGAAAATACAATATAAAATTTAACATTAAAAAGCAATTTAAAAACAATATTAAAACAATACAATGAAACAAAATTAAAACAAAACAGTACAATTTAAAAATAACAAGCCCAGTGGATCATAAGGTATGAAATATAAAAATGTAATAAACCAGCCAGCCAGCCTGTCAACAGTTAAAAGCTTTTTGAAATAAAAAGGTCTTCAGCCCCCGCCGAAATGTTAACAAAGAGGGAGCAGTTCTCAGTTCTAAGGGGAGGGTATTCCAAAGTTGGGGGGCCACCACTAAGAAGGCCCTCTTCCTGGCCGCCGCCCCTCTCACCTCTCCTGTTGGCGGCACAGTCAAAAGGGCCCCCCCAGATAATCTAAGAGTACGGGTAGGATTATATGGAAGGAGGCGGTCCCTCAAATACCCTGCACCCGAGCCGTAAAGGGCTTCAAAAGTCAAAACTAGCACCTTGAATTGGGCCCGGAACAGAACCGGCAGCCAGTGTAGTCGCCGAAGCAACGGCCCAACAGAGTCAAACCGATGTGCCCCAGCAACCACCCGAGCCGCCGCGTTCTGTACTAGTTGTAATTTCCGGACCATCTTCAAAGGCAGCCCCACGTAGAGCGCATTGCAATAATCTAATCTAGATGTCACTAGGGCATGGGTCACTGTGGCCAGGTCCGCACAACTCAGGTGCAGCCGCAGCTGGCGAATCAGCCGAAGCTGAGCAAAGGCTCCCCTGGCCACTGCCGCCACCTGGGACTCCAGGTGTAGCTGTGAATCCAGGAGAACCCCCAAGCTGAGAACCTGCTCCTTCAGAGGAAGTGCAGCCCCATTCAGAGCAGGATGATAGTCCAATACCCGAGCTGTGGATTTCGGGACCAAAAGCACCTCCGTCTTATCCGGATTTAATTTCAGCTTGTTCGCCCACATCCAGCCCCCAACCGCCTCTAGACAGCGATCCAGGACCTCAACTGCCTCCTCAGAATCAGGGGGAAAGGAGAGATAGAGTTGGGTGTCATCAGCATATTGATGGCACCCCACTCCAAACCCCTGGATGACCTCTCCCAGCGGTTTCATGTAGATGTTGAATAGCATGGGGGATAAGATGGAACCTTGCGGCACCCCAAACTTAAGAGGTCGCGGTGCCGAACAAGCGTCCCCCAGCACCACCTTCTGGGATCTGTCAGCCAGGAAGGAGCGGAACCACTTCAAGATAGTGCCTCCAAGCCCCAACCTGGCCAGCCGACCCAGAAGGACACCATGGTCGATGGTGTCGAAAGTCGCCGAGAGGTCCAGCAGGACTAACAGGATCGCACTTCCCCTGTCCATCCCCCAGCGAAGGTCATCCACCAAGGCGACCAAGGCAGTCTCCGTCCCGAACCCCGGCCTGAAGCCAGATTGGAATGGGTCCAGATAATCCAGATAAATTGTCAATATTCAACAGACAACACAGCCTCAACCCATATTTTAGCCTGCCAGGCCGTTGTGGTGAAGGCACACCAGTTTCCAGGAATGTATAGAATCAGGCTGGGTGAACCAATGGTCATACTGTATAAGGCAGTGCCATACGTTCAAGAAAGTGTCTTATTAGAACATTACAGTATTTTCTTTCATGCAACCTATATGAGGTTTCTAATGATTAAATTCAACCATGTAATTTTGTTGCTTTTCACAGATGAACGTGAGGCAGTCCAAAAGAAGACATTCACAAAGTGGGTTAACTCTCACTTGGCACGTGTATCCTGTAGAATTACGGACTTGTACGCTGATCTTCGTGATGGACGGATGCTTATCAAACTGTTGGAGGTTCTTTCGGGAGAGAGACTTGTAAGTTGTCATTTCTCAAAATGCTTCCCTAGTTCTAGGAAAGTGCAATCTCACAGCAGTTTGTAAAAAAAAAATCTTTTGATAGGTGGCTCTTAGTGTGGTCATGGGCAATTGAATGTTTGATGACCCTTTCAAATATGTTCTATCATTCAGCATTATCAAAATGAAAACACATAAGAACACATAGTCGTTGGTAGACTCAAAAAAACATAAGAGTTGGTAGACTAGGATGAAAGATTCATGCATTCTGCATGGGTAACTCTTGCCTCATTCACCAGTTATCAACAGTTTTCCTTGCTTGTAGGTAAAGTATCATCTTTGATGACCACTTTATGTTTCTTTTGCTAATGGCATAATTGGAGATTGCTCTTCATTGGATTTTACTTTGTCTGTTACTAACTGGTTCAACAGGATATGGAACTTAGCTTTAGCAGAAAAATTTATCCACATTATTTACCCAAATTCTGAACCACATTAACAAAGATCCCTTAGTGCCTTATCCAACTAGTTGTCATTTATCATTTTGAAAGGACTCAGTTGTGTAATTGTGACATTTGTTTAAATTATGTTTGTTGCCTTGAGATCATACAATACTGCTGAAGTTCTTTGTGCTCTGTATATGTATCTCTTGATAAGTCCTGCTTTTGCAGTTTCGTATGTTTTTATTTATTTAGTTCACAGAAAAAGTCAATCAGCACATTTTAAAAAGATAAACATTTAGAAGCAATTTTTAAAAAGAAATTTTCCACAGTAAACATCCTTTTCTTTCTACCCTACCTACATCGTTAGCACCTGAGCAGAGTAACAGAGTTATGCAATTTATGGATGCTATGGGGTCCTGTGGTGCAAAGCCTTTCAAAGGCTTCTTAAGAGATCAACTGTATAGTATAAATATCCCTGTGCTCCAGAAACCACCTTTTTTCCATTTCAGTGTCAAAGTTCCTTTTGTCATGTCTCATAACTCCTAATTAACAGAACTTCAGGGTTCACTTTCATACTAGCAAAGATGTCAGACCCAATTGTTTCATTGCTCAAAATAAATACACGGTGCAAGCAAGCATCATATTAGGTATAAATTAATTCCCTTGTTGATCACTATTGAAGGTAGGTTGCTTAAAGCTTGACTAGATGAACTCTTGTTCTGATCCAGCAGGATTCTCTTTATGGCCTTTTGTGAACTCTAGCACTCTGTATGCAGCATGAGAAACTGAATGTATCTTTTCCATTGTATGAAGAGGTAATTGGTTACAGACATATGTGCCATAAGCTCTTAGCATAACTGCACTGAGCTTGCACAATAATGAGAAGCAAAAGCCTACAAAATCATTTAGCTAGCGCTCAGGGCATCATCCTGGAGGCTGCAGTCCCCTGTGTCCCTCTGAGGCCTGGGGCTTGCTCAAGGGAGAGGTATATACTTTTGTTGTCTCTGGTACCCCCTGTATTCATTTCCAGCAGATAGCTGCACACTAAACAGCCCTCCTTGTATTGTGCTAGTCTGCCATATGGGTGAAAGAACACTACATGTTTATATTGTGGGAAAGGAAGCACTGAAATGGCGCACCTAACTTCAGAGTTTAGGTCAAAATGTGGAAGTGGAACCAGCTGGTCCTCTCCACTTTGAGCTTCAGCAATGCTCATGTTACACAATTTTATTTACCCTATATACTCATGTATAAGTCTAAAAAATTATGCCAGAAAATTGACCCTGAAAACATGGATCGATTTATACATGGGCCGGTACAGTTAATAAAGCTTCTAACAGCAGCTTTGGGGGGGGGGGGGCTTGGCTAAGAAGCAGAAAGCAAGGGGTTGGAAAAAAGAAGCAATTTTACTTAGCAGTAATTGTTCTCAGGTACCGACAGACTACAAGCAAAAAATGTAGCCATTTTCCTTCTTCTCCCAACAGGCAGAGAAGTGAAGGTGCATATGGGAATTTAAGTTATGATGAGGGCTGCTGCTATGGAGATTCTGTACTGTATTCCTCACAAAGCCTACAGCTCCCATAAGCACCTTCATTGTTCTTCCTTCTTATTTGGAGAATAGCTCCATTTCAATTGTGCCTCAGAAAAAGGTGAAATGGCTCTGGCTTTCTTTTGCTGCCTCAGAACAATTAGTTGTAAGTCATTTTCAAAGAATTTCATACTGCCCCACTCCAGATTTTACCCTTGACTTATCCACAAGTCATAGCAGATTCTATTATTTCCGGCTTAAACTTTGCCCTCTGCTTATCCATGAGATAGACTTATGCACGAGTATATATGTGGAACTTACAATGAGACTGGAATCCTTTTGCTTACCAAATGGATTTGACTGCCCTGAGCAGTCAATCTAGGAGAAATTCTCAGGAGTTCATACTTTCATTTATATCATATAGCAGATATTTTTAGCCTGCTTACCTCTTTCTAAGAATGAACATCACTTCAGCATCTATAAAAAAAAATTCTAGCATGCCTTCTACCTCAGACAAACATCTAGATAAGATGGTTTGTGAAAACCTTAAGGTAATTACATACATTCCAGAGTAAGTTAGCAGGATTAGCTTTCCAATCCTGTTTGCCAAGGGATCTTCTGCTTATGTTTTTTTTCCTCTTTGCACATGCTAATATTTATTTTGAGTTAAGCATATCTGTGGAGAGCCCAGTGTTGTGCTTTAAAATGTTATTATGGTGAAGTCACATCTTATGCAGTGGTCGTGTTCTAAAGTAGAAAACCACATATAGTCTGAACAGTCTTTGAAAATCCCTTAAGGGCCCAATTCTATGCATGCTACCCAATGACAGTGCACCTCCAGTGCTGGTGCTGACTGCCATAAAGCAGTCAGCACCTGTTGCAAAAGGCACTCCCACAGCATACCACTGGCAGCACCAGCAGGAAGGCCTGAGCCTTCCCGCCTACTCTCTCACAACTCGCCAGAGTAGGCAAGTCAGCAGGAGAAGTAAGGGGTGGGTGGGAGGGGCAAAATTGGGCCCAGGAGGAGGACAGTATTGGCAGCACCAGCACCGCCAATATCATATCACCCCTTCCTGGACCTGATCCCATTGTGTGGGTCCACATAGGCCTCCACCAGCTATTTAGCTAGCACAGCTCCAAGTAGACTCCTCCCCCACAGTGTGCCATGGAGGCTTACAATTGTTCCCTTACCTGGATCAACCCCTCTAGAATTCACCCCCCCCCCACCATAGGAAGCACAAATTTGGCACAGCTGCATCAGTGTGTCAGGAGGAGGGAAGAAGAGGATTGAGCCATTTATTACTTGTGTTTAAGACCCATGTTAAACCCATGTTTAAGACCCATGTTCACATGCTAGCAAGGTGATGCTCAAAGTCCTACAAGCTGGGCTTCAGCAATATGTGAATCGAGAGCTACCAGAAGTGCAAGCTGGTTTTTGAAGAGGAAGAAGAACTAGAGATCAAATTGCCAACGTTTGCTGGATCATGGAGAAAGCAAAAGAGTTACAGAAAAACATCTACTTCTGCTTCATTGACTATGCTAAAGCCTTTGATTGTGTGGATCACAACAAATTATGGCAAGTTCTTGAGGAGATGTGAGTACCAGACCACCTTATCTGTCTTCTGAGAAGCCTGTATGCAGGTCAGGAAGTTACAGTTAGAACCGGAAATGGAACAACCGACTGGTTTCAAATTGGGAAAGGAGTACGACAAGGCTGTATACTGTCACCCTGCTTATTTAACATATATGCAGAGTATATCATGAGGAAGGCAGGGCTGGATGACTCACAAGCTGGAATCAAGATTGCTGGGAGAAATATCAACAACCTCAGATATGCAGATGATACCACTCTAATGGCAGAAAGTGAGGAAGACCTCAAGAACCTTCTGATGAGGGTGAAAGAGGAAAGTGCCAAAATTGGCTTGAAGCTCCACATTAAAAAAACTAAGATCATGGCAACCACTCCCATCACATCCTGGCAAATAGAAGGGGAAGAAATGGAAGCAGTGACAGACTTTATTTTCCTGGGCTCCAAGATCACCGCAGATGGTGACTGCAGCCATGAAATTAAAAGACGTTTACTCCTTGGGAGAAAAGCTATGGCAAACCTAGACAACTTAATAAAAAGTCGAGACATCACCCTGCCAACAAAGGTTCGCATAGTCAAAGCTATGGTTGTCCCAGTAGTCATGAATGGCTGTGAGAGCTGGACCATAAGGAAGTTGGAACACCGAAGAATAGATGCTTTTGAATTATGGTGTTGGAGAAGACTCTTGAGAGTCCCCTGGACTGCAAGGAGATCCAATCCGTCAATCCTCCAGGAAGTCAAGGAGAAGTGATTGCTCCCTGGAAGGACAAATACTGAAGCTAAAGCTCAAATACTTTGGCCACCTCATGAGAAAAGAGGACTCTTTAGAAAAGCCCCTCATGCTGGGAAAGATGGAAGGCAAAAGAAGTGGGAGGCAGAGGATGAGATGGTTAGATAGTATCACCGAAGCAATGAGCGTGAAATTGGGCGAACTCAGGAAGCTAGTGGAGGACAGGATGGCCTGGCGTGCTGTGGTGCATGGGGTCGCGAAGAGTTGGACACGACATAGCAACTGAACAACAACAACAAAGACCCATGTTGTACAAAACATGCATTATGCATCTTTAAAAATTAGAATTGCTCTGTGAGAGGCACACTGCAACTGAGATCGACATTAGGATCATCAGGTTCACGTCTCATGTGCTCACCCCAGAGCATATGCTCATTTTCTGGAATGGCTGATGGAATCTCTCACAATATTTAAACTGTTTGCCGAGTGAGTGTAGTTGAATTAACAAATGTTAAACATGTGTATGATACAACTTCATTGTATATATCTGAAACCAAGTCAATCCAGAACCTCTCTGGAGGCTAATTCCAACATTGCAGTACCTGAATTGCTTGTGAAAATATGTCTAGGAAATGGCCACACCAAGGTTGAACATGGCTTTATGACACAGCCAGTTGAGAAGGTCCCACAGCTATTCCTGCAACGCATACACACACTTAACCATTAACATTCCCCCCCCCCAAAAAAAACCCAAAACAATTTTTTGGCCAGTCTCCAAATGCTTTCCAGAATGTTTCCAAAATATGATTAGAAAATTGTAATAAGCTTTCCACTGTATGTTTGGTAGTTATCCTGTTTCATCAAATGATTGAAGGAAAATAAGGGATATTTTGATGCCCATTGCTTGGAGATCAGAACTTTAGAGGGGATGATGGATTTCTAGGAGGACAGGTCACCTGATTTTTATTTGGTGTATTTGAGAAAAAAAATTCACCACTAAATGATTCAGGGCACAATCTCGCACTCGGCGTACTGCTGTTGCACGGTGCTAGGTCACTAGTGCCAATGCAGGGGCACCAAGCAGCACCCCCGTGTAGGCACTACAGCTCTTGGGCCGATGCTACAAATAGGTTCTGGGAGGAGGGAGGGTGGGTGGAACTGGGTGGCGTACTGGCCTGAGGAGGAGGTTGGATGGGATGCGGCCCGATTTGGTCTGCGCAGCTTCCTCGGTTCTGCACCTGCTACATAGCAGACACAGATCCAAGGAACCCTACGGACCTCCCCTGGGGCAAGGGGACGAACAAGGCTCCCCAGTGTGCTGGATTTAGTGCAGGCCCACTGGCCTCACCAATCCAGAGCAATTTAGGATTGTGCTCTCAGTGAAATTCCTCCTTGTTGCTTCTAAAATACATTTCATGGAACAATATATTTTTTGTTGTTGCCCAAATCCAATATAATGTCAAGGGAACCGGGAAAAGGGAAGTCACTTTCACCCTAAAAAGACATGGATGAATATGTTGTTTTTCTCCTAGCACAAGAAATCTAGTCAGCATGAAAAAGCTATACTACAATATTTTGTGATCTTTCCATTTCTGAAAAGAAAGCGGGGTGTGGGAAGCCACACACATAAGAGAGACTGTTATATAAAACTGTGCTGTAGCTGCTTGCTTCTTTAACAATAAATTCTTTATAATTTCTGAGAGCCCAAAGGTCAGCTCACATAAACAGATGAATTTTGCCCTTTATTGCATGAAGGGGGAAGATTAGAAGGAATTAAGGTTATCATGCTTATGTGTGCCTAGCACATAGCTGAAATTCTTAAACAAAGCAAGGAAGCCAGTTTCCATTTCTTGCTGTCCAGCCTTCTCATCCCTTTTCTTGGTGTCATATTTAAAGGTTCAAAACTTGTGGAAATACGTTTATGTTTGTTTGTATCTGTGAATATCTCACATTAAACCTGTGGTGTTGATTGTTACTAGTGAGAGCAGGGAATTGAAGCCTAGTTGCCAAGCAAGACATGTTGTGTGTACATGGGATCAAATTCAGTCTATACTACATTACATGAACATAAATATTTGCAGGATAAAGCTGCCTTGGTAAAAACCAATGGTAGTGTCAAGGCAGCACATATACTAAAATTGAACCGACACTGAGAATAAACATGATGTTCAGGTATAATAGAGGACAGAGTTCCTGTATTTGTTTAAAGATGGGTAGAACAGTGGTCTTCACTTTTTCAAAGATCTCTTTCCACTTCAACCAGTCTGCCATCATATTGCACAGGATTCAAGGATGCACTTGCATCATGCAGATTGCCACCCAGGCTTAGTGGGTCTCATTGTTGCCCTATGTGGACCAAGTGTGCATCTTAAAATCTACCCAACACTCCTGTGTGACAGCATGCTGCAAGGAGAGACTGATAGCAACAGCCAAGCTACCTTTCAGGAAAGCAAAGCTTCCGTAACTTATCTTTTCACCAAGGATTTATCATTGAGTTTCCAAGGGTTCTATATAATTTCTTGGAACACAGTTTAAAACAAAACCATTGGTATAATCCTCACTTCTATGCAAGGTATCTTGCCCGCTTGCACCCAGTTACCTTAAGTATAAAGGTCATCCCTTATGGAATCTTTCTTCCTTGCCATAGTATAGACAAAATGAGAATTTCTTCCAGATTTCTCCTGGGTTAGGATATATCTCCATTTATTTCCACAGATGCTCATACTTACCCTGTGAGTTGAAAGGAAAGATTAAGTCTCTTTAGTTAACCTGATAAAAATCTTGGAATACGTCAACCCACGGAATGCTGTTTTCATGCACTTCAAAGTGCAAAAGTAATGCTGCAGGTGTTCAGGTGGTCTTTGAACAGCATTATGAAGACAAGTATTTTTATTCCCATTAAAAAGCTCTAGCCAACAGTGCTCCACAACAGTGATTAGCAGAGGTATAACTGCAGTGATGCATGGCCGTGCTGGAGGGCTAAATACATCTCCCGGGTTAAATTTTGTCTCCCACTAATACAGATCAGTTGATTGGCAACAGAGTGAGAATGTCTACTGCCCACAGGTCTTAATTACCCATGAGGGTGTTCTGGTGTTCCGACAGTGATAATTAAGTTGGCTTGGCAGACAGGTTGCTATCTGTGCTAGCTGCAAAATGACTAGTCTGCTTCTTTGTGCCTCAACAGACGCATGTTTTCCTTCTTTGTGCCTGAACAGACTGCATCCCCCAAGACAGCATTTTGGGGATGGGGTTGGCTTCTCCAAGGCATCGGCCTACACTAACCCTAGTTTAGGCTGCATATTCAAGAAAGCTTCTAGGTGTTACAAGTGATGAATAATTTTTTGAACTGTATTACAAAATAGGTGGTGGGGTGGTTGGAATTCATTTTTTGTTGATCTGGTATGACTACCCCGCTAACTGGGCAAGAGGTACTTTTTCAAGTGGTGTTCCCTTATATTTAGCAGGAGGAAAGTAATTGTTCCTCCCTATTCACCTCTGCGCAATGTCTTTTCTAGTGGTTGTTGCTGGTGGTGTTCTGCATTTTTTTTTTTAGATTGTGAGCCCCTTTTGGGACAGTTTAACTTTTAACTTTATTATTATTTGCCTGTAAACTGCTTTGTGAACTTTGTGTTGAAAAGCGGTATATAAATACTATTGACTGATTGATTTTGCTGCTTGTTTTAAAATTAGTTTTCATGTCAATTTGTAAATCACCTTGATTTTTTGGGGGAAAGGAGGGATTGAAATGTATGAAATAAATACCTTCATTTGTTGTTGAGAAAAAATCAGTTGTTGAGAAAGTAGGAGGAGGTGAAAAACAGACAACACCTGGGATAACACCTATTGACTGTTATCAGTCAACACAAGAAGAGACTGTGAGGAGGAAAAATAATTCACAGAGGCTTGTTGTCCTCATTGAAAACAGGTAGACTGGGCCATGCTCCAGGGGCTGAAGAAATCCTGTGAAGGTGACCCTGGTAAAATGTTTGCTGTATCTTGGAGTGCTCACTGCTAGAGCATGTATTTTGTATGAAAATGGTATCAGAGTCATGTATATACAAATGAAAAGGATCTCAGATAGCTGAATGGAAAGAGCTCTGCCATAGGCTTTGGAGAAGGTCTGCTAGTCAATGTAGACAGGGCTGGGCTAGATGGACCAATGATCTCATTCAGTATAAGGCAGTTATATGTATAAGCATTCCATGCATTCCCTGTCACATATAAATACTTGCACCATGTGTGTTGAGCCCCTTTGTTTGTGTTACATTCCTGTTATGGTCCATGAGTTACTGGCATGTGAATGGGTCAACTCACATTATAAGCATTTATGCATAATGGGTTGCATTTGTATCATTTTTCTGAACACTTGTGTTGCCCATGGTCACCTTTGTGTCTGTTCCTGCCTTGACCCAGTCAGAAAACATGTGATTGGAAGAGGAGTCAATGACACCTCTAAAACCACCTTACCATCTTTTCCTAGGATGAAGCTATAATGGTTCTCTCTCACTCAGATTTTGCTTGGATTGGAAAAGAGGAATGAAAGAAAATATTTTCCAGCCAGGCTTTTCAGTTACAACATGGAGAATAATCCTCTCTCTTAAGAGGCCCCCAGCTGCAGAAATAATGGCTCTTTGGCTTATCTGTTGCCCCTGCTTGCTACAGCAAACAGAAGATGGGAAGGGTGATGGGTGATGGGACAGGGGTAAGGTGCAGGGCAAGAGAAGCCACGGTACGGTCTTTTTTCCTACTTGGTTTTTGGCAATCATGGGACTCTTCAAAAACAGGATAGTTATCTGCATCCTGTCTGCAGCATCCACTAGGACCAATAAAAACTGTTGGCTGAATGCTTTTTACCAGAAGTGATTCCTGCCATTTGACTCCCCAATACAAATTTAGTGTGCCAGCAACATGAAGTGAAAGTAGTTATTGCTGAGTCAGTGGTGTCAGGAAGGGGTGATCCTAGAAAAATACTGTGTTTATACCACATGTTGACCCCAGGTTTCCCTAGGATACATAATAGAGCCTTATAAACTTCTGGTTTTACCACAGCTGTTTCAGGGACTAATTGTTACATTTACTGAATAAAACAAAGTAAGAATATAGAGTTTTAATTAAATCCCCAAGTTGAATCCCCAAGGCAGTGATCCTGAAGGAAAGCATTTAGCAATTCTATCACCACTTTTCTTCAAAAAAACCACAATGAATTAGAGTCTACTGCTGCAATTCTAAACTGCAGGACATGTTGATTTGCTGCTGGGCAGGTGTTAAAAGGCCAGTCGAGGCTGGGCAATTGACAATCAATTGCTTACTACTTGTGTGCTGCAGAAAGCCACACCTACTCTTTCTTGTCATGGGTGAACACTGCACTCCGTCTCACCAGCAAATCCCTCCTTGCACAGCTGGTGTGAGCGGCTAGTGCTGCTGCGCCTGGCCACAGTGCTGGCAAGAGCAGCTCCCTGTAGTGATGGCCACAATGGAAGGAGGAGAGTCTTGCAACAGCTGCGGCAAATCCCTCTAGGTTTGATTGTGGTGTGTGGAGATTCTTGCTGTGCAGTTGCAGTATGCAGTCAGTCTTCTAATGGAAGGCGTTAGCCACAGCAATTCAAATCCCTCCCCGCACCTGTAATATGAGTGAATAGTTTGGAGGTTCCTGCTGTTCCACCTTTCTGTTCTAGGGTGGGACATTTTTAATTAACTGCACCTTTTCCAGAGCATCCTGCACATGTGTCAGGCAGCAAGGGATACTGGCCTTGAGATTTATCTGGTCAGTTAGCGGGCTCATGGTGGGCCATTGACTTTCTGGCTCTCTTTTCTTAAAAACAAAATGGTGGCTGCAGCGCTACCTCAATCCCCCTGAAGTCAGGTTACAACTCTCTTCTGGGTCACAATTCAGTTGAAGACCATATAGGCAGGGCAAAGATATGTGAGTCCCAGAGCCAGAACAAGCATTGCTTCTATCACATGGTTTTCACGTTTCCACATAGTTTCAATGTTTGTCTGACTGCAATTCTACAGATATTTTCATCTGTGGTATGTTTTGTGCACGTAGTTGACAGGATTCCTTCCTCCACCATTTCAGCATTTTCCACCTGTACAAGTGAGGCTTGATAGAGACTTCATATGGTAAATGTTCTGTGTGTAGACCTGAATATCCCCATAAGATGTTTGACACAAGCAGGGGTGGGGATTTGAGTGAGATTTCTCATGGGTGAGTGTCAGCATTTGAACAGTTGATTGTATTTTCACATGAACAACCATAGAACAAATCTTAAGTGAGCAAATTCCCATGCGGTGATTGAACATTTGCTCTGGCTCTTAGAACAGGGAAACTTGGGCTAATTCTCACATCTCGGACTTGTGAGATTAAAGCAAGCTGTGTTGCCACAAGCACTGTTTGTGTGTCCATGCTCCATCACAAACGCACCAGGACTGGGTTGATGGTGCTGACCCTCAGCCTCAGCTTCTTGATTGAACCATTTGAAGAGTTGCCATACCACAAGGACATGGGCTCAATTTGGGCAGCTTTCACTTTCTGACAGAGCCAATTTGGCTCTTAACCAGCGTTGTTAGGGATGTACTAGGTGAACAGAGGTTGGACTAGGTGAACTCTGGGAATGATTCTTGGTCTGCCATTTCTTAAGAAGTAGCTCTGTGAATTTCAATTAATTACAAAGATGTACATTGCAGTGGCTCCAGAGACAGTTCCGTCTCTCACTTATTCACAGTTTTATGAGCTACATGAAGCTTTTTAATGACAAAATGTGGTTTTGTATACTTTGCGTTCTGTATCAAATGTTTGTTCTAATGTTGTTGGATTACTGACTCCTTCCTTAGTCTTTTGTGGAACTGAGCTGGAACGAATTTCTTCTTCCTAACATCGATCTTATTTTTCAAAGGATCCCCAAAGTTATAAACTTCCCTCTTCATGGGGTCTCTTCAATTGGCTTTGCCCACAACTCTGATTGGCCCTTTCAGAAGAGTTTACATGTTGGCAGACAGTGTTCCCTGGACTCTTCCCAGTTCTCATTACTGCGGGCAGGCAAAGCTTTATTTGCTTGTTTAGCACTTTCCCACCACTGCAAGGAATGCAAGTACCGAAACACAAGAATAGGGTGTTTCAGTTCAAGTTAACTAGCAGCATGTACGCTCAAGATTATAAAAGCCCACATTCAGCACGGCAAGGAAGAAAGGCTTTTGCCAGGCATATGTGCCTGGAGGAGAGTGGGTGGCAGCACATTTTGCAAAAAGGAAAGCAAAATGAAAAATGGGTTAAATCATAAGACTGAGCGAAACCACTGGGTCCATCAAGTTCAGCTCCTTGGGTTGTGGAATGATTTATAGATAGAGTTGCCAGATACAAATGGGGACAGAGTGCCTATACCTTTAACCATTGTATAGAAGAGGGAATGTTGTCAGGTGCAGCTTTTTAAACCCTTCCATGTTGAGATGCGCCTGCAAAAATTCCCTCTTCTATGCAATGGTTAAAGGAATAGGCACTCTGTCCCCATTTGTATCTGTTAACCCTATTTATAAATCATTCCACAACCCTATTTATAGACAATTGTCTAGATTTTTGTATTATCAAGCCATAAATTTGAGGCAACCAAAGCTTGCATACGATTAAAAAAGCTTTATCTATTCCAATTTCACATTGTGGGTTTTTGTAGACTTGAGGATTGTGTGGGTGATAGAAGGTGAGGGAATCAATGGAAGAGTCATTAAAAGAGCAATCCGAGTTCAGAGGAGGGGCGGAGAAGCATGCTGAGAACAGAGTCCTGCTTCCTCCCCACTGAAAGCCCCATGCTTTCTGATAGTTTGGCACTCTCTGGCTGCAGCAAGAGCCTGGGTGGGGGAGAAGGCGGCTCAGCAAGGTCCAGCTCTGAGCTAGGTTGCCTGTCTTTTTCACTGGCCCAGCTCCTGTGCCTTTAACAACAGCCTGACCCAAAGAAATGAGGCAGCCAAAGCTTTTTCTCCCAAACATTTCTGTCCATGCCACGGGGAAAAAAAATTCAGAGTACAAAGGCTAGAAAATACCAATCTTATGATAAAGCCTTAAGGGTCTGTGAACAAGACATGCTTCCTAAGATATTTTGGATAACGTCGGGGAATGAAGGCAAGGCTTATTAATGGACACAGTTATCCATTAACTGAAACACATAGGGTTTTCATTATCACTAGGCTGGAAGATAATCACCCTTGTAAGAGTGGCCCTTTCCTTCCTCCTTGCTCCTTAAGTTAAACACGTCATCTGCCATCTAATCGTATAACATTGCTTGCATGTATTTTTGCCTTGCAAGAGCAGAAGTTCTGACGTAACCATGGATTTTCTCACACTCAAGGGCTTCCCAATTCACTTCAATGCTAGGGATGCCCCCACATCTATCCCTTTATTTGTGCAGATAATCCCCTTCCTTGCAGTGAATGGAGAAACCTGAGTATTTATCCAGCACCTCTGTGTGTAATAGCCTGTTATCTAGAATGGTACATCCTGTATTTTTTTTTTAGTAATATTTATTTTCTCCTCTTCTTTTAAAAAAATTCTCTTTAGCCCAAACCAACAAAGGGAAGGATGCGTATCCACTGCTTGGAGAATGTTGACAAAGCCCTTCAGTTTCTGAAAGAACAGCGGGTGCATCTTGAAAACATGGGATCCCACGATATTGTGGATGGGAATCACAGACTAACTCTTGGCCTTATTTGGACAATTATATTGAGATTCCAGGTAAAGACAAAACTATCTTCGGCTTTCTCCCATGTGTGTATGCAGCTTGCTCCATTATCTTCTCTTTTTTAGGGATACATATACTTATTTCAAAGATTGATGGCCCAGTCCTATGATGGCCTCTGCTGGCAAGGGTGGGCATGCATACTGTTGCAGGTGTGCTGTATGGCACATTGCAGCAGTGCAGAGGACCCTGGCACTGGTGAAAAGGCCTGCATTGGCCTGATGGTGTGAGTCAAAGGCCAGCACCTGCAGGAGCAGGCAAGCACTCTGCTGGCTGGCAAGGGATGGAAGGAGGACAGAATGGGAGCATGGGAGGCGGGGTAGGGAGGAGGCTGATCAGGCCCAGAAGGAGGCAGGTACAGCAGAGGAGGCCTCCACTGTATCCTATTCCCCTAGCCTTTTCCCCCAACAAGGGGCAGCTTGGATTTGCACCACTGGTGCAGATCTGAGTAGCCCCATAGAGGCTGCTGGAGTTTTACCTGGGGTAAGTTCCCTTACCAAGAGGGAACCACATCCATGCAGCGGGGCTTGCACTGGCACCACTGCATCACAGTACAGGGTTGTTGCCTGCTGTTCTCCTGCAGTAGTGCTCAGAGTGACTTATAAGAGTTGAGGTAAGAGCAACTAAAAACAAATGGCAGGAAAACAACAGCAATAGAGATGCACCATAAAACTAAAATGGCACCATAAAATAGCTCTAAAAAGCCTGGTAAAATAAAAATTTAAATTGGTGCTGACAAGAATATGAGGATGTTGCCAAGTGGAGTTCCTAGTTCTGTAGTGTGTGTGCCACCATAGGAAAGACCCTGTATCCAGTTACTGCCAGCCTCAGCCCAGAGAGCCAGACGATCCAGAGCAAGGCAAGGAAGATTATTTTTCTCAGCTGCCTTATCTTGAGTCAGATCCTAATCAGAGGCAGTACATTTCTGGGGTGCGATGCTGAAACTCTAGAATCTCCCACCTCAGAAGGTCCATCTCTTCCTGTGTTTAAAAATTCCTGTTTATGGAAAACTCACCTCTTCAAACTAGTTTAATGGTTAGTGGCCTTTTGAAGAAGTGTTAGTCTGGTGCTTCTTATATAGTTATAGTTCATAATGATAGGATTTTTAATATGTCAGTCAGATCTGGTCCATGCCCTAGTGACTTCTCGGCTAGACTACTGTAATGCTCTCTATGTGGGGCTACCCCTGAAGATGGTTCGGAAGTTGCAGTTAGCACAGAATACGGCGGCTCAGTTGGTCCCTGGAGCCCGGCGTGCAGAATCTGCTATGCTGTTGCTCCAGCAGCTACACTGGCTGCCCATTCCTTTCCAAGTCCAATTCAAGATGTTGGTAATGACCTATAAAACCCTTTATGGCATAGGACCTGGATACCTCAAGGACCGTCTTCCCCCCCCATACATTCCTGCACGTCCCCTGAGGTCATCCTAGAGGGTCCTTCTTAGGGTTCCGCCTCCATCTGAAGCCAGAGGGATGGCAGCAAAGAACAGGGCCTTCTTGGTTGTGGCACCACATCTCTGGAATAAGCTCCCGAAAGATCTGAGGGCAGCCTCCTTAGTATATGGTTTCCAGCGGGGTTTAAAGACTGTTCCGTCTGGCTTTTGGAGAGGGAGATAGTAGGGACACCTTTTAAAATAATTTTTAAAACTTTTAAACCTTACTAACTTCATGCTGTTTTTATATTTGGGATATTCTGCTCTTTTTATGGTTATCATTTTAATCGTGTTTTAATTGATTTTAATTTTTATTATCTTAAATGGTTTCAACATTTGTAAACCGCTTTGCATTTTAGAAAAGCGGTATATAAGTCTAATACTGTAAAGAAAAATTAAACAAAATGTGCTAGTTTTTAAATTGTTGAATTTTGGTATGCCACTTTTTAGTGAAAAACACTAAGAATAGAAACATGAATATCAACAAAACAAGTAAAGCAGAGCAATGAGATAATTAAACCACACAGGCACAATTCAGACAAAGTTTTACACAGATTACAACATACAGGGTCTTGCATTAGCTTAATGGTGGAGAAACTTATTAGAGAGCCAGGATGGTGTAGTGGGCTCGGAATTGGACTTAGGCCTGGAAGGTCCAGGTTCAAAACTCTGCTCAGGCATGAAGTTTATTGAGTGATTTTGGACCAGTTGCCATCTCTCAACCTCACCTATCTCATAGGGTTGTTGTGAGGACAAAAGGAGGGAAGGAACCATGTACACTGTCTTGAGTATCTTAGGTCAGTGATGTCCAGGCTCTGGCCCACGGGCCACATCCTACGCCCTTGGAAATCCCTCCCCTGCGTAAATGGAACTTATTTTTTCCACATGGGAGCCAAGGACGCCTGTCCAGGAAACAGTGGTCCATGGTTTGAAGACTGGTGCCTCAGAGGAAGGGCAATGTAAGAAGTGTGACAAATTAATAACTTTTCTTAAAATAAGGGCTAGTATGCACATTTGCTTTATATTGAGTGGGGGGATGTTAGTGCTGCCGCCGCCTCAGTAGAGTGTTCTCTCAGAATTATAAAGGAGATAGAAGAAAATTGGCTGAGAAATGGATGAGTGAATTGCTACCAACATGGGTGTGTATGACATTGCAGATCCAGGATATCAGTGTTGAAACAGAAGACAACAAAGAGAAGAAGTCTGCTAAGGATGCACTGCTGTTGTGGTGCCAGATGAAGACAGCTGGGTGAGTTTGAATCGAGTAGTTATATAGAAAATAATCTTTGCAGTGTTCTAAAATGCACTGAAGATTGCACTTTCCTTAAGTGCACTTTTCTTGGTCTAATGAATCATTGCATTGTCCCATTGGGGCACAGCGGCACACACCACTTTCTGCTCCGGAGAAACATCAGAATGTGTGCTGCTCTGGCAGCAATGCTAGTTGAGAGCTAGAGCAGTTTCTGGGCACTGTAGCTCATGCTGATGCTACTAAAGGGGCAACAACAGCCCCTGCTAGATATAAAGATAATAAACATATTTTTACACAAGTTTGGGATTGTAGTCTTCCCTGGAGTCTCTGGAACAGAGCACATATGTGAACATTCTGCAATCATGCCCAAGACTGAAAACCCAGGTCTAGTTATGCGAGGTTTGTTATGCGAGGTCTGGAAGGACAAATTGATCCCAGTTCTCTTTACGAGTGCCAAGAGTAGTCAACCTCCTCTATCCCTGCTATCCCTGGAAAAAATTCCTTGCTCACAGCCTCCAAATGATCTCTACATGAATAGCTCTAGCAGGGGTTCTTTGGGGCCAAACTGCAAATGTAACTGCATGTTTGTGGTAACTATAAAGCAGGTGGTGGTCTACTTCTTATACCAGCGATCCCCAAACTCACTGGGGCTGTGATGCCCCTGGAACCAGGAAGTGAATGACAGTTGTGAAATGTGTCATGCGGTGACATCACTGTCATTGACTTCTGAATTTGGAGGCATGGCTGGGCTGCACAAGTGGCTCATGTTCCCAAGGACTTGGAGGCTTGGTCCCATCATCTGCTTGCATACTTTCCCTTCATGCTGTCTCCTAAAAGGTTCCCTTTTCTCACCTGCTCTTGCAGGCCCCCTTCCCATCCCTACCCTGGTACCTGCAGTAACCCTGTGCTTGTCCCCTCTTAATATCTGGTTGTGCAGTGTTGGGACTTCAATAGTTTCCATGTTAATGCTATTTATCGTCTTTCTGGCAATATGTTCCATATCAGCGGTTCCATATCAGAATGCATCTTTTTAAATCTCCATTTAAGTGGAGTTGCAAGCAGTTTATGGGGGCTGGCCATATCCTGTTATGCCTTCTGGGACTCCACTTGAAAATGGGTTGCCGGTGCCTGAAGGCTGCTGAAGCGCAGATTTTTGCTATCTTGAGCAGCTGGTTGACACCATTTGTGCCTCTGAGCATTAATCCTATATTGATTGAGTTCTCTTTTTTATGGTTCTTTTGTTGTGTCAGCTATCCCAATGTCAACATTCACAACTTCACCACCAGCTGGAGGGACGGCATGGCTTTCAACGCGCTAATCCATAAACACAGGTGGGCACTTGTCGAAATATTGGTGAAATGTTTTAAGCATTGGATCTATAGATTGGCCTGGATCTTCCTTTCTGAACACCTGTGCCACTTCTCTCTCTTTCTCACTCTCTTCCTTTCTATCCCATCCAGAACTTTAGCTTAACTGGATAGTTTTGTTCCCAAAAGAAATAGTCAAAGACTGCAGTCCTATGCACACTTTCCTTGGAGTAAGTCCGACTGAATACCATAGGACTAACTTTTGAGTAAATATGCATAGGACTGTGTGGTTATAAGGACATTTGTGCAAATTCATCCTTTTTGGCCTTGTCTCTGATGCTTCTGTCCCATCTAGTATTGCATTGTAACCTCCATGAGGCAAGTCTTATATTTTGTTCATGTTCCTTTGTAAAGCACTGTATTTATTGATGACACTATGTAATAATTAGGAATAATATGAACCTGCTAAAACTGCAGGCAGGTTTACAGATATATAATAGTAGATGCTGAGAAGGACATTGAATTTCCTAAGGAAAACATGACTCCTGTGATTAAAGTGGATAGTGCAATTCCATGCATGTCTACTCAGACATGTTTGATGGGACTTTCTCTTAGGAAAGTATGTATATAGGATTGCAGTCAGAATCACTTTCTTTAAATGTTATGCCCTAAAACAGGGTTTTAAAATTTTGTTCTAATGATAATTCCTTTGGGGAGGATTCAGATATCTTTGTATGTGGGAGAGAAATGTGTATGCCACCAGAGTTTCATTTTGTGTTATTCACCAGAGCATTTCCATTTGCTGAAAAGACAACTCTTTATTCCATTAAAAAAATTAACTTGCCTCTTCAGCATTGGAATAGCTGCGAGATAATAATGAAGAAAACTCCTTCTTTGTGTAGCCCCCTGCCCACACACTGATTTCTGATCTGTAGCGAGATGATGATGATGATTCGCTAAATAAATGGTATCAGAAGCCTAGAGCGAGCAATTTGGCTAGTAACACACACAACCCTCCCCTGCCCTGTTGCTGCTACCGGATCATCTGCCCATGAGCATATTTTTCTCTGTCCCATTTGTCTCCCTGCTCTTGCTGCATGCTCTTTCTTGCCTGTGTCCTTCTCTTGTGTACCCCTCTTTTTCTTGCCTGTCATTCTCCCTCCCATATGTTACTCTGTCCCCCTTCCCACTGTTCCTGACCATCCCCACCGCAACATACAAACTATAGATGATTAGGTCTCTGAATGAGATGTTGAAAAATGTGCAGCATAGCCCTGTGTGATAGTACCTGCTTGACATGTCTCTGTATCTTTCTGGTTCTGTTGCTCACTTCCGTTCTTTCATGTTACTGGAAAGGATGTTTATATGGAAGAAAGCAGGGTTATGTATTATTTTTCTATTTCTTGATCAGGCCCGATCTAATTGATTTTGATAAGCTGAAGAAATCAAATGCACACTACAATCTGCAGAATGCTTTTAATCTGGCAGAACAGCACCTTGGCCTTACTAAACTGCTGGACCCAGAGGGTAAGAGTGACTGCCATAAACAGAAAATGTCTTTTCTCTTGTAAGCTCCAAACCCCAGTCCCTGAGCCCTCTTTACTTGTTATATTTCCAAGCATCCACCAACAGGATATGGAGGGGTTTGGGGAGGGGTTTCACTAGGGAGTAATGCAAGATGGATTTTTCCAGCGGTTGTGGCAATTAGTCAAGAATAGATTACAAACCCAGTTCACAAATGCATATACTGACAGACCACTGCTGGAAAAAGTACTGGAAAGCACTTTCCCACAGTATGCTCAGTAGGACACTGCCCAGACTCAGGCAGGAAGGCCAAAGCCTTCCCATTCACATCACCCGAGCTTCAGCCACCCACAGGAGCAGCTAAGCCATGGTAGGAGGTAGGAGGGGCAGGGAAGGGTAGAACGGGGGTGGGGAGGAGCAAAATGTGGTGGGATCATGATAGGGTGGAAAGACCGGGAGGAAGTGGATCTGACATCAGTGGTGTGCTCTGGATCCTACCTTCCATTTTGCTCCTCCCTGCCTCCTTTCTCTCCTTGGACTTGCAATATCACTACTGCAGGTCCAAGGAGACCCACTATAGGCTTGTGTGGAGGAGGGAAGGGTTAGGGGATTTAAATATCCTTTATTTGCTGAAGTCTCCCAGTCTTCACCCACCCACCCATCTACCCCGCTGGATATAGCATGCCTCAGTTACAATTGGGGTGGGGTGGGGTGGAGGATGGGGAATAGGATTAGACTCTCAGTTACATAGAAATTAATTAGGCCAGCATCTCTCAGCAAATTACTACCAGAGCCTGTGATAGAATTCCTGATTCCTATTCTTTTGTTATACATAAAATACGTACATGCTTTTACAGGTAAATCATTGCATCTATTATTCATAAATTGCAGACCTAGTGATGAACAACACTGCATTTATTTTATTTTGAGGATAAAGCAGAATTATTTTGAACTCCTCTGCTCTGGAACTTTGATTGAAGCAGAAAGTCAGGCATTATACCAAGTACATGTCTGTTGCTGGAAAAAGGCAGCCTTAAGTTATATTACTCCATCTCCTTCCGAAGCAACCAACAGAACTTGTCCTGTGCCGTGACTCCACAATAATCTGCACTTTCCTGCCTTCCAGACTTCTACATGTGATAGCCAATGATACAGAGTAGGATAGGGCATTACAAAACATTTGTGATGTTGCAGCACAACCTAAGTTGCATTCAGTTTTACAGGGAGGGGGAAAACATATGTGCAACTGTTCTTTTTGGTGTCAGCCACACACTTAATAGTCATGTTCCAATCAGCCTTGAAAAGCAGATTGTTTTGAAATCAAGTGCAACCAGATTCTGTACTAAAGCAACTCTTGTTTGATTTTCAGATATCAGTGTTGACCATCCTGATGAAAAGTCCATTATCACCTATGTGGTGACATATTACCACTACTTTTCTAAGATGAAAGCATTAGCTGTTGAAGGAAAGCGTATTGGAAAGGTTTGCAAGCTAAGGTTTTATATACCATGCAGCTCGCTTAAATCTTCTTTTCTGCTGACAGCCTCAACCTCATTGTAGGAAAACTTGTTAGTGACTCCTCAGTAAATCTCCACTGAGGGTTTGCACAAGGTATTTTGAACACCGTCAAAAATTCATTGGAGGTACCATTGGCTTGATTTTAACTAGCATTAACTAAACTAAGATTTTATTTTAACGTTTAAATACTATAAATGTTATCATACCAGCCAATGGTACCTTACTCACTTTCCATTTCACCTCCTTAGCCCCCCAAATAATATACTATTTAAACATATTGTTATATTTGAACATTATATTATATAACACTTGAACATGACAATTTATGATAGACATGATATGTAAAATCTGCTTAATTCATTTACAGATGCAATTTTAAATTCACCTTAATGGTTGGATGATAACAAATAAAAAAGTATATGGAGGATCCATAAAAATACAACTTTTACAAAAAACAGTCGTATGTATATATGTGTATTAAAAAAAACCCAACTACCTGTCTTTAAAAAATACCCTTGCTTAATTTTAGTAACAGGTTTCAGATTTGGGTGGAAATTTGAACCACAGTAAAATTTTAATCTCTTCATTATAGAGCAAAGTCAGTATCAATGGGACTAATAATGGTTCAATCATGAGCTCTATGAAAGGCTTTTTATTAGTTACTACTGTTGGGGCGCAATGCTAAGCTGCGCTGGTCAGCCCTTACAACACTTTTGCGACAGCAGTGCCAGCTTATCGCCAGTGCTGGGCTGCATTGGATTGGGCCCTTAAGCAGCTGTCAGAATTGTTAGTTGTTCCAGTGATGCAGGCGTTTCTTGCCACATTGAACATTGTTCAGTGGCTTCAGTGTTAGTCTGGGCAAACATTATTAGTAATTGGTCACTAAAACCCAGTTTCTGTGATTAATTGAGAGAGAAGGATTTCTCAAGCAGTAAGACCCATCTATCATGTTCCCTACAACCAGTCTGATGTCTGGATTGAGCAATAATATTGTTCCTTCCAAGGTAATACTTCCCCACCATCACCCATTTCAGTGTTTTATCGCCTTATGTTCTCCGGAGTCTGAGGTTTGCTTCATAAGTTCCTTCCCCAGCAGTATCTCCTTTACACTCAGGAAGTTTGATCTGGACCCTCACCTGTCTGTTTTTATATGCGTCTTCTAGGTGCTTGATAATGCAATTGAAACTGAGAAGATGATCGAGAAGTATGAGTCGTTGGCCTCTGACCTCCTCGAGTGGATTGAGCAAACCATTATCATCCTGAACAACCGCAAATTTGCCAACTCACTGATTGGTGTTCAGCAGCAGCTACAGGCATTCAACACCTATCGCACAGTGGAGAAACCACCCAAGTAGGCTTCATCCACCCCCTTATTTTTTTTTTTTAGCTCTTAATCCCAATTTAATAAACCAGTTGGAATCCTTCATGTTTGTCAATCATGGACACTTAGAGGCTAATTATGTTGTACTTGCTCACGTCTTCAGCTTGGTTCATGGCTAGATGCCTCCAGGCATTTGCATCTGTGAATTACTTGATTCTGTGGTTTCTCTCAACCAAATCATTGCCACAAACAATACCACAAAGCTGCTAATGGTTTGACCTTAAGGACATGATTTTCCCCAGTTTGTAAATAGTGGTTGTCTTTTCTGATGCAAGAAAGCCATACTGTAACCAAGCATGGCATGTAACACCTCGAAAATGGCAAAGGAATTCCCACTGCAGAAGGTTCATTACTACCCATGAAAATTTAACCTAGTATAGAGTCCAGTTGTTCACAGAAATCCCTTTATCAGATTAATTTTGGTCCCACATACAATTAGTAATAGTAATACTTAGGCTGCGAACTTAATCACCATTACCAAGACATGAGCTCCACTGGACAAAATGGGACTTACTTCTATGCTGTCATTATTAATGACAACTATGATTACTTTTTAAATTTATTGGTAAATTTAGCAAGCTTCCCTGCTGCATGTCCTTTGACGGAAGAACAGTATGCAGCATTGAAGGCTTGCCTCTCTTCCAGTTCAGTTAGGCTCCAAGCCAGTGACTTGTGAATGGAAGGCAGTCCTCTCTTCCTGCTGCAGCTCACTGTGCCGCATGCCATCTTGTGCCAGGGGATCTGCCAAGCCTCAGGGGCCAATTTTCAGAGGGTACAAGAAGCTGCAGAGGCAGGGGGAAGGTTGGAAGGCCCATTCTGTCTGCTTAGTGGACATTAGGATCAAAACCAAAATGTGTACTGTTTTAGAATGTGATTTTCTTTCAGACCAACCCTAGAGCTATTCTATTAGACACAAAGTGTAACTCAGTTTTGTTTGTTTAGCTAAGCTTTTATCCTGCTGGCCCCAGGAGCAAAACTGTTTACATACAATTTCCTTAAGCACAGAACGTCCTCTTGTGAGTATACAGACATCAGAGTGCCATAAATTAATATTTTCAGCAGCCAACAGTGAATTCTGATCTTAGAAAATGTTTGTATTAAAAAGATAAAGGGGTACATCACCTGACAGATTTTCTTTTTTCCTTAGGCTCGTGTACAGTCTAGCTGTTCATTATTTATTTTAATTTATTCCTTTTTATTAGTTTATTCCATTCCTACCTTTTAATAGGAATGTGCAGTCCTGTGAAGTGCACTACTCCTGTAGTTTCAAACTCATACTTTAACAGATAAGGAAAGTATTGATTACCTCCATCTTTAAATAATAATAATAATAATAATAATAATAATAATAATAAATAATACTTGGATTTCTATACCGCCTTTCTTAGGTCACCAGATTTCTCTAATGACTATAACTCAAGGCGGTTTACATAGGCAGACTTTATTCAGAAACCCGAAGGTTTTTACAATGTTTACACAAAATGTTCTATCTTTCAAGAACTACACACATACAGATGGATCTTTCTGGATTTAGTCCTTCTTTCTGGCCACCCGTTTGTCTTCTTGCTGGCTGATAAGCGGCTTCCCTGCTCCCACCAGAGAAGCGGCTGAACTTTGGCCCAACTCCCCCTCACACAAGGCAGCTGAAGCTCAGCTGTTAATCAGCCGCAATTAACGAGGTCTGCCGCTCACAGAGACTTCCGGCTGTCCCGAACTGGCGACCTTCAGATCTTCAGCTCTTATCTTCAGGCAAACGGAGGCATTAACCCTCTCAACTAAATCTTCTGCCCAAGTTACATCCTTTTGCCCCCATCCATTGGGTCCAGTACACATGTGGGTGTAACGGTGTGTCTAGAGGATTCTGGAGTAGCAGCCACAGCAGCT
The DNA here is from genome assembly GCA_029204185.1 of Lerista edwardsae. Lineage (NCBI taxonomy): Eukaryota > Metazoa > Chordata > Lepidosauria > Squamata > Scincidae > Lerista > Lerista edwardsae. The sequence goes on from JAJKFI010000008.1 coordinate 29,592,537, forward strand.
GCCCCCCTCTTCAGTATTAATATTTTTTAATATTTTTATGAATTTAAAATAACTTTGGCTTGCAAACGATTGAGATTTAATAGTTAGCATATAAGACTGAAGCAAACGTGACCATTGAAGTGAATGGGGCAATACATGTTGACAAACGCCCGTGTACTCACAGGACCACAGAACTGAGTACCACAGAACTTAACCCGTGAGCCATATTAGCAGCTGAACAGAGAAGCATGACTCGGAAGGCTTCAAATTCACCAGTCAGCAGTTAACACAAAGCAGACAGCACGAGAAAAGATGAAAAGGAATTGGCTTGTTTCTTTTATCCTCTGGGAGTTAAATGAAAATGGTCATTGGGACTGTGACATTTGAACCAGCTGTTTCTAGCTGAGCACATGTGGTTTTTCACCCAGTAATATATTAAAGGGGGGAGGAATTAAAAATTCTGACTGTTTCCCATGTAAAACGTGCAGCTTTTAGGATGGAATGTCCTGTAGTGTCTTTGGAGAGGTAATGTTGTCTTCTGGCTTCTTTTAGATTCACAGAAAAAGGAAATCTGGAAGTACTGCTCTTTACCATCCAAAGCAAAATGAGGGCTAACAATCAGAAAGTGTACATGCCAAGGGAAGGGAAACTCATCTCAGATATCAACAAGGTAAATGCATGCATTCAGGATGGTTTTTTTTCCCTCTCCAGGGTTGGTGACTGGGCTGTAGACATTCAAGAAAGGATGAGGGAAGAGGACTGAGTCCTTACAGGGTCATGATAGGAGTTGTAGCATGTACAGACAAGCTGTTGAGATATAGTGTCAGAGGTAGTGTCAGAGATCAAAAAACAAGAACTGAGCTACAATGGTGCTCCAGTAAAAGAATTGAAAACCAAGCTGCAGTCAGTGCTAAAGAGACCTCTCTGAGCCAAAATGAAGAGTCCTGAAGGATCAGAAGGCAACAGAGGAAGAGATCGAGGAAGACTCTGTGTCACATAGAGTGGAGTTTCATTGAGCTTGGCTAGGCAGAAAGACAGAAAAAGGAATTCGCCGAGACAGAAGGCAAGAGTACAGAGCCATTTCATGCTCAGGTGACAGCCAAGAGTTGGTCCAGTAATTTGTATAGCTGGCCAGAGTCATCAAGGACCCAAAACACAGCTGTGAGCAGAGTTAATGACTGAGCCATGGAGCAGTCATCTTTGGATTCATTCAGTGGCCCAGATGGCTCGCTGCAATGAACTCTCACATGCCAGCAAGCAGACAAACAAGGTTCTCAGCTGAAGAGTGGTAGCTCCTGACACTGGGCTGGAGTTGTATAGTGATTCTTTTTCCTATAATGAGGAAAGCTTTTATAGTCACCTCCTGGAAAGGATCCACACTGACTCCAAACTGAACATTCACATGGAACAGCTCCTCTGGGGGCTGCTAGAGGATTGCATGTTGGAATGATCCTGCCACATGGAAACCATCATTTGTGATGTGTACATATGTAATGATATGGAAACTCTTTGGAATTTCCCACTGCAAAAGACTGCTCAGGGTGTTCTTAGTTAGGTGTTGGATTGTTTGTAGCTTGATTTGCTTTATGCTAATTACAAGCCACTTTGTGTAGAGTTGCAAAAGGGGGGGTATACATGAAAGGAGGATACATGTGCCACCATGAGCATACATAGAAGGGAATGCTATGTTGGACATGGAGTTTATGTGAAGTTGCATACACTTTGCCTTGAAAATGGATACTTCGTAGCTTGTCCTCATAGTCTGTCAACGTTGTGGCATGAAACAGTTCATTTTTTAAAAACTGCAGTTTGGTATTTCATTGAAGATTTTTTTGTTAACTTTCTGCTAATCTCAGGGTAGATTAGGGACTGAATACAAGAAATGTGATTTGTTCTTTCTGTGTATGCACTTCCCTCTACTTCCCCCTGGTTCATCAGATCTTTTTGTGGGTAAATGAATGGAAATATCTTAGAATCTTTTGCAGTTTACAGTTAGATTTGTTGCAAGGGTGTGTGTTTGGAGGCAGGCGTGTACCTGGGCGCAACCACGCCCAGGGGCACGCAACGTCATGACGTTGCTGGGAAGAATCGTGCGCGTGCGTGCGCAGTTCCACCCGGCAAGCGGGAATCAGGCGGGGGAAAGACGCAGCTTTCCCCCACCTGATTCTCCGCCCGTCGTTGGGAGGAACCCCGTGCGCCCCTTGCCGGCGGGAAACGTCGGCAAGGGGCGCGCGCAGGCACAGTTCCTCCCGGCGAGCGGGGAATCAGGCGGGGGAAGGCAAAGCTTTCCCTTGCCTGATTCTCCGCCCGTTGGGAGGAACTCCGCGCGCCCCTTGCCGGTGGGAAATGTTGGCAAGGGGCACGCGAAGTTCCTCCTGGCGGGCAGGGAATCAGAGGCGGGGGGAAGGCGAAGCTTTCCCTCGCCTCTGATTTGCAGAGCCGGGGGGGCGCACCATGGCTTGCCGGCTTTTCCTCGCTGCCGCTGGCCTTAAAGTGCCAACGGCAGCCAGGAGAAGCCGGCGAGCTGCGGCGCAAGGCATGCCTTGGGCATTGCGAGGGGGGGCTAAGGGCCATGGGCGTCCCCCAGGCACATGGCGCCCCAGGGCTCTTGCCCCCCCTCGCCATACCCTAGCTACGCCTCTGTTTGGAGGAGTCCATGTACAGTAGGTGAACCAAGCTGCAAACTGATGCTAATCTTTGCTCCTTGCATCATTCCCTGCTTCCTAAAATATCCATTTTATTGCAAAAGGGTTAATATGGCTGAAAACTATATGGCCTGTCTGAAGGCACCAGAATTTGACCATGGGGCCACCAGGTTTTAGCATCTTAGGGCTCACTCAAATTGTACATCCTTGAATCCTTTTTGCAGCCTGAAAATAACTATTCTTCTGCTACTGTGGCCTCTCCTGCACTCGTTGCAACCTGAGATGTAGTCAGACAGCAGGCCTGAAATTGGTCCAGGTTAGAGAATCTGGCAACAGTGCTTCTGGTACGCTGCAGGGCTGCACTGCTCAAAGCCAAACTTCGTGCAGCTCAGGGCTTGGCTGAACTAGAAGTTGGATGTATTACATCATTGCTGAATGCTGAATGCTGCTGCTATGCAGTAGCTGAAGGGGTCTGTACAGTGGCTTGAATCCCTTAGCGGGAATATAGTCTGGCAAATGTGGATTCTGGACTTCAGAGGCACACTGTATGGGTGTTAGTTCAGAACTGCCCCTAGACACATCTTCCTTTGTTTCCAGATAAAATTAGTTCCACTGAAGCAACCTCAAAGGCCAGTTGCAATCCCAATCTCCTATGAAAACAGAACTGCACTAGCAGAAAGATAGTCCATCTGGAAGTTCTCCTTAATATGTTCCCTTAAAGCGAATGGGAGCCACAGAAGAGCACCAGTGTCCTTTGTGTCACTCCCATTCATCCAGTCGGGCTTGCACAGGAGGACTCCCTGGTGGATTATGGCCCAGAACTGACCTTTTTCAGAGTGGGGGGCGGGGCTGTGCTGGTGCGGAATAACCTTGTGAAAAAGAGCACAACCTGAATGCTGAGAGAGAATCCAGCAATTTGCTATACTGGTTCAACCAGATGAACAGCAACCAGTCTGACTAGATCCCGTGAGGATAACCAAGTGCTTAAAAACAGATAAGCCTTCCTAATTTGCTTTTTATCCTGCCTGGAATTCCCAAGGCAACTGCTGCTGCTTGTATCCAAGTTCCTTAGAGCAATAAACTCCACCATTCCCTTACTTGAGTGTTAAGCTCTTTTGCCTGTAAGATCCTAAAGATTCTTGGGTTTCAGAGTGTGACAGCTGCCAAGATTTAGAAGAATCCCTGGCTAATTGCAGATCTGTTTCTTCTTTGTGGGGATGACCTGAAAGGTGGAATGGCTTGGTTCTGAGCACTCTGTTGAGACAGGAGGCATTATTTATGGTCAAAGTTTCAAAATACGAACCTGTGGGCCAAGGGTGTAAATAGTATACCCTTTGCTCTTACATTGTTTTTCAACACATCCAGAAAGGGTAAATGGGAAAAAGAAGTACATGCCATCTTTTTCACAGAAATACTCAATCATATCCTGTGTTTTCAGGTTTTCTAATTTCAATTGTTTCAGTGAAAGCCAAAAAGCAGCAGCTCATTGGCAGGAAAAAAAAGAGCAGTTCGATAAACACATACATTCAACTTCCGTATGTCTTGTCATCCATCATGTTATTTTTTATCACAGTTAGCCTACAACTAGCCCTGTGAGGTAGGCTAGGCCCAAAGTCAGTAAGACCCCAATCCTTTCAAGGCCTTGTGCTCCCAGAACTGGCACTCCAGCAGTGCAAGGCCCTTTATGGCAGCATGAAAGCCAGGCTGCCATCACAACCTTCTGGGCCACTGTTGCAAAGAGCAGTGGTGCCGCAAAGTTAGCAGTGGCTCCTGAGCCTCTGCGGGTGCTGATACATTGTCAGCAGAAGCACATAATGAGTGGGGAGGGCAGGGGGAGTTTGCAGTGGAGTGGGCAGGGAGGGGGGGTGGATCCTGGCAGCAGTGACTTGCACCAGGAACGTATCCCCTCTTTCCCAAGTCATCCAACCCGTTTCTCTCCTCATAAAAAGGCTGGTCATCAGGCAGCCTACAAGGTGATCAGGCAGCTACTGGAGGCAAATAAACAATAGTTTTACTTACCTTCTGCTGGCTGACCAATCATACACATCCCACCATTAGATACAGTGCATGCCCTGTCAGTGCGGCCGCATCGGCACTAATGGTGGGGATTGGGCAGTAAGTAGGCTTTGTAATGAGAGCCCAATCTTATACTGTGCTGGAACAGGCAGGCCGGCAGGGAGGGAAGCTACATAGAGGGCACGTTTGTGCCCTTGCACGTGGGGAGGCGCCAGCCTCCCCTATGGGCTCCTCGGATCAGGCGCAGATCCAAAGAGACAGTGTGGCCCAAATCGGGGCCATGTGGCCTGGGGATAAGGCTTAGGATTCGGCTTTATGGCCAAATCCCAAGCCCACACCCACCACCCACTCAGGAACACCATTACCTCCCCCCCACCATTACCTCCCACCTCCCACCTGCCTCGTCACGTCTCTGTGCCAGCTGGGCTTGGTTGGTGCAGAGGACATGCAGCGCGGGCGCTCCCAGGCCAATCTTGGAGCGTTAGCGCCAACACGGGGGTGTCGCTGCCTGTGAAATTTGAGCCAGTATCTCTCTGTTCAACACTCGCTGTGTGTACCTCCCTGCTCCTTAGCGTTTAGTAATGCCACTCCATTGGAAATGCCACCCCTAACAGATGCAAGTTTATGCTCTGCAGGTAATAGAACTTTTTCAGCAGAAAATTCTTTACCAGCTAAAATTTGCCAGGTTCAGGAGCTTAACCTTTTTAAAAGGAAAGTTCAAGCAAGCTTTTAATCTTTGCTCCTTTTGCATGCTTGTTTCTTATTTGACATTGTAGGTTCATTTCCTGCCTGCTGAATGGTATCTGTTACTGTGATGATTTATTCTTTAAACTGCATTTTAAATTTTGTTTTGAGAATGTATATCAGCGAAAACATTGAAATAGTGTGTCTTCACCATGGGAAATCCATGCAGTGTCCCTATCTTTTTAGCAAATTCTGGTTGTTAATTTCTAGATTTTTCACTAGAAACTTGCCATTTTGAAGAAAAAGAAGTCAAAACTGTCATGCTTCGGACTCTGTGTCACCCAGAGATGGTGCATTCTGTGATCCAATTTATGCCATGCAGAATTCAACACATGTCAGAAAAATTATGGCTCAAATAAAGGTTTATGCCTATGTTACAACAGGGCAAGCTGCCAAAGGCAAAACAAACCACTGTGACCAGTCCCAAAGCTTCAGCCCAGGCATTGTGCCTTACATTCTCTAATTAACACCAGCCATCTAAGTCTTCCCTTATTATTTTGCAGTGTTGATTCAGTGCAAAAGTAGACTTTGGAATTTTCTCACAGACAATTTTCCTTTATGTAAATTACACTTTTGTGTGTGTACTCATCTCCAGGCCTGGGAAAGACTGGAAAAAGCTGAACATGAAAGAGAACTGGCACTGCGCAACGAGCTCATCCGACAGGAGAAACTGGAACAACTGGCCCGCAGATTCGACCGTAAGGCAGCTATGAGGGAGACGTGGCTGAGTGAAAACCAGCGTCTGGTTTCTCAGGTGAAGGGTGGTTTTTGTTGTTGTTGCTATTTGGCGCTGCTTGGATGACTAAAAGCATTCTGCATGGAAAGTCAACTCAGTGGGGGCGCAATCCTAAACTGAGTTAGGCTGGCATAAACGAAGCCAGCAAAGTTTGGCTACCACAAGAGCCACCATAAAGTATGTTTGGCCCACTCTCGGAGTCAAAGAGGCCCTCCCTGACTCTGAGAGTAGTCCAAACACACTTTATGGTGGCCCTTGTGCCGGCCAAACTATGCTGGCTTAGTTTATGCCAGCCTAACTCCAGGTTAGGATTGTGCTCTGTTAGACTCCAGGGAAAATGAAAGCTTGCTTCAGCTTGCTCCCAAAACGGTTAGGTTTGTTTCTAAGGCAGAACTTGGCATGACTTTGGTGAGGGCTCCTGCCAGAAATGACGGCCCTCCACCCCATCTCCCTGTAACTCAGGCAAGCTTGCCTATGTTGTGACTTCATCCCGTCATGCATTTTCCCACCCCAGCTCCACATCATTTGCTCCAGGCTTTCTGTTGGTGGAACCAGGGAAATCTTGTAAAGTGGCACGGAGGACTCTGCCACGATTATGCAAGGAAATAGGCGAGAGCTCAGTGGAGGACGGCAGCTCCTTCTTGAGCAGCATGCCCAGTTCCATCCTGTAGGCTTGAAAGAGTCCTCCCAGATTTCAAGAGCTCACCTCCTTAAGATAGAGTCAGATCCCTTTTTGAAAAATAGTTATGTGATGTCTCTTCTGGTCTCTCTGATATGATGCAGTTGCATCACAAAGCATTCCCACAGTCCACCACTGTGTTTACTGTCCTCTGGGCATGAGGATGTGCAATGGCCAGATATTGGATGGCATTGTCCCTGCTAAGTTTGCTTTGGAACGATTCTGTGGTTGGGTTAGTATCTGAATAATAACCATGCCTCTGTGCCTGTACAGGACAACTTTGGGTTTGACCTCCCAGCGGTAGAGGCCGCCACAAAGAAGCATGAAGCCATTGAGACGGACATTGCAGCCTATGAGGAAAGAGTCCAAGCAGTGGTTGCTGTTGCCAAGGAGCTGGAGGCTGAGAATTACCATGACATCAAACGCATCACCGCAAGGAAAGATAATGTGATCCGCCTGTGGGAATATCTTCTGGAACTGCTCAGGGCACGCAGGCAACGACTGGAGATGAACCTTGGCCTGCAGAAGATATTCCAGGAGATGCTGTACATCATGGACTGGATGGATGAAATGAAGGTAATGGCAGAGGTGGAAAATAATCATGTTCAGAAAAAGATTGTCTTTTCCCAATTCAATTATTAGAGCATTTATCAGTTTTTATATTATCTAAAAAATCTGTACTAGGCACATGCAGATTCTGTGTTCAGACTAAATTATTTGCAGGCGTCTGCAGGAACCCTATATAAGCAGTGCCCCCTTGTTTTTATTATTTTTGTTGTTTTTTAGCTGTGATAGAAGCATGGGTGTTTCTTGTTAACCAAGATTTAGGCAATCAGCCTAAACCAGTGGTTCCCAAACTGGTGGCTTGCAACTCACCAGCCAGGGAAGCACGTGTTCCTGCCCTTTAAGGGGCGGGCAGAGGGAGAAGGCAGCAGTTCAGTCCCCAGCGGTTGTGGAGAGCCCCACAAATGCCTCTGCAGGGCTCCTCAAGCCTCCAAAATAGTTTAAAACTTGATTGAAAACCACTTCCGTTTTTTGATTGAAACTAGGAAATGGTTTTCAATCTTTTTTTTTTAACTGTTCAGGAGGGGTGGGGAACCCTGCAGGGGAATCTCACACACACATCCGGAGGCTGGCACTGGCAGAGGTCAGTAGAAAAAAAAACCCTCCACTCCTGCAGCAGTGCGCTCCTAGGGATTGCATTGTTGCCACAGCCCCGCACCGACACACACTTACAGTGCTCCCAATTACCTTGTAAGAGTTTGGGAAGCACTGGCGTAAACATTATAGAGAGGAGACTAACCAAACATTAACAGGAAGCAGGAACTGTTCTGCTTCCTCTTAGTCTCCCTCTAGTGTGCAGGCTGGTTACCTGCATGTCCTGTCCTTCAGCTAAGCAAGAATGTTCCTTGGTTAACAAAAAAAACCCATGCTTCCATTACTACTAAGGAAAACAAAGGTAGTTCAGTGGGTACAGGGGGGATACAGGGGTTCCCTCCAGAATTGCTGAGGAGGGGGGACTTATCCATGAATAAGTGAAACTTGCAGATAATGCAGATGAACCCTATCTTAATTTCTACCATTCCAATGGCAATTTTTCATTTTCAGCCAAATGCAGGGAGATAAAGGAGTAGAGGCAGGAAGGCCATTCAGCCTAGTAGCAGTCCCAATTATATTGGTCAGCAACAACTTCTAAGGAATAGCCAATTTGAGGTTGTCTAATGGTTGAAGAACTGCCCATGCCCCAAAGACAAGTGCCAACAAATACATCATCGCCAATCACTTCTGGGAACCATGTGCTGCAAATGCAGTGCAAAAGGGAGCCACAGTTCTCAAAAGCCTGGAAAGGGGTATGAAAATAACCGGCCATGAAAATAAACAAAAATGAGGAAGTGGTGTTTGGTGGTCTGATTGGCTGGTTTTATATGAACAGGTGTTACTGCTGTCTCAAGACTATGGCAAGCATCTGTTAGGAGTAGAAGACCTACTGCAGAAACATGCACTGGTGGAGGCTGACATTGCCATTCAGGCTGAGAGAGTGAGAGGAGTCAATGCATCCGCTCAGAAGTTTGCCACAGATGGAGAAGGTAAAACTGTTTTGTGTGTTTTTACATTCTGATCTTGGTTTGCAATCATAGTTTAGAAGAAGCACTCAAATCACAGTTTCCTGGTGTGAGCATCACAACAAACTGTTGGTTAACTAGCTGGGAAATCTGTTTATGAAGCCAGGTACTCAAGAGGAAGCACTTGAGCTCACGGCTTGTTCCCATATAACAAACCATGAACCAGGAATGTGATGTCTAAACACATTTAGTGTAAATGTGTAAAACTAAACACATTTAGTTTTATTGTCCAAAATGCCTCCTTCACCGCAGCATTTCCCACTGACAGTCAGAAGGCATGATCTGAAATGTTCACCATTTCCTCCTCCTCTCTGTTTCTCTTTCTTCTTGGTTTTCCTAGCTAGTTTGCCAAGTGTGGTATAGCTGAGGCTGTTAATCTAAATCAGGCCACATGCTGTGACACATCTATTGAGAAGTTTCTTATTGTGGGCAAAGTCCATCTTCTTTGCCCTGCATGTGGATTCTTTAGTATTCCCTACAGCATATAGTATGGTGGGAATTCTCTCAATACCTTGCTGATGAAATGGTATGGGGAAATTTGAACATCTGGATCAGGAGGCAGAATGCTCTGATCTGTGTTCCCCAACTGATTTCAAATGCAGTGTGGGTAGGAGTGGATTGGAACCTGTTTGGGTGCATCTGTGAATGTGCTGGCAGAGAAACAATGAGTGGGGTCTCAGAACACGTTCCAGCAGAAGGCTGCCCTGACATGCTTCAGTAGACGGCATCTGATAAGTTGAAGAATTAATGAGCGACTGTGAAGAAAGCAGCATTCTCTTGACTTCAGCCACTAGAGATAGTTTGGCCTGCACTGCAATGTAATTCTCCATGTGCTTCTCTGTCTCTCAGCAGGTTACAAACCTTGTGATCCACAGGTTATCAGAGACCGCGTGGCCCACATGGAGTTCTGTTACCAGGAGCTGTGTCAACTGGCAGCTGAACGCCGGGCTCACTTGGAAGAGTCCCGGCGCCTTTGGAAATTCTTCTGGGAAATGGCAGAAGAGGAGGGATGGATAAGAGAAAAGGAACAGATTTTGTCATCAGATGATTATGGAAAAGATTTGACCAGCATTGTCCGACTTCTCAGCAAGCACAAAGCCTTTGAAGATGAGATGAGTGGACGGAGCAGCCACTTCCAACAGGCAATCAAAGAAGGAGAAGACATGATAGCTGAGGATCACTTTGGATCGGAGAAGATCAGAGAGAGGATTATGGATATCAAGAATCAATGGGCTAACCTGGAGCATCTCTCTGCCATCCGGAAGAAGCGACTAGAGGAAGCTTCCCTCCTTCACCAGTTTCAAGCTGATGCTGATGATATTGACACTTGGATGTTGGACATCCTCAAGATTGTCTCAAGCAGTGACGTGGGCCACGATGAATTTTCCACTCAGTCTTTGGTTAGAAAACATAAAGATGTCGCTGAAGAGATTGCAAGCTACAGGTCGACCATTGACTCGCTACACGAACAAGCCAGAGCCTTGCCACAGGAACACGTGGACTCCACTGAAGTGCAGAGCAGATTGACTGGAATAGAGGAAAGGTACAAGGAGGTTGCTGAACTCACGCGGCTTCGTAAGCAGGCCCTGCAGGACACCTTGGCACTGTACAAGATGTTCAATGAGGCAGATGCATGTGAGCTTTGGATTGATGAAAAGGAACTGTGGCTGAACAACATGGAGATCCCTGAGAAACTAGAGGACCTGGAAGTCATCCAGCACAGGTGTGTCAGGTGGTGATGAGATTCACCTGGTGGTTCTTGCAGTTCAGTGCTTGGTGTTGCCTAATTTTGGATGCTGAAATCTTCCATTTTCCTCTCTCTAGATTTGAAAGTTTAGAACCAGAGATGAACAATCAGGCATCTCGTGTTGCCGTGGTTAACCAGATTTCTAGGCAACTGATACACAGTGGTCACCCAAGTGAGAAGGAGATCAAGGCACAGCAAGATAAGCTCAATACAAGGTGGGCTCAATTATGTATGAAATATTGACAATTATGTATGAAATATTGACTTGGCCCATTATGTGCCTGTCTATCTTATATGTGGGCACTACGCATTTAGCTCTGATTCCAGTAATTGTCTTGGTCACACCTGCATGCCTTGTTTTGTTGGCTTGACTGAATTCATCAAATAGCATACTTCAGAAGCAAATGGATATGCTTCTGAAGAGTAAGAGGAGCATTTGGCTCCAGTGTGATTAGATTGTTTGGCATTATAGTTCTTAATGTTGAGGAGCAAAGTGCCAAATGCAACACTGCTCCTTTTGGAGAGATCACAGTATTAACAAATAAAGCTGGAAAAAGCCTGAGATTCTGCCATTAATTGTCAACAGTACTTGTCTCTCAAAGATGATACTTACGTGGAGTCATAATTGTTATGATTGTTATGGTACCTGCTCCTGCCATTTGTCTCTTGGTACGTTCACATAACAACAGTAGAAGCAGGGCAGACCATATGCGGTGCCTGTACTCAGACATGGTGTTTCTAGTCATTCAGGCCATCATATGAAGGATTGGGAACAAGCCTGCACTCACATTCTCCTTGGCTTCCTTTCTGCACTTGAACATTCCTCTTAGTGGAATGTTTCCTTTTGATCAAAGCATTATTTACTGTTGCTTTTGGACCAGCAACCTGTGGTTTTCGTGAGTCCTTCAAAGCAAAACTACCTGTGATAATGGTTTGCAGTCCTGGTTCAGAGTGCCCTCTCAAACCACAGTTCAGATGTAACAGCAAATTGTGTTTTGCTTAAACCAGGGAGAATTCTATTAAGCCAAGCACACGAGAGAGAGAAGAGGGAGCATGCAAACAGAAGGCTCATTCCCAGTCCTCCAAACTATGCAGCCAGTATAATAATGATTTATAAGGAAGTGAAAGTGGGAAGCATACATCAAAGGGAGAATGCAGAATGGGGGCCCCAATCCTGACAGGCTGCTGCGCAATTAGACCTTCCATTCTGGAGGTACAGCAGCCTTTAGCATCACAAGATGCAACTCACTGCCATGCACAACTGGGCCATTGCTGGAAATGGCAAGCCACAGCTGCCATACAACAGCAGTGATCCTGGGTGCCCCTGATCCAGTAAGTTGATGCAGGGAGTGGATTTGCACGAGGTGGGGAGAAGGAAGAATGGGGCAGGGATCAGGGTGAAAAGGGGGTGTCGAGGACAAGAAGAAGGCAGTTATTGATGGAAGCAGCTCCACCAATATCCTTCCCACCTTCCTGACCTCAATCTACTCAGGGTCAACTCAGTGTTGCACTAACCAAGTTGCTGGCAGAGGCCTGAGCAGACCTATAGGGGAAATGGAGGCCTCTGGAGGAACTTCTCCTCCTGAAAGGTACAGCATGTGCTTCATTGTTGTTATTGGATTTAACTAGGATTGGGCTGTGGATCTCTTGAAAACAGTGGTTATTTTAAAGTTTCTTTTTAATAGGAAGGAACAATGATTAAGTATCTTCATTTATGCTTTTCCATTTTCCCTTGTTCTAGGTGGAGCCAATTCAGAGAACTGGTGGACAGAAAGAAAGATGCTCTCATTTCAGCCCTTAGTATCCAGAACTACCACCTTGAATGTAATGAAACCAAGTCTTGGATCAGGGAGAAGACAAAAGTTATTGAATCTACCCAAGAACTTGGCAATGACCTGGCCGGTGTTATGGCCCTTCAGAGAAAATTGACTGGAATGGAACGCGATTTGGTTGCTATTGAGGCCAAGCTAAATGACCTACAAAAAGAGGCTGAAAAGTTGGAATCTGAGCATCCCGACCAGGCTCGAGCCATCCTCTCTCGGCTTGCTGAAATCAATGATGTATGGGAAGAAATGAAAACGACTTTGAAGAACCGGGAAGAGTCCCTTGGAGAGGCGAGCAAGTTGCAGCAGTTTTTGCGTGACCTGGATGATTTCCAGTCTTGGTTGTCCCGAACCCAGACTGCTATTGCCTCAGAAGATATGCCAAACACGCTGACAGAGGCTGAGAAGCTGCTCACACAGCATGAAAATATTAAGAATGAAATAAATAACTATGAGGAAGATTATCAGAAAATGAGAGATATGGGTGAGATGGTGACACAAGGGCAGACCGACGCTCAGTACATGTTCTTGCACCAGCGCTTGCAGGCCTTGGACACTGGATGGAATGAACTTCACAAAATGTGGGAAAACCGGCAGAATCTTCTTTCCCAGTCCCATGCCTATCAGCTCTTCCTTAGAGACACAAAGCAAGCAGAAGCCTTTCTTAACAACCAGGTAAGCAGGCATCGTGTTATGGGCACAGGATAGTAGCCAGCAAGGGGTCAAGACAGCAGTGCAAAACTACGGCCCAATTCACATGAACAGTTTTGAGGCTTGTTTTGCATTCACAGTGACTCTTGCACTTCCAAACTGCAATCTATGTCTATTGTTCAGCCAACAAGCCCAGAGGTGGTGGTTTGATGAGTTGACACAGAGCCATTTTCTCACAAGGTGGTTACCTGGTTAAACCACCCAAGTTGGCATTTTGACTTGGAGTACTATATGAAAAACATGGTCTTGTGAATATGCCAATGTCAGAAAAATGTTGACATGGTAGCTTATCTACTCTTGGCTTAAAGGCCATCTTCGAATAGTTTTTCAGGAGGTGGGAACCCTTTCTTTGAAACCTCAGAAGTGATTGGAATTCAACTGGTTTGAATCACCTTTACCATGTCACAATAACATAGAAATTGTTGTGCAAATCGGTCTTTCCTTAGTGTCCTTTCATTGCTGCAAATATGGCATCAGTCCAAGGAACAGGCACACTTCTTGTCTCATGTAATGGTGAGTCGTATTTAAATATCAGAGAATTTTATCTCTCACTCACTCTTTCAATTATAGGAATATGTTCTGGCACATACAGAAATGCCCACCACCTTGGAAGGTGCAGAAGCTGCTATCAAAAAACAAGAGGATTTCATGACTACCATGGATGCCAATGAGGAGAAGATCAATGCAGTTGTGGAAACTGGAAGGAGATTGGTCAGTGATGGCAACATTAACTCTGACAAGATCCAAGAAAAAGTGGACTCCATTGATGACAGGTACAGTGGGCTAAGAATATTTAGGGAATCTTGCTGCAGTCTGCCAGAATAGAAGTATTACCTCAGATATCAAAGTGACCAAAATCTCCAAATTACTAGAAGCTTCGATAACCAGGATTTTTTTTTTTTTACTTAGAAGTAAAGGACAAAGCTCGGGCCAACCTAGCAGTTCGAAAGCACCTAAATCAAGTAGATAAATTGGGACCACTTCGGTGGGAAGGGAATGGTGTTCCATGCGCTACGGCGTATAGTCATGCGGCCATATGACCACAGAAGCTTGTCCTCGGACAAAACGCCGGCTCTACAGGCTTAGAAACGGAGATGAGCACTGCCCCCTACAGTCGGTCACGACTAGACCATTTGGTCATGGGGAAACCTTTACCTATTAAAGGACAAAAACAAAATGTGACAAAGGAAATGCATGACTGCACCTCCTGACATCTTTTTATTTTTCCTAAAAGCAGCAGCACGTGCTTCCCCTTAGGATTGGGGCCATGAGAAGCCGTGGCATTGCTGGGGGGGGTTTGCAGACCGTACCAGGTGACGTACACTGGGAGGGGGTGATATGCACCCCAGGTAGGTGACAACCACCCATCTGCTGCCCCTGGCCAATCTAAACCCACCACCCTCACCACCGCACCATGGTAGCTCTTTATTAGACTGTTGTTTTTGCAGTACAACCGGGCTACCCCTCTAGATGTCCCAAGCTCCGCCAAGACTAGCAGACCTGCCAGCTCATAGCCAGTTTCAGCGCAGCGTATTGTAATTGTAAGCGAAGGCGATGACAGTTGTTACCAGCACCACCTTGTAAACAGTACCCAGCACATCTCCTGCATTAACTTCACTAGAAATGTTTGAAAATTGTTATTTATGTTACTCAGAAGTAAGCCCATTGTGTTCAGTAACACTAAAGCTGTAATCCTATCTTACTCACCAGAAACAAACACCTCTAACTATTGGACAAAGAATTTAAGAGGGAGCTTGGGTGGGATTTAATGTGTGCTTAGCTACGAAGCACTGCAGCTCGGAGCACCCGCTTTGCCAGTAGCAGGTCCTTCTACCACTTAAAGAATCTCATTAACCCTACATTGCTGACTGAGGGTGAGGGGAGAGTCAGGGAAGGCTTTAATGCCAGGACTACACAATAATTTTAATGCTTGGGCTATGATTTTTCCCCCTGGGTCTCATGTGACTCAGAGCACAATTCTAACCTGGATTTAGGCTGGCACATGTTAGGTCAGCAAAGTTTGGCTGGCACAAGGGACACCATAATGTATGTTTGGACCACTCTCAGAGACAGACAGGCCAATACACAGATGTGCGCCATCCTCCCTGACTCCGAGAGTGGTCCAAACACACTTTACGGTGACTCTTGTGCCAGCAAAACTTTGCTGGCCTAACTGTGCCGGCCTAACTTCAGGTTAGGATTGTGCCCTAAATTCTGTTCTGTCCATTACTGCTCTCTTAGTTTTTGCTGGATTTGGCCTATTTTAATTGCTCTATTTCTTGTTTTCATTTTATTGGGGGGTGACTCTTGATGTCAGCCACTACAATTTTTTTTTTTTTGGCAGAAAATAAATTTTTGCATAAAACACATCAAAAACAGCATGTCTGTTGCATCACTGCACTTAGACTTAAGCTTGGGGACACTTAAAATGTCTAGTTCCCAGTAGGCTTTGCTCTTCAAGTTTCCTTTGTCAAGGAATAATGCTAATAGCAGGGTACTTTAAAAAAAAAAAGAAATCCCTTCCTTTTTCGGTAATACAAAGATGTAACCACCTGCAAAACTGTCTTAAGCCTGTTACTTTATTTTGAGGATTATAGAAAGGGCTGCAGTGTGTTTCGGTCAAAGCAAGTTTGAATGATGCTGTTGAGTCATAGCAAAGACTTATTGAAGAGCCCTAGAGGAAGCATGCATCCTGCGATAGAAGCCTGGTGATGTGTAATAGAAACATTAACAGGCTTAAAGCTCTGTCAGTGCATTTTAACTTTCATGTGGCTTGCATTTTGAAAGATTTCTGGATCAAATTTTGACCTTTACTCAGACAGAGAATCTCTCGCTGATGGGGGGGCGGGGGAATGGCCCAGTGGATTTGGCCAAATCCAGCATAGCTAAAATGATGCACAAGAAATAAAATTGCCACCATCTAGAACAGCCATTTTCAACCAGTGTGCCATGGCACATCAGTGTGCCATGAATGGCCCACAGGTATGCCACTGGAGTTTAGGGGCGGGTCATTGGGGAATGTGAGCCTCACAGCAGCAGTGTGGTGTGCCTTGTCAGTGGTCAAACATTGATGGTGTGCCTTGACCATTGTAGCACCTTGTCATTGTGCCATGAGTTGAAAAAAAAGTTGAAAATTGCTGGTCTGGAAAACCAGCCTGGTTTTAAAATCTAATGTTTTTATTTATATCAGTATTTTCAAATATAATATCAATGGCCATCTTAACCTACAAAAAGGGAGAGAGTTGACAACAGAGAGATACCTCCTTAATGTGTGCATAGAATGAAAGGACTAGGATGGTGTAGTAAGAGTCTTGGGCTTGTACCTGAATGATCCCCATTCCAACCCACCTGGCCTTTGGCAAGTTATTTTCTTTCTGCCGTAGTTCACCGAGTGGTGGCTTACTGACTTGAGAGCTGGAGTATTATCATGGCTAACAGGTAGAGCTGCAAATCACGAAGTCTTTTGTTTGCACCTGACATCAACTTACAAGGCAGCTTCAGGAAAGACTCTCTCTTGATCTCAATCCTTGCCTCCAAGACATGAGAATCATAATACTGATCTGCCTTATAGGGCTTGTAGAGCTCTCTTAAGGGATTCACATAAAGGCCAACTATTCACAAGTAGATGAAGATGGTATAACCCCTTGTATGTTACCTCAAGCTCCTTGGAGGAGGTTAGGATCCAGATGACTGCCTCTGAAGCAGCTTTATTTGCCCCCACATCAGCTATTTGTAGTAGCTAACATATCTCCCAAGAAGTGCAGAGATTTTAGGAAATGGATCTTATTTCTCAACATCCATAGAACCACAAAGGCCCCTGGAAGAGACATGCATATAAGCTCCCTTCTCTGTCAAAGCCCGTGCCTTGGTCTTGCTCTCATGACCCTCCTTAACATTTTGCTACCTTTTTTTGCGTATAGAGAGTTTGGAGGTCTGTCACTGCATCCTTCATTCAAGAAGTTTTGATTAGAAGATGCCTTAGCGTCCAAAGATTGAGAGATATGCACTGACCTGTAACAGATCTCTCATTCAAATGGAAAATAATAGTCAGAGCCTCGTGACCTCAAAGTTCCCACATGCAATAGTTTTCTGCTTGCTTTAAACAGACATAAGAAGAATCGTGAGGCAGCTAGTGAACTTCTGATGAGATTGAAAGACAACAGAGATCTTCAAAAGTTTCTTCAGGATTGTCAAGAGGTATTGTTATAAATCCTTGAGGAAAATGATCCTCTTCTCCTTCAAGAAAACTTATTTGGTTGTGTTCAAAGTCCAGTCTGAGTGGGTGGGTGTTTCTGTATGTCTTTGATCTCTGATCCAGTCATTTGTTATAGGTGAGAAGTGTTATCCGAGGGATCAAATTGTAGACAGATCAGCTGTTTGATTTGTCTACAATGGCAGCCAGTGGTTTGGGATATTCAACACACCTCTTTTTTGTTCAAAGATTTGTAAGTTTTATGGAGAGAGAGAAAAAAAAGAATAACCCTGAGAGAAGAGTCCTCTGGACCTGGTCATTAAGATAATGGCAGTAAGACTGCCCTGAAAAGTCAGATTCAATAACAACACTTGTTTCCTCTAACAAAACTTGTATATAGAAAAGAAACACGTCAGAATTCAGAGCCTGCTGGCTAGTAGATTCTTATCCGCTTGTGCTCTTTCTTACTTATATCATTACTTGCGCAAATCTTTCTTATTAAACCCACGTGGGCGCTGTATTCAGATGAAACATTTCTTCTGTGATGCATTGTTCTTTATATTATGTGAGAACCAGTCCCAGTGGGGCAGAGGCGCACCCCACCCTCCTCCTTGCTCACCTCTCTTCTCTCATTGTAAGCAAGAAGCATTTGTTAGAAGTTGCTCAACTTGTTCAGCCTCATGAGACCACCTTTAACTAGAGCTGACAGGTCTCCTCAGGCCCACAGAGACACAGGGGATGCCTGGCAGATGAGTGAGGGAAGTGGATACAGGTGCGGCCTGGTGTTGCCTGATGAGAGCAAAAGATGGCAACTGGAAGATGGTCAGGGAGCAAACTGTCTATATCTCACAGTGGTGAGTTATAGATATATCTATCTGGTAATACATCTCACATGGTGGTGGAGATGAACCCAAAAGTTTAAATACCCTTCCCTTCCTGGCAGTAGCATGATGGTGGCGATTACATTGCCGCTGACTTCTGGGCCATTCCCCTTAAAGGGGAATCACCCTTTTTCTGTTCCCCTGGTGGATTATGACCCACCAGTTTGGGAACCACTGGCCTAGTTCAGAGGAGGCAAGGCAGCGCAGAGAGCAAAGGGAGTGCTACTCTGAGGAAAACAGGTGGATGGATGGGAGGCTGGAGGGGCCCACTGAATATTGGGAGTCTGGGCCAAAGCGACCTTTCCAAAGCCAAACTCTCCAATGGAAATTTTGTTGTCCAGTGCTCCAAGCCCTGGCTACTTTTCTAGCTGTGATGGTCTGTTCCTTAAGAGAACCTGGAAGCAACTGCATCATCGTGACCCACCTGAGGTTGGGTTGTGACCCACATCTAGTTCCTGATCCACCTCTGCAATTTGGGGCATGCTTAATTTTTTTTACTTTGTTTCTTTCCTTCAGAAATATAATTTGTTAAAAATTAAACATGGCTCATGACCACCCAGTTCTCCCCCTTCAGTTGCTATGAAGGGCATCTGAAGAGTCGTCTTCCAACAATAGAATTAACCATTTCCTCTGTGTCCCGTCCCATGGCCTTCCAGAATGAGAGCCTGAGAAATCCCCCCTCCATAGGTCATGATAATTGGGCACCAAAAGGAGCCTAGTGCTGCCCTTGGGACAGTCCAGCCACTACAGGGCAGAACCCCCGGCAAAAACCTTTCCTGAGTTCATGAACAACTTCTTTGTTAGCTTCCTCTGAAAAGGCAGATTCTTCTAATTCCAGCAATTACACATTTTCCTTTTATTGCCATCCTTAACGAGCCTTTTATGAAGTGACCTTTGAAAATGTTCATGAATGAAAAATGGTCTTTGTTGGCCAAAAATAGAGGCGATTGGATAAGCCATCCCAGCTCTGCTCCACTCTTCTTGCCTGTGTGAGTTTGGATCTGTATCCGCTGAAAATTATTAAGTCTGTTGATGTGCTCTCTTCTTGGCTGAAAAGATACAAAACGTGCAGCTTCTGGAAGGGTTTTGTAAATGCACCATGTTGTTTTCTTATCCTTCAGAAGCACAGGAAAAGCAAATGGGATTTGGATCTGTCAGATATTTCAACCTCATCTGGGAGAGGTTGTTAAGGTTTCCCCTTGGATTGTAATCACCGGGCAGAAGTTGTGACACTCCTGGTTCTATATAGGACTTACTACGTATTAAATACATGTAAAAGCTGCCTTGTACTGAATCAGATCACTAGTCCATCTCTAGTACAAGTGTGCCCTGGTATCCACGGTTTCAGTTATCTGTGGATACCATGGATAGTGGACTCCTATTTAAAAAAAGATAAACATTAAACAAATCTCCTTTTTTTACTATGTTGCAGCAAAACCACTGATGTTCCCCTCTCTTTAAAAAGGCATCTCCATGGTTTCAGGTATCCATGGCGGGATCTAGAACCAAACCCCAGAAGATACTGGGGCATGTCTGTATTGTCAAGTTTGATTGCCAGTAGTTTTTTCTCCAAGGTCTTTGTCTTTCCCAGCCCTATTATATAAGGTCCTTTTAACTGGAGATGCCAAGATATGGGACCTTCTACATGCAAGGATGTATTCTGCCACTGTCCTAGAGTTATAAGTCCTAGTGGAGCTGGCAGTATGATTTCCAGATAACTAACATAAAGGTTTTGCCTTGAGGGCTGTTCCAGTTGATGCCAGTGGGATATGGTCCCTGCAGGTTATTTGTTATCTTTAGTTTAATTCAACCCCAGAATTGCTATGAGTCAAGCCAGTTTTGAACTGCACTGTGGCAGTAGCCTTGTTTGCAGAAGGAGGGGTTATAACTCAGTGGAAGAGCACTTGCTTTGTATGCAGAAGATCCCAGATTAACTCTTTGGTGTCTCCAGTAGGATTTGAAAAGACCCCCCCCCACACACACACACACCTGAAACCTTGGAGAGCTGCTGCCAGTCAATACAGACAGCACTGAACCAAGTGGACCAATAGTCTCACTCAGCTCAAGGCATCTTCTTACTTTCATCCTGTCTGAGAATACTGCCGCACTAAGCATTTGTAAATTGGTGGGGTGACAATTCCAGGCTGAGATGCAGCGGGGGGGGGGGGTGTCTGACCTTTTCCCTTGCAACCCTTTATCCCAGCCAGGAAATAATGCTAGCCCTGAGAAGAAGTGCCTGGGGAAGGGATTATGTTTTTCACCTGCTACTACCCCAGTTGAGAGTATCTCCACACTCCTCTACTTCACAGATATTTGGCCCAACCTGCCCTTTAAGATTTGGGTCTGCAGTCTTAGAGCCAAATCCTATCCAGCTTTCCAGTTGTGCCAATGGGGTGTGTGCTGCATCCTGTGGTATAGGGGCACTCACAGAGGCCATTTTTTGGTAAGGGGATATTTGTTCCCTTTCTTCGGAGCTGCATTGTGGCTGCACCAACACTGGAACGTTGGATAGGATTGGACCCTTAGGCTGAAATCCTCTGTACACTTTCCTAGAAGTAAGCCCCATTGAAAACTACTTTTGAATAGACATGCATTGAGTAGATGTGCTGTTACTATCTGGTTATTTTTGTGTTGACCTTGTCTTTGTCTTTCCATTAGGTCAAAATTCCGTAGGTAAAGGCTTTTTTGAAAAATTAAACGACCATTTTATTTATTTAGGAAATTTAATATTTGTGTTTGAGCAGAGGTTTTTAAAATAATTTACAATATAAGCCAAATTTCATTAAGCAGTTAAGAACATAAGAAGAGCCCTGCTGGATCAGGCCAAGGGGCCCATCTAGTCCAGCTTCCTGTATCTCTCACAGTGGCCCACCAGGTGCCACAGGGAGCCCAGTTGACAACAGGATGCTTGCATCCTGTTGCCACTCCCTTGCACCTGGCATTCTGAAGTAGCCTACTATTAATGCAAGGGGGTTTCACAACCCATCATGGCCTATAGCCCACAATGGACTTTTCCTCCAGAAATCTGTCCAATCCCCTTTTAAAGGCACGTAGGCCAGATGCCATCACCACCTCCTGTGGCAACGAGTTCCCTAGCTTAATTACCCACTGAGTAAAAAAGTATTTCCTTTTACCAGTTTTAATTCTCTCAACACTCAATTTCAGTGGATGTGCCCTCGTTCTGATATTGTAAGAGAGGGAAAGAACATCCTTCTATCGACTCTATCCTTCCCATGCATAATTTTGTTTTATATGTTTTATATGTTGAATATATTTAATGGCCGTAAAACAACAAAAACAGAAATGAAAAAATGCAGCACACAGCGTTGGTGCCTAAGGGCACAAGAAAAGGACCTGTTTGCATCTTTAGGGAGTGTCTTCTGGAGTTCAAGGGCCACTACAGAAAAGGCCCTGCTGGAGATCAACTTGACCTCCTCATGTATTCATTCCTTCATCCAGGCCTCGTTGGCTGATCTGAGTTGTTCTTGCGGCTGAAGGCATTCATTGTGGTATCCATAGCAACTACACTGTGACATTTTCCTGCTTTCTGTTTAGCTGTCCCTCTGGATTAATGAGAAGATGCTTACAGCCCAGGACATGTCTTACGATGAAGCAAGAAATCTGCACAGCAAGTGGCTGAAACACCAGGCATTCATGGCAGAGCTTGGGTCGAACAAGGAATGGCTTGACAAAATTGAAAAGGTATGTGGAGAGGGAACAAAGCCACATACGGATGTGGAACCTCAGGACTGCCACCTGTAAGGACCACATAATGCCCATTGTTCATAAAAGGTGTATCAAGTTTGCTTAGCTAGTCATTTAGAACATCTGACTGTGGAGCAGTAGGGAATCAGTGAGGGCCGAGATCAGTTTTGTGTACCAAGTAATTCCTCCCTAATTCTTGCGTTATGTTCGTCTCTCCACTGATCCTCACAATTAACAGG
The DNA here is from genome assembly GCA_029204185.1 of Lerista edwardsae. Taxonomy (NCBI): domain Eukaryota; kingdom Metazoa; phylum Chordata; class Lepidosauria; order Squamata; family Scincidae; genus Lerista; species Lerista edwardsae. Next base: position 29,614,757 of record JAJKFI010000008.1, read on the forward strand.
CAATAGGAATGGTTTTCGGATATGGGTATAGGACCCCAGAAAGTACCCAGTGAAGCTTCTAGATCAGTGGTTCTGAAACTTTTTAGCACCGGGACCCACATTCTAGAATGAAAATCTGTCCAGGACCCACCCGAAGTGATGATGGCCAGAAGTGCTGTCATTGTAATGGCAGAACCTACTGCTTTCCTAAGAGTGCAGCAATAAGTTGTGTTATTTCTCAGCCATTTTCCAATACCAAAATGAATCAGAAAGGGAAAAAAAAGCTTATTTACAATCTTGACACAAGCAAAACAACCACACAGCTCTCCTCTTTTCCAGCATCCCATCTTCCCATATTTTCAATATGGCTGCTCTAGGTGCTGTGCAACCCACCTGCTAACTGGGCAAGAGGCACTTTTTCAAGTGATGTTCCTCTTATATTTAGCAAGGGGAGAGTAATTGTCCCACTTCACCCCTGCGAGGTGTCTTTTCTAGTGGCTGATGCTGGTGGTGTTCTGTATTTTTTTAGATTGTGAGCCTATCCTATCCAGGATTGGGCTGTCAGGGTTGGGGGAGGGATTTATGACTATGGAAGAGCTTTTCTGCTGTCTTAAAAAAGTGCCATTTTGGGAGCACTCCATGTCCATCGCTGATTCCCACACTGAACTGCCAGACCAGGTAAGGCAGAAGTGTGCGTGGACAAGGAAGGGACGAAACTGGGTGGGAGGGAGAAATAGGGGTGGAGAGGCAGCAGGCAGGGGTGTATCCAGGAGCAATGGCATACACTGGATCTATCTCCTCTTTTTTGAGCCTCCTTGACCCCTTTTGCTCCTCACTTATGTCAGCTATAGGGCTGGCACATGTCTGAGGAGACCCATTGCAGAGCAGAGACCTTACAAATTAGACCTTACAAATTGTTCCCCTTTCCCTTCCAAAACCTTCCAATTGCCCCCACTGGATACAGCACACTCATTTTTGGTGCAGCTGCAACAGTGGTGGTGGTGGTGGGAAAGGATTGAGCTCTTAGTTTAGAGTCTGCTTCTGTAAGCTTGAGAACACTGTTGCTAGAAGTTCCCTCCAAACGTTTTATTTGCCTGCCTCCAGCCAGTCCACTTCCAGTTGGTCCTGGATAACGCATATTAAGGAGAATGACTGGGAGCTTGCTGTGACCAGTCACTGAAGAACATTCAATCCTGCAGTCCAGACTGATGTAACCCAGAAAACCCAAGTGCTCCTGGTTGACATTTCTGTTCATTTGCAGGAAGGGATGCAGCTTATTGCCGAGAAACCCGAAACTGAAGCAATTGTGAAAGAGAAGCTGACATGTCTCCACCAAATGTGGGAAGAGCTTGAAAGCACCACCCAGACAAAAGCTCAGCGGCTTTTTGATGCCAATAAGGCTGAGCTGTTCACCCAAAGCTGTGCTGACTTGGATAAGTGGCTGAATGGCTTGGAGAGCCAGATACAGTCAGATGACTATGGCAAGGACCTCACCAGTGTAAACATTCTGCTGAAGAAACAACAGGTGAAGTGAACCCTTCATCTTCTCGAGGCATGGTGGTAGTTCTGTTAGGGGTGGTAGTAAGGCCTGCCCCTCTTATGTGCTATCAAGGGGGAAGCATGATCTGACTAAACATGGGGAGGGAGGTCTCGTGGATTTCATTAAGGGTTCCCCACCTTCCCTTCACTCACATCACTGGCAATGGATATACACGTGTTTAGTTTTTAAGTGTCCCTCTTGCGTTTCCCACTGCATGCTATTAATATGGTTGCAATTACAGGTTATTTAAACATTGGTATCTATTTGTACGTAAAACCCCATTAATGCAATTAACAAAGCATATAGCAATTTTCAAACAAAAACATGAAGCTTACCAGCATTTGACATACACAGTTTCCAAAAACCAATCTTGATTACCAATTTACTCTAAACCAGTAAAAGAAAGATGTCGTCCTTTTTGTCTGTTGCAAATTCTATGATAAAGCTTCTTTCACATCCCTTCCATATAGCAAGTCTATTTGATGAAGACAGACAGAGAGTGGTATTTTCTTTGACTGGTTCATAGCTTTTAGTGACCCCTTTGTTCTGTGGTTTGCCAAAACTCAAGCCTGGATGCTGCCCTGTTCAAGGCTGAGGCCTGCACAGGTTGCTGGCTTGATTCAACAGGAGTACATGCTACGCTACTGAAGATCAAGACCGTGGTCGGATGTCAGTGTCAGGCTGGACACAAGACCCTCTCAAGGCAGCAGGCTTGGAATGTTGCTCCAGCAGTAGTCTGGGGTCTGTTGTAAGCCTGGCAGCCCTGCTGTCAGGTTGGTATCTCAGGCGCTACTTCTTCTAAAGAACACCCTTCTGGGGAGCATCCAATTCCCCATGTATGTGGTAAGGAAGCAGAAAGTTGCTGTCTCACACTGCAAAGGGTTCTAAGGCCTTAGAGTTAAGTGCGAAAGGCAGGGCAACCTCTTCAGGCCAAACAGCTGAAGGCAATGCCTTTTTCTGATGTGTCCCTTGCATGGGAGTATCTAGTGAGGCTGGTACTTCTGAGACTGTTTCAGGAGATGGTCCCAATCTTCCCTGTCCTCAGACAGAGTGCTGAGTGCTGAGCCATGGACAGGCACTGTCAGAAGTATACAATCTTCCTAATTTGATTTGATTTTCATGTCAGGACAGCATTAAATGCTGAGTGGGTTTGATCTTGATAAACATCATTTTACCTTTTCGGTGATGAATTGCTCTGAACTGTTGGGAGAAAGGGATGATAGATTCAAATAAAACAGGACAACAAACTATTGATGGAACCTCCATCTTAAATGTTTATATCAATCATGAAAAGGTGGATGCCACAGAAGTGTGGAACCCTTTTTTTCTGTTCATCAGCCAGATCCATGTTCCTCACCCCGTGGCATGACATTGGGCTAGGATAGTTTGTGAATATGCCTATTTTCCCTCCCCACCATTTTAGATGCTTGAAAACCAAATGGATGTTCGTAAGAAGGAGATAGAGGAGTTGCAGAGTCAGGCCCAGGCCCTGAGCCAGGAGGGCAAAAGTACTGACGAAGTGGACGGCAAACGCTTTATTGTGGAGAAGAAGTTTATGGAGCTGCTGGAACCCTTGACCGAGAGAAAGGCCCACTTGTTGGCCTCCAAGGAGATCCATCAGTTCAATCGGGATGTGGAGGATGAAATTGTGAGTTTAAAAGTACCTCTCAAAGCCTAGGTCTACTTGCAAGGAGTCTGTGTGTGTTCCTGTTTTCGGGCTTCTTTCGGTAGCACCTTGGGCCATTATCATTGCTCTTAATTCTTATGTTCCTGAGAAAGGAAATGTAAAAACGTTTTTTCTTTGCCATTTTGTTCTAGTTGTGGGTTGGAGAGAGGATGCCTATTGCCACATCTACAGATCATGGTCACAATCTCCAGACGGTTCAGCTGTTAATTAAGAAGAATCAGGTAAGTGGCTGAAGCAGCCTGGTTAATCAGTAATCTACAAGTAGGCAAAATGTCAAGGGAGATTTAAACAATGTTTTTCAGGAATGCTGCTTGTAGCACATTGGCAGCGCAATCCTATGCATGTCTACTCAGAAGTAAGTCTCATTATGTTCAATGCAGCTTACTCCCATGAAAATGAGTATAGGATAGCAGCCTGACTCACATTTGCAGAAATCAAGCCATTTTGGTGTTCAAGGTATTTTTCAGAACTTAAAATAGATTACTTTTCCAATTAGAAATAATACTGTGGTTGCATCTGCTGACACTATAGCATCTACATCATCTACCTAGTACACTTTTAAAGCATTTAAAATTAATAAAAATGAGAACTTGGGATGAGAATGTGGAATAAAAACACATAATGCTGCTATTTGCTATTTTAATCTAGAAATGTTGGAAAAAATATCATCAAAAAACATACCCCCTAGCTATAATGTAATAATTGCAAGGATCACATCAGTGACATGATTGCTTGAATCCATCTTCTGCACAAATTGCAGGTAATCAGGTTTCTTGCTCCCTCACTTAGTGACTTGTCCTGCTGGCAAATTCTATTGAGGTAGAGAGCAGGTATGGACACTTTGTGTGATCACCCAGATTCACTCCATATCCAAAGTGCTCACTTCTATGGGAAAAGCTCAACTAGATGACAACCAGAAAGCACACTTCCTTTGAGGTGGTCTGTACATTGCAATCACCACAATTCCCACCTATAGAGGTATTATTTAGTTGCTTTTCCCAAAGTAATGAGTGCTTTGGACTTTTGAAATGTGTGTCCATGCACTGGAATGGCTTATGAAAGTACTGCTCCGATCAGAATCATTGCACTTTCACATTGTGATAAAGTGTTCCAGGAAATTTGCCCTCTTCCCGTTGTCTAAACTTGGAGCATTTATTTTATCAGTCTCTTTCCCACATGAGTGTTGAATTTCCCTGCATTAGACACTTCAGAAGGAAATCCAGGGACACCAACCTCGCATTGATGACGTTTTTGAGAGGAGCCAAAACATCATTACGGACAGCAGCCTTAATCCCGAAGCGATCCAGCAGCGCCTTGCAGACTTGCAGCAGTTGTGGAGCCTCCTGATAGAGGAGACCGAAAAACGCCACAAGCGCCTTGAGGAATCCCACAAAGCCCAGCAGTACTACTTTGATGCTGCTGAGGCTGAAGCCTGGATGAGTGAACAGGAGCTCTACATGATGTCAGAAGAGAAGGCCAAGGTAAGGGACTTCTAGGTGGGCCGAGCCAGTGGACATGACCATGCATCTTCCAGTTTGTTTCAATGTGATGCCAGTCTGTCATGGCCCACCAACCCTTGATGAAATGGCTGCTGAATGTACAAACTGCCTCCAGTGAAAAAGTATTACATCTGGGCTGATACCCAACAACTGTTATATCTGTGGTAACCAGTCATGCATTCCAGTTATCACCTGATGCTCCATTCATCAAATAAGAAATAGGTATGTTTCATTGTCAAATGACAGACATTTGGCCCATAGTTGTGAGCCGTAGCAGTTAAAATGGCTTGAAACTGGCTGAACAAAGTTCATATATCGTGTCATCTGAAGTGTTGCTACTGAATTCACCCCAAGTGTTGCATGAATAAATGTTATTACAGCAACATCTGTTTGACAGAGAGCAAAAGTTTTCAAGTTCTCTGAATTGTTTGTCTGATGACCTGTGAAGATATGGTGATGCTTGACCCCCATGCGCAGGTTTTGCCACAGAGCATGGTCACCGCCGTGTACCACCACCACATATTCATACTTATTTTTGTCTGGGACTGGGACCTAAGAAGCTATATTTTAGTCAGTTAGCAACAGGCATGTGGTTAGGCATGTGTTAATCAAAATTTGCAAATAAAATTTACATGAATTTGCAAATAAAAACCGTAGTTCTGAAAGAAGCAAACAAAATTACAGGTTGAGACTCGTCGTCCACAGATTTTTAATCTGTAGATTTGACTCAGCTTGGGTCTCCTAACTCGCATTGAGACCTGACCTGTACCCTCTGAATGTGACCAGAGCAGTTTCCCCTGCCCTCAGAATACCTTCTGAGGCCTCCAGGAGGCTTAAAAACATCACTTCCAGTTTTCAGCCATTAGAAGGCCATAAGAAGGCATTCTGAGGGCTTGGAAGTCTATGATTCATTAGGGATATCTTTTTCGTCAATTCGAAATGTGTGTTTAAGCAGTTGATCTGATTTATTACGTAAACATTTCAGTCTTTATTTTAACTGATCCAGTTAAGAATTCTACCTTTTCTTCTTTTCTCTTATTCTAGCCTAGCAGAATGACAGCATAGGGAGCTGGAATGAGCCAGTCTCAGCCTGTCATGCTGCTCCAGACTCTTGTGCTTGTCAGTGAGCACTTGCTGAAGTCAGATTTGGAACATGATTGCATCACTTATGAGAAATCAGTCCTCTTGTTCTTCAGCTGCCCTCCCTTTTCTGCTGCACAGGCTGTGAATTAAGGGCTATTTTTAAGGCTGCCTCAGAAGGACAGTGTTTTTTTCCCCAGTTTGTACTTTTTCAAATGGTCAGAAAAGATCCAGGTTTTCTGTATTTGGGTTCCCTATAAACCCTGTTCCAGATTCATCCTAGACAGGTCTTGGCCCTTCCAGTGGCCTGCATCTCCCTGGAACATTCAGCCATTTTGTTTGGGTAAATCCCCCTGACAGATTTTGCTGAGAAAAGGTTCATCACTAACAACCTCTCTAACAATTTACCTTTATGACATTGACTAATTTTACTTGATCAAGCTGGCAGGAGACCAAGGTTTTTTTGTACTTGTTCCATGACAGGTTGAGCTGAAACCATCACTCCAGTGCCCATTCTAGCATACAGGCAGCCCCCTTTTCCATTTAGTTAGGGGCAGATCTGCCTTTTTCTACTGAGCTGGGAAGCAGAGGCAGTGTGGGAGAGGTGGCAGGAGTATAAGCCTGACCCAAGGCCCTGTCCCACTCCTGTCCCTAAATTCTTGCTGCCCATGTGACACGTGTGGCAACCATGCTGCCGTCTTGTCACCAATCTTATGGATACTTGTACTTCATGCCGTGAACTGTGGCTATTTTCTGGATTGTTCATGTTGTTATTACAAGCCAGTTTAAAATGGCTGGCCTTTTCTATTATTGTGGCCCACCAACAGCAGACCAGATGATTTAATGCCCGATCATCAACCATGCTGCATAGTAGCATTTGAGCCTTAGGTTATGTTTCCCATGATTTTTAATCCAGCACCACAGCAGGGTAGGCTGTCTTCATTTCCATGTGGCAGTTGCAGAAGTGAATGTGAGAGGTAACTAGGGAGGATATCAAAGCCCACCGTTCTTTCAATAGACCATACTGACATTATTTTAAATCTCTTATATCTTTGGCTTCAGTCGTTTACACATCAGGCTGATTCATGTCATGCAGTAAACATGGTATTTTCTCTTTCAGGATGAACAAAGTGCTGTTTCCATGTTGAAGAAACACCAGATTTTGGAACAGGCTGTCGAAGACTATGCCGAGACAGTGCACCAGCTTTCCAAGACCAGCAGGACTTTGGTGGCAGATAATCATCCAGAAAGGTGACTACCATTCTGACCAAACAAACACAAAGCTCAGACTAAGGGCAATTAGTCTTAGGGCAACACTTAAAGCAACAGAGTGACCAGGTACAGATTAGATTAGATTAGAATAGATACTTTGTCATTATACATAAACGTACAATGAAATTTTTGAAGCACTCCAGGACGCGGACCACACAACCTCCTCACTCAACAACAACACACAGTACACAACACCAAAACCATCATACACTCATACACTCAACCCATACACACATCCATCCATATAAATATCAATAAATATCTAAAATGTCTAAAACACAATACCATTTCACTCAGGGTGAAACAACAACAAAATGAACAATGAATCTTAATACCATAGAAAATGCCTTATTATCTTGTTCCTGGCAATTTTCTGAGTTCATTGTTCAACATGACTACAGCCTTGGGATAAAAGCTGTTCATAAATCATGCGATGCGTGTCCTAATAACCTTATACCGTTTTCCAGAAGGCAACAGTTCAAATAGGTTGTAGGCTGGGTGGGACGAATCTTTTAGGATACAATGTGATTTCTGTAGACAGCGGGATGATTTCTGTCATCCAGGGCTGCAATATCCCAATGATGGTCTGAGCCATCTTTATAATCCCTTGCCGTACTCTTTTATTCATTGCAGAGCTACTCCCATACCACACCAAGATACCGTATGTCAGGATACTCTCAGTGGTACCACGATAATAAGACACGAGCAGATGTTGTGGCAGGTTTATCTTCCTGAGCATCCTCAGGAAGTATAACCGCCTTTGTGCTTTCCTTACTAACATGGTGGTGGTAACAGTCCACAATAGGTCCTCTGTGATATGAGTGCCCAAGAATTTAAAACTTGCAACCCTCTCCGCCTCCTCACCATCTATATACAATGGGATATATGCTTCCTTCTTTTTCCTATAATCAATTATAAGTTCCTTTGTTTTTTTAATATTAAGTGTGAGGTTATTCTCTCTGCACCATTGCAACAGCCTTTGTACCTCCTCCCTGTAGGCAGACTCATTATTCTCAGTTATGAGCCCCACCACTGCAGATTTGGTAATCATGTTAGAATTGTGTGATGAAAAACAATCATATGTATACAGGGAGTAGAGAAAGGGACTCAGCACACATCCCTGGGGGGCTCCAATATTCAATATCAAGGTGGACGAATGATGGAAGCCCATCCTAATCATCTGTGGCCTATTTGTCAAAAAGTCACTTATCCACATACAGACGTTTTGCTCTATACCCAGGGTAGACATTTCAGCATACAGGTCAGCTTTCTAAGGGTGCAAGTCCCTTAGAAAGTCCCTTTTGCTGGCCCAGGAGTGTCACAAACATGCCATAAAGCATGTTTTGGCCACTCTCGGAGTTGAGGAGGATGGCGCACATTTGTGTGCCAGCCTCCCTGACTCCAAGAGTGGTGCAGACATGCTTTATGGTGCATTTGTGGCACTCCTGGGCCAGTACAAGGGACTCCTGCTGGCCTAACTCCAGGTTAGGATTCCACCCTCTATGTAATCGTGTCTGTTTAGATGTCCCCATGCCACAAATATAATGGACACATGAAGAGGGAAGTGGAACTCCCAGTCCTGCACATTCAGTGGAGGATTGGGAAAGGGCATAAATGTACCTAGCTGTTTGCACATGGGCACTCCTTTTCAGCACTCTGCTTGATGCATTTAGAAGGCTACAATGTCCTGTTCATTCCCTCTTACAATCAGAAACCATTTGGTGGTTAGAGTTGGAGGCAATCAGATCAAGAGGTGGATAGCCATAGTATGCAGATAAACAGGTTGGTGTTGGATCAAGCAGTGGACAAGAGGCATCCAGCTGGGATGACTCCTGAACCTTTAGTGCTGGTGGCAATGGTAGCCCTCAATGATGCCATCACGGGATGTTGTGGGTGGTCCAATGCAAGCCTTTGCCCTATGGCCCCCAGCAAACCTGCACTGACAATGCAGAGATCCACAACAACTGTCCTCTGAAAATTACAGTGGGAGTTGGAGAAGTGAAAAAAAGCAAAAAAAAAAAAAAAGACAAAGGAAACTGTAAATAATTCATGAGAAATATATTTGACAGACTATGTCAGAATGCATACAAGGCAGAGAAAACTGAAAAGGTTGTGGGGAGGGTGAGTTTCCTCTGTCTTTTTTGCTGTATGGATTCTGGCATGATTTGCAGACTGCATGTGCTCATAAATTGCTGTTCAGTGGACAGGAAATAAGAGGTGCATCAATAGAAATTGCATTGGTTTCCTTTGGAAATTTTAACTCCCAGGCCGGAAGAAGGCTTTGAGTGATGTAGATATCTATTTACCAATAGCATTTCATGCTGGTGGAAATCCTGACCATCTGAGCCAAGTTCACATCCTTCCTCTGGGTCATGGGAAAAGTCACAGGATTCGATTGTTAGGCCTGGAAAGCATCTTAACACATCACCCTGTCTTGTCTCTTGACAGAAAGCAGAACTAGGAACCATCAGATATTGTGAACTTTTATTTGTGTAGGTTTGTCCATAGCCCATGGCTGTGTTACAAGTCAATGGAAGCGTGCATTAGCACTGCTGTGTCTGAAGCAATGAGTCCAGTCAGGGACAGCCCACAGTAGTCTCTCATTTGCTAGGCCCCCTGGTGGCCTTGTTGTGGTAGTGAGCAATACGTACAGAAAGCTGCCTTCCACTGAGTCGATTGATCCATCCAGTTTACTGTCTGGCAGCAACTCTGGGGGAGGAATTTGGGGCGAAGGTCCTTTCCCAGGCATGTCTGGAGATGCTAAGTTAACGTGGGATTTTTTTTTATGCAAAGCAGGTGCTCTACCACTTAGCTACAGCCCTTCCCATCCAGGTGGACTATGTCAAAAGCAGGAAAGAGGCACAGCTGATGTGCAACTAGTCTTTCATAATTCCTAATGTGTGTTGATTGACTTTATGAGGAGAATCTGCAAAACACCCACCCACACATATACTTCCCATTGAAAGCCAAAAGCAATTAAAAGGCTCCAGGACAGAGTCCACAAAAACAAACCCACTTGTTACATCTCTTAATGCAACAACCAGAAAACAAACTGTAAAGGAAAAACCAGCCAATTTTTCCAAATAAAACAATCCAAGAGTTGGGAATCGAGAAATTAGCAAAATAAATAATGATGTGTATCTTTAAATAAAATAAAAATGAGCCTTCAGAAGGTATCTGCCCAATCCTATGAATGTCAACTTGGAAGTAAATCCATAATAGACAATGAGGCTTACTCCCTGATACATTTGGATAGGATTGCAGCTTGTTGCTTTAAAAAAAAAAAAGAATACTCAGATCATTAAAATGTAATAATGTGAAAATTACAATCTGTGAACCACTTGAAGGCATATCAGGACTGACAAGAGACAGGGCACAATCCTAAGCAGCGCGGACTGGCCCATATCCAGCCCTGCTTAGGAGAGGCTGGAGCCTCCCCTATGCACTCCTTGGATCTGTGCCTGCTAAATAGCAGGCGCAGATCCGAGGAGACCGCACAGCCCGAATTGGGGCTGCGCGGCCTCCCAAACAGATTTAGGATGTGGCTGTATGGCCGCCTCCCAAGACCGTGCACGTCCCACCCACAACCTCTCCCCCCCCCACCAATCCCCATCCTGGAGTGGGACGGAGCCTCCCTCACACCGACCAGCTTTGGTCGGTGCAAGGGAGGCTCCCCATCAGCGCTCTCAAGCCAATGCAATTTGTAGCGTCATCTTGAGAGCTTTAGCGCCAATGCGGGGGTGATGCTTGGTGCCCCTGCATCAGCGCTAATGACTTTGCATCAAGGCAACAACATTGCATCGATGCTACGTGAAGCATAGGATTGTGCTGACAGTCTAAATAAGCCATTTTCAACCAATGTGCCATGGCACATTGGTGTGCTATGAATGGTCCTCAGCTGTGCGTGGGAATTTGGGAGAGAGTCTTTCCTTCGTAGGGCCGTTGGGAGATGGGAGCCCCCCACTGGCAGCACAGTGTACCCTGTCAATTGTCAAAAAGCTGATAGTGTGCTTTGACCATTTTAGTGCCTTACCGGTGTGCTGTGAGATGGAAAAGATAGAATATCACTTATCTAAATTATCAGACTTGACCTAAGCCAGAAGTGAATGTCTCTGAAAGCAGCAGGATACTGAACTTGCTGACCAGAAGGTTGGCAATTTGAGATCACGTAATGGAGTGAGCTCCTGTTGCTAGTCCCAGCTCCTGCCATCCTGCCATCCTAGCAGTTTGAAAGCACGTAAAAATGCAAGTAGATAATGCCGTTATCTTTCCACTTCAGTGGGAAGATAACGGCATTCTGTGCGCCTTGGCATATAGTCATGACGGCCACATGACCACGGAAATTTTTCCTTGAACAAATGCCGGCTCTTCAGTTTAGAAATGGAGATTAGCACCGCCCCCTAGAGTTGGCCACGACTAGACCATTTGGTCGTGGGGAAACCTTTAACTTTAAGTATATAAAGTATATAAAGTAAGCCTTTTATATCTAAACCTTAGGAACTAGACATGTACTTATTTCACATTTAACTTAACATTAATTGCATCTCCTTATAGTAAAAGATATGAGTTGCATCTCCAAACACCACTATATCAAAAAAGTATCCAAGGCCTGCACTGACCCTGTTTTTCCCTTGTGTTCTCCCTAGTGAGCGAATCAGCATGCGGCAGTCCAAAGTGGACAAGCTGTATGCAGGCCTGAAAGACCTTGCCGAGGAGAGGAGGGGCAAGCTGGACGAGAGACACCGGTTGTTCCAGCTGAACCGTGAAGTGGATGACTTGGAGCAGTGGATCGCCGAGAGGGAGGTGGTGGCTGGGTCCCATGAGCTGGGCCAGGATTATGAACATGTGACAGTAAGATAACATGGACACCTTGTGTGTCTTCTTCTTTTTTTGGCTTTTTTTTTTTGTATACAGTATTACTATACATGGCAGGTATACGGCACCCAGGGCTCCAGCGGCACAGAAATGGCGACTGCTGGATCTTGGCCCTGCACTGGGGAGTGTCGGGGAAAGGAAGCATCAGGGGAAGAGAGTGCAGCTGGTGGCAATGGGTCTCCTTTGCTCTGCACTCATGTTTGAATGGGTGCAGATTCGAGGAGGCCCGTGTCAGGCCACCTGACTCCAGAGGGGTTCAGGATGCCATGGCAGAAGCTTCCCCCACCCCCACCCCCTTGCAGGCCAGATCCTCCCTTTCCCCACCCAATTTTGCCCACTCCCCACCTCCCCCACCCTGAAACTCCTTGCTATTGGCCGGCACTGCAGAAGTGCCCGTCAACCTCCCACCAGCACGGGGCAATGGTTGCTCGTGTGGCGTCATGATTTACGGAACATTTGTGACACTTCTAGCTGGTGGTACACAAGTACCGCCAGGGATAAGGGCCTCTGGATTGGGCCCTAAATGTCTTATGTTACTTTAATCTTACGGTAAGGAAATGCCTTCCACCATCAGCAGGACCGGCAGAGGCTATTTTGCAACCGCTGTAAAGCAGGCTTCACCAGTGCAATGCAAGTTAAACTGGTGGGAGAGGGAGCTTGGATTGGCCATAATAATTTAGTTCCTTCTCTATCTATCATTTGAGGGTGCAATCCTAACCTGGAGTTAGGCCAGCACAGTTAGGCCAGCTAAGTTTGACTGGCACTAGGTCCACTGTAAAGCACATTTGGACCACTCTCAGAGTCAGGGAAGATGGTGCACCTCTGTGCACTGGCCTCTCTGACTCCAAGAGTTGTCCAAACATACTTTACGGTGTCCCTTGTGCTGGCCTACTTGTGCTGGCCTAATTCCAGGTTAGGATTGCGCCTTGAGTCTCATTAATTCTCCAGTACATCAGAAAGCTGGACAAAGGCGTCCATTAGCATTACGGTTTGAACAGTTAACTGTCTGGACTGAGGACCCAATTGTGTAACAACCACTCTGTTCTCTACCTAGATGTTACAAGAGCGCTTCCGCGAATTTGCCCGAGACACTGGAAACATTGGCCAGGAGCGTGTGGATACTGTCAACCACATGGCAGATGAGCTCATCAATTCTGGACATTCTGATGCTGCCACCATTGCTGAATGGAAGGATGGTCTCAATGAGGCCTGGGCTGATCTCCTGGAACTCATTGACACGAGAACACAGATCCTAGCAGCCTCTTATGAACTGCACAAATTTTACCATGATGCCAAGGAGATATTTGGACGGATACAGGACAAACACAAGAAATTGCCTGAGGAGCTTGGGAGAGATCAAAATACAGTGGAAACCTTGCAGAGGATGCATACAACGTTTGAACATGACATTCAAGCCTTAGGAACACAGGTGTGCATGTTAAGCAATCATTTTATCATGGTCATCTTGATGTAGGAATCTGCAGAGCTTTGGATAGTCAAGAAAGGGGGCTTGGTATTTGTTAGACCTGCCAGTTCTTTTCTTTTGTAATCTTGCCTTTAGTTGTACATGTACTCCATACATTTAACTGATGTTCCAAGAACTTTATAGTGACATCCTTTAAATGAACACAGGAACTCTCTTCCAGAAGATGTGGCGATGGCTTAGATGGGATTAGACAAGTTCCTGTGGGATAGGTCTGTCATAATCATTGAATGGAAACTCAGCTGACTATCAGGGGCTGAGGGGCAAACAGCAAGGGAGGCTTATTGCCTTCTTGGGCTTCCTGGAGGCACTTGGTTGCCACTGTGGGAAACGGGACAACTGTTGCTTGAGGACAGCTCCAGTTTCTGTCACTGATGTTGGGAAAGGCTAGCATTAAAGTAAGGACAGGGAATCACAAGCCTGCATCTTGAAGCCTGATATTATGACCAGAGATGTGCACTCTATGAGCACGTGCACACACAAACCAAGATTCTACAGCAAGGTAACAAAAGTTCTCTGACCTGCACAATTTGTTCAAATTGAGTATATATGTATGATTTCTTCTGTTTGCTTACTTTGTTCTGTTTCTGCTGTTCATGGGAAAGGGCAAGGAGTTAAATAGAGCACTGATGCATTGCCCTCTCACCAGCATCACGGGAAATTATCAAGAATTTCTAAGCATATCTTTTCATTCATAAGGGCTAGAAACTTGACTTTTCTTTTAAAATAGCTGGTCTTCTGAGGAAGCTGAACTCTGCATCAGTTATCATGTGCTATAGCCTTTTTCATGTCCCTAAGACTTGCATCATGTATGTAGTCCTAGTTATGGTACCACTGCAGTAAAACGCACTGAGGGAGTTGTTTGGAATCCATGAGGGAGTAATCTCAGAAGAGCAGACCTTCAAAACAATTCTTTTTGGCTGAAGTGTCCCTATTTTTTTCGTACCAGGTGAGACAACTGCAAGAGGATGCTGCTCGTCTCCAGTCAGCCTATGCTGGGGACAAGGCCGACGACATCCAAAAGCGTGAAAATGAGGTTTTGGAGGCATGGAAAGCCTTGCTTGATGCCTGTGAGGGGCGCAGGGTCAGGCTAGTTGATACTGGGGATAAATTCCGGTTCTTCAGCATGGTCCGTGACCTCATGCTTTGGATGGAAGATGTCATTCGTCAGATTGAAGCCCAAGAGAAGCCAAGGTAAAGTGGACACCCAAAGTATAGGTGTGGTATTATCTGGGTCGTAGTGAGCTAAGGGCCCAGTCCAAATTTCCAGTAATGCAACCCCAAGGTGTGGTCATACCTTGAGAAGGCCTCCACAACTGCCCCACCCCCACAGGATGCAGTGCACGCTCCATTGGCACAGCTACATCAGTGCTGGAAAGTTGGATCGGATTGGCCCTAATACTGTAGTTGTGTTTACTGTTCTTGGTAGTATGCCCCCAAAACCTTAGTGGGACTTCTGGATAATATAGAATTGAAAAGCCTGGCTGCCATCCTGAGAGTCCGTTCCAGGAAACTCAGTTGGACCTGCTTCCGGATAGATATGCATAGGATTGGACTGCAGTTTGAGATGGTGTTGATGGCTGTGGCAGTGGTGATTATACTTGTAGCATTGTTTCAATTGCCACCTGTCCCAAAGGGCCTGGGTGGCAGGGTTGACTTACCTTCTAGGCACAGTGGGCACAATGCGTAGGGCCCACGCTACTTTTAGAGGACTCCAAAAATAGTCCTCTATTAATTAGATTAAATTAGATTAAAAAAATCAATTAAAATGATTTTAATTTATTTTAAAATCAGAAGAAAAAAATGAAACTTTCAGGTCCCACAAATATCTATTTAGTTTTGCTGAAAATAGAAAAAAAAATGTTGATTTGAAGTCATATCAAAAATAATTTTTAATATTGATATTGTGGTGGTAGGGGACCTCAGCTATAAAACACCACACCTCATAACATTTTCAAATGGCAAAGCTTAGCATTTTTAAACCACAGTGTGGAGCCCAACAAAATTCCCAAATTCACAATTTCTCATTGTACGCACTTTGTGCACTGTGCGTTTTGACTCGCACAAACTCCTTATAGTCCTTCCTTCTGTATTCAGTTTTGGCAAATCATATCCAGCCTTAAATGTAATAGCCTTGTATTTAACCACTTGACCTGTCTCCATTGGCAGCCTGGAGCTCATGTCTAGCTGAGTGACTGTCACAGGGCTTTATTTTGTTTTGAAACAGTTTTGCCATGCCTGTGTGGGCAGCAGCAGCAGCAGCCTTAGTACGTAGGTTAATTTCCTACCCATCCTTTAAAAGCCAGTGACAGGCTTGAGCTGGCTGCTGAGGACATTATCAGCACTTGAAGCATTTAAAGCTGCTGCTGCCTACAAAGAAGTGGTAAAAAACATTTTTCTGAAGAATAAAGCTACGCCAGGATGGCTAATGCTGCTTTAAACACTGCTGAACCTCTCCGCCCTGAGAGGCATAGCAGAACACTGTGTGTTTTCAAAAGCCCCATGCCACCCTAGAAGATAATGCCTCCCCATCAGGCAATTAAGATAATTTTGTGGGCAGGAAAGCTCAATAACATGACTGGAATTTAACCTGGATTAGTATCAAAGCAAAATGTAAGAACACACAGAGCAGTGTAGATATGCAGAGCAAATAGATACAGTACACTGCGTGGATCAGCTCCATCTCTTGTATTGTTTTCTTGCACTGTAGCCTGTATGTATTCACTCTCCTAACCGTGAGGGCTAGAATTTATCAAAAACTACTACAAAAGCAAAATAAGCAGGAAAGCATCAGCAATCTGAATAGTATTTCAGGGTCCATGCAGAATTCTGCCAATTGACAATTGCATGGGAAACATGTCTGTGATTCTCACTTGCGTGAAAAGCAGCATGCTGGAAGTTAACATTGAGAAGTCTGTTTCCAGTTTTTACATGACCCACCTTGTCTGACATGATCCTCCTGGTGCTGACAGGAGAGACTCCTGGAGTCTCCTCAGTGTCATATTAAACTTAACTGGCAACCCACTCTAAAAGCCTCTGTAGGCCTCTGAATTTATTTATTTTATTTATAGGATTTTTATCCAGCCTTTCTACCCCATGGGCACCCAAGGCGGCTTACAATGTCAAAATTAGCACATTAAAAACAGAATGTATAACAATTGAAACAATGTTAAAACAATATTAAACAGTTTAAAATTTAAAATGAGCAGACCCCATGGATCCCATAAGTTTAAAATGCCAGCCAGCATGTCAACAATTAAAAACTTGTTTGAATAGAAAAGTCTTCAGGCCCTGCCGAAATATTGCTAAAGAGGGAGCAGCTCTTAAGTCTAAGGGGAGGGTATTCCACAGTCATGGGGCCACCACTAAGAAGGCCCTGAATGGTATGCAGAAGCCCCTGAAAGCTTCTCAGTTTCTGGAGAGAAAATGGATGAAGCTTTTGGAGGCTTCTGCAGGCCATTCAGGAGGCTTCTGGAGGCCTGCAAAATGGGTTGCCAGCCTGGAAGAGGCCTCTGGGGCCTTCCCACACTTCCGGAATGGCTCCAATTTGAAGCCAAAAAGTGGTGAGGTTGGGTGGGAGGGAGGGCCCAGGATGCAACCCACTTTGTATAGACTCACAACCCACCAGTGAGTTGTGACTCATTTTGGGAAACCTTGGTCTATATGTGTCTCCATGTATGGCTACTCATTTGGTGGATGCATTTGTGAACTGCAGACGTTTCATTTTAGGGACGTTTCCTCTGTGGAATTGCTGATGAACAATCACCAGGGAATCAAAGCAGAAATAGATGCCCGAAACGACAGCTTTACAACCTGCATTGAACTGGGGAAATCCTTGTTGGCGAGGAAGCACTATGCGTCAGAAGAGGTATGGGGCTCTCTGTAACTGCTTGAGAGCTGCAACTGAGAAAACAACATTGTAGTTGCCCAATGGCCATCTGTGTTGACTGAACCTCGAGTCACTGACACTTGCCAACCACCCTAAAGATGTTGCACCAAGTCAGGCACTGGTTTTTTTAACTCAGTGCTGTGTACTTTACTGGTGGCAGCCCTCCACAGTCTCTCCTATTACCTGCTGCCTGATACCCTTTTAACTGGGCTTGACAGAAAGCTAGTCTGAGACTTTCTCCTTTCCAAGTATCTTCTTTGCCAGTGAGTTGGGGGCTCTCCCTGGTCTTGGCCATGGTTTCTAACGCTGGATTACAGGTGTGACTTGTGATGTTGGCTTTGTCCCTTGGATTAACTCTGGACTCCTATTTCCATACTTCTGTCAAACTGCCAGTTATTACAAATTAGATATCATGTTTCCTTGAAACACTGTACAACTTCAAACAATTGCTCAGATTTCTTAGAGTACAACTCTTTGTGTGAACATTGCAAACAAGAAGCCTAGAAGCTTAGCCTTTCATTTAATTTTAAGATAATGTCCAAGTGATGCGACCAATGAGAAAAGTGGATCTGTTTTTATGGTGAATCAGAGGAAGTATGTAGCACAGTCCTAATGCTCCATTCTTTTAATGTCATTTAGATAAAGGAAAAGCTATTGCAGTTGACAGAGAAGAGAAAAGAAATGATCGACAAATGGGAAGACAGATGGGAGTGGCTGAGACTGAGTAAGAACTCGTATATTCCAGTTATAATGTGAGAGTGGGGGTTATAAGGACATAAGAAGAGCCCTGCAGAATCAGGTCAAGGACCCACCTGGTCCAACATCCTGTGTCCCATAACGATCAGCCAGATGCCTCTGGAAAACCCACAAGCAGGTCACTAATGCACTAGCCCTCTCCCACTGATGCTCCCCTCCAACTCTTATTCAGAGAGGATCTGAAAGTACACGTAGAATAACCAGGAATACGCCCAGTTAACTTAGGTGATTGGTGGTCAATATGGTTTAATAGCATCTGTGGCTTGGTAAGTTTAAGTTTTTATTCATGTAGTTTGACTGTTTCACCACCCCCAGTATAAGTTGCTTCCTCGCACATTAGTTCTTGGTGTTAGATATGATTAAACAGGGGCTAGTGTGAAAGTCTGAAAGGCTTCTTGTACTTGCTATAGGGAAAAGCAACCTGTGGTTGCTCAGGACATTCCCAAAGTACTACTGGTACACTTTCCCAATGGACTGGCAGCCAAAGAAACCACCACTTGGAAGAGTCCTGGTAAAGACGTAGCTCTCAGTGTTACAGTGGTTGCCTTCCAGGGCCTTTTCAGCAGTGGCATCATCCTTGTGAAGAGCACTTCTTTACAAGGTCCATCAGCCTTACATGCCTTTAGCCATCAAGTCAAAGCATAGTTCTAAGGAACGGCCTTTGCATTGTCCTGAAATGGTTTTAGCTTATTATTTTAATGCCATGTGATTTTATTGGTATTTTAATGCTGCTGTTTTGCAATCATGCTTTCTTTCTGAATTAAGGGTTTGTTTGTGTTTTATTGTAAACACTTTTGTTAATGAGTGGCCCCTGGGTTTGTTAATGAAAAGGGGCCAGATGTAAGATTTTAAAATAAAGCATTAGCATCCAGATTTGGGGGCATTTTTTAAAGGCATCCATTCTCATAGATAACTTGTATATAGCCTTTGTTGGTCTGAGCATTGAATGTTTGACTTCCACTTAGTTTTGGAGGTGCACCAGTTCTCAAGGGATGCCAGTGTTGCGGAGGCCTGGCTGCTGGGCCAAGAGCCGTACCTTTCAAGCCGCGAGATTGGGCAAAGCGTGGATGAAGTAGAAAAGCTCATCAAGAGGCACGAAGCATTTGAAAAGTCTGCAGCCACTTGGGATGAGAGATTCTCAGCACTGGAAAGACTTACTACGGTGAGTCGCAATGAATCCATTTGGGTTCATTCTAGGAATGTCCTCTGATCAAAGAACTCTTAATAGCCCAGTCCTGTGTGGCCACCACACTGAGCATATGGGGCACTGGCGAAATGTCCATCTGATCCCATTCACCATCACCATGGAGAGGCTGGTTAAAGGGGTGTTCTGCTTATGTGTTCTGGCTGCTGCATCATACCTCTGATCCACAGCAGCTTTGTTGCTAGCATAATGCTTTTGCAGCTATTGGGGGCATGTATGTCTTGGGAAAGGGATTTGGGATCTGTTGTCTGCCAACTCTGCCTTGTCCTGCCCCTGTCCATTCTTCCCTGCCCCCCCTCTCCTCCCTTTTGAAGCCTCTCCACTGCCAGGGCTGTGCCCCATTAAAAGTGACATGTGCCTTTCTGGCTGTTGCACTGGTGTTCATGTAGCATCCACTGGTGGAGTGGCTTCTGCATAGTAGTAGGTTAGGATTGACCCTATCCACATTTTTATGTGAGTATGCCCCATTGAATATAATGATACATTTCTGAGTAGACATGTTTAGGATTAAGCTGTTAGTGAATTAATTATGTGGTTTGAGTCACAAAACCTATCAGCAAAATCAGAGTTTTTTGTTAAGACACAAAAAGCATACTTTTTTTCTCGAGGGGCTTGTCATAGTGTTGTAGCAGAGGTGTGTGTGAGAAAGATGCTTATATTGCAAACCATTTCAAAACATAATTTTCAGCTGCCCAATTAATCAAGTGGACTTTTAGACTGATTAAAAACCTTTTGATAATTAACCTGGTCATTTGATCCATACCAGTAAACATTGCAGCCCCAGTTGTTTCTTTCATAAACATAAGGCATGTTTGTGGCACCCACAAGCAGTGCCAGCAGGGAGGCCTTTGGAGAAGGGTTTCTGAGTGGGGGAAGGGCAGAATGGGGGATGGGACATAGAGCCCTCAGATTCTGAGTCTTTCCATTAAAAAATCAGTCCAATAGTAAAAAGCAGTGGAACATGATAGTTGGAGAAGCAGGACAGCCCCCTCCCTCCTGAGTGAACTTGTACTAGACAGGAAAATCAGTGAAAATATAAGGAGCTTATTAAAAGGGTTTACAAGGATTTGGAACCACAAGGGAGGAAATGGCAGGTGATAAGAAAAAGGCACAGAACTTCTGACAAAACAGAAAAAGAGTGAAGAGAATAAAGATTGACAGGGAGATTTACAAACTGGCTGAAAAAAAATCCTGATGTGGTTTTGCTAGGCATGTGCCCCATCTCTGTTTATTCACATGGTTCCAGGCTTACACTTGCCTCATCCCCAAGGGGGCCAGTCCATGCTGAGCACCTGGACCAGGGCAACTGCAGACAGGGACAGAGAGGATTCACCCTCTTGTTATATCTGCAGTGGGTGGAAACCGGCTTCCTGCGATGGATGGGTCATCTGTGGTTACCTGGCGGCGTTTTCAATTTTATTTAATGGATTTTTATCCCATCCTTCCTTCCACCTAGTGAATGCTGAAGGCAACTAACAACATTCCTAAAAATAATAATAATAAACATTACACAATAAAAGCTATTGCATAACAACCTTACACATCTCAGCAATAAAACAAGAGAGGAAAATAATTGAGAATTTAGTGACATAAAACATCATAAAACAAAAATATAAGCAGCAACCATAAAATGGTATGATGCAAATTAAGGGGCGCAATAAAGTTCATAATAAAATTGCTTAGCAGCAGGTAAACATGAAAGCCAGACACATAAAACAACATAGTACTAATGTTCCATCCACCCATCCAAACTGCCTAAAAGGCATCCAAAACAAAACATTCCCCCAAAGCTTTGGATGGAGCAGCCCCCAAACTGCACAGACATCTGCTGGGACATCTCTCTGCAGACATGATGGTGGCAGAGAAGAAAACCTTCACTGCCACAGAAGAGGCTGTAATAGGAATTCCAACCAATGCCTTGTCGAACTAGTCACAAGTTTCCCCCCCTCTGTCACTCTAAGTATCTGCCACAAAATTTCATTGCTTGCAGCTCCTGGATAAGCCAAGGAGCCATTTTAGTTCTTTTTCACTATGACGGCAGGAACAACCTGATCCACAGCATTAGTCATTCCCCTCATACCAGAGGTTGAATAGGCCACCGGATGAGCCACTGGCCCTGGAAGCAGGAAAATCCCACAGAGCCTTCCGGAATCCATCCATCAGTGCCACCTCTGAGAGTACATCAGCCAGCTTAGGCAGGGAGATCCTTGGGCTGGAGGGTGTATGGAATTTCCCACTCCTGGACATCAGGTGGGCTTCAGAGTTCCATGAGCTAGCTCAGGTCAGGTTCCTTTTGGTTACTGGACAGGTGAAGATGCGGGAAAAAAGACAATGGGAGGGCACTGGAGGAAAATGTATGCTGCCTTAGAATGATTCAGCAGCCTCTGACAGAGGCTGAGGTGTTGCTACAGTAGGTGAAAAAGTAGCAAAAAACATGGGGGAGGACCTTCATCACATTCAAAACTGTGATCCCTACTTGCAGTACCCTCCATTCTACCCCCTCAGGACTTTACCACTTTATTCCCACTATTCTGCTGCATATATAGGCCAGGTTTGAGATAATGTGTTTTGTGTACTCTCTAGAAATGTTCAGGAGGAAGAGTATTTGTAGAACACCTCGATTAACGAGTGTATTTTTAAATCTGAGAAGTCTCTTCATATGTGTACATTTTTCTTTGCTGTAACGTTTTCCTTCCTTTAAAAGGCTGGCTCCTTCCTTTCTGCTTTTCCTATAGCCCTCAGAAGCAACTAGATCTCTAAGAAGGTGGAATGGGTTGGGGGAGTGACGAGGATCTCAGAAGGCCCTGCCTGGCGTAGCACTCTCTGTGAATGCTATGCTAGAAGAGACACAGGACCATTGCGTCCAGGACACTTGTGTCCCATCTATATTTATGTTAGATGGGCGTACGGTACTATTTTTTATTTTCAAAACACAGAGTGAAAGTTAGGGCTGGGATAAGAGGCTTAGCCTATATAACATGGGGTTTGTTGCCTAGTTATAGCAGGATGCAAATAATCCAGATGTGAATGTCCAGGAATGCCAATGACTGGGGTGCATTTGACCAGGTCACAACCACTCAGGATGCAAATACTGTCCCCTAGAACCTGCTGGAAGGCCTGTTTTTTCAGCCACTTCATCCTCCAGGTATCCTCATCAACTGTTCTCTTGTCTTCTGCTTCTGCTGTGGCCAGGGTTGCTGCTTTGGCCAAAAGTATGGGAAACAGGAAACCCCGAGTTGTTTTTTAACCTGCTCCACTCTCATTAATTCACCAGTTGGAGTTGTTGGAAGTACGTAGACAGCAAGAGGAAGAAGAACGGAAGAGACAGCCACCTTCTCCAGAGCCAAGCCCCAGGACTGGGGAGGAGTCTCAGCAATGGTAAGTGTACAGGTGGTTGAAACAGGTAATGCAGACCACAGGTAGAGTCATAGTGGGGAATATGACCTGTGAGTTTGGTTTCTCTAGAACAGTAGTTCTCATTGGGACTCACTTTTTAGAATGACAGTCTGTCCAGATAATCTATCCGGAAGTGATGTCATGACCAGGAATGCCATCATTGTAACGCCAGAGCCTGCTGCTTTCCTGAGAATGCAGCAGTAAGTTTCCAATGCAGCCATTTTCCAACAGCAAAGTGAATCAGAAAGGAAAAAAACAAAACTATTTGCACCCTTAACAAGAGCAAACTAACTACACTGTGCTCCTCCTTTCCAGTGTCCCCTATTTTCAATTATGGCTGCCCTAGGTGTGGCACGACCTGCCTGAAGTTGGCTCACGACCCACCTAGTGGATCCCCACCCACAGTTTGAGAAACACTGCTCTAGAATGATCAGATCTGAATGCTTTCCCCTGGCTGAAATTAGTTAATAAATAAAGAGTACTGTATTCAAGGCAGGGAATAACAATTTAAAA
The DNA here is from genome assembly GCA_029204185.1 of Lerista edwardsae. Classification (NCBI taxonomy): domain Eukaryota; kingdom Metazoa; phylum Chordata; class Lepidosauria; order Squamata; family Scincidae; genus Lerista; species Lerista edwardsae. The sequence continues at coordinate 29,637,930 of JAJKFI010000008.1, forward strand.
CAAAATACATGTTGTTACGACCCTTTGAAAAGAAAATGTGAGCAGAAACTATGCCGCAGTTAAATTCAGAAAGCTTGTCTAAAAAACCTGGTCTTTACAAGCCTATTTAAACAGGCCAGGATCATAAGTCAACCAATAGGCAGCTGATTCTGCATCTTGGGGGGTCACCATAGAAATGCTGCTCCACCCGCATGACTATGCTGGCAGGGCTTAAACTTGCCTCCACCCCTTGCACATGTAGTTAGACTTCTGGGAAGCACTTGATGGTTAGGAGGCCAACTACAGATTCCCTTCTGCAGCACAGCAAGCTACAGGCACCATTCTGTTCTTGGAATTGAACAGTGCGCATTGGGTTTTCCCTCCAAGCTTGCATGTGCACAGGGGATGTGTTGAGAACCTTCTTGATCCGCTGGGGGGAAAAATGGCTTGTCTTTTTTTCTGATTCCACATCTTGGGGGTCATCACAGAAAAGGCCTGAAATAGCCTGCAAACTAACAGAGGTGGGATCATCTGCAGATTTTCTGTAGTAGCTCTTAAAGAGCATGGGGGTTTGCATCTCCCCTCAGGACAGACATCTCAGCCCTAGTAAGCTTGCAAGGTAATAACCGGCAGCACCAAACATACCGCCAATGAAAGTCATCCAGACTTGGTGTTAATGCACCCTTTAAACACCAGAAGTCGACCTGAATCGAGGTTGGAAAATCAGATAGGCATTTAATTGGAAAGGTGTGTGTGTATGTAGACATACAGCAGGAAGGGATAGGAGAAGAACCTCGCAAGGGTTGTGCCCTCCCTATCTCATCCATTGAGATCTATTGCAGAAGATAAAGAGACTTCAAGCCATGATTCAGGGGTTGTTTGTGTAAATGTTCACACTGGTGAAACCAAGCAGGAAAATTATCTTTGTCAAGTCCAGTGTAATGGTTTGAAACTGTGTTTGAAGGAATCATAGTATCTCTCCAGAAGCTAATTGGGGATGCTCAGGAAGCTATCAGCAACACAGCTTGACCACCAGTCTTTCTCTGCAGCCAGGCAGCAGAATAGAGATCTCTGCTTCAGGTCCTGGAGAGCTGTTCCCATAGTAGACAGTACTAGACTAGAAGGTTCAATGTTCCAACTTGGTATAAGGCAGCAATCACTTACTGTGTAAAATGGGCAGCAGCAAAGCTGCTCTCAGTTCTTGGAGCAGTAGTGAGAATCAAAATGCCTAGCCAGAGTGCCCCAGGGTTGAGACTTCAGCAGTGTGCCAGCTTGCCTCAGCTACAGAGTTGATCTGGAACCTGGTCTAACAACCCACTATTGTGTTGTTTCCTTTCTCTCTCAACAGGGATGGCACAAAAGGAGAACAGGTCTCCCAGAACGGTTTGCCACCAGACCAGGAATCTCCCCGGGTTAGTTACCGCTCCCAAACCTACCAAAACTACAAAAACTATAATAGCAGATGGACAGCCAGCGAACGGCCTCGGTCTGGACACTAAGATGTACAGCCATTTGTGGGCTGCTTGCCTTTCTCCTTCTGTTCCTCTTTGATTTGTTTGCCTTCAGATGCCCTTCACTGCTTCTCTCTCCTCCACTTCCCATTCATTCAATTTTGATTTAATGAAAAGCTGTCACAAATGCCCCTGCACTCAATCAACCTGCTTGTTGCTCATATCTACATAGTCTCCTAGATTCTAATTCTCATTTGAATACCTGCTGGCCCTCGGCTGCATTGCGATGATGCATTTGTTTGTTTCATGCTCTTTTGTTGTGAGATTTTCGTTTCATTAATGGCATTAAGATTTTTGCAGCGAAAGCCATTCCTTTATGTGAGTAATTGAAATGTAATGAGATTTCATCATCATGGAAGATGAGAAGTAGAGTCTTGACAGGTATGACGGGTGCTTCTAGCTATATTAATTTGCTCAAGTACAACAATAATTTTGCAAACCAGCTGCATTATCAGCTATCGCATTGTGTGTGTGATCTGAGCTTACAAATTGAAGGGAGTCTGGCAGAAAAGGCGGGGGGTAGCAGGAGAAGAGGAGAAGCCTATGTGGCAAGAGTTAAAGTTGAGAGGTTAATAAGTTGTTTAACATTCCAAGCACAATGGACTCTTGAGCTGGCAATAATAGTTAAATGGCAGGATTCTGTAGACCTTGGCTATCAGCTTGAACTTGGCAAGATCTTTCACTAGAGCTTGTGTTCCTTCTCCAGCAAATTCAGGGCACAGTCCTAACCTGCGCTGGAACAGGCAGAGTGGCTGGCCAGCACAGGTTGTGAAACTGCTGGAGCCTCCACAGGGCAAGGGGATGTGTGTCCCTTTACCCCGGGGTAAGCACCAGCCACCCTATAGGGCTGCTCGGACCTGCTCCTGCTATTTAGAAGGCGCAAGTCCAAGCAGGCCACAGCAGCCCAAATGGGGGCTGTGCAGCCCGGTATGGGGTTTTGGATCCGGCATAACTTCCCCCTCCCCATGCCATCCCGCCTGCTGGAATTCCTTCCCTCTGCCCCGTTTTGCCCCCTCTACCGCCTTCCCCCTGCCCAGAGAAGCTTTTGCACTGGCCATACTTGGCCAGAACGAGGGAGGCTTATCTGCGCCCATCCTCAGTGCAGCAGGGCCAATGCTGCTGGCAGCGTTGGCCCAGCACCACTCGCGCTGGTGCAGAAGTGCCTTATGGTACTTTCACGGCAGTGTAGGGCCAACGAAACACACGTGCATCGGCTCATTGCGCCCTCAATGAGTCTCTCATACTCTGTGGAGTTAAAGATATGCCAGTCTTGCAGTGGCAAGCAGATGGCAGATTTGATCCTAGTTCCCAGCAGAAACACACGAGCATCATTCAAATTAGTGGGATTCATGTAAAGCCTCTGCCATCTTAAAGAAGGGGCTGCCAGGTTTGGAAAAGACTGTCCCAAGCAGTTGATGTGAGGCTGGGCAGGCATCATGGAAACAGAGAGCCTTCCTCATGGGAGCAACTATTGCTACCCTGAAGTGAGTGCACTGTGTGAGTTTTTTTTAAGCATAATTGTAAATTCAGTTAAGAAAATTCTTACCACAGTGAGGTCTTTCAATGAGATTGATGCTCTTTTTAAAACTGTACAACTATAACTTAAATTAAGAATATTAAAACTGTATTTAAAAAATCCCAGATTATATGCAAATCTGGCATTTTATGCACAAATATTTTTGAAAACTCCTCTGCTTCTGTTTTTCCCCTTGTGCCAACTTGATTAAGCTGGGGGGAGGATTCCGTATTGCCTCCCAGCACTCCCAGCACTGCCTCCTTTAGGTGCACCTGTGTCTACTGAGAAAGGGAGAGACAGAAACAAAGAGGGTCATATGTTCATGCATCATACATGCATGAAGGTGCTGGCTAGAAGGGAGGACAAAGTAGTAGTGAAGGAAGCATCTTACAGAGGGACAAGTAGAGTCGAGCAGTCCTTAATGTCCATTCTCCATGACCAGGCCTAAACATGTGGCAGAATAAGGTGGTAGACTCGTGAGGCTACTTCCAACTGTAGTGGAGGGTCCACATTTTATATAAGACACGTTGAAGGTTAGCAGTGCAGAGATTGGACTGAGTTGGAACTGTTCTTCCTGCTGTGCCAGGTTTCTTTTTTTTCTTTCAGAGAGTATTTTTTTAACATAGGGCCGTCCTGAAAATGGCATGCCCCCCTGGCACTGTGAAGTGGCACGATCCACTCTACCACTCTCTGCATTCTGCCACCTCATTCTGCCACCTGTGTGGAGCCAGCCCACTTTTCAGCATAGGTCCAGCTGGTTAATGCTAATAACTTCAGTCCTTCCCTTCCCTCTCCCTCCAAGGATAAGTGAGGGACTGTGGATCAGAGAGGGTAGAAGTAGAATGCACATTAGAAGCAACGCTGCCAAAGGAAAACAGAAATTACCTCCTGTTCAGGAAGGTATGTCTAGTAAAGAAAGCTCCATTGCACTGGAGAAAGGCAGGACTTCCCTTCTGCGCATTTCCAACCAAGATGCTCATTAGAGCATAAGCCATATTTAGTGAAATCATCCTCCAGGGAGCTTGATAGCATGCATGAGGTAACATCCTTTCTCCTCACAACAGCCCAGTGAAGTAGTTTAGTTGATCAATATTTAGGTGCCCAAGACTGCCCAGTGAGCTTTGTCCTGTAGGGTCCTGTATATGGTCTTCCGTGTTCAAACACAACAAGTTGGCTGCTGTCCAATCTGGCTATCCTATGAGGGGAGGTTCAGAATCTGTGGTCCTGGTATCCAACAACTACAGATCGATATCCCTAGGACTGGTGTGGGCAAGCTGGCCGATAGATTGAGAGAAAGACCATTCTAAACCCCTACGGACTTAAACTGGTTTAACTGCATTCCCTCTCCTTAGGGAAGACTGGGAAATACTTTGAAGTGTTGGTTTTGTCAGGGAGAATTTTCAGCCCACTCCCCAAACTCACCCAAGAGTTTGGTAATAGAATACCTGCTTTGTGTGCAGAAGGCCTTCAGTAAACTTCTTGACATCTCCTGATGAGGCTGGAAAAGACCCCCATCTGAAAGCCTGGAGAGCCACTCGTCAGCCACTGGTGAACTTGCTGTGTCCCAGAGCTGCCGGAGCCCATTCTAGTACAGAAATGGTGCCTGTAGTGTAGATATCCCTGCTTTCATTGCGAACAGAAGGGCAAAGCAAGGGCAGTCTTGCCATTAGCCCAAGAGGGGCAAATGCCCCTGGGTGGCAGGCCAGTGGGGGCAGCACGCACCACTAAGCCACTCCCGCAAGCCATCACCACCCACCTTCCGGTGTCTATTGAACGGTCAGGCAAACCACACGCAGTTGTCCCTGGGCCCTCCAAAGGCGTACTGTGGCCTCCAGGGGCCTGTTAAACAGTACTTCCAGTTTTCCAACAAAAAACGGAAATATTGTTTAAAGGCCTTCCATAGGCAGCAGTACCCCTTTGGAGAGCGGAGGGATGTTGCGCAAGGCTCCGGATTGTGCAGGTGAGTCGGAAGGCATCAATCTGCGGTCCTGGGCCCAGGCAGCATGTGGGCAAGGGACAGGACTGGCTGATGCCTCCCAATAGTATCCAAGATACAGGTTGTGTGCTGTAATCCAGTGTCTTTCCCCACCTAAACCAGTAGACACAAAAACAGAAAAAATCCTCAGTGATTCTCAAACTTTTTAGAGGCCCTAGAGGCTGCTGCCTGATTTATAAATGCCAAGGGATGAGCAGTGATTGGGCAGTGAATGGTGATTGGGCAGCAGTGCTTCTCCTCCCCCGCCCGCCTGGTAGCATCTTGTTTAACCCATGATGCACATAGCATAATCTGCCCTGTCTGTTTCACAACCAATGCAAAATTGTCACAACCCCACTGAGGGATCCCAGACCCACAATTTGACAACCACTGTGTTAACCCCTCCATTTAACCTCTCCTGATGGTAGCTAGTGGCAAAGATGATTAGAAGTTGCAATGTCATATTATATTACCTTGCCTTAAAGTGTACTCACGTTATCTAATCCCTTAACATACATCTTGTTCACAGAGTCAGGGGTAATGGCATGGCTGATGGGTGATTCTTTTCCATTTTCTCAGAAAGCTTTGAACACATTGAAATATTGGAGAATAATTTGCATAGGTGAACTGCTTATTCTGCATTTTGTTTTAGGCCCTTGTTATTTCAGAATATATTTACCTGTAATCTCTAGCACATGTAAATGGCCTGTGCTATATAGCAAGCTTCATCTGATAAATCAGTTTGCCCTCTGACCCACATCAAAATCTATACGGGATGTACTATCAGAATTTGGATTTTCAAAGTATTTCTGGCAATATTTGTGAGGAATAAGAAAGCTAGAATGTCATATGTTCATGCAAACCTGTCTTTCTTCATGATTTTGCATGTCTCTCTCTTTTTTCTCTCTTGTCAGGATATCAGCATATAGCTTCTTAATGCTTTTAGGATTTCTATAGAGCAATGTATTTAAATGTTTTGGTGCTTCCTTTACACCAGTGTTGGGTCTCTGCCTCTCAAAGTGCATTAAATCGTGCAGGGTCCAAGTGGTGCCTTTTTGACATGGGAACAGTCAAATCTGCCCCATAGCCATGAATGCCTAAGAGATGTTTTATTTGATTTTATTATTGGCTTTATGAAGATTTCATTCACTGTAAAAAAAAGGGGGGGAGCCAATTTGCAATCCCAGGCAGTGAGAATTGCTGCAGTTCTTTTCAGAGCCCCATTTTGGTTCCAAAATTATCTCATAATTATGTGATCTCACAGAATAGCGTGCAGGTTGTAATTTCTTTGCACATGTCCTTCAACTCCACATCTAATGGTATAGAGGCTCAAAGGGAAAAACCTGAATATAATATTGATTCATGCACTTTGAACGGCAAAGGGGATATTTCAGGTCATGTTCTCCTCTGCCATGTTGCATCTTATAGTCAGGATATAAATACCTCAAAAAGAAGCTAGCCACTAAATTGACTTGCAATTAACCTACCAATGATGAAAAATATGTATTCATAACATGCTTGTGTTGATCTGTTGTTTTGTTGTTGTCATTAACCATTTGTCACCCACAATGTTATCTCTGCATGCTCAAAGCATGTTTCCATTAAAGTTTATTTAGCTCTTTATTCTTTTTTTTCCCTGTGTTGTCATGCATCATTTGCCCATGTTTTTATTTTTCTTGTTTTCTGTTTGTTGCCAAAAGCTTCTATGAAATAGGCATGAATATTCGCCACTGGGAAGCATCAAAACAGCATTTCTGATGTCTCAATAGGCGTGTAGTGATTTTTAGGCATCAGCAGAACCTTCTATATACACACACACCAGCCTTGCCAGCACAATGCACCAAAAGAAACAGATGCAACCGACTCTCAGTGTACCATAGCATCTCTTGTTCCATTGCTTAATTGCTCCGATACTACTACTAGATGTTTTCCCTCTTCAGGCTAAGCCCACCTTTCTGTAATGAACTTCCACATATAACACACACACCCATCAATGTAACTACAATATTCATCAATCTAACTGAATTAGATGAACTCTAATTCGTTCACATTTTTAATTTAATTGTCTCCCAATTAAATTCTGGGTTGTCTCCTGGGACTTCCAAGTTTTTTCATGAGGGTTAATAATGACAGTTCAGTGTGAGAATTTGCACCCAATTTGAGGTCTTGAAGTGACCGTTCTCACTGGAAACAACACACTGGCAGAGAAGTTCAGTGGCTGCTGGGGAAAAGTATCTGGCAGCCCAATCCTGAACTGCCCGGCTCCAAAATGTGCCACTAGGAGAAGTAGCACCAAAATGGCAGCCACTGCATCCTGCGGGAGTTGGACAGCTGCCAGAGATTCCTCGGGAGAAGGGGAGATTCGTTCCCTTCCCTCTAGGGAAAGCCCCGCTGCCTGCAATGGGGCTACTCTGCTCACCACCGGCTATTTTGCCGGCAGTGAATTGAGCAGCCCTGTGTCAGGCTGCCTGAGCCACTGCTAGGGATAAGGTCTGGCGGTGGAAGCCACTGCCTGGTCTCACCCCCTCGCAGCCAGCTCCTCTCCTGCCCACCTCCCACCCCTGCCCCAAATGGGCTTACCATTGGCCGGCACTGCTGGAGCACCAGCCAGCCGCCCACTCATATTGTAGCTTGGTGCTGAGTGAGCCCAGCCCCAGCGCAAGCGGTAATGTGTTCTGAACATGCTTTACGGCACATTCTCGGCAATTTTAGCCAGCAGTACACGCATACTACCAGTGATAGGGCCTTCGGGATTGGGCCTTAAAAAATTACATTTTAATGGGTGTCATTATGGCTTTGAAACGTAAACCCATGAGCCTCAACCCAGCTGGACTTAAAAAATCTGGACTTCAGCTGATTTTTGTTTCACTGCATTTTTATCCTAACTTCCTCAAAGCAGCTCAGATATACGCAGCGGCGTCATGCTACCGCGGGGGCGGGGAAGACGGCGAAACAGAGCGTGACGCAACGGGCAGGCTGCCGCTCACCCGTTCCTCCCGCCCAGTGTACCGGCTGCATGACGCCACTGGATATATGGGTCTTCCCTCCCCCGTTTTATCCTCAGAATCCTCATAACAAACCTGAAGGTAGTGACTGAAACATAGTTGCACACCCAAGTCACCCAATGAGGTATATAGCTAAGAGGAGATCAGAACCTTGGTTATCCCACCCAAGGACCTGGTCACTTCAAAACATTTAACATTGGACAACTGGCATCTATACAACCCAAAGATGAGATTTTAATAAAAGAATTCCAAAGTTCCTCAGGTTCTATAACTAGGGGCGCAATCCTAACCAACTTTCCAATACTGGGGTAAGGGCAATGCAGCTCCAAGGTAAGGGAACAAACATTTCTTGCCTTGAGGAGGCCTCTGTGACTGCCCCCCCCCAACTGCAGGATGCAGCACATGCCCCATTGGCTCCGCTATGTCAGTGCTGGAAAGTTAGTTAGGATTGCGCCCTAGAATACATTACACAAAGCAGGGTGATTTGCATACACCTGTGGAGTTGCCTTGCTTTGTTCTGATTCAAATGGCCATTTGAATTAGGTCCATTTATTTTCTCATTAGCCAGATTGGTAGAGGAGAAGGAGGCCAGAGGCTCATAGAACACTGGAAGCCTTTAGAAATCGGCCAACATGCTGGGGTGGGACTTATGGAAAAGAGGATAATCACCATTCATAATTAACAGAATCACATAGTTTTAGTATAAAAGAAGTGGCAGATTTCAGCTTGCTGTGTAATAATTCGGCAGCTTCTGAATTGTCCCAAACCTGGCCAGAGCAGTAGAAGTGTCTTTTAATGACTGCACCCTTTACAATTCCTTGCTTGCCCTCCATGTAAAAGTGGCACAGAGTGTTTGTAATCTACTACTAGAGAATTGAGCAGTGCTGGGCTTTAGTAACTTGCTAATAATAATCCCCACATTCCAGTTGTGTAACTCTTTGTGGGCTGCTCCCAGTGGCTGTTCTGCGGCACAGAATTAAAAGCCCAAATTCTTGATAAATGTTGTCTACCCCAAGTGGGATCAAGCCACCGCTTCAAAAGATTAAAGCTTTCAGGATTCCGGTTTTAAATGATTTTGGGGATGAAATGGCTGCTGAAGACATCAAGAATGTGACCAGTCAAAGCTGGCCCCTCTAGGCATCTCAGTTACTGTACAACGGGCAACGCGACCGACAAAGCGAGTGATGGCCTTGGTTCTGTCTTTGTTTGGGGGTAAATAGACATGTGATGTTGAGTGGTTGTAGTGTTTTCCTAGTTCCTTTAACACCCAATCTGATCCATCCAATTCCAAAGTCCACTGATGGAGACTTTGAAAGAAATTGACATTTTAACCTTTGACCTGTCTCAGTCCACCTCACCCTTTCCTTGACACCTGCCTGTCTTTGAACATCCAAGCTCTTAACTAGGGTGGTGGACATGATGACCTTGCATGTTGTCCTCTATCTTTCTGCATGTTGTCTTTTGATTATGTTGTCACCTTGGGGATGGGGTAGGCAGTAATGGAGGGGGAACTGCATTTGCAGAAACTAATCAAGAGTTCTGGGCTTAATCAAGGTGTTTCTGTGAATGCAACTTACTGTATTCTTCACAGGCTCAATAGCAGAAGGGTTTCTGTGCAGACCCAGTAATTTTGTAAATGAATAGAAAATAGCTGATGTGTATAAATTCCATTTTTGCCATTGTATACTATTGCAACATTTGAGCAATCTAAAAATGTGGCCACAATTCGGAACCCACACATGCATCTGTTTCTCATTGCCAATTCTTGAATGGCAAAGTATTGTCATCCTCTAGCCATTAAGAAAGAAATCTGTGTTGCATGTAAAATTTGCAATTTGGTGGGCTGGGGCTTGTTACGGACTTGACAAAGCAGAGTGAAGTGCGGTAAAACTCTCACAGATGGGTGATCTCTTGTCCTTTCCCTTTTACTGCAACTCTGTCAGTTGGATACTAATCTATTGATACTTTCTAATTCCTTCAGCCCTCTGTTTCTCCAGTGGGGTGTGAGAATAGTTTTACTGGACAACCTTGCTTTGTTCACAGTGTGTAGGATGAATCAGATTTTGTCTTATTGAAGAACTGCATCATAATACCTTATTGCTGAGCAAAGCTTACAGTTCCCCCCCCCCTCTTGTTTCTTAGATGGAAGAAACAAGAGAAGGCAATGAAATGGTCAATGGAGCAGCAGACCAGAGGACAAGTTCCAAAGAGACGAGTCCAGTCCCTTCACCAACAGCAGATCGCAAAGCCAAGACGGGCCTCCAGGCTCAGACGGCTGCCACCCTCCCAGCCAAGACGCAAGAGATGCCTTCCGCTCAGATGGAGGGCTTCTTGCATCGCAAGCACGAGTGGGAGTCACACAGCAAGAAGGCCTCAAACAGGTATTGTGGCTGGGTGCAAAGGGCACGTTTAGTGATCCAGTGATGTATGCCTCAAAACATAAACATTCAACACTTATTACAGTGACTCCACTTAGCAAAAAAAAAAAAAAAAGTATGAAGATATTTTGTTCTAAGTCAGCCCATTGGTCCATCTAGATCAGGTGTCTCCAAACAATGGCCCAGGGGCCAAATCCAGCCTGCCACAAGACTTTTTCTGGCCTACAGCAACTTAAAATATTTAACTTTTTTACTCATTATATATCGTTTCCCAGTTGAAGTATGGCATTGTTACCTTGTACATGTCACATTTCTCTTTTGTTCTGAATCATTTCATGCTAATTATGAAAAAGATCTAAGTAAAACTTATTCAGGGCACAATCCTAACGTGGAATTAGGCCGGCACAAGGGACTTGTGCCAGCCCAGGAATGTCACAAATGCGCCGCAAAGCACATTTGCACCACTCTCGGAATCAGGGAGGCCAGCACACGGATGTGCGTCATCCTCCCTGATTCCAAGAGTGGTCCAAACATACTTTATATTGTGTTTGCAATATTCCTGGGCTGACACAAGTCCCTTGTGATGGCCCAACTCCAGGTTAGGATCGAGCCTTTCTGTCTTTCTTTCAACTGATTATTTTTGGCCCACAAAATGTGTAAAATATACAATGTGGCCCTTGTAATGTTTGGAGACCCCTGATCTAGATCAGAACATCTACACTGACAGCAGCCCTCGAGGTTTCAGATGGGGGTTTTGCCCAGTCCTAACTGACAGTAACAGAGCATTTTTTTGACCCTGAGATAAGGCTCCATCTCAACATTGTGCATAGTGAGAGTGGGAACAAATTTTGGGGCATTCATTACTAGCTAAGGTATATGCTTTCAGTTCAGTTATGCCCAACTGATGAAATTTAAGTTCAATGGGTCAGCCTACGAAAGAGGGAATAGGATCTGACGGAGGTCAGAAGGTACAGTTCTGAGAGATGTTTTAACCTGTTTAAGACAGTGGCCTTACTGTCTTGATTTCTTTGTCTCCCAAGATCCTGGCATAACGTGTACTGTGTTATTAACAACCAAGAAATGGGCTTTTACAAAGACTCCAAGGCCGCTTCCTCGGGCATTCCCTACCACAGTGAGATCCCCGTGAGTCTGAAGGAGGCAGTTTGCGAAGTGGCGGTTGAATACAAGAAGAAGAAGCATGTGTTCAAGTTGAGGTAAGTCTTTGACGGCTCTCTGCAGGAAGAGGTTCTGTGGTGTAGCCTCTCCTTTTCCTGACCGAGATGGGAACCGACAGCTCTTAGCTCCCTCACACTAGTGTTTTTCAAACATTTCTACCTTCAGGGAAACTTGTCCCCATCAATTTGTCTGTCAAGAAACTCGAGCACATTTGCGATGGAACACGTGTGCTTTTCAGGAGTGCCTGTACACAAGAACACATCCTGCTGTTGGCTTATCAGGGGAGGGGGCAGGCAGTGGCCCTGCTGGACCTCGTTGTTCACACCAAGAAAGAGGAAGCCTTAAAGCTGGATACAGCTATTTCGTTCAACACTTAGGGCCCAATCCTGAAGCCCATATTGCCAGCGGTACATGTGTACTGCTGGCTAAACGTGTCATGAACAGCCTGTAAAGCACATCGGTGACATCGTATCACTCGTGCTGGGGTGGTGCTAACGTAGCGCCTGGCTCCGATGCAAGCGGACAGAGCAGCTGGTGCTCCAGCAGCACTAGCCGCTGGTAAGTCCGATTGGTGCAGCATGGAGGAAGGAACTGGGCAAGGGAGGGGAGCAGTCTGCCCACGAGAGGGTTGGACCAGGCAGTGGCCATTTGGCTACTTCTGCACCCGCGGTGGCCAGGTCAGCTCAGAATTGGGCTATAATTCTTGCAGTTCTTCTTCAGGAACACTGAAAAAAAAATGTAATCAATTTAGTACATTTAGTAATCTTTTACAATTGTAAAAAAAGATACCTTACAAACTTGCATGCAAATACAAGACGTTTTCAGGGCCACTTTCAGTCATCCTTTGTTCTTGCATTGGCATTCTCCCTTCTGGCATTCCTTGGCTCTTGCTGTCGCCATTGTGTTCCTGGCTCACTCAAAACCCAACCAGTTTGGTCTTCAAAAATGTGACTGGACTTGGCTGTAGGCAAGTCTTTTTATGAGACTTCTTATGTAGTCTCCCTAGAACAATAGCTTAATTTTTTGGTATACTTTGCCATTGCCACCATGCGAACAAAGAGCTCCACTCAAGGACTAGCTCATAAACCGGAAAGAATGGCAAGCAATACAACATCTATTGCCTTCCCACCCTATTGTTGTTAGCTATGATTCAGCTGCTTCTCCAGGCTCGCCTGTGATTCTCCATGCCAAAGATGTTTTGGATACTACTATTATAACTCCATTAACAGGACACTCTGCCTTCCCATCATGCCTGTGAGTTGGTCAGAGGGTGCCTTCACCATCACTACATTTCAATCTTACCTTCCCCAATTTATTTTCCACATATAAAAACCAACAGATTTGTAGCAGCAATGCAATAAAATAGAATGCAATGTAACCCTTGTTCAAAAGGGTTGTACAATAGTACGTTTTTCCAAGGTTAATAAACTCCTTTCCCTGACACTGTTCAGAAAGTGATTCAGTGTAATATAAACTTTCAGCAGACAGGGCAAAGCAAATAACCCATATCTAAGCAGTTTACCAAAATGGGGAAGGCAAGGGAGAGATTATGAAGCTTCATAAGTGAATAGGAAAAAAGAGATTAACAGCACAGTCCTATGCATGTCTACTCAGAAGCAAGTCCTGTTGAACTTCCCATTGAATTCAGTTGGATTTACTCCCAGCTGAGTGTGCATTAGAATGGCTGCTTGAACCCCCGGTCCTATTGGCACCTAGCAGTACCAGAATGAGCATTTGAACAGCGCTAGGCACTTTCTGGCTATGACATGCCAGACCAGCTAAGATTGCTGAGGTGATGGAGAAATGGGTAGTATGGGGTGGTGAGGGGGCAGGGAGTACACTGGACCAGGACCAGGAAGGGGCCGTTTCAGTGGTGGCGGTGCATGACAAAGCCTAACCTTCCCAGCCGCAATCCATCTTCCCAGATTCAGGTGTATTTGCCCCAGCAATATTGCTGGTGCAGTCTGAGTAGGCCCGGCAGGTCAGCTGGGGCTTTGCCCCAAGGTGGCTTCCAGAGGCCAAAACCCTATTGGTGCTGCTGATGGGATTGGGCTGTGAGAAATCACAGCTCACCTATAGGGGAACATTGGATGCTGTGGACAATCCTGCATATCTCTCACTATAGCTCAGACTGTCAGCTACATGATTCACTTGTTCTTTTCGTCACTGTTGTATTCCTTTTATTATTTCAACACATTGTTAACATTAATTATCAATAGCAGGCTCTACCGAGTCAAGTCTGTTCTTCTGCCAAGAAAATCCACTGCCATCCCCCACCCAGATGACTCAGAAGGAGACAAAATAAATGCATTAATTCTACCAAGCTTTAAAATATGAAGACCCAGATATGCCCGTTGCCTGTGAGCAAGCGTTTCAGGATTCTGCATCTCACTGAGCGAGAGCATCCTCTTGGCTCTATCCTGATACTCTGCTGGAATGTGTTGAAGAAGCAGCAGCAGTGCACTGGAAGCTGGCTGTCTCCCTTAGCTGCCTGAGATGTAAAATGTGCCTCAATAGAAATGTTAAGGCCTCCTGATGACTACGTCCCATGTTTCCATTGAGGCACTTTCACAAGTGAAGCTTTCGTCTGCAGCAATAACCAACCCCTGGCACCCAGCAATTCTACACCAAGTAAAGCAGCCCAATCCAGCTTTGTTTTGGACATGCCAAAGGGAGGGTGTGCCTACAACACTGGTCAGGGGCGTAAGGAGGAGACTCAGGCTACACCTGGCATCTCAAGCCAGGAATCTGCTGGGGTGGGTGGTATGTCTCAAGTGGGGTTATCAAGTCCAGAGGCTATAGCTACTGTTGTTCTTTCTTGAATGACAAGAACAATCTCATTTTAATCTGATCCAAATTTCTTGTTCCCCATTACAGGCTAACTGATGGCAACGAGTACCTCTTCCAAGCCAAAGATGATGTAAGTGCCCGGCCTGTTCTGTGCATGCATGTGTATCTTAGTAGCATTGGTGTTCCCAGAGTCCTTTTGTTAGTGACCTGTCATTTTTGTATTCTGCAATCAGAACTTGTTTTTTGCCTTTTTCTGGCTTTATCTTCAATTTGTCAAGATAGGATCATTCTAGGAGGCTCTTGCCCTGTGTTGGCTCATTTGGTATGTAAACATACTTTGAGGGATGGTCCTGTAGAATCTGCCAGCCAGTGGTAGTTGGGAGCCTGCTCCCAGCTCCTCTCCAAGTCCAGTGTACATCATCATATAACCAGAGCAATTTATCTTTAGGCTGAATTTGCAGGCTGTTCAGGACTTTGCACCCCAGAACTTTCTGGGGCCCTTCTCTAACTGGACAGCAACATTTCTGGAACCAACTACCAGAACATCTGAGGATAGCTTTATATGGTTTCTGGCAGAGTACAAAAACCTATCTATTTCACTTGTCTTTTGAGGAGGGGAGGAGGAATCTTCTAGGGACCCTTTTTATATTCTGTTGCTGCTTTTATTTCATTACTTCTACGTTGTTGCTGTTTTTATATTGTTCACCAACTCTGCTTTTTTTAGTTTTGTGTATATGTTTTGATCTGTTTTTATTCTTTATTGAACACCACCTTATACATAGGAAATATTTAAATAAATACTGTGAGTTACTTTCTGAAGGCTTTCTAGGGACAAACCTTCTATCGTCAGGGGTGGATCTGGTAGAAATGGCGCCCATGGCGCCCAATGAAAATGCGCCCCAGGGGCACGCATGTCACGACATTGTGACGTCATGACGTCGCGCCCCCTCTAAGAAGCACGTTCTGTTCGCTCCCGCCAGCCCTTTAAGGCTGGCAGGAGCGAATAGAACGTGGCACCCCAGCCGTGTTCTTTCTGTTCGCTCCCGCCGGCTTTAAAGGACCAGCGGGAGCAAACAGAACTCGGCGCCACCCAGCGCCCTGCCCCCCCCACCTTGAGAGGCGGGAGGGGGCGCCAGGCGGCGCCACGTTCTGTTCGCTCCCGCCAGCCTTAAAGGGCCGGCAGGAGTGAACAGAACGCGGCAGCGGCGGCCGGCGCCCCCTCCCGCCTCTCAAGGCCTTCTCAAGGCCTTGAGAAGTGGGAGGGGGCGCCGGGCAGCAGCACGTTCTCCTTGCTCCAGCTGGCTCTTTAAGGCCAGCCGGAGCGAGGAGAACGCAGCGCAGGGCCTGGGTGGGGCGCAGGCGCCATTTTGGGGGCGGGGCGCGCCATGGTTACGGCGTCCTCACCCAAGATGGCGCCCAGGACTCGTGCCCCCCTTGCCCCCCCCTAGATTCGTGACTGTCTATCGTGTCTCAAGATATCAACCACATCCCCATTTCTTCCAGATGCATTCCTGCCTTTGACTAGAGCCTCTTTCCCAGACTTCACCCATTAGAGCCTTTCTTTTTAGACTTTCACCCATTAGAGCCTTTTCCATCTTGTTCTCTTCATTTTGTGCATGTTTTCCATCTCTGTCAAATTTACATTTACAAAACAGAAATTTTCAATTGGAGTGCCAGACACCTGGACTCCTGAAGCTCTCCTGCTTGACATGAATGTTTGTTTCAGGAGGAAATGAACACATGGATTCAGGCCATCACCTCTGCGATCTCGGATAAAATCGAGCTGTCTGCAAGCACACAGAGCACCCCAGCTACGAGCCGTGCCCAGACCCTTCCAGCCAGCGTTACAATAACCAGCGAGTCCAGTCCCGGGAAGCGGGAGAAAGACAAAGAAAAAGACAAAGAGAAGAGATTCAGCCTCTTTGGGAAGAAGAAGTGAACTCCCACCTACCTGTACACGCTGCACTCCTCCAACCGTTCCAGTGGAATTCCAGCATGCAAGCTCAGAACCAATACATTACTCTCCGTGCCTAATGTTCCTCAATGTGATTTAATTTTTTTTTATTTATAGAGCATTTAAAACACACAGACACAGCTACACAGAGATCCTAAAGCTACAAACGTCTGAGGTGCATTGGGCAGCTTCTGCATAAGAGAGAACCAGATTTCGTTCTTTTCTTTTCTCTCTTTTTTTTAAATGAAGTTAATGTAGATTAGATCTTACTATTTAAACTGTTCCTCAATTTTGTGAGGCTGTCTTGAAAAACAACCCACCCACCCACCCACCCCGTCCCCACCACCACTTAGTGTTACTGGTATGCAAGGCAGTGGTGCTTACAAAGATAACATGCCCATCGGAGAAAATGTACAACAAATTTTTTTGCACTTCCATCTGAGGTGCGCTGAGTCTTGACTACTTGAGTCTCCCCACTGCGAATCTAACCTTTAATGGTAGCGTAATTCTCTTTACCGTAACAGAGTGCAGCTTGGCATTAACTTACAGACCAAAACCATTTGTATACAGGCATCTGTTTATTATTAACACGATCGTGACGCTTTTTTCCTGCATCCGGCAACGACAGTTAAGAATGTTGGTATGGACAAGAAGGACTTAGCATACTGATAACGGTTTTAAATAATCTGTAATTTCAATTTTTTTTTTTGCTGAAATACATTATATTGTATGTTTCAGATAATTCTAGTAAAAAGTATAATAAGACTAGATGTATAATAAAAAAAACCCTTTAAAATCATTGATTAAGTGTAAAAGTGGAACTGAAGCATTTACTGGAAAAAAGTAATGTTACTCCAATGGTTACTTGCTTGTCAGCTGCAGCACTGTGTTATAATTTTGCTACATTACCTTTGCTCTTTGATACATAGTGTGCATTTCTCTGTCACTGTAACTATTGTAATGAACAATTTTCATCCTACTGCACAATCAACAACAAATTACATTTAATAGGAATGAATTTTGAGTGACTGGGCCTGTAGTCAGGATAGTACTGGAACTGGCTTTTGGTTGTATGGAACTGTACCTCTAGACTTTTACCTTCTCTGTTAAATATATGCTATGTCATTAAATGCTTTTAAAACTAACCCCTATATATTCAGATTTCTTATTCCTACCGCTCCCCTTTTATAAAAATACTGATTTGGAAAGAAAGGGAACACGTGGTCTTTTTCCTTGACCTCACCAGAGTGGAAATGAATCTAAGCAACAGAGCGTGGTACAGCAGTGGTTCCCATACTGTGGGTCATGAGCCAATTTCAGGTGGGTCGCGAAGCACCTAGAGCAGCCATATTGAAAAGTGTGGTTGTTTTGCTTGTGTCAATATCATATAAATAGGCTTTTTACTTTCTAATTAATTTGGCTATTGGGAAAATGATTGAGAAATAACCTAACTTACCACTGCTTTATCAGGAAAGCAGCAGGCTCTGAAATCACGATGACAACACTTCCAGCCATGACATCACTTCCGGTGGGTCCTAAATAGATGGTCATTCTAAAAAGTGGGACCTGGAGCTAAAGGATTTGAGAACCACTGCTGTACAGAGTTCTGCGCCCTGAGATTCTTCAATATCTGTGATGCCCCCATACTTGAAATGCTGTGCAAAGTTCTAATTGCCCCATCTCAAAACGGATGTTGTAGAACCAGAAAAGGTGCAGAAAAGGGCACTAGAAATTATGAAGAGGCTAGAGGACATTTGATGTAGAGAAGAGGTTAAAGTGTTTAGACTTTAAAAGAAAATTATAAGAAGAGCTCTGCTGGATCATGCCAAATGTCCATCTAGTCCAGCTTCCTATATCTCATAGTCATAGTGGCCCACCAGATGCCTTCGGGAGCACACAACAAGATATCTGTACACCTGGCATTCAGAGGTAGCCTACTTCTAAAACCTGGAGGTTGTATATATCCATCATGGCTTGTATCCTGTGATGGACTTTTCCTCCTTAAATCTGGAAACGTGTCTCTATCTACTTTTAAAGACATCTAAGCCTTCAAGTGCCATTACCCCGTGGCAAAGAGTTTCACAGATTAATTACGTGCTAGGTGAATGTATACTTTTGTCTGTTGCAAGAGCTATGTGGCCAAGATAATGATTGCACCATGAAGGAAAACATCTGGAAAAATGGAGGATCTATTGAATAAAACTTGTAAAAAAAAAACCATTTTTTTATGGTCAGCCTGCCTATGCAAACTGCCTTAAATCTATGTGACTCATATCTACGAGTCTTCAAGAAAGGTGGTATATAAATACTATAATAAATAAATACACTCTCCTGCCACTCAATTTTAGTGAATGTCCCCTGGTTCTGTGTTGTACGAGAAGGAAAGGAACATCACTCTATCCACCCTATCCATAATTTTATATGTCTCACAACCCAATCCTAAGCAATGCCGGCATAGTAAGGCCAGCGAAGCAGGGCTGCATCCTAAACCCAGTAGGAGGCAGCAGCTCAGCGCAGGGCATGGGGAGGTTTTCCCCTTGCACCTGGGTAAGCCACAGACAGCCCTATGGGCAGATTTGCAGGCGCAGGTGAACACGTACAGCAGTGGCCCAAATCAGGGCTGCAGGGGATGGGGCTTAGGATACAGTGCAACGGCCATTGACTGTCGCGGCCCCCGTCGTCACCCACTGTGCTGCCCTGTTACGCCCACGGCACATCTCTGGCATGCCCCCGGCAAGATCCTGCTCTAAACAAGTGCTGCCAGCGCTTGACAGGTGCACAACCAGTGCAGCCGACAGGCAGAACTTGTGCCAGTCCAGCGCCCGACTTGCTGGCACAGAGGCACCTGATGGCACATTTGCAACAGCGCTGGATTGGCGCAAGAGCGCAGCGCCGGTACAACACCAGTATAGGATTGTGTCCCTTCAGGTGACTGAAGAGCTCCAAACACTGTAGCCTTTCCTCGTGAGGGAGGTGCCCCAGCTCAGTAATCACTTTGGTTGCTCTCTACTACACCTTTTCTAGTTCCACTGTGTCCTTTTTGAGGTGTGACCAGAATTGTACACAGTACTCCAGATGTGGCCTTACCATCAATTTATATAATATTTTTCATTTTATTTTCAACTCTTTTTAAAATTATCCTGAGCATGGAACCCCCATGTTCAGTGCAGGTTGGGTGGGATAAATTGGCCTTCTTCACAGCCAGTCCACACAAAGGTGATACGTTCATCTCTTGATCCATCATAAGACAGCTCAGAACCCATAGTGTACATATTTTGTGTTTGATTTTTTTTGCCCTAGTTGCTTACAGTAAAGTGCATCTGCCATTTTGCTGCACATTCTCCTAGTTCAGAGAAATTCTTCTGGAGCTCTTCATAATCTCTTCTGGTCTTCACTACCTGGAAAAGTCCAGTATCATCGTCAAACCTGTCCACCTCGCAGCTTATCCCTGTCTCCGAGTTATTTATGAACAAGTTGAAAAGAATCAGTCTCCAGACCAATCCTTGGGGCACACTGCTTTTCACATCTCTCCTTTGTGAACATTGTCCATTGACACCCACTCTCTGTTTCCTGGTTCATAAGAGGACCTGATTGTGGATCTGATTGTGGAGCTTTTTTCAGGAGCCTTTGGTGAGGGACTGTGTCAAATGCCGGCTGAAAATCCAGATACATATCAACGGGTTTGCCCACATCCACATCCTTATTTTGAGAACTGTTGAGCTTAGAGAAAAGTGAGCTTAGGAAGATTGTTCCACTGGGGTGGAAAGATTCATACATGAGGGGAAAGGAATGGAGAAAAAAGCCAGAGAAGACATTCAGCCGGGATGGGTGGGGGAAGAGCATTATTTTTTAAATTATTTGTACAGCACCATCAGTGTACATGGCAACTTACATAATGTGTATGTAGAAAAATCCTTGGTGAAGCAACCCAGTCGGGGGGAATGCCAGCCATTTGAAAAGACTGCATTCTTAGCTCTTGCCAAAGAGAAATGCTTCAAAATGTGCATTGTCAAACCACAACAGGTTTGTGTAAAACGCCCTTCCTTCCCTTTGCTTCTGGTCCCACTATAGTAAATTACTCAAAAATTCCTTCCATAAGTATACTGTTTTTCAGGTTGACATCACCCTTTGGTCCATCCATTGTCTCTCCCATCTGTACCTGTCTAACTTGAGAGGGCTGCTAACACCCATGCATCATATCTAGGCATACCGGACTCCTAACCACTGCCACTGGGATGCCTTTTGTCTAATCCTTTGCCTCATGTAATATCTTTCCTTTGACTTGTGCTGTTCCTGAACAAGTAGCCCACATGTCAACGTATTATTAGAAAGAGACGCTTTCCCCAATATGCTGTTGGGGCAAAAACATCTTTCCTAACACAATGGGATCACCAAGGCTGAGATACAAGTGAGACATTTGCAGATTAGTATTCTCCATATGTGAAATGTCTTTTCCATTACCATTCTCACATAACCCATTCACAAATGCAACGTTTGTTTGCAGATAATGCTCTGTTAACATCTCTTCCCGCCAATAGCACACCTTCTCATCTCTCCTGAGGCTTTTGACCCAACACTTTTTTAACCTTCTTTTGTCATTAAGATGTTTGCAAACATCTAAGCAGTTGGACCAATAGATAGGGAGATCTCACGTCAACATACTGAATCCAGAGCTCTTACTTGCAAAAGCTAAACAGGTTTCAAAAATTGCAAGTTGTGCTTGTCTCAATTCCCCACTCCCATCAGTTTACTCATGACTTCAGGAGTAAGTTGGCAACTCATTCGTTTTCTCCTAGTCTTTGTGTTCTGTGCTTTAATTTGATCCACAATTCATCTCTTTTTCCCACCCAACCTGCACTGAATGTGGGGGTTGAATAGATTAATTCCACAATCCCTTCCAATTCTATGAGAAGAAAATAAGAGCTCTGAGTGATTGGCCCTAGGTTTCATCTAGCCCAGAGTTCTGTTTCCAAGAGCAGTCACCCAGATATCTCTTGAAAGGACTCAAATAGAATATAAATACAATATTTTCCCCTGCCCAACATACATTTCAGTACCCTAAAAGATCCCAAGCTGACGGCTGGCCCAATCGTATAGTGCACAGTTGTCAAATTCATTTCATATAGCAGCAAAAAGCATTCATGGTACTTGCCAAGGGCTGGAAGTGATGTAATTAAGCACTTTTGTCTCACTCAGGAACTCATTAGCTGCAAATAACAGAAGAGCAAATATGCAAATCTTGATCTTATTTTCAAGCTATAAATCACACGTGGTGCCCTTTCAGTAGTGCAGTTTCTGCCAAGGCATTACTTCAAAACTCTTCAGCTGAGAGGTGCTCAGCAAAGTGGGAATTTGGCTCTCCCAGCACCGTAACAGCTTCTCCCTTTCTCACTCTTTTTGATCTGCCTCTTCCTGGTTGCATTTCTCACCTTCTGAGGCTTCCCTCCATCTCTCTTTCCCTCCCAGCACCTCAGCAGAAGTGTTGCTGCTGACAGTGCTGGAGAAGCCCAATGATCTCATAGGCCACCCTTTCAGCAGTGACATCTCAGCAGAGGGGGGGCAGCTGAAAGGGTGGCCTGCACAATAATTTTGCTCTCAGCCCTGCTGCTTCCGCCAATGTGTCACTTTGCAGCTCAGCATCTAAGAGTAGCTGATGTTGGTGCTGGGACAGTCCAGTTATCATGGGGGCCAGATAAAAAGTTTCCATGGGCCATATCTGGCCTACAGACCTTGGCACCACTGCTATAGAGCACCTACACTGTTAGAACTCCCGATTCACTGTTGCAAGTGCTGCTGCAGGGTTTTAAAAGACACGCCATTGTTGTGCACTTTAGGGCTACTGGAGGAAATGGCCAGAGGCCCCACATGTGGATTATAGCTCATGCTCCTGGATCTGGAGCTTGTAAGGTGGCAGCAAGGGTGTTCCATGGGCTGTTCAGGGTAGGGAGTGGGAGGCACTGAATGCTGTGGTGCAGGGGACAGACTTGGGCCCTTTGATATCACAAAATGTATGAACTGTATATTTTTATAATATTAGACATACTGAATTCTTGTCTGCATAGAAAATTCACAATCCAGCATAGAAATAGGTATGTTTTTAAGCTCCACTGAGTTCACTGTAGGCCAAACCTGTAAAGCAGTCATTTACATGGATTCATAACCAGTCTGAAATCACACGTTGCTATTTACATCACCTATTTGATTTGCACCACTTATACATTGCTAACAATGAAGCTACAGTACATTCATTTTGCAGTGTTCACCTCACACACACACACACACACACACACGAGAGAGAGAGAGAGAGAGAGAGAGAGAGAGAGAGAGAGAGAGAGAGAGAGAGA
>JAJKFI010000008.1:29660567-29679044 GCA_029204185.1 Lerista edwardsae
AGAGAGAGAGAGAGAGAGAGAGAGAGAGAGAGAGAGAGAGAGAGAGAAGGTGTGCATATCACCTTTTGTATTCTGCATCACTCAGCACCAGTAAGTCCTAAAGATAAGCATATTTGTTCTGAAAGACTTTGTTGCTGTTTATAGAAAGCTCAGCCTTGGCAACAAAGAAGACTCCCAACAGATCTCAACTGCCAGGAGACCTATGTTGGAAAAAGCAGTTACTCCACAACAGTTGAGTTATATATCCTCCAGATCTGTAAAAACAGTAGAATGTCAAATGTCAGAAACCAAATCAGTGTACAGTATTAGGTCTTTGACTCCCCAAGTTTTTGTATCTTATAAGATCAGCTCCCACATAACATTTTTTTGGGGGGAAGGGGCTTCCAGAAATATGATCTTGAGCAAATGGAGTATCACTAAACCAATGGATTTAAAACTGCAATGTTTAAAGAAGACTACACATTTCTTCTTAGTCCAGTGAGAGTACTCACTGGACTAAGAAGAAATGTACTCACTGGACTAAGAAGAAATTATCCAAGTAAAATGATTGAGCTGTACATTAATTTTAAATTAGTTAAATGAGTTTTCATAGAAGTATATTGCATCCAATAGAGGAGAAAATCAAGTAGCAAGAGAAATGCCTCATTTATAATAATAATAATGCCTTCTTTGAATTATATTCTTTCACAAATGTACAGAACATCTAATCAGTATAATAGAAGAAACTCAAGATTTCTGCATGTAAGTCATTTTATTTATTTCTGTTTTAAATTAGAAATTCCATATCTCACGTTTTCCTCTGAATAAATGGAACATTCAAAGAAATATAATTCATTTAAAGATTAGATCTTTAATAGGTCCTCCGAACTAGAAGCGTGCTAGAAACATATGGATCAGATCTATCTCCTACAATACGCCCTTCATCTTCTCCAGACTGAGCTAGTAGATTCACAGCCCAATCCTAACCAACTTTCCAGCACTGATGCAGCCGTGCCAACAGGGCATGCAGTGTATTCTGTGATGGGGGGCAGTCCTGTAGGCTTCCTCAAGGTACGGGAATATTTGTTTCCTTACTTGGGGCTGCATTGCAGTTGCATTAAGTTCTGGAAATGTGGTTAGGACTGGGCTGTGAACTTCATTGTGTCCAGGTCATGAATAGTTCTGGTGGCTGTTTAGCAGACAATCGGTGCTGTCATGCACCCCACCTGTTATTTTAACTTGTACCTCATCTTTTCTCTGAAAAGGTCCAGGCAAACTAGACGAAATGCTGCAGTTAGATTTTTCTGTTTATGTGTTGCTTCCAGGAAGTTTCCCCATTGAGGCAGCTTGCAGGCCCAGGCCTGCTTAGCATCAGTACTAGAATGGCATCATGTGCTCTCCAGCCAATTCTCCAGGGAGACCACATTTATTGTAAAGGAGGCTGGGTTTTCCATTTCTGAAAAAAGCCCCCTTATATACAATATCATACTGGAATGGCTTGAACTGTGTTGCTGGAACTAAAATAGTAATTTTTTGTCATTGATAACATACAGTATTTCAATTATCTTCTATAAAATGTTCAGTTACAATAACATTATAAACACATACAAAAAAAAATAAAGCAAGCAGGAAAAAAAGTCCAAGCCTGCCAGATGCCAAATGAAGCAGGAACCAATGAAATGAAATTAAAATCCCTTGTGTAGATAAAAACAGCTTTTCCCAGCTGTGTAAAAGTACAATGCGAGTTCCAAACGGAACGGATTTTGAAAATGGAGCTCTGCGTGAAAATAGGAATATAAAAAGGCTATGAAATATCTAACCAAACAATCTTAACCAAAATGAACACTTTGAAGACCAAATGATTTGGGCAAGAGTTAATTAAGCTTCTGCTTAACTGTCCCTTTGAAATTAACAGATCTTTAAAGGACTAAAACCTGGCTGGATTAGCTCATCATCAGTGACTTTTGACCAAAAAAATGCATTGTCTGAAACTGCACGCCATTTTGGAGTCACATCCAGCTTCCACATACTTGCACATGGAGCTAAACATTTAGGTTACATTAGTTAGAAGGAACAGTGCAATCCTCTGTACGCAGAAGTAAGTCCCATTCTATTTGATGCAGCTCACTCCTGGGAAAGCACGTAAAGGATTGCAGCCCAAGGCACAGCTTTCTTGATTCTAACTGCCAAAAAATTGCGAGCTTACATCTGAGCAAACACGCAGGGACTAGGAGCCCAATCCTATGCACGCCTACTCAGAAGTAAGTTCCATTATTATAGTCAAGTGAGCTTACTCCCAGGTAAGTATGGTATGGCTAGGATTGTAGCCTGAGGCTGTGAGCATGCCACAACACGCTGTTCAGCATAAGGGCGAAATGAGCCTAAGGCGAACGAAGGCCCCTTCATCCCGTCCCTCTTAGCCCGTTCAACAACTAAACCCACAATTTTCGCTCGCAAGCACCACAGCCTCAACGACACAGGCCGGTGCCACAGCAACAGCAGGAGGCAAGCGGGGCGGGGGGGGGGACGTTGGGCGCGGTCGGCTGCCGCACGGCACCCTGGGATTCGTAGTTCATCAGCCTTGTCTCTTAATCAGGACAACAGTATGTCTAACTACAATTCCCATAACCACTGCCCGGGAGAGTTAGGGCGCGGAAGCAGCCTAAGTGGCGAGGTTTCCAAGGGGATTCACCGAACGCTGACGCGGGTTCGCTTCCCTGCCTGTCTTGTCGAATGATAAGGCGGCTTCTTCCAGTCCTTGGAGACATCAGGGCAGGGCAGGGCAGGGCAGGGGAACGGTGGGGAGGGAGCGGCGCGCCGAAGAGAGGCTAAGGCGGGAGCGGCGCTCAGTCGCTGCGTGGTGATGTTGCTGCTCCTGCCGCCTCCCTTCTGCTCTTAGCAGGTGACTCAAATCAGTGTCTGTGGGGTGTTCTTGTGAGGGAGCCCTGCTCTGTGTCTCTCTGCTTATATCCAGCGCCCTTACTGTGAATGGTGTTTTACAGGGGAGAGGAGGATTGCAGCCCCAAAGTACCTGCAGTCCTGTGTCAGTGCAGACGAAAGAAGAGAAATGAAAGCGGCGTGAACGCAGGAAGCATTTGCATTTATTCCAGCTGTTGCTATTGCTGTTATTTGAGGCTCTGCATGGTGCTTTCTTGTGCAATCCTATGCATGTCCACCCAGAAATCATCCCATTGTGCTTAATAGGGCTGACTTCCCCGGAAAATGTGAATAGGGATGCAGCCTTATAGTCTAAAATTGGCTTCATGGAAGAAGTTGCAGAAAACGAAGGTGAGGTTAGGCAGGGAAGAATATGCAATTATTTCTGATGTTGCTCATGTATATCCTGTTGTATGTGGTTTATTCAAGATGGCCAACAATAAATGTGATGTACAGAATATAAAAAAAAAAAACCCTGAGCACATTCATTCATTTTTTTATTCCTCTACATGATTCTCTACCTCCTTTTTATACACCTAAAAACCCTGAGAGGTAGAATATGGAGACTTGGCCTCAAATGGCTCAACGTGCTCTGTGTCTGAGTAGGGATTTGAGCAACCGTCTTTCCAAGAGGAATGGCAGCAGACTGTTCCAGAGAACATGTATGTTCTGGATGGTGTAGTGATTCTGGTGTTGGACTTGCACCTAAAAGATACAGGTTCAAATCCCTGCTCAATCATAGATGCTTCCTGGGTGACTTTGGACCAGTCACAATCTTTCAGCCTGTCAGCAGGACTGGGCTATAGCTGTCGCATTATCAGCATTCCTAGAGTTGGACTTTTGGTACATCTTTCTGTAAGAGATTGATGGATTTCAGTATGGAGAATTGGAATTGCTTAAGAACTGGAACCATGAAAGTTCCATCTGTATGTTGTAATTCTTGAAAGATAGAACTTCTTTGTAATTTGTAAAAACCCCTTGTGGGTTTAGAGAAATAAAGCCTGCCTATGTAAACCACTTTGAATTAAAGCCAGAGGAGCAATCTAATGGCCAAAGAAAAGCGGATTATTATTATTATTATTATTATTATTATTATTATTATTAAGGACATACCCTATCCACTATCCCAAGACACCGTATCTCTATTGGAATAACAGGCTTCTTATGTTGTGCAAGAAGAGAACATTACCTCTATCCTCTAGATGCTGCCCAAGGGATAGTTAATTTAACTCAGGGTTTGTTGAGCATCAAATTATTGTTTCTTGCCTCTGGAGTGGTTAACTATACTGGAAAGGATGCTAACTTATTTTACTCTGCTGCTTTCTGATTCCTTCTCTTCTCTCCAAGTATTACTCTAGTATTGTCAGTGCTATGTTAGCAACAGTCAGAGCCAGTGCTTTTAAAACTCTGCTCCCCTAGCTTGATGAAATATAATCTGTTTCTGGGGCCTCCAGTTTTGTGTGGGCTATTAATAAAGAAGGCTACTTCTTTATGCAAAAATCTGCATATCTGGAAACATTTGGGTGAGCTTAGAGACTCTTTGAATTTCATCTTAGATTTTCAACTTGTTTCTTAAGCAAAATTGCTCTGCAATCCTATACCCTTACTGTGAGTAAACCACATTAAACACAATGGGACTTACTTCTGAGTAGACATGCTTAGGATTGCAGTCTTGGAGAAGGAGCTAAGCTACTGCATGCTTTCTGGGTGCTGCACTGCACTGCACAGTCCATCAATATCCCACTCCTGCCAAGGCATGTCAACATTTTGAAGTCGTGAATTGGGCTGCTGTCTCCACGTTTGTCTATGAATGAGACTTCCCACTGGCCTGCCACTGTTTGTCATGGGGAAGAGGGAGAGGCATAGCGAGCATACAGCAGTGAAGGCAGCAGCAATGGGAAGACTTGGGGTAGGCAGGATACCTTGTTCTACTACTGCTCAGCTGGAAAACCTGGGGTTCCTTCTCCAGGAGCGGTGGGGCCCAATGCATGACATTCCCACAGCCTCCCCACCCTCCCTGTGGGGGTAGGTGAAAGGGCACAAAGTAAAGGTGTTCTACTTGCCCTACTGATCTATAGCCCGTAGAGATCCCTACTGCAGCAGCAGGCAATATGCTTACTGTGCTGGTCCCCCCCCCCCAAAAAAAAATGCACAGGGACCAGTGTGATGACTTTGGTCACATTGGCTTAAAGTCAGCCCTGTACTTCTAAGTCACCACCCAGTGAGAAAAACTGAGTAGTCAGTTATGGATAGCCAAACTAGCAACCCCCTTTGCTCTCTCTCCCTACTCTCCTACCCTGCTGCGCTGAAGGATCTTGCTTCTCTTTCAAGGGGAGCCCACTTACCCCATCTGAGAAATCTGCCCTGAGCCATTGTGTTCTGGCTGTGTACTAGAGAGTGGAAATAATCCCCCCCCACCAATTTTCCTAATGTTTCCTATCACTTCTTAGCATCTCTTTCATTTTCCTCCGAAGGAGTATGTTGCATACCGGATTAGATGTGCATACTGGAATTTCCCCCCTAAATTCCGCTATGATTCAGTAGTTTAATAAAAGGTGTAGGTTTGCAAGTGGTGGTTTCAGATTATTTTACTGCTGGAATGGAAGTGGATAAATTATAAGCAAGACAAAATAATCCTAAAAAGCAATTTTTGGTTTTGGGAAAAAGAAGAGCAATTCATGAAAGTATATCCTGCCTAGGGATTATTTTGATTCATAGTGTTTCTCCTAGCAAATGTTTAACAAATTTCATTTGATAAAGAAGGACAATTTAATTGCTGTATATTCAGAAATGATTTTATAACTGTTTGAGAAATACTGCCTTTTTTGAGTAAGAAGGTAGGACTGAGGTGACTTTTGCAACAGTGATTATAATATTTGTTATATTTGTCACCAAAAGTTGTTTGGGTGATTTATTTTATTAAAGTATTTCTTTTCCGCTGCAGAAATGTTCTATCTTCATATCAATAAGTTGCAGATGTACTATGATGAAAACCTATAGAAGACTGCATTGTTACACAGCCAAAGCTTTCACAGAATGAATTCAGTCTTCCTGCTGGCATTTAAAAATAGCAGGCTCCTTTTGCACATCAGCTGTACTTTTTTATGCCACTAAAAAATTAGAAGCTTGTTTGAAGAACAAGGACTTTCCCTTTGCAAGAAGGCTCAAGTGATGCACTAAGGGCTGCACAGAAAACTGGCATTCTGCAGCCAATGACTATGACAGACCAGCTCTCTCTCCTCCAGATGGAATTGATACGTATATTGTAGTTTCATACTGTAGCGATTTGCCTGGATCTGTGCCCCCCCCCCTCAAGTTGTCTGGGTTGCAAAACAGCAGGAAAGCAGCAGCTGCTCATCTTTGGCAGTAGAAGATTATGGTGGCGGCTCAGCACTACCAAAAGCAGCAGCAGAGATAGCTGTAGCAGCAGCAGTGGCGGTGGCAGCAGCAGAACAGAACTCTGCCTGGATGCATTTTCCATTGAAAATCAGCGTCGGAAAGTGCAGCCGGAAGACTTGGCGGCTGAGCAGGAATTGACAGCGTTTGTAAGGAGGGAAACTGTGAGAGGCAAGGACTGTGGAGGTGGGGGGCAGCACCAGTTTCCCTGTGAGCTGCTGGGGAGAGGGGGTTGATTATCATGGCGGATCGGACAGCTCCTAGATGCCAGCTCCGTCTGGAGTGGGTGTATGGGTATAGGGGTCACCAGTGCCGCAACAACCTGTACTACACGGCAGGCAAGGAAGTGGTTTACTTCGTGGCTGGAGTCGGGGTGGTTTACAACACCAGAGAGCACAGTCAGAAATTTTTCCTGGGGCACAATGATGACATTATCAGGTAAGAAAGGATGTGGGGTGGTTTGCAGAAGGGAGGACGGGCAAAATAATCTTCCACAACTTCTGATGGTTGACAAGCCTCTTGCATTTTAAGAAAGCAAAGATAGCCAGAGATGTAGATGTGAATACTGGATGCAGTTGATTCCTGTCTATTTTTATCTCTCTGTGTGTGTCTAGATCTAGAATCTTTGTAGAGGATGATAATAAGTTTAATTGCACCCAAAATCTGGAAGCTCTTGCATCATTTGAGAACTGGCTGTCTTGCCGTAAATTCCATTTTATAAACCCCTAACTCCTTACTCTACTAGCCAGTGTCTAGTTGATGATGCCATCCATCAGGACTGGACTCTGATACATGCTGCTGTAATACTCACATCTGGTGTTCCATTCTAACCAGTTCTGATCCTGCTCCTTAGGTTCCCATTCAAAATACTATGAGGTACCACTGAAACAGATGAGGCTTGGCTTTCAGCTAGTGTGTTTAAGGTTGTGGTGTTGGTTGTATTTTTGAGTGGAGGGAGATTTAATACATGAAAACAGCGTATCAGAAGGATAGCACACTTGTTTGTTTTAGGGGCAATATGCTTAGGGTGAGCTTCCTGTATTGTTCAAATTAGCGCATCTTATCTCTGAAACAAACATGTCTATGCTACTGTAGTGATAATGAAAATAATTTTTCACTTATTTTGAAACATAGCTGTGACTTTTCAGCTGGCTTCTATGTGTGCTAAATGGGGAAAAAGCTTGGATTCTCCCTTCCCATCTGCAAGTTTTATTTCCCATAAATACCATATCAAGGCTGCTTCTGCTATTGCTTAATGTTTTTTTCTCTTGATACTACCCTGTGAAACAATACGATTAAAACTTGGATCTTGCAGCTTGGATGTTACATCTGGATCTTGCTAAACTCATTCAAACTAATCTATACATTCAGGAATTTTAGAACACAAAAACTGGATCCCAGCATTGCTTGCTATAAGATTATGGTTAATTTGGAATTTGATTCTGGAATCTACCTGTTGTTGATATCATGCTTTTGGTTGTTCTTCCTCTAACTTATCATTTATGCATTTTCCTATCCACCAGAAGTGGTTCCTCATTTTGCGGGGGAGGGGGGGGAAGCAATGAGCACAGGAAAAGTGCATCATGCTCCTGGATATGTCTGGTGGTTTTGTATATTTGCAAAAGCAATATGTAACCAATATTGCTAATTCATAATTTATAGACATGAATTTTAGTCATATGAATGATTTTGACTGTAATATGCATAGTTTATTAATATAATTTGCCTATATGTTGCAACTTTGAATGGTAGAGAGTTTACAAAGTGGTATTTTCAATATATATCCCTCCATCATCACAATGACCTGGCAAGGGCCAGATGACATATAGAGAATGCATGTGCTGACATGTTTCTTTTCCTCCTTGGGGGGTGGGACACAGGAGACATTTGAAATGGAGCTAAACCATTGTGATAGGGTAGGGGGCATGAACATTTCCCCCCCACTGTGGTTCTGATCCTAATCATGCCTGCTGGCCTTGGGCAAGTCACTGTCCTTCAGCCTAACCTACCTCATAGGGTTGTTGTGCGGACAAAAGGAGGATAGGAATTATGTACACCACCGGAGGTCCTTGGAGGAAAGGTGGGCATAAAAATGTGAAATAAAAGTAAAAAATACACAGCAAGAAAAACCAGGGACAGGATTGTTCTTGTGTGCCGCCCACATCTCTGTTGTGAAGGCACCATAAAACACCTTCACCACCAGTGGGAAGGCCTTACCACTAGTGCCAAGCCAGCACCAGCCCTGCATTGCCTGGAGGCAGCAGCACACACTGGTGAGCTGTAAGTGGCAAGAAGGCATTCCTGATGCATGGGGAGGGGCGGGGGGTGGGTGGGACTGGCATCGATGTTCACTGCCAGATCCAGATCTCTGTTGTCAGGCTGCGCAGCCTGACACGCAGGCCCTCGCCTACCCTGCGCCCTTCCGAGTCTCCTGTGGTTGCCTGGCTGCCACTGGATGCAGTGATAGCTGCTTGACTACCACTGCCCATATGGGTGCACGAGCAGCTCAGGATCAGGCTGTAAAGCATTCCTGTGAGAAATGGCCAGGCCAGCCTTTACTTTGAAGTATGGGAAGGGTGGAGGTGTGGGAGGGCAAAAACAAGTTGGTCATGGATCAGAAACCCAGTCCTTCCCAGATGGAGTAGAACATGAACACCACAACTGCCTTAGCCATGGTTAGGTTTGCATCATTAGTGTCTATGCATTGCTTTACCCTGACTTTTTATTTTCTGTGGTGTGGCTATGTTAGTCTGTTGCAGGAAACGCAACAAAGAGCCTTGTAGCACCTTTTAAAGACTAACTAATTTATTTGAACAGAAGCTTTCATGGTTTGTAGTCGAGTGTTCATCAGAAATATTGATATATTTTTTTATTATGGAGACATGTTTATCTTATATAAGTTTTTTTTATTGTGCTCTGATTTTCAGCATTATGCCACTATTCATGATTTAGCAATCATAAATAGAACATCAATGAATATTAGTTTATTATGATTTCTACAGAAGTTTATGTGCTGCTTTTCAACAAAAAAGAAGCTTGTTCTCTCTTATGAAGTTCTTTCCTTTAAACTATGTATCACATATAAGTTAGATACTAACATCCCAAGGCAAACCTCCGGTTGAGT
Organism: Lerista edwardsae; assembly: GCA_029204185.1. NCBI lineage: Eukaryota > Metazoa > Chordata > Lepidosauria > Squamata > Scincidae > Lerista > Lerista edwardsae. The sequence goes on from JAJKFI010000008.1 coordinate 29,670,004, forward strand.
TGGCACAGGCCCCCTGAACTGCACATTTGCTCCAAATTGGGAGTCAGTGTTGCAGTTTCACATCTCACAGTCCTGAACTGGTTGAAACTGGCATTCCGTCTCTCCGTCTGAGGATCAGATAGAACACCTGTGTGTCCTTCAGCAGGCAGCTTCCCAGCTTGTTAGGGATAGTAGTTGGACTCCCTTTTAAGATAGTGTAGAATAAGCAGGCAGTTTCACACGGGAAGCCCTGGCTGCAAAACACTGCACATTCCCATGAGCTCATAGTGTTCTAAGGGTCACCCCATTGGGTAAAATGGGGCACAAGGGGTCTTCAGGTATCCACCTACCAGATACACTCTGGCTGCATCCCTTTGTTCTGTTGTTAGAAGAATTTTTTCACTGTGTGTGCTTAAGATGTAAAGCTACACTGAAACGCCGCCTGCGAGCGGCCCAGACTTCACCGGCTTCCTAGCCGGCAGATTGAACCTTTGTACCTTTCTTACTTTCGCTACAATAAAGAGACTTTGTTATGGAAATGTGGCGATTGCTTCAATCCTTCGCTTCGGAGCGCTAAGGCAAGCGCTGAAATGGGTCTCCAAGCCCCCAACTCTGCTACTATTTACACAAATACACAACAGTCAGCTGGGGTGGTGTGGATCTAGCCCTTGTGCCAGTCGGATCAGGTATGTTTGCACCAGGTGGTGCCAGGATTGAAAATGGGTGGCAGGAGGGCCTTCTGAGGGTGGGGAAAGGACGTTTTTGGGTGGGGGGAGGGCAGAATGGGGAGTGGATCGGACGTGGGTGGGGGGTGCGATTGGTGGCAGTGTCGTATTCTCACTCTGGCAGTTTTACATGAACTGCTTAGATCTGTGTCGGCTAAATAACCGGTGCAGACCTAGGTAACCCCAACCCATCGAGGAGGCTGGAGCTCGACACAGCATAAGGGGAAAAGTATCCCCTTACCTTGAGCCTTAGCCTAAACTGTCCTGGATATAGCGCAGGCCACTACACAAACCAGCATAGGTTTGGATTGTGTCCTTAGTGGGAAATATTTTGTGTCCCATTTCCATGGCTCAAGTCTTTTGGCTGGAATAGACAAATTAATACTTGCTATATATTTTTTTTAATTTTACAAAGAATACATTAGAGCAGCAGATCTCAAACCGTGGGTCTGTGGCCCACTAGTGGGTCGCAACCCAATTTTTGATGGTTTGCGAAACTGTCAGGATAGATTAGGCTACTTGCATCACAGGTGAAACAACCTGCTATTTGTGGGAGCACTGCTGCTACTCAGTCACCATTATAGCCACAGAGGCTGGAGCAGCTGGTAAAATGAAACTTTTTTTAGGTGGGTCTGGATGCTAAAAAGTTTGGGAACCACATCATTAGAGTACTATACATAAAGAACTACTTCCTCCCATATGGGCCCCTCTTTCCTGTTGTCAGCTCAGGCCTTACACCTTTAGAAGCATGATGGCCATCCATTACTAGGCATTCTTGGTGGTGATGTTCACTTTGGGGAGTGCCCTCTCCAGGGGGCCTGCTTGGCTTTAATCCTGTTCAGGAGAACTGTCAAACCCTGGTGTTTACATTTGGCTTTTGAAGGAAGCGTGACGTCTGCAGGGATGGTGATGAAACAGTCTGGTTTTTCAGTAGTGGATTTGGTTTTGATGCTGCTGCTTATAATTTTTTCTTTTAATTGATCTATTTTCTATTTTATTTCATTGTAAGCTATCTAAGGGCATGAATGGCAAAATAGAAACATTTTGAAATGAAAATAAAGAAATGAATACATACTGTTATCTTGGTCCTTCACACAACAATGAAAGAGGTGATGGTGTTCCTGTGTTATAGATGAGAAGCTGAACCTTGGCCATCTTATGAGCAGTAGAATGTTTTCACATGTGAAAGTTTGCGTTTGCTTTTGTTTTAAATTTGTCCTCAACCTAAACATAAAACCTCCATGACCATTGTGCAACTTGATTTCTCTTCCCCAAACATTCTAAATCACAGTCATAGTGTGCATGTATAGTATTTCCCTGTGGCTACATTCATCATGCTTTGGATTGCTGGGGCCGACTGTTTCTTTCTACAAAAATGTTTGCTGTGTATGGACAACAAAATAAACGTGAGTAGATAACATGTTATTGAGTGCAAGCATGATTCAAAAAAGGGTTAAAATACATAGTGTATTCATCTCATGGATAGTACTGAGCCCTGGATTTGTAGTACTATACTGAAACGTAGTAGTTTAAATCATGGAAATCATCCTTTGAGAAATTCAGTATAGTAATTTGCTTTTTGTACCTGCATATGGTTGCAGTCTTTGGCACACTTACCTGAGAGTAAGACATGGAATACTGTAGAACTGAGAACACTGTGTATACATATAACTGGGCCATAAGTAGTATTCATTCTTGGTTACATTTAATTTCTATCCTCCCTTTTTTTTTCCATCATGGAACACAAGGCAGTCTACATGGGATTTGCAGGTGGTCTCCCCTCCAGGACCAGGCCAGATTGAAAAAGGTTAACTGGTTAATGTTTAACCAACATACTGTTGCTTCTGGTATGATAAGCAATAGTGTGTTGGTTAAATATTATCTAGTTCATTATTTTCAAGGCTAATACTGCATTGTAATGATAGTTTGTCTTGACAGTACAGTATGTTGGGTTTTTTCCTAGTCTCTTACCAAAGCAGAGGTTTCCATCTTGAAAGGTCTTTCAAATTTTCAAATTCAAAGGTCTTTCAAATTTGACTAAAATTAAAAGATTGAAACAATATTTGAAAAATATACCGCATTGACACTTAATAATCAATATAATGCTGTGATCCTATTCACACTTACACTTGTGATCCTATTCACACTTACATAGGAATAAGTCCTACTAAACTTACTTCTAAGTAGATATGCATAGGGCTACACTATGTCATCTGAGTCCATGTGTGTACACAGGGATTTCCCATTTCCCATTGCCACAAATAAAAGCCTTATGGATTTGTGAGACTGCCTCTGCAGTCTGTGAATTGCAGTATTATTATTACTCATCTTTTCTATTGAAGGCATTGCCACATTCTTTCTCTGTGGCATAGCTTTTCATGGACATAAATCTCCAAATCCTGATAAGAAATGCTTGTGGACTGATCTTCTCCATCCAATATTGTAGTGGAAAAAAGAAAAGAAAAGATTACAACAAACTCTTCTATATTCTATATACACTATAGTATTCTATAGTGTAGCTCCTTTTTCATTTCTTTAATACATGTTGTAAAAGTAGGAAATACAACTTGAAGCTTATCTGTGTGTCCATTTCATGAAATCAGTGGGAACTCACTTGCCAAAGTGAGTATATATGATTATCTACAAAGTGAGTAGATAATACAGAAGAGTATTGCTCTTTCTGTTTATACTAATAAGGACCTTTTCCTTCACAGTATTTGAACTGTTTTTCAGGGAATTCAATGTCAGGAGGGTGTCTACAATGGTAAATTTTATAAGCTTAGAGTAACATTTATATACCGTACCAAGTCTTTAAATTTGCAGTTTGGTGCAAATATAGATAGGCTTCCCATTCTCTTTTATGAACTGTGTTTTCATTGTTTGGGTCACTCACAGGATGTGCTTGTGAACAGTGTGTGTGGTGGTAGGCACCCTCTGCTGTTAGTTACCAGTGTCTGATATACTTGCCTCTGACTATGGAGTTCAGTTTTAGGTATCATAGCCAATAGCCATTGACAGACAGACAGACAGACAGAAAGACAGACCTCTCTGTCACTTAACTGATGGAACTGGAAAATCTCAGCCTGCACACAGTCAGAACTGTTGAATCACAACTGCAAATTTATAATGAGACAAGATCTCAAATAACATGATTCATTTACAGAAGTCTATTCCATTGGTCAACCTAGATGTTACTTCAAGCACATGATTAGGATCTTTGTCTTTCTATACAGTGCATAGCAGTGCAATCGGGGGGGGGGAGCGATGACAGATTGAGAACATGACGTCTCTGTCACAGTCCCAATCTAGTTTCCCCCCCCCTTTCCTGGCAGCCGCTAGCTTCCCTGAAGAAAAAGCTTATGTTGGTGCCAGCAGAAGCCTTTATTTTTCCTAGGACAGATAGAGCTGTGTAGGTCCTGACCCAGATCAGGGAGGAGGTAGAGTGTAAAGTCCCCTGTCCTCCATGCAATGATCCTAATCTGTGGGGATAACCTAATCTGCTGAACAAAAACCCAGCACAGTAGCCCCCAGCCATGTGCCTGAAATAACATTTCGTTTGACCCAAGTTCTGGTCTCATATGTGGGCAACCCAATACTATTTAGAAGTTCTACTGATATCTGTAGGGTTTGCTACCCTGGAAATGTATGTATTTTTCACATATTTATGCTGCCCTTCCTGCAAGGAACTCAAGGTGGTGTGCATTGTTCCTTCCCTCCCTCTGTCCTCACAACAGCCCTGTAAGATAGGTTAGGCTGAGACTGGCCCAAGGTCACACAGGAAGTTTCATGACTAGAGTTGCAGTCTTAGGGTTCAGGGATCCATGCCCTGAATTAACTTTAATTGTAAGTAAGAATAGTGAGAAAACTGTGACATGTCTTTAGTAATCCCCCAATATAGTTTTGATTCTGATTGTACCCTCCTGTGTTGTTCTTTTTTTAACTGAAAAATGTCCTTTGACTTTCAATAAAGGTTTTTTCTCATTTAAAAATGGCACATGGGTGTGTGTGCAAGTGATCATAGCTATGGTGGGGGGCAAACCACGAAGGTCCCCTTACCCCCTCCACAGTTTTGCCCTGTTTTGTTGTAATTTATAGTTAAACAAAAGCCCCAACTGGGGCAAGTTGTGTAATTAAGTGTGCATGTATTGCCAATTCCTAATAGCACAATCATATGGAAGTCTGTACAGAAGTCCCATTGAGTTCACTATCTATCTGTGTAGTTCAATATCTTCCATGTAGATATGCATAGGATTGTGCTCCTTTTGAAGCAATTCATTTGGGCTTTATAACATTCGAAAGATTCTAGCAACAGTTTATTGAAACTCTTCTGAGGCTCCAGATTGGAGTAACTGCACTCATTCAAACCTTTCGTGAAGCAGTGTCTCTCTCTTCCGAAATATACAGGGTTTCAGTAGTTCATTTCAATAAACGCTTCACTAATGTATCCTAAGTTTTGCTCCTCTCTAATTTCTTCCGGTGTTGCTATTCTCTGTTTTTTTTTTTTTTTTTTCATTTCTTCTCATTACTTTCACACTGTTACTTCAGTGGGCTGCTGACCTCTGTTTGTTTTATCTTTGCTTCTGTTCACATGGTTACCAAGGTTAAAATGATGTGATGGCAGTTCAGAGACACTCAGATAAAACACAAAAGAACTGCAGATAAACAGTTGGGGTAGAGCAAGTCGCATTAATCAAAACTACACCTAGAAAGCTGTCTTTGTGCTATTTACTTTTCTCGGTTATTAATAAAAATGTTTCATAACATTTGAAAAATATTGTAATAGCCACCTGAGTGGAATCATTTAATAAATCATGCTTGTCTGTTCCATCCCAAAAGTGCTGTTGTGATTTTTCAAGGTTTATTTGTGCTCGTCTGTTTAGTACTGTAAAACGTAATAGTAATACGAGCAGATCAAATGTGGATCTTTATTTCGACAGGAGCAAATGTGGTTGACTTTAAGATGTGAAATTTTATTGCATTTACTGTATTTTTATTCTTTGCTGTAGGAATGTTTAAAACTTCAAGTCAGTTTGCTAATCTCTGCTAGCCAGCTGCATAAGATAGGGTGAACCTTATAATAATGTAGGATTCGGCAGACTGATCTAATCCTAAATATGTTGGTTTGTAAATTCCATTGCAATGACTGGCAGAGCCTGAAATTTTTCTCTCTAACTCTGCCCCAGATGATGGGTTTTGGGGTTAGGTTGTGTGAATGTAGTGAGGCTTCATTTCAGTTGTAGCACTGATTATCTCAGTAGGCAGAAACCATATTGGAGGATGTCTGATTTTGCTCTCTTGACACATTTGTGAGAAAGAAACTTCATGCTTGAAGCAATGTCATTTTGATGGGTTCACAGATGTAATTTCACAGGAAAAGCTTCAAAGCATCAGAAAACCTGGAGTTAAAATGGTTTTGTTGGATAGACTATACAGAAACATCCTCTTTGCACTGAGACAGTGACAACTGAAAAATACATAAAACAGCTACCCGAAACCTGGCAATAAAATTCTAGCCTTCTTCCATTTATGGCGCAATTCTAACCCTGTACCAGTACAGCCAGACCATATGTCCTGTGCTGTATCCAGTGCAGGGTTAGAGCAGGCTAGAGGTCACCTGGAATGATCCCACCTCCCACTTAGTCCTGATCCTCCCCATTCTGCTTTCCTCCCACCCATAAGCACCCCCTCTACACATCCAGACTGCTCTTCCACCACACTCTCCTACCCCTGTGTTGCCAGGTACAACAGATAAGTATCTGTGCCAGCTGTTCAGGTATCGGAGCTGGCATGGCCAAGCCAACATGGGCCTATATAATATACCAGTCTAGCTGGTTCTTGAGTTGACGCAAACATGCTTTATGGCACGTGTGCAACCTTCAGAAACAGCACAGAGAGGCTTATACTGGTTCAATTGGCAGTTTGGATTGGGGTGCCTCTCTTACAATTATATTCTTTCTTCCTTTGTTCTTATATCATTCTTACTTCATGCACACTGACCTCTGGTTCAGTTGAATTTCTTTTGCGGTTTCACAGCTAAATTACTGTATTTATTCAAGGAGATATTAAATTCTCAGAATGTCTGTATCATTATATTTGTATTCCTAGGAATTTAAGTGTCTCTTCCTGAATCAGGAGATAGGGTTCCAGCGTTCTCTGCGGCCAATCACAAGAAAGTCTCTCATGTACATAAGCCTCATCAAGGGAATGCAATTCAGATTTAAACATATATGTGGCAACACAACCCTGCTTCATATCTTAAGAATTGTCTGCTCTTGTGTGACCTTGCCTTCCCGTTAAAATATTTGGGGGAGGCGCTGCTCCAAAAGCTATGCCAGCACATGCCAGCTCAGGCTTAGCTGCCAAGCACATAGGAAAGGCTAGCCCAGTGGGTATAATGACCATTAGATTTCTGTTTTGTACAACTGACTAGATGTGCCTGGGTCTGGTGTATTTTATTTTTTTGTGATATTTATGCCAATAAAGGTTTTTGATTGACTGACTGATGTAGGAAAGGGGCCTTCTCTGTTATGGCCTTCAACTCTAGAATCCCTCACCTGGGAAATGCATTCAGCTCAATTTCTCCTGGTGTTTGGGCAGAGGGTGTCATTTATTATATCACTGCAATGCTTTTGGAGTGCTTTGATTTTGGAGCTATGGTGGAGCTGCTGTTCAAAGAGAGCTCTCTCTGCTGTCATTTAGCAATTGACCTCTTTGCATGCGCAGTGTTCCTTTTATTGTCTTGGTTATGTTTTTTTTTGTTTTTGCTTATTTTTACTGATATTTTAATTTGGTTTTAAATTTTCTCTAAACTTCTTTTAGGGGTTTGTGTGACAGAAAAGTAATAAATGCCTACAAAAGTATTGGCATGCCAGTAAAGACACTGATGATGGAGGGTACTAGAGTATTTGTATCCTGGATGATTTTGTCCCAGTCAAATGTGTCCCAGTGAATGGTGTCTCTGGACATTTGTGTCTGGGTTTTTTGTGTCCTGTTTACTTGCATTTCACTATAACTGGCTAACAAACCATAACTGTGCATTTTATACAATATGTGCTAAGCGTCTTGTTCCAGCCCCAACCCTATCTTTGCATTTTGAAAATAAAAAATGCATCTAATATAAAAATGTGTATATTGGGACACAAATGTCCAGAGAAATCAATGATTGGGACACAGTTGTTCAGGACGCAGTGGTCCTGTCACTGTGATAGTGACAAAAAAATTTTGCGCACTACCTTTGCGCAAAAAAAGAGCATGCAACACAAGCATCAAATGCCTAGAGCTAATTTAGCACTCTTCTTGACTGGTTCTTTCCACTACAGTGGGACATAGTTGGTGTCTTCCAAGCACGTCCAGTGTGGGGGCCTTGTTGGGAGTGTCATTGTGTTTGGTGGATAGCAGTAGAGTTGCCAAGGAAACTGTGGGAGTAGCTGTCATTGCTATGTTGCCTGTTTCTGAGGCTATTTTTATGCCTTTGATGCTGCTGCTGTGGAAGTATCCCAGTTATTAGACCAGTATAAATATAAACTTAACCAGACCATAAGACTGCCCAGTTATTGGTGCTGTGGTGTTTTAGACTTCTACTGTACTCCATTCCCACAAAGCTGGATATAGTGATTAACGAAGCAATTCTTGCAGACATTTATAAAGGGTATTACCTTCTCTGCATGAAAGATGTCATAGCATCTGATATAATCTACTGCTGAAAAGACACATAAGTACAGAAGGGCTCTTTTCAAGGAAGTGTTATACTTGATGAAATACACTTTTTGAAAAGGAAAACTGTTTACTTAAGTAAACAGATGTGCTTTGACCTTTTGAAAGTCTTAGTTGACGTGTCAGTTTTCCCATAACATGTCATACCCAGACATCCTCCATTTTTGAAATTGCAAAGGATCCCCATCACACTGCTGGATGTATCTCACTTCTTCAAAGATAGGATGATTCGTGATTAAATAAATACATTATGTGAGAACAGAATATTATGCTATCAGTAACAAGTACTGAATGGGACCTGTGGTAGTGTAGTATTTTTGAGAAAAGACCTGTAAGCACAACATTAGGGTATGTGTGTTGTGTTTTTTATATATAAATGTAGAAGGAGTTTTGCAACTTTCTGTTAAGTTAGTACTAAAAAATTTCCTTTGGGGGAGAAACCACAGTTCACTGGTAAAGAACACACTTTGCATGTGGAAAGTTACATATTCAATTCATGGCATCTCCAGTTGAAGCACATGATGGAAAAGACCCCTCCTCTCTCTCTCTGCGCCAGGGAGATTAGATAACCCTGGCTTGGATGGATGGATGGATGGATGGATGGATGGATGGATGGATGGATGG
>JAJKFI010000008.1:29679054-29718534 GCA_029204185.1 Lerista edwardsae
TGGATGGATGGATGGATGGATGGATGGATGGATGGATGGATGGATGGATGGATGGATGGATGGATGGTCTGACCCAGTGCAAGGCAGCATCATACGTTCTTTTCAAAAGAAATACATGTTGCTGTAGGAAGGTATACTTTGTCACTAATGCTTATCAGACATATAGAACCTACAATCAGATAAACTATTTTTGCATCCAATTTGGGTATATTCATTTTTATATAACACCATTCTGCTGCTGAACCTGTCGTTCTGTGGCAATCCACATTGCCTGGTATGTGCACAAATAATAGTATGTTGCATGTTAATTACAGGGTAAGTTACTAGATGAGGTTCTGTTAAAAGGCACTGAAGAATAACTCATTATATAAAGCAGCACAAAGCGCAGGACATTTTCATCTTCTTTGCCAAGGAAGATCTTTTGTGTGCAAATAACCCAGTTACACTTGCAAAGAAAGAGATGAATTTTGTATTGTTCAAAGGTTGTGATACTTCCAACTGCAATTAGAATGTCAGTTTCTGGCTTTCTGTCACGGGTGCTGTAGTTTTGATGGTGACCTTACATATTTGCCAAAGGACATGTCTAACGAATTACGGAAAGACAGTCACAATCATTGTGGATTGGTGTTGGCTACCAATTAATAGTAGTGACCATATCCTACTGTCTTCTATGTCATTCTAATTATTTTATGAGCATTGTTTCTGCTTCATTTTTCTATATCAACTCGGCAAAATTGTGCACAGTACTATCAATAGAATAAGGGTTGGGGCAGATTCCCATTTCAGATTGAAACAAATGACTAGTTCATCTCAGATTAAATAAGCATTCTCATCAAAATATTATGAATTCATGAAATATGTCTGTTCATGGTAATGATGCACTCCTATTCACATTTACCTGGGAGTAAGTCTCTTTGAAATCAGTGGATCTTACCTCTATGTAGACATGCTTAGGCTTGTCACACTGTCACACTTTAAAGTTGTGTGAAACCTCCGTGGCATGCTATACTGAATAGTGGTTGCTGCGAATCAGCAGCAAGAGAGGGGCTATTGCCTTCATGCTCTGTTTGTGGGAAGATTATGGGTGGAGAGAAGTTTAATACCACCCCCCTTTGTATCCCTTTTATATATTTGGACCCCTCACCCGGACATGTGTGATGCTTCCTGCTTGACTGAATAAATGAATTTAATTTATACCCTGGCTTTCCGGTTAAAAACTGCACAAAGAGGTTTAGATTAAATCGAAACAAAATATTTTAAAAAATTAAAACACAACCAACAGGCAATAAAATTGCAGCAAAAAAAGCAGGCAATAAAAATAACAGTTATAAATAGGTAAAACATTCACTGCCAAGCACCAGCATCAGTGGCAAAAAAGCCCAATAATCAAAAGATTCCCCCCCCCCAAAAAAGCTAGAGAAGTTAGAAATATAAATGTTTTTAAGCTCTGCCAGAACTGTTCCACAGGAAGACTGATCATAGAGCCTCCGGAAAGCATGTGATCAGGACAGGCCTGAGTTTTTAAAAATGGTCTGCTATTGCCATGTCTTGGTTGGCCATTAGCTAAAATTGCTCTTCAAGATGAAAATATTACTACTTGCCTGATGCTGACATGTTGCGACACTAATCACTCATCTGCACCTAGCATGTGATGTTAAAAGACCAAGCGTCTGGAGCAGAGAGTGTGAATTCTCTATTTAATTGTCTTGGGTCCTTCTGCAGGCAATGCATGTGCTCAACCACTAGGCAATAGCTCACCCCAAATGTAAGGGTCGCCCCCAGAATCTTTTGCTCAAGGGTACAGTGCCACACAGGTGGGGTTCTTGGCACAAAATTCATTGTGGAAAGATTAGAAAGGCTGAAGCTCTGTGTCCTCGGGCTGCTCCACAGCAGTAAGGACATTCATCAGCATGCATCAGTTAGGGGCAGGGCTGTGTAGGCAGTGTTGGAGTCATGACAATTTTGCCATGTCAGAAGCAATTTTGAATAGGTTGGAGCTGAACATTTGTGTACAAACTCGATAGCCCTGGCTGCGGAAAGGAGTGGATGCTGTTCATTTATATCTGTCAAAAGTGCCAGGTCTTGGAAGTTTTAAAATTGTGGGTTCTCACCTTGAGAGGCAGGTGTATTACTTGGTTATTCTCATCCATGTAACACCACTACTTTGTTATCGTTTGGTCAAGTGTATTTCTTGCTGAAGTAAATCCAGTATGGATTCTTTTTCTCTCTCCACTGAGCCAGCTAGAGAGTCTTCTAGAGATAAGCACATCAGAGAGAATAATCTGTATGCTCTTGTGGGATAATGGTCTCTAAATCATAAGCAGGGGAAATGCTTGGTTTTAAAGAGAGGTGTGCGTGCGCGTGCGCATACACGCATGTCTGCATGTCCAGGATTTCTTTTGCATTAAACATTAACAGAGACTTTTAATTCAATTTTCTGTTTTCCAACTCTATATCAGTGATGTCATACAGGGGGTACGCAGGGGTACGCAAGTACCGGTTCCTAGGATTACGGCTGGCCCCGCCCATTCACCCGCCTACTCATTGACTCCGCCCCCTGCAACGTTTGAATTTCCTGCACGTTTGAGTTGCCTACACATTCTCAGAGCCAGGAAGGCAGCGAGCGGAGCCTTGCCTTGCCTTGCCACTGAAAAATGAGCTGCTCTGGGGTTTTGGAACTGTTGGGTCACTTTAACATGATGCCAGGCCTCCTTAGCATGTTCTGGGGGTGCTGTGGAATACTGTTGCAACTGTTGGGTCAGTTTAAAATTGTCTGAGGCCTCAAAAAGGGCTTTTTTCATGTCACTTCCTGCCACGCCCTCACTTCCGGCTTATGACGTCACTTCCGGTGGGCGGGTCCCGACACGTGCCAATCAAAAGTGAGTACCTGTTCTTAAATCATTTAGATGACACCACTGCTCTATATTAATAGTAGTAAACAAGGACCGGAATAAGTGTTATATTTACATACAGCCCAAGATGGTATCTGAACAATGACAATGATTACCAGCTATGTATGTGTGTATTTATTTACTATATTTTGATCCTGCCTTTCTCCCACACTGAAGGGGACCCAAGGCTGCTAACAATTTAAAAAACAAAACAACTACAGTTACAGTAAAACAATATTAAAAAAGCTTTAAAACAATTAAAAGTGAAACAAAGCGAACACCCTGAACCCCAATATTAAAATACATCTCAATAAAAATACCAGCCCGCAGTGTCAATAAAAACTTGCATAAATAAAAAGGTCTTAAGGCCTACCTTCAGTCTGCCTAGAGGAAGCCATTTTTAATTCCAGGGAAGGGGTAGTCCATACGGAGTAGCTGCGCTTTGAGCTGGCAGAAAAGGAGACTTATCTTGTTCCTTTTGAAATTGCAGGTGGGAATTGATTTGTCTGATTATTTTTTAAGGTACTATATTTATTTTATATCCTGCCTTTCTGCCCCAAGGCAGCTTACAACAATAAAATACAATAAAATCACAATTTACTATTAAAAACTATAATTAAAAACATTAAAATAATTAAAATTTAAAACAAGCCACGTGGATCCTAAAATATAAAGAGTCTAAAAAACCATGAAGCTACTTTATGAAGCTACCTTATGAAGCTACTTTATAATGAATCAGACCCAGTTTCATCTAGCTCCTTTGATTGGCAGTAACTCTTCAAGACCTTAGCAAAAATCTTTCCCAGCTCCGCTACCGGCAGTACTTTCAACTGGAAATGTTGGAGATTGAAAGGGTGACCTTCTGTATGAAAACATGTGCTGTACCACAGAGCTATCAGGTCTTTCCCCAGTAGTTTCTATCTCACACTTCCATTTCAGCCCACTTCGGAGGGAATATGGTGAACCTACTGCTTGGTCAAGCTAGCATCAACTATTTTAAGCTGGATATAATACTATACTGAATCCTATTGCCTTGCAGATAGGGTGTTAGGCCTTGAGGAGCCATAGGAGAGAAAGTTAATTGGCGTTAAGGATTAGTTAGTAATTCTGACTCTGTTTCATGCAAGTACTAGCAACTATTTCCCTCACCTCTGTCCTGACACTCACTAATTCGTTCCAGCCAAATAAATGTCTGCAAAGTGCTAATAGAAAAAGCAAAATATGCTCCTTTAGGAAAAACTAGTGAATATGAATTAGGACATGGAAATAGTGAAGAGAATGAGCTGTAGGTCAGTGGTAAGACAACTGCTTTGCATGCAGAAGATCTCAGGTTTCATGCCTAGTTAATCCAGGTAGGGCTGAAAGACCCCTCTTTGAAATATATTTGTTTATTGGATTTTTATACTGCTTTTCTAAAACTCAAAGCATTATACATAGAAAGTTAAAAACCCATTAAAATAACGTATCAAAGTAAATAACGTATTAAAATAACGTATTAACGCCTGCAAAATTGCAGTCCCAAGTCCAAGCCTCCTGCAGCGGGACACAGCTTTGGATGTGGCCTAACGGCTGCATCTAAACTCTACTCCCCTCCCCTTTCCACCCTACCTGCCAGAATGCCCTCCTGCTGCCCTCCCCCCCCCTGTTCTGCCTCCCTTCCACCTTCCCCACCCACCCAGAGAAGTTCATGCACTGGCCAAACTCGGCCAACACATGGGCGGCTTACCTGGGACAGCCTTTGGCTCTTCTAGGTCAATGCAGCTGTTTGTGTCAGCCATGTGCCACAAGTGCTGGCATGGAAGTGCTTTACAGCACTTTCACAACATTGCAGGGCTGACTGAAGCGAGGTGCATCAGCCCTAGGGCACCCTTGGATTACACCCTTAGTTTTACATCAACTGCCCTAAGTTTTACATCAACTGCCCTTGAAGGTTGAGATAGAAATACTATGAAATAAAAAACAGGTTTACATAAGACAGGAGAAGCAACATGGACTGAGGGTATTCTCGAATTGAATAATAAATAACGTTGAATTCATAATGCGAAGTAGACATAGAATAAAAGGGGAAGGAGAATGTCTTATGCTCACTAATGCAGGAGCTACACTTGCTTTTTCTTAACTGGTTCTGCCACCTGTGTCAGGAACTCACAACGTACTGTGGGTGATATATGTGAAATGTTAGGAGCTGAAAATATCAAAATGGAAAAGTTTCAGCTAAACTGCTACATTTGGAAGTAAAAACCTTCTAGTTGAAATGTGAATGTCAAAAAATAATTATATTCTGGTTCAGCTACCAAGTTTCACTTACTTCTGGGTAACAGAGTATTGCTGTGACTGACATTTGCTGTAGTTCAGAGATTGACAAACTGTTTAGCACCAGGATCCACTTTTAAAATGATACTCTGTTGGGACCCATCTAGCTTTACAAGATTTTTTTAAGAAGGTGATCTAGAAAGAAACAATGTTTATTTACAGGTAATATTCTATTTATTTAATTCGCTGAAAAACTCAATCCATTTCTCGTAATGAGGCAGCCCTAATGATTGAGGGGCTTTGTTATTTGACCCAGGTTTTACCTGCCCCCTCTTCCTGTCATTGAAAAACTTGGAAAAAACTCACCAGAAAAAAACGCTTGAACATTTATATCCCTCTATTTGCACAAGCTTGCAAACTGCAGGAGCTCTGCTGGGCAGTTATCAGTTATCTGATTTTTGAATAGCCTCAGGGTATGTAAGGCAGTTAGTTATCTGAATTTTCCATTCCGTGTTTTCATTGACAGTTCAATGGGACCCACTAAATGGGTCCCAACCCATGAGTTTGGGAAATGCTGGTCTAGACCAAGCTCTTGTTTTGGAAAGTTGGTTACTGTTGTCTGGCTCACACCTTTAACAGAACAGGGTTTTTGACTCCTGAGGAGGTAGAGCAGACTGTATCACTCCAGACTGAAAACATATGTTGTTCTTACGTTTCAAAATATAAAATATTCTAGGAAGAAAACCCTCTTTGTGAGGTTCCTGGTTTCTTCTTGCAGAAGAGAGTGACGAAAATGATTACTGGGCTGGGGCCACCTCCCTTATGAAGAAAGATTGCAGCGTTTGGGGCTCTAGGAAAAAGGCGCCTGAGTGGGGACATGATTGAGACATTCAAAATTATGCATGGGTTGGATAGAGGGATGTTCTTTTCCCTCTCTCACAACACCGGAACCAGGGGACATCCACTAAAATTGAGTGCTGGGAGAGGAGAGTTAGAACGGATAAAAGGAAATACCTTTTTACCCAGCGGGTAATTAATCTGTGGAACCCATTGCCACAGGAGGTGGTGATGGCATCTGGCTTAGATGCTTTTAAAAGGGGATTGGATAGATTTTTGTAGGAAAAGTCCATCGAGGGCTATAGGCCATGATGGGTTGAGCAACCTCCTTATGTTAGAGGTAGGCTACTTCAGAATGCCAGGTGCAAGGGAGTGGCAACAGGATGCAGGCATCTTGTTGTCTCATGTGCTCCTGAGGCACCTGGTGAGATACAGGAAGCTGGACTAGTTGGGCCTTTGGCCTGATCCAGCAGGGCTCTTCTTATGTTCTTGTGGTGAGAAGCCTTTGGTTAGAAGTAAATGATTAGATTAGATAAAATGAAAATGAACATACAGGTGTATTCATAAATGCAATCCCTGCACTCATATCTGAAGCAGTGTGGACTGTTCTGCAAATAGTACCACCTCATTTGCACATTCTTCTTCTTCTTTTTTTTAAAATAATCTTTAATTTTCTACTATACAGTCATGGGAAAGGGATGTAGTTACACAGGGGAGGGGTAAGACAGGGTACAAACACTAGGTCATGAAGATGTTATATCAGTTCCTTACAATCTACTTTGACTACCATACAATTTTTCAAAAGCTGTTATTTCTATTGGCAAAGCCTTATGCAATATTCTAGTAAAATAAGTCTATTAAAAATAGTTTATAAAATATGAAGTATAGCTGAAAGGGGATTACATATAATGCTAGAAATGTGATATCCCTATATAATTCTATACTTCAACATTTCAAAGAAAAAAAATCAGAAATCAAAAGACCAACACCACGATTTATATACCGCCTTTCTTAGGTCACCAGATTTCTCTGATGACTATAACTCAAGGCGGTTTACATGGGCAGACTTTATTCAGAAACCCAAAGGTTTTTACAATTTATACAGAAATGTTCTATCTTTCAAGAACTACACACATACAGATGGATCTTTCTGGATTTAGTCCTTCTTTCTGGCCACCCGTTTGTCTTCTTGCTGGCTGATAAATGGCTTCCCTGCTCCCACCAGAGAAGCGGCTGAACTTTTGGCACAACTCCCCCTCACACAAGGCAGCCGAAGCTCAGCTGTTAATCAGCCACAATTAATGAGGTCTGCCGCTCACAGAGACTTCCGGCTGTCCCGAACTGGCGACCTTCAGATCTTCAGCTCTTATCTTCAGGCAAACGGAGGCATTAACCCTCTCGACTAAATCTTCTGCCCAATCAGTTATAATATCTTGTCAGTTCAATTATATCTAGGTATCCAGCTTAGTTTAACTTGGGGAGTGGTCTTATAATATCGCTTTGTTAAAAAATCGTTCCAGGAGGGCATGGTGGACAGTTTGTTTTGCACCCCTTCTCGCCCCCCCCACGCTGAGGGGAGCCCGAACCCGGAGTCAAACGGCATCAGGGGCATCATCGCTCGTCTCGGTGACCCCGGAAATGACGGGTTCGACAC
This sequence comes from Lerista edwardsae, assembly GCA_029204185.1. Classification (NCBI taxonomy): domain Eukaryota; kingdom Metazoa; phylum Chordata; class Lepidosauria; order Squamata; family Scincidae; genus Lerista; species Lerista edwardsae. Next base: position 29,686,690 of record JAJKFI010000008.1, read on the forward strand.
CGATGTTGGCTGTTTGCGATCATGTTTACATTTCAACCCCCCCTGCAACCCCCAGGGGGCCCTAGGGGTGTGTGACGCCCGCAGTATTTGTTGCCAGGCTGGAAGGTGTATGCGTGCCAAGTTTTCTGTTGATCGGTCCAGGCGTTGCGGAGCCTATGCGGAACATACGTACATACACATAAACGTACAAACATACAGACTTTTGATTTTATATATATATAGATTTCTAAACAAACACTAAACTAGCTTTAAGCTATAAAAAATTAATCTAATTAGCACTACCATACTTTCTGCCATCTGATCTACATATTAAACATCTAATCATACCTTCTTGTAGTGCCTTATCATAAACTTATTTTGTTAATCCTTGTTTATTGGTATTAAATCTCTTCCAGAAGTCACCCATTTTTTAACTCTTTCTTTTTAAATATTAATTATTTTTACCCCCTTTAATTCAACTTCCACCTCCTCTAATTAAACATATTTCTTAAGGATCCAATTTAGTTTCAATAGTCCGATTGAGTTGTTTGTAGTTTCGCAAGTAGAGCTTCTCATTAGTTTGCCATAAATCTTAAGTTCTTCAGAGGGAGGGCAATATTTTTTCAAGATAGCATAGCGTTCATCTTCCCCTCTGACGGTCGCAAATCAAGTCTCTTCCCTCGTCTTCTGCGCCATAAAATCAAGAGAAGGAAACGCCTCTTTGTCTCCTCTTTAAAGCGTCGCCATCTTAAATCTCCTCAGTAAATCCAATTGTCTGCTTTAAGTCTTCCGCTGGTTCAATGGCATTTCAATGGCATTTCTTATTCGCTTGTCTTATATTCCTAATGGAAACTTCTTTATCAGTAAAAATTCAATACTGTTATTCTTCGTGCTACAAATCCTCAGTCTCCATTTTTAAAAGAGGGGTGCAGTTCTTTCCTCTTATTTTGTAAGTAGCAGAAAAGTAAAAATCCAGGTGGTTTTATATCAGTTTCCATAAGTTTATCTTGCAAGGCACTTTTACACTCTTTTGCTATCCAGCTGAGGGGCTTCATACTTCCTAAATTTTCTTTCTTTTCTTTTTTCTGCCCCTAGTGGCCGTCTCAACTTGCCTGGAGCAATTAAAGCTGTCTCTGTTCTCTCAGTCCATAAATTATCTAAATTAGCAACCATTCTTGTCCTCCTCCTGCCCATATTCTTTCTCTGTGTGAGAGTTTGCAGAGGTTTGACTTATGATTCCAGCTGGATTCCTTTAAACTCTGTTCCAGATCTTTTCTGTCGAGGCAGTCAACACTAGCCTGCATACCGTTGTGGCGCAGGATTCTGTTCGCCCTTCTGCATCAGGCTCCAGCTCGCTCTAGGAATTGGCCACTTCTAGGATTAAGCTGGTAAAATGCCCTTGCCCTGGAGCCCCTCTCCTGAGGTCCCAGGCTGGCTGACCTCATCAGAGGTTCCAGAGATAAGGTGAAAGTGCGGCTGCTTCTTCCCTGCATGAAGAACGACCTTCCATGTTGAAACAAGCCCCGCCTCTCCTCATTTGCACATTCTGTTGCACGCTTTGACTCAGTCTGAAAAGTACAGGCATGCCGAGGTATCTGCTGGAGTTCCGTTCCAGACCCCACCGTGAATACTTGAAACTGTGGATACTGGGGATGCCTTTTTTAAGATAGGGGATCATCAGTGGTTTTGCTGCAACAGGGTAAAAAAAGAAGAGATTTGCTTCATGTTCCCCTGTCTTTTTAATAGGAGTCCCACTATCCATGGATAAATGAAACTGTGGATACTGAATCAGTGGATACTGGGGCATGCCTGTATTAAGAGTTTATCTAGGTCTTGGAGGGAAGATTCTACCCAGGCACAATTCCTGAAACTTTTGTTTTTAGAAATTAAATGCTGGCTACTTGGCATCCATTTTTCAATTGCATAACATTAATTACAGATTACAAAAATGGTAAATGTGTATGATGTTGTAATGATCCCAAATATTACTGTTCAGATAATTAATAAATAGAATCCATATTTGTCTTCAAAAGCATGCAGCACATTTGTACAAGGGCAGGCAGAACTGTTCACAGGAGTTCTCCTGTTTTATATTTTCAGCTAATTATGTTAATTGTTCCCTTAAGGTTGGTCAAGCCGGTCATCTGGTTATAAAAGGACACACACTTGTATATAAAAGGACACAAGCATTATGATGAGGTAGCTTTGCTAACAGGCCCACCCTAACTTGAGCTGGAAGAGGCAGGCCAGTTGGCCTGCCCCATATTCAGTGCAGGGTTGGGACTCTCTACAGCACAACTTAGAGCAGTGATGGCAAACCTATAACATGTGTGTCAAAGGTGACCCACCACAAAATTTGGGGTGACACACTAGCATTCACCAGTGCATGACAAAAACTGAGTTTATTTTACTCATTTTTCATTTTTGTAATTATTTAATGTTTCTTTATATAATACATAGCACCGCACATGATTAAACTGTATGATTTCTTTAAATAAATGAATATAAAGAATTGTTTGTCTTTTGTTTGGAAGGGGGTGTTGACACATCAGCAGAGTCAAGTTAAGCATTTTCCTAAGTTTTGACACACCAAGCTCGAAGGTTCGCCATCACTGACTTAGAGTAAGGGGAATTAATTTATCTTATCCTGTGTTGCATGGCAACCATCCCAATAGAGGTACTCAAATCTGTGCCAGCAAAATTGCAGACGCACATCTGAATGTCCCATGTAAGGCCAGCTGGAGTGGGGAAGGGGGTTTGGATCTGACCTAGGTCTCCCAGGCCAGTCCCATCTTCCTCTCGGGCCCAGTACGCCTTTCCCCTGCAGTCCTCAACCCCCTGTGCTGGGCTAACTCAGCCAGGGCAATCTTACCTGGTCTGAGTGGCACAAAGCCTGGATGTGGCCTCACTGAGCCAGCACAGCCAACTCCTAAGGAGGTGCAAATGTGCCTTACAACATGTTCTTAACACTCTTGGGCCAGTGCAAGGGATTCAAGGCATCAATTAGTATGGTAAGATCTTAGAAGCAATAATGGCAGCACACATGTGTATAGTAATTCTCCCATTATTGTTTTTTTCATGTGTCCTTAACCAAGGATTATGAATTACATTGGCATACTATGAACATAACAACCTAGTAGTGAATCAGTCTTTGGTTCATCTAAGTTCATCAGACTTTTCCAGCCTTATTTGGAGATGTCAGAAAGTGATGCAGGGACCTTCATATGAAAACTTCACATGGCTCGTCTGTTGAGCCACTCACTCCTTATTATGTTTAAAAAAGCAAAAACAAAACCTCCTAATACACTTAACATAAATTACTTTAAGGACTTATTCAAAGCAGTTTGTTAGCCTTCCTGTTTAGCATTTGTCATATGAGGAATGCAGAAAGTGATATCCATAGGATGATATAATTTTGCAGGGATAAAATAATGTAGCAGGTAAAATAATGGCACTAGTTTTGTCAATTATTTTTGGGTGGGCTGCAGATTCCTAGTTCTTATATTTGAATGGCAACTAATACTGCTGTTCATTATTTAAATTGAGTGGTTATATCTTCCTAGAATATAGAAGATATAACCACTCAATTTAAATAATGAAGTACAGGTTTAGCTTGGTATGGATTACATCTCTAAACAAAATGCCACAGGATTAAGAAGCTGGCAGTCTTGTATTTAATGCACAGTGAAATACTCTCACTGTGAGTTTGAAATGAATGTAGGGAAAGCTACCCTAAATTCTCACTGGAATCAAAAGCAGAGGATGCAGCCCAAAGTCTGGACTGTCAGGGTTTCTAAGGCTTTCAGCATTTTGAGAATGTGCTAACAACTAGTCCCTGACAGTAATGAGGAATAATAACTGCAAAACTAAATGGTTTTGGTTGAGGGAAAAGTACAATAGTCATAGCCTATTGAATAAGCAAAATCTATGGGCATAAGCTTTTCATGCTTTCCGTAGAACACATGTACAGGACAAGACTGTACTATATATAAAAATAGGGACTGTAGCTGAAAGTGAATTGGTCACTAGAGCACTGATTTTCAACCTTTTTCATCGCACTGCACACTGGCAAGGTACTAAAATGGTCACAGTACACAATCACTTACCTACCTGTATCAATTTGTCTCCAGTACTTATCAGAATCCTGGGAATTCCTAAATATCCTAAATATTCCTAAAAATCCCTAAAAATATCTTTAAAAAAAAATACCAGTGGATAGATTTTGTGGTGAAGATAGGTCCATGTGCTGCTTACCCCTGTGTTTTTTTAGGCATTTGCTAACATTATATATAAATGTCAAGACCCTATGTCTTCAAACTTTTTATTTCAATGGGGAAGGTAAGTACAGCCTTCATTAGAACATAAAAAGAGCCCTGCTGGATCAAGCCAGAAGCTCATCTAGTCCAGCTTCCTGTATCTCACAGCGGCCCACCAGATGCCTCAGGGAGTACACAATACAACAAGATGGGTGCATCCCATTGCCATTCCCCTGTATCTGGCATTCCGAGGTAGCCTACTTCTAACGTGAGGAGGATGTACCACCTATCATGGCCTATAGCCTACAGTGGACTTTTCCTCCATAAATCTGTCCAATCCCCTTTAAAGGCACCTAGAACAGACACCATCACTACCTCCTGTGGCAAGGAGTTCCACAGATTAATTACTCGCTGGGTAAAAAAGTATTTCCTTTTAATCTGTAGTAACTCTCCCAACACTCAATTTTAGTGGATGCCCTTGGTTCTGGTGTTGTGAGAGAGGGAAAAGAACACCCATCTATCGACTCTATCCATCCCATGAATAATTTTGTATGTCTCAATCATGTCCCCCTTCAGAACCCATTAACCTATATGAGAAGTTTTAATTCCCCCCCCCCGGTGTCATCACTTTATATTTGTCTGCATTGAAATGCACCTGTCATTTTGCTGCCCATTCCCCCAGTTTGTAGAAATTCTTCTGGAGCTCTTCACAATCCCTTCTGGTCCTCACTACCAGGAAAAGTTTAGTGATATCCACAAACTTGGCCACTTATGTCTCCAGATCATTTATGAACAAGTTGAAAAGCATTGGCCCCAAGACACATCCTTGGGGCACTTTGCTTTTCACCTCTCTCCATTGTGAAAATTGACCATTGACCCCCACTCTCTGTTTCCTTCTTAATCCATAAAGGACCTGCCCTCTTATTCTGACTGTGAAATTTTCTCAGCAACCTGTGATGAGGGACCGTGTCAAACGCTTCTTGAAATTCTGGATATATGATATCTACCAGTTCTCCCACATCCATGTGCCTGTTGACTTTTTCAAAGAATTCTAAAGGATATGCGAGGCAAGACTTACCCTACAGAAGCCATACTGACTTTCCTTCAGTAATGCTTGTTCCTGTATGTGTTTTAGGATTTTATCTTTGATGTGGCTTTCTATCATCTTACCTGGAATAGATGTTTGGCTGACCTACCTGTAGTTTCCTGGATCCTCCCTCCTTTCTTTTTTAAAGATTGGTGTGATGTTTGCTATCCTCCAATCCTCTGGCATTGTGGCTCTTTTGAGGGGCAAGTTGTATACTATAGTTAAGGGATCGGCAACTTCATTCTTAGTTCCTTAAAAACTCTTGGGTGGATGCTGTCTGGGCCTGGTGACTTATTAATATTTAATTTATCAATAGGTCTAAAACATCTTTACTAACTTCTATTGGACTTAATTCCTTAGTTAGGAAGGGCCCCAAGTCTTCTGCTGTGAAGACGGATGCAAATAATTCATTCAATTTCTCTGCAACCTACAAGTCCCCTTTTATCTCCTCTTTCCCTTCCTCACTGTCCAGCGGGCTGCAGGTTTCTTGCTTCTAACATGTATTTGAAGGAGCTTTTATTATTCCCCTTTATGTTGCTGGCCATGCATTCCTCAGAGTCTTTGTTGGCCTCTCGTATCACCTCCTTACATTTCTTTTGCCAGAGTTTGTGTTCTTTTTTATTCTCATTTTGGCAAGACTTCCAATTATGTAAGGAAGCTTCCTTGCCCTTTACAGCCTCTCTAACTTTACTCATTATCCATGCAGGCACTTCAATTTCTCCCTTTCTTATCAATCGGTCTTTGGTTGGATTGTGTCCTCTGTTCAATAGCTATCACATACCAAAGTAGAATACTGTATTTTGAATTATTGCCCCTTGCATTTGTAGTTATATCTTCCCAGCATATTTCTGTTGCTGTTTTCTTAAGAGTTGGATTTCATTGTGTAAAACTACTGCCTATGAAATGCAAATGTTTTCAGGCGCTTTTCTACTCTAAAGGCCAGTGCAACCAGTTGAGCCGGCTGTTGAATAGCTACTAAGGATGCTTTCTGCTTTCTCCTCCTGTTTCATCATTATTTTAGAATAGAAACTAATTGCAATAATGTTACTTTGTCAAGAAATGTTCATGATTATTACTAGAGAAAAATGCAGTTTGGAATGATCACATTGGTTTTGTAACGAGAGCAGATTAAAATATTTCCTTGAGCAAAGCAGCCCATCATTATTCCACGCATGTGAAATTTTGTACCAATAACTGACATAGTTATTTTCTTGGTTTATCTGGGCTATATTTGTACTGTAGCGATATTATGCTGAATAATAGATAGGTCCTAGGTGCCAATCTTTTACTCTTCCTAAGGCAAAAAGGCCATTTGGACACCATCATATTCTGTTCTCCATTTCAGAGTCAAACTGCATATGCCTTTTCTGGCAAGCTTCAAGAAGCATAGATTTGTCTCCTCATCCTGCTTCCTTTTGGGCACTTCTTATGTACCTGTAAAATTGTATATAATATCTAATTATTTTTCGCTCTAAGCATGAAGATCTTTCCTCCCTCCCCTTCTCTTCACTAGTTCTGAGTTTAAAAGTGGATTTGGTTAGAATACTCAGACTAGAATCATAATGGACTTGAATCATGAAGCTTGCAGGTTCAAATCCTTCCCATGGCAAATTGGCAATTAATTTATGAAGCTACTTGAAACTCAAGTCAAAATTACCTGTGAAATTCCATGAGTCGAGTCAGTACAGACAGGCGCTAGGACTCATGGAGACTTACAACTCTACTCTAATTTAGAGACTCATTCGTAACATTGAAACAATGATCCTCACAAATTAGTCTCATCCTGTTTTAAAGGCGTTGAATCTAGCAGCTTTCATTTTTGTTACTGCGAATTCCATGAAGTACAGTGTGTTCCCTTGTGTCTTGAATCACCTGTCAATCAATTTCATTGGCTGCCCCGAAGTGCTAGTAATATGCAAGAGGAAAAAAAAACTCCACTGTCTCCAAACCATGAATTATTTTATAAATCTTGTGTGTCACTCAAAATGTACTGTACATACTCATGTATAAAGTGAGAAATTTGAAAATCAAGGCTGGATCACGTCCTAGTTCTATATGAGAGGACCATTCAGGGGTATCAGAGAAACTAAATGAGGCTTCAATTATGTGATTTTTAAAAAAACCCTTTGCTTCTTTTTTTTCCTTCTGCGCCTCTGAAGCAGAATTTACTTCTTCTTTTTTTTTTACAGCTGCAACACACTATGTTGACATTTCAGTGAGCCATCCACCACAACCCCACAACCCCAAAATCCTTGTTAGGTACTGCTGGTTCAGATTCCATTATGGCATACGTCTGGTTGCCATACCTGCATAAAACTAAAATGTCATTGTCATTCACATCTCAAAAAGGACATTGTAAGCTAGAAAAGGTGAAGAAGAGAGCAACAAAAATGATTACGGGGCTCTTTCTCTCTTATAAAGAAAGTCTTTCTTTATAACTAACTGCAGCTTTTGGGGGTCTTCAGTCTGGAAAAAAGGTGCCTGAGGGGGGGACATGATGGGCAGCCCAATCCTATACCCCCTTAGTGCCGGCGCTGTGCTTTTGCGCCGGCCAAATGCTGTTGCACTCAGGCGCTGCCACAACTGTTGGCAGCGTTGGCCATGCGCCAGCCAAGTGCTGGCGTTGCTCGGTCGGTGCAGGGCCTCCGCGAGGGCGTTTCAGAGGCATTCCAGGGGCATAACTGGGCAGCGCAGTGGGCGGAGACGGGGGTTGTGATGCGGTTGTGACGCAGGACAGCTGTAGTGCCATATCCTAATGCCGGTTCCTGGCCAGGGCGGCCCTGATGCAGGCCGCTCCTGTCCACGTTCCTCTGCGCCTGCCATTTTGCCTGCGCAGATCCGAGCAGGCCCATAGGGGTGCCTGGGGCTTATGCAGGTGTAAGGGGAAAACCTCCCCTTGTCCTGCATGTTGCTGCCGCCGCCTCCTCCTAATGAGCCTTGGGATATGGCCCTGTACTGCTATGTCGGCCTTACTAGGCTGGCATAGTATAGGATTGCACTCTGAGACATACAAAATTATGCACGGGAGGGATAGAGTCAATAGAGGGATGTTCTTTTCCCTCTCACACAATACCAGAACCAGGGGACATCCACTGAAATTGAGTGTTGGGAGAACAGATAAAAGGAAATACTTTTTTACCCAGCGGGTAATTAATCTATGGAACTCCTTTCCACAGGAGGTGGTGATGGCATCTGGCCTAGATGCCTTTAAAAGGGGACTGGACAGATTTCTGGAGGAAAAATCCATTGTGGGCTATATGCTATGATGTGTGCTTCAACCTCCTTACATTAATAGTAGTCTACTTCAAAATGCCAGGTGCAAGGGCGTGGCAAAAGGATGCAAGCATCTTGTTTTCTATTGAGCTCCCTTAGGCACCTGGTGGGCCACTGTGAGATATAGGAAGCTGGACTAGATGGGTCTTTGGCCTAATCCAGCAGGGCTGTTCTTATGTTCTTATTGTACTTTGATCCCATTTCAAGTAGCAAGGATCATGGTAGTTTATTACATACTTGGAATCAGCAATTCTAAACTCGACCTAGTGAAACCTTTCGGTTTAAAATAAACAAACATGCCAGCATCCTGAACTAGTTTAGGGCTTTTTTGTGTATATTTCAAAAATGCAAAGTTATCTTTTGACAGGCTTGATGAATCAAAACACTGTCAAAAAAAAAAAAAGGCATAAAAGTAATTGCATATGCTATCCCTCAGGAGGACCTATGACTTTGGTTACTATACGTGAGAAAACAAAATTAACCACGAAAACTGCTCTGCTGCCATTTGACAATGTATTCTTAGAACTTTGCTGGAAATTTCCAAAGCCTCTCCCAGCTCTCTGTTACATATACACTAAAATCCAAAATGGTGCCTTTGTTAATGCAGCTTGGGATGTGTTGGCTTCGATGAATTAATGGTTTTAGTCTTCATGGATTCCAGAAGTACATGTAGCCATGTGGAGCTAGTGGAGATTCCACGAGGGGGGCCTACAAGTGGTAGCAGTGAGAGGAAGGCCTACTGGCATTGGTGAGTCAGCAGGATGGGGGCAGGTGGAGTGGGAGAGGGCCAGTGGCATGTTGTAGGTGTGAAGGGGTGGCACCAGGCAAGGGCAACTTGCTCCAAAGGCTATCCCCTCCTTTGGATAGTGAGCCAACATGCCCCCTTCGTCTCCTCAAACTTGCTCCAGCTAAAAAGCTATCAAGGGCTTATGGAGGGTTAAGGGAAAATATGTATTTTTCCCCTTCCAAGCTCCCTGATCACACACACACATACACACACACACTGCGCACCCACACTATTGCATGTGGTGCAACTCGTTTTGGCACAGATGCATGCTGTGGCAGGAAAAAAGCATAGCATAGTCACATCATAATCCTGTGTTCTTCAAATTGAATTATCCATTCAGTTGTATCTAACCCTTGGTGATTTTATGAGCCAGTTCTCTCCATGATTTCTGATCTTGTACAGCTTCTTTCAGTTGCTTTATATTTTGGCCAGTGCCTACTTTGATTACATCCAGTCAGCATGTTCTTTCGCATCCTCGTTGTCTTTTGCCACTCACCATTCCGAGCATAACATCTTTCTCCAATGATGATGACATGGTTGACGTAACTAAGACTTCGTTATTTTACCTTCCCGTGAGATGTCTGGGTTTATGCACTTCTTTATTCGTTATCTTAGCAGTCCATGGGATATGCAAGAGCCTCCTCCAACACCAGAGCTCAAAAGAATCAATTTTCCTTCTGTCCAACTTTTTCATTGTCCAACTTTCACAGCCATATGTATGCCAAACTCAGTAGTATGGACTAATCTGCACTTGGTTGTTAAGCTGACCTCCTTACTTTTCCATATCTGATTCATATTCATCATTGCTGTGCGACCCAGCCATTTTATTTCTTGGCTACAGTCGCCGTCTTGGTTGACCAGTGATCCTAAAAAGGTGAATTCTTCCACACTTTCAACCTCCTCTCCAGCAGTTACTATTTTGGTGTTTCCATTCTTTGCAGTTGTCATAAGTTTGGTCTTTTTTGTATTAAAAAATAGGCCAAACTTCTCTCTTTCTTCTTTGTTACTTAAGTCTGTGCTCTTAGGCACACCTAAACCTATCAAAATCATGGGACAGGTGCCCCAACCTTCCTAGAATTGCACCTGTGGGGGTTACATTTTAAATGATAGGATTCAAAGAGCTACTTATTGTACATCTTGTACTTCCAATAGTTGGAGCATATGGTACTCAGTGACATTTTAAGAAACACAGTCCATTTTGTTTGGATAAACAAAAGTAGTTGCTGGTTCTTTGAAATTTGGCCCAATTATCTAACATTTTGAGGACTCTCATTTTGCTTTTGTGTTCTGCTTTTACCCAGTAATTTCTATTTTCTATTTATTGCAACTGTGTTTTTGTGTTGTCCTCATTTTATTTCTCCTTTAGTTTCCTATTGTATTTATATCTTGCGCTCAAAAACCAATGCCCCTCCCTCCTTTTATTGGTTTTCTTTCTATCATGTCTTGATTGGTCTTGCCTGGATATGGACTGTATTAATGGATGTGTTAATTTTATGAAAAGTACAGTAGGTCCAGGGAATCCCAAAGCAGTTAATTACTCACTTATCCTAAGGGGAAAAATTTCCCCTCAGCTGTGCTTCCAAGCACAGAACAAATTGTAGTGAAATTTGATTGACATTATCATGCTATAGGCATTTAATCACTGCATTTGTATTTGCAGTTCTTCACTGCCACCAGTTTTTAAGGCTGAATGGTTTATTTTATTTTTGTTTGAGTTATGCCCAGATACGCACATTTGGGACCAAACATGTAGTACAGAATTCAGTATGCTTTAGTTGTCGAGGCTCCAACATTTGCAGAAGCTGGGAAAATTGGATAATTGAAGACAATCCAGAGAGGATGCTTTTATTCTGAGATGAGTTAAGTACATCAACGGACCAGGGGGCGGGCTTTCCAGAGCTCAGTGAAGAATCAAATCATGCCGTTCCCCCCATCTGAATTAATTGAAGTTTCCTCCAATAGAGAGGATAGGTGTAAAAAAATCCTGGAAAGCAAGAACTATTGAAGCATTATGGGCATGGAACAGCTGTTGGTAAGCACTGTTAAATCCTATTGATGTAAGTGGGAGAGACCTCAGTATGTGCTTAAATCTCTAATTATGCTCTCACTGAGCTCCTCCATGTCTGGAGAAGGAAATAGCTCAGTAGTTAAGCACATTCCTTATATCTATATAAAACTTGGAAGAGTAGACAGTAGTAAGATAGATAGACCAAAGCCTAGCCTCCATATCAGACCGCTTCAGACATACATATATTTATCAAATTTGATGGAACTTTCTACTACTAAAGGCAACTTTAACTGGTCTCACAAATATTTTCTATCTGCTTCCATGCATGTGGCTGCACCTTTAGACTGCTCAGATGCATCCCCAGTATGCAGGGAATTAATGAAGACGAGTGGTTTTGATCTTGTTGCATGCTATATCAATTACAATGGCTGCCAGTTTTGAGGGTTTTTCTCCCGGTATGAATCTGCCCACCCACTGAGATCATTTGGAGAAGCTCTCCTACACACACTGTCATCTGTAGAAAGGCTTTGGTGGGAATTCATTGCGGCATCCACCTTGTGGAACTTTATTCTGGAGGATGTCTGTCACGCCCCCACCTTGGATGAATTCACAGGTGTATGGAAACATTATTGTTTTGTCAGATACTTGGTGTAACCTAGCTATGCCCTGTTGGTTTGGTTTGGTTTGGCTACTGATTTCTGGAGTGTTTGGGGTTTGTTTTTTTTTAGTTATGTCTTGTTTAGATGGTGAGCTCTCTGAGAGGCAGAAAACCATATTTTCATTTCTTTTCCTATGTTAACTACTTTGTGAACTGTTGTTGAAAAGTAGAATATAAATAATAATTTAAATAATAAATTAATAATACTTTTAATTTGTTTCTGTTGAGTTCTGCTGTCTCCACCATCCCCGAACACCTCAGAGTGAGAGGGAAGAGTTTTCATCGCCCTGTTCTTTCTCCACCTCAGCATTCTCCATTCATGGGAACTTCGCCTTAGGGGCTAGGCCATAAAATAGTCATGCAATAAAAACATTAAAAAAAAGTAACAAAGACAGTAAAAAATAGTACAAGCAGCTTCACAGGAAAACATTTTAAAACCTTAAACAAATCTAACAGTGCACACCCTATATGTTTATACAGCAAAAATAATAAATACAATGAAGCAAATCAACAAAATGAGAATGAAAAGCTAGACAAAAAAAAGCACAGAAGTTTTAAGACACTACTGTAAAATTAACATAGTTCTCAGCTATGTTAGTTAAAACATAGTTCTTGTCTCCACTGAGATGGGAGTTCCATAGTAAGGGTGTCACCGCAGAGAAGTCCCTGCTTTTTGTTGCCACCAATCTGGCTTTGACTGCATATGTACCAGGGCCTTCTCAGATGACTTCAGGGGACTAGTGGCTTGCTGGCTGGTCTTCCCTGGAGGTGGGGCAGGACAAGGTTAGGGCTATGTAATAGAATACATAGAATAAGTTCGATGTAAGGTATCAAACTTAGCAGCTGCCTTTGGACCTTTTGATACCAGCATGTTGGGAGATCCAACTTTGGATCATCATGTCACATGTACTCTGATGTTCAGTGAACAAAACCTAAGAAATGTTCTTAATAGTATTCTTGGACCCTTGGAGAATGGACCTTTATGAGCCACAGTGAGTTGAAGTCTTGTTAACTTGCCATTGGTATTTTAATTCCAGGAAATAATGATGTGTAAAGATACATGCAGCAGCTCCTCGTATTAGTGCAATAGGTTGTGTTGGCAACAGAAAAGAAACTTGAAGAGAAACTTTACAATCCTCAGATGTTTGCATCTGTGTATTAATAGGACTGGAGCGTAAATTCAACGTATTAAATGTTACTTCTCTTTGTTTCCTCTCACATATCTTCCATAATTGATGGCATTCCCAAATTAATCAATGTGCTTTTTCTTGTAGAAACATCTACATGTAAATTAATTTAATTTATCATCCCTGTCATTGCTATTATTTTCATTTGAGCTGCTGCAGTATCCTTCATTTGTCTTGCTTGTCATGTAAATATCTCAATGAACTACCCCCTCAAATTACAGCCAAAATGTACCATTAATTTTTGATTAGGTTGCATGCCCAAATTCCGACAACTTCCTTCATTCCTCCACAGGCAAAAATAACTCGTGTTTGGCATCAGTTGGCTGCGTTTTGATGTGAGGACCATATAGGAGCATTAGAAAGAATGAGACTCGTATGTTTCCCTGAAGCTGGTTTAAATCTGCTTCTAGCATTTGGGTGCACTAGACTTTAGTTGTAAGCATGAGGAGATGCTGTGGATGGATACATTTGCCCAAGACAAAACTTGTAACTGTTGTATATGGGCAGATTCTGGCCCAGAGCTGAAAAGTTGTTGCTCTCCTTCAACACAGATCTCATTATTTTTTTAAAAGAAGATGTCATATGTGACAGAGGGATTCTGCTTGGGTCTAGGAGGCTATTTAGGCTGCCTATGGACCCATTTTCTATTCTTCCTTAGTACTCCCTATTTCTGGAAGGCAAGAATGTCTTAGGTTTTTTGTATACTCAGAATTAGAGCTGACCTTTATATGATGTATTAAGATATTTGCGGCTTGCTTGCTGGCTTGCTTACTGTTTGTACTACTCAAAAATCCCAAAGAAATGGTTTGAAATTATTTGCAGTCCATTTCAATTTAGTTTGGAAGAAGTTGAGCTCTTTGATTACTTAATGTCAAATTGTTTATAAAAGATGAATATAAAGCTGCCTTAATCTGAATCAGGTCAATGGTCCATTTAGCTCAGCATTGTCTACATTGACTGGTGGTCATTTTCCAGGGTTACCAACAATGGTCTGCCCCAGGGCTTCCTGGAGATGTCAGGGACCTTCTGCATGCAAAATATGTACAGTGGAACCTTGGTATCCACTGATTGGATATCCACTGATTCGACCAACCATTTTACATTTTAAAAGACATCTTTAAATGCCATTTCCTACCTTCATACATTCCATTAGATTCCACTATTCATCCCATCTAGTGGCTGAATGTGGTATAGCTTCTATACCAATGTACTATAGGGTGATAATAGCCATAAAAACCTGGAAGTAGATTTTTTAAGCTTTTTTTTCTCACTTATTTCAGTATCCACTGATTTTGGTATCCACTGCAGGTTCCAGAATTGAACCCCAGTGAATTGTATTCTATTACTGAACTACCCCCTCCTCCTGCCTTAACAAAATCCTGTCAAAGAATGAAAGTAATTTGTTATTAAGGCTATAAGCCTAGCTGACAAATAGTGTGAGTTTTAATTGATGAATCAATACTACATGGGCAACCCAGTCCTATTGGGTTTACTGCCCATGCTGTTGCCTTACTGCTGGCTCTGGGTGTTGTAAAAAGTGCCACCGCCAGCAGTAAGAGCACTGGATCAATGCTGGAGACAGCCCCAGTTGGTGTTGGCCTCAGTGCTGTGAAGACAATGGAACAGAGCAGCCAGCGGTAACTTTCACCACTGTCTGATGGTGAGCCTATTCAGGGGCGGCGGCGCTGGGAGGTGGCAGAACTGGGTGGATGGGATTAGGTTAGGATTGCACCCTGAGAGAGGGGTAGGATTTAATCTGCGAGAATCTGCAATGGAAGCGAAAAAGAGAAGTTGGCAACTAGCAGCTGCAAATATGCTTAGCATACATGTAGATATTGCTGGCAGCAGCATGCTATCTATCTCCATGCTCAAACCTGTATACTTGTAAATAAAGCAAATATTTATTTATTCATTCATTTTTTAAAAATTGTATACATAAGAAGAGCCCTGCTGGATCAGGCCAAAGGGCCATCTAATCCAGCTTCCTGTATCTCACTGTGGTCTATTAGATGCCTCTGGGAGCACACATGACAGCAAGATACCTGTATCCCATTACTACTCTCTTGTACCTGGCATTCTGACGTAGCCCACTTCTGAAACCAGGATGTTGCACACAATCAAATTCATCATATTCTTGTAAAAGAATATATTTACTATAACCACCATAAACCTCCAGTGATTTCTCATCTAAATGTGACCAGAACCTCCGTTGTGCTGCAGCTCCACAAACTTCTCGCCATTCAGAGAAGTTCATTATTAACAAAGCTCTTGCAGCATAGATAGAATAAAGAAAATCAATCAACAGTATTTATATACCGCTTCTCAACACAAAGTTCACAAAGCAGTTTACAGGCAAATAATAATAATAAAGTTAAGTGACTCCCTGTCCCAAATGCAGACCACCACCAGCAACAGCCACTGTGCTGGGGTGAAGAGGGAAAACTGATGCTTAAAAACAAAATTGAATCTCGAAACACTTTCTTTACCTCTTGAATTGTTGTCAGGAAACTTCTTTCCTCCATCCTCTGTCCTCACCCCATTCCACAAAATTGCTGATTTATGTTTGCTTACGGTTTTCTGAGTTTTAAGGATGACTTTTCTTCTGGAGATGTAACATTGTGTTTTTAAAAAAGTTTTTCTCTCAGGCTCTCTGGAGACTAATTTTAATGCAGTGATGGATGCTTTATCTCGTCAGATCTCATCAGTCAGTCTCGTCAGATCTGATTCTCCTTATCCTGCCTCTTCTGAAAACTGCTGTGCAATGGATTTGCAATTTCTAAGGGCCCAATCCTATCCAACTTTCTGACACCAACGCAGTCACAATGAAGTCCTGAGATAAGGGAACAAATGTTCTCTTACCTTGAGGAAGCCTCCGTGATTGTCCCTTCACAACAAAATGCATGGCTGCATCAGTGCTGGAAAATTGGATAAGATTGGACCCCAAATTGAATGACATATTGATTTGATTTGAACAATTGTAACTATCTGCTCTTGGCCTGTTTAAACTGGGAAGGTTCATATGCTGTGGAGCTATGGAAGGTACTTATGAGTAAAACATGGGTAAAGCTGAGATAGGCAGTAGGTTTTTTTAAAGGTAAAAAGAGTTGAAAAGAGAAAGTGTTGTTGCTTGTGCACACAAAAGGCAACTGCCAGCTTCTGGCATATCTATTCAGATGTAGATTCCATTGTGTTCCATCGAACTTACACCTGGGAATGTGTGATTATAGGATGACAGCCCAAGCAGAGAGAGTGAGGAGGAGGTGAGGGCATGCCCTCTTTCTCCATTCACTATTCGCTGTCTCCCTCTACTGATGATTTCCTTCTCTATGTGTGTGTATGTACTTTGCTCTTTCTTCTGGTGCTTCTGTTTGGCTTCTCCTTTCAAGAGATCCACACTGATCTCTTTGACATGCCATGAACTTGGTGTGTGTGTGTGTGCACTTGTACTCTGATCCCTTTGTTTTTCTACCCCTCTTTGTCCAAAATTCCAGACAAATTCAGAGAGATGCCCTGTGTCTTTTTTTCTCCATAACCAGAAAATTGAGCTTACTGACACAATTGTATGCATGCAAATTCAGAAGTGCTACTACTCAGAAAACAAACAGCATGTGGATCTTGCTGTCATTGGCAAGAGCAGGACATTTACGGTACTGCCCTCAGAAGGGCAAACCCTCAGAGTGAGCTCCCACCTTTTTCAGCTGGCAAGTGATGCAAGGATTAATAACAACCACTGCCACCACACCTTTCTTTTGTCATCAGATTTCTCCTCCAACTTTAATTCAAGGCAGTTTATAAAGGCAGCTCTCAACGGCTGGGATGACTCAGCTCATCAGCAGCATTATCAGATACTTCTGGTTGTTCTGAACTGGCAAGCCCAGATGCTCTTCAGGCTAAAGATGGCAGCTTTACCACTTAGCCAGAACTCCTGCTTGCATGGATAAATGCAGAGGGAGTGTGATTCTCAGGACAAGATGATGGGCTAGCATGGCTTTTGCCACAAAGAAAGCCGTGGATTGCAGTGAATAAGTGGTTGACAATCTCACTTGAGTTGAAAGTATGGATATGATTCGTGGATATATTTCTCCACAGAAAAGCTGCTCCTTAGACTAAGCTGGGCCTTAGACTCAGGTTGCAGTCCTATTACTTTTGTGTAAGCTCTGTTGAACAAAATGGAACATACTTCTGTTCACTGTATAACCAGCCCAACATTGTTTGAGTTGAAATGCCTTTGTTCTAAGAGATGAAATCTTGCTTTGGAAGAGCTGAACGTCATGCTTTCCTTTCAAATGTCAGGAACCAGATGTTGTTAAGGCTTTTCCCCACGCATTTATAGAAGAAAGAAAATAAATTTGTCTCCTTGATGTCTCACAGGTAAACAAAATAACCAATTTTATCCAAAATATGTTTTCTTTTCAAACCAGATGCAACTAATATGGCTGTGGAAAAAGTACCTGTGAGATTTATAGCTAATGGAGCTTCCAAATGATCATTATTCTTTCAAGACTAGGTAGAAAAAGCGGTCAGGCAGATACATTTTTTTTTATTGGAAATCGGATGGAAGTGGGTTCAGGATGAATAACTAGAGCAAGTCAGCCAACCACGGATGTCACTGATGGGGAAAGGGTCATTATTTATCTTTGATTTGATGTCTTTTTATAAGCCTAGGTGCAATAAGGGTAAAACAAAATATCCATCGTCTGTAGACTCACTAAGAGCTTTGCTTGTTTGTTTGTTTACAGTATTTATATGCCATCTTTCTGACAAGTTGCCCCGAGGTAGTGTTCAATATGAAATAAAACAAAAAGGGAAAAAAGTCTCATCTTACAGGAGATAGCTAGAGACCAGCCGTCAACTGGAGGGGAGCAATGGCTGAATGGGGAAAGAGTAGGAACGGGAAACGGGCAAGCCCATGGGTGGCCAGCCCAGGGGGAGGGGTGGAGACAGCATTTGGGCTGGACCCAAAGCTCTGCCCCTGGCCCAGGTGGCCCCAATTCAGCACCTAACACCGCTTTCAGCCCCTTTCTTTTTTAGGATCACACACACACACGTACACACACACACACACACACACACACACACACGTACACATTTTAGACTGTCTCTACTGATAAAGAATCAGACTCCGAAGGATTTCCAGAAGACATTTACAGCCACTTTAAACAATTCTTAGTAGAGTTACCAGATACAAACTGGAACAGAGTGCCTACACCTTTAATCATAGTATAGAAGAGGGAAATTGGGCAGGTGCAGATTTTTAAACCCTTCCATAATGGGCACCTGCCCAAATTCCCTCTTCAGTAAAATGGTTAAAGGTATAGGCACTCTGTCCTAGTTCGTATCTGGTAACCATATCTCACAGGTTATAGCAATAAGAAAGGCACTTTCTAGCTCACAGGCTTGTTTTACTATTCTGTGTTAAAATGAAAATGAACCTTATAATTTTACTTTTTTACTTCTCTTCAATAAATAGGTTGACTGTACAGTTCTTAGGTAACAATTACTGGTAGGTTATTTGTCAGGGTCTGACATAGGGTAAAATCAGACTTAATTACTTAATACAAAGAATTGCATACATACTAAGTTTTACCCCTGACTTATCAATGGGTCATAGCAAATTCCATGATTTTTTGCCTCGACGTATCAGTGAGGTTGACTTATACATGAGTACATGTGGGAATTGCTGCCAGTTAACTTGGGTGCAATCTGAACCAACTTTCCAACATTGGCATAGCTGTGCCAATGGGGCATGTGCTGCATCCTGAAGTTGGGGGAGCAGTCATGGAGGCCTCCTCAAGGTAAGGGAATGTTTGTTCCCTTACCTTGGAGCTGCATTGCCCTTACCCCCAGTACTGGAAGTTTGGTTAGGATTGTGCCCTTAATCTTTCTTTTGTTGCCTGATGGATTTAAGTGCAATGGTGGGGGGACAGGACTGGGGCTTCAGTGAATCATATTAAACATGAGTCAGTAGTGTAATGAGGCTACAAAAAAGCAAATGTGTTTTTGGGATGCATTAGCAGAGACATAGAGTCCAGATCACAAGAAGCAAAACTGTAATTCCCTCTACACTGCACTAGTCAGACTTTACTAGGAATACTGCATCCAGTTGTGGCTATTACATTTTCAGGACATTGAAAAGCTGGAACAGATTCAGAGAAGGGCAGTCAGAATGGTGATAGGTCTGGAAACCAAGTATTACCAGGTATCGTTAAAATAACTTGTTTAGCCTGGAGAATAGAAGACTAAGGAAAGAGATGATAGCCATCTTCAAGCATCTGAAGGGCTGTCACACAGAAGAATTCCGAGGGCTTGCTTTTGGTGGTTCTTGTGGGCAAGATTAGAACCAATGGATTGAAACTGCAGGGAAGTAGATTTAGACTGTACATGAGAAAGCATTTCTTAACTGTAAGAGCTGTCTGGTACTGGAACAGTCTGACTTGAGCAGTTGTGGGATCTCTATCATTAGAGGTTTTTAAGCTGAGGCTGGATGTCCATCTCCAGGGATGCTATAGTTGCCTGTGCTGAACAGGGAGCTGAATTAGATAACCTCCAACGTACCTGTCGCTCTAGTGTTCCATGATCAATGTTTCCAGGTCAAGAGGAACCCTTATGAATACTCAGAAGAATTTTGTTATGTCCAATAATCATGCAATGGTTTTCACCTTTGGTTTGAGTTCAAGGGAACTCATGTTTGGGGTCAGTGTGCCTTACCTTTTGATTATTAACTATTTTGTGTCTTTGGAAAATAATTTGGCTGAGCATCTGTTTCATTGGTTAGGAAGGTTTTCTACTAAAAACTCAAAATTTTGCAAGAACGTAATGATTATCATAATTTTTACAGAGTGATGGACAGCGCAATCCTAGCGCGCCCCTTGCGTCGATGTGACGTCATCGTGTCGACGCAAGAGGCGGAGTGCTGGCGTGCGGATTCTGGCCGCGTAGTCTCCTCGGATCTGTGCCCGCTCTTTAGTGGGCCATGCTCCCTTGCCGCGGGGTGGCTCCAGCCCTTCCTGAACAGCATTGGATTTGTCACTGGCCGGTCGGCCTTGCTAATCCAGCGTTGTTCAGGATTGCGCCCTGAGTGTCTCTTTTGCTGGATATGCTCTGATGGACATTTCAGAAACCGTCTAAGTGGATCGTAATAAATCTAAAAATGACATGTTAAATAAGAAACCATACATGGTAGGTCCCCATTGTAATTTCTGCAATTGAAAATGCACATTCAAGAGATCTATGTACCTCCTAGGAGGTGATCATTACTGTTCTGTGTCATAATTGAATGAAATATAGTTTGTGCTCAGAGTGATATATGCTTCCACCTGGGGCTTTTTGTTATAAAGCCAGGGAAAAGAAATGGCATCCCAGCAGTTCTACTAATAAGTAGTGCGTTTGGCATATTGCTCTTTAAACAAGTTTGCTGCACAACGTGTTTTTTGAGGCCTAATATATAGTGTTTCAGCTTCAGAAGAGCTTTGCAAATAGAATTTTGGTTCCCATGAAGATAAA
This sequence comes from Lerista edwardsae, assembly GCA_029204185.1. Taxonomy (NCBI): domain Eukaryota; kingdom Metazoa; phylum Chordata; class Lepidosauria; order Squamata; family Scincidae; genus Lerista; species Lerista edwardsae. The sequence goes on from JAJKFI010000008.1 coordinate 29,707,428, forward strand.
TAGTGGTTTTCATGGAAGCAAGAAAGAACTTCACAATAAAACAAACATGTATTTACACTATTCGTCTTTTCTTTTTATCTTTCCCACAGTATATATCAGCAGCCATTCTGGTTTAGGACTGTGCTTTATCCCAGGATTACCCCAAAATGTTTAACTAGATTTAGAGGTGTGTGTATATATGGGCAGCACAGCAGAGATTATTCACACCACTAGTTCTAGTTAAATCTTTGTCAAAGCAATTAGGAAAAATCAGTTTACAATTATAATACTGGATTTTCCCCTTAGTACAATTGGGAGACTGAGTGTGAAAACAGATGTGAGTTTTTAATCACATCATAGTTCCTTTTAAAGACTGCAAATAATAGCTGGGAGAGTCATTATCAGGACCACAGGTCCTTGAATCATAGTCCTGACAACTCCACATCCATGGCAGGGTTTTGATGGATCAGGAGAGAGATCTTGTGATGCTAGTGGACAACTCGATGAACGTGTCGACCCAGTGTATGGCAGTGGTGAAGAAGGCCAATTATATGCTCAGGATATTAAAAAAGAGATTGAGAATAAAACAGCCAATATTATAACAATATTGTATAAGTGGTGGTAAGGCCACAGCTGGAGTACTGCATACAAGTCTGGTTGCCACATCTCAAAAAGGACATAGTGGAACTGGGCTTGGACACCTTGGAAAGGCTACAGCATTTGAGGCTCTTCAGTCTAGAAAAAAGGCACCTGAGGGGGGACAGGATTGAGATGTACAAAATTATGCAGGGGGTGGATAGAATAGACAGAGGGGTGTTATTTTCCCGCTCACACAACACCAGAACCAGGGGGCATCTACTAGTGTTGGGAGCGTGAGAACAGAGAAAAGAAAATATTTCTTTGCCCAGCATGTAATTAGTCTGTGGAACTCCTTGCCACAGGAGGTAGTGATGTTATCTGGCCTAGATGCCTTTAAAAGGGGTTGGGACAGATTTCTAGAAGAAAAGTCCATTACAGGTTACAGGCTGTGATGGATGTGTACAACCTTTTGTTTCTAGAAGTAGGCTACTTCAGAATGCCAGGTACAAGGAAGCAAGCATCTTATTGTCCTGTGATCGCCTGGAGGCATCTGGTGGGCCACTGTGAGATACAGGAAGCTGGACTAGATGAGCCTTTGGCCTTATCCAGCAGGACTGTTATGGTCTTATGATGGAAACTCCCATTGACATTGTGGGAGAATAGTGGTCCATAGAAAATTGAAGTGCTTGCTTTGTACAGTGAGGCAGGTGGCAAACTAACAGCACTTCATGCCTGCTTGGTCACTGCCCATCCTTTTTTTTTAAACTTTTTTTTAAACTCTTTTTTTTTAAGAGTCCAGTCCCTCCAGGCTGCGTGGAGGCTGTTTAAAATAACAGTAGTAGGGGCCCAGCAGAAGGGTATACCACAAAGAAAGAAGGGCTCGACTAAGTCCAGGAGGGTGCCTGCATGGCTGACAAATAAAGTGAGAGAGGCCATAAAGAGCAAGGAAGCTTCCTTCCGGAAATGGAAGTCTTGCCCAAATGATGAGAATAAAAAAGAACATAAACTCTGGCAAAAGACATGTAAGAGGGTGATATGGGAGGCCAAGGAAGACTTTAAATTTACAGAGAAATTAAATGAATTCTTTGCGTCCGTCTTCATGGCAGAAGACCTTGGGCAGATACCACTGCCCAAAAGGCCTCTTCTAACTAAGGATTTAAGTCAGATAAATAAACAAGATATTTTAGATCAAATTGATAAATTAAATAGTCACCAGACCCAGATGGTATCCACCCAAGAGTTATCAAGGAATTAAAGAATGAAGTTGCCGACCTCTTAACTAGAGTATGCAACTTGTCCCTTCAAACAGCCATGGTGCCAGAGGATTGGAGGATAGCCAATGTCACACCAATCTTTAAAAAAGGAAGAAGGGAGGGGCCCTGGAAACTACAGGCCGGTCAGCCTAACATCTGTTCCAGGTAAGATGATAAAAAGCCTCATCAAGGATAAAATCCTAAAACATGTAGAGGAACAAGTATTGCTGAAAGAAAGTCAGCATGGCTTCTGCAAGGGTAAGTCTTGCCTCAAAACCTTTTAGAATTCTTTGAAAAGGTCAACAGGCACGTGGACGTGGGTGAACCTGTGGATATTGTATATCTGGATTTTCAGAAGGTGTTTGACACAGTTCCCCACCAAAGGCTGCTGAGGAAACTTCACAGTCAGGGAATAAGAGGGCAGGTCCTCTTATGGATTCAGAATTGGTTGAGGAGGGCCAGGAGACTGAGAGTGGGGGTCAATGGGTGATTTTCACAATGGAGAGAGGTGAAAAGCAGGGTGCCCCAGGGATCTGTCTTGGGGCCGGTGCTTTTCAACTTGTACATAAATGACCTGGAGACTGGCATAAGTAGCGAGGTGGCCAAGTTTGCGGATGACACAAAACTTTTCTGGGTGGTGAAAACCAGAACGGATTGTGAAGAGCTCCAGAAGGACATCTCCAAGTTGGGGGAATGGGCAGCAAAATGGCAGATGCATTTCAACGTAGACAAGTGTAAAGTGATGCACATTGGGGCAAAAAGTCAAAATTTCAAAACTATAGGCTAATGGGTTCTGAGCTATCTGTGACAGCTTAGGAGAGAGATCTTGAGGTGCTGGTGGACAACTCAATGAAGGTGTTGACCCAGTGTGCGGCAGCAATTAAGAAGGCCAATTCCATGCTGGGGTAATTAAAAAAGGAGTTGAGAATAAAACAGCCGAAATTATTACACCATTGTACAAATCAATGGTAAGGCTACATCCAGTGATGTCATGCAGGGGGTACGCGGGGGTACGCGAGTACCGGTTTCTAGGATTATGGCTGGCCCCGCCCATTCGCCCGCCCACTCGTTGACTCCGCCCGCTGCAACGTTTGAATTTCCTGCATGTTTGAGTTGCCTGCACGTTCTCAGAGCCAGGCAGGCAGCGAGCGGAGCCTTGCCTTGCCTTGCCACTGAAAAATGAGCTGCTCTGGGATTTTGGAACTGTTGGGTCACTTTAACATGATGCCAGGCCTCCTTAACATGTTCTGGGGGTGCTGTGAAATACTGTTGCAACTGTTGGATCAGTTTAAAATTGTCTGAGGCCTCAAAAAGGGCTTTTTTCATGTCTCTTCCTGCCACGCCCTCACTTCCGGCTTATGACATCACTTCCGGTGGGCGGGTCCCGACACATGCCAATCAAAAGTGAGTACCTGTTCTTAAATCATTTAGATGACACCACTGGCTACATCCAGAGTATTGCATACAGTTCTGGTCACCACATCTCAAAAAGGACATAGTGGAGCTGGAAAAGATGCAGAAGAGAGCGACAAAAATGATTACGGGGCTGGGGCATCTCCCTTATGAAGAAAGACTGCAGCGTTTGGGGCTCTTCAGTCTGGAAAAAAGGCGCCTGAGGGGAGACATGATTGAGAAATATAAAATTATGCGTGGGAGGGATAGAGTCAATAGAGGAATGTTCTTTTCCCTCTCTCACAATACCAGAACCAGGGGGCATCTGCTGAAATTGAGTGTTGGGAGATAAGAGTTAGAATGGATAAAAGGAAATACTTTTTTACCCAGCGGGTAATTAATCTATTAATCTAATTAATCTTTCCACAGGAGGTGGTGATGGCATCTGGCCTAGATGCCTTTAAAAGGGGACTGGATGGATTTCTGGAGGAAAAGTCCATTGTGGGCTATAGGCCATGATGGGTTGGGCAACCTCCTTACATTAATAGTAGGCTATTTCAGAATGCCTGGTGCAAGGGAGTGGCAACAGGATGCAAGCATCTTGTTGTCTACTGAACTCCCTGAGGCACCTGGTGGGCCACTGTGAGATACAGGAAGCTGGACTAGATGGGCCTTTGGCCTGATCCTCTTCTTATGTTCTTATGAAGCATGAGTGAAAAGACTTCTTTAGCCAGAGTTTGTGTTCCTTTATATTCTCCTCACTAGGGCAAGACTTCCAATTATGGAAGGAAGCTTCCTTGCCCTTTACAGCTTCTCTAACTTTACTTGTTAGCCATGGAGGCACCCTCCTAGACCTAGTCAAGCCCTTCTTTCTGTGCGGTATACACACCTGCTGGGCCTCTACTATAGTTATTTTAAACAGCCTCCATGCAGCCTGGAGAGATTGAATTCTTTTTATCTTCCTTTTCAATTTCTTTCTAAACAATTTCAACTGAAATGTCAATTTTTCAATTTCAATTTCTTTCTAAAAGGGAACAAATGTTCGCTTACCCAGAGGAGACATCCATGACTGCCCCCCCCCCACAGGAGGTTGTACAGCATCTGCTGGTGTGGCTGCATCGGCAGGGGAATTTAGTTAGGCTTGGGCTGTTGGACAGGCTGGTTACCAGCCATGAGCCTTATTCTTACCATGCATGAGTGAAATATTTAAGAGAACAAAGAAAAAAAAAGAAAAAGAAGTAAAATGGAGTAAAATAGAGTATAGCACTAGAGGAAAATGTCCAGGCCTAACTGAAGCTAGTCTGTTGGACAAGATTTAGCAGAACATCTCTAGCCAATGAAGTTAATTTTAATTCATGGTCTGTAAATATTGGGCTGGGTTTCTGTTCCCTTCTTTCAGATGAGTTTGAAAACATAATTAGAACAAAAAAAATCAGTAGCCAAAATAGAACAGCCTGCACTCTCTGTAGGTAGAGTTTTAGAAGAATGGAAGATTCTGGCCAGTGGACTGAGAACTGCAACCAGAATTGAGGAGGTGGTAAGAGTGCCATCTGGCAAAGACCCCCCCCCCCCACACACATCCAGATGGAATCACTAATGACTCTTATTTGGTTTTCAGTCAGACTCTGCTGGAATACATGACTGGCATATTTAATTCGTCTAAATGAACAATGAGTGTGCCAGATAGTGCCTGGGATTCAGAATTCACGAGCATTGCTTTTTAGACCATAAAAAACCAGAATCCCAAATAACTGTATCATTAGTGAAAAGATGAGAGAACTTTAGATTGTTCCAATATTAGAACAATATTTTTCATGACATATTTTTGTATACTCATTCATTTTTTTTAATTTTTTGTATTTTTCAAAGCTCAGACATTGCTGGGTATCATAATATTTATTTTGAAATATATAGAGAGTGAAGAGCGTATATCCCTCCTTTCCTATTATATTCCAAAGCAAATGTCCAAGGCAGCTTACAGAGCTTCATAATAAAAGTACAATTAAATGATATATATCCCATTTTTCTCCAGAGACTCAACGCAACTCACAACCCCAATTAAAATACAAGTACAAAATATGAATAAGGGTATCTGGAGGCTATTGAAAGACATTTGCTAGAACTCCTGCAAACAATCCAAAGGATATACATGCACAAAGCTGGGTTAATGATTATAATAGTAAAATCAACACTTTTTACAACTATTGATCGCTCTGGGCTCATTCCAATAACTGGTCAAAGGCAATAGTAGTCATCCATAAAAAGGGTGACCACAAGCTGCCTGACAATTATAGACCTATTAGCCTCCTATCAGTTATAGGTAAATTGTACACTAAACATCTTTTAACCCATCTCAATCAATGGATTGTTAGTCAGGATAGATTGGGAGGAGAACAAATAGGTCTTAGATCAGGGAGGTCAATAACTGATCATGGCCTTATTCTCTCACATTTAATCTACAAATATACTAAAACTAAGCTATTTGTGGTACAGTATACAAATATACTATTAGTATACAAATATACTAAAACTAAGCTATTTGTGGCTTTCCTGGACATAAAATGTGCTTTGGACGGTATAGGCAGAATACTGCTCTGGGATAAACTGTGTCATCTAGGTATTGACAAGAGATTGTTGTTTCTCATACAGAAATTATATTCTAATACATCTTGTCAAGTTAGATTCTCTCCCGACAGGGAAATTTCGTTAATCGAGGAAATTTCAACGAATAGAGGGGTCAAACAGGGTTGCCTGCTTGCCCCCATGCTATTCAACCTTTTCCTGAATGACATGGCTACTCATCTGGAGGGAGTGGATGGCCACCCCCCGAAACTGGGTGACTGAAAGGTCCCTTTGCTTCTATATGAGAACGATGCCATTATACTATCGCGGACGCGCATAGGGCTTGAAAGGCTGGTCAACAAATGTATAGATTATCTATCAATAAACTACAGTTGAATTACAGTAAATCTAAGATCATGACATTAGCTAAATCCTGGAAACCAACTAATTAGAGATTTAAAGGGCATGCAATTGAGCAAGTTAATTTTTTTAATTACCTTGGTATTCATTTTTTGTACAACCACGCCTGGGTTCGACATCGCAATATGGTTTTGACCTCTGCAAAAACAACAATGCAAGCCATCATTCTCTTTTTTTACAGTGAGGGCAGCTCCTACGTGCCAGCAGCTCTTAAAGCGTTCAGTGCGTAAATTATATCTCAAACCCTTTATGGGATCCCTATTATGGATAAATGCATTGGACCGCACAACAGAACAGCTACAAGCACTATTTTTGAGGAAAATATTAGGCCTACCAAATAGTGTGCCCTACTTTGCTTTATGCTTAGAGACAGGCCAATTTCTGATGGAGATACAGGCTTGGCTAAGGACTATAAAGTTCTGGCTCAGAGTTTATTATAATCGAGACCAGAACAGCTTACTTTATCAGCTCCTGAAGGATGTTTATCCCCCTTTAGGCACTTCCACCTTGGGGGGGGGGGGGAAACGATTGGCATTGATGCTGATTCCTTAGGTTCACTTCCTCAATCCGAGGCCTACCATCTCATTAAACGTAGGCTGCTGGACATCCAAGCTCAGAGATTATTGAGCTCAGCGAACAAAACTTGCTCCCCGCTGAACTTTCAGATCCCAATTATAAATCGCTCAACCTGCAGCTTACCTATCACTGTTAGAATGATACTATCATTCTACTGTTGCCTATCATTGTTAGAATGATAGCCCCAGGGAAGAAGGGCTCTCTCGCTTACCAGGTGCAATGCCATGCCTTTGGCAGTGACACAAGACAGATACAGAGGGATCTCTTATAACAACAAACATTGCTTGGTGAGGTAGAGACGCTTGCTCACTTGATTCTCCACTGTCCTCTTCATTCCAAAGCTTGGAAGAAGTTCTTAGACCCAGTATTGATGAGGAAGCATCAACTTCCGGAGTCAACTTCCAGAGTCTGAGATGCTAAAACACTAACTCTCTACTAGTGAGCCAAACCTATTGGGAAAGGTAGCTGCCATTCTGCACCAAGCGGTGAAGAGTAGCCACTCATGATGGGGTCTGGGGGGCTAGATTTCTATTTTATGGTTAAACTCGTATTGTATATATGTATGTAAGTCTGTATGTATATATGCCAATAAAGTTTCTATGGTATGGTATGGTTAATGACTTGGCATTCTATTGAGCAACAAAAGCATAATAAAAAGCTAATAGATACACCAAATAGCAGATTCAATATAACATATCTACTAAGTGAATAAAATGCGACTTCTGAGAAACATGGATAAGATTGTGCTGTAACAGGAATCATGAGCAAACCAGCCTCAACTAACCAGCTGTAATACGTGAATTAATAATTTATATAATCTAAGTTGCTGTGGCAAGGATTAATGAAATACGGGTTGCCAAATCCAGTCTGCTCATATCACCATTTTCTCTGAAATTAATGTTAATTTCTGCATTTATAAAATGAACTGGAATAGGTAAAAAGGCTAACATACTGATAAAATAATCCTAAAAGCATTCCTGGAAATGGGTATGACAAAATGTGTGTTCCAAGAACTTCACAATGATTAGATTACAAACTCTGACTTCTAAACTATTTTCCAGCCTAGCTCTGCACCCGGATAAAACCCTTGTTGCTACTGGACAGGTTGGGAAGGACCCCTATGTTTGCATCTGGGATTCCTACAATGTTCAGACTGTTTCTATTCTGAAGGATGCACACACTCATGGAGTTGCCTGCTTGGCTTTTGATGCAGATGGCCAGGTGTGTATATATTCAGTTTCTGTTTTTAAATCACAGTCTGAATTATTTCTACTAAAAAAAAATCTGATATATATGTTCCATCGAAAGGGCCCTTTCTAGACTAGCCTGAACACACAACAAATGCATGTTTGTTACTTATTTGTTGCAGGAGATCTCTCTGTTGAAGGAATGTTGCACTTTTTCAGTGTTCAAAAGAAAAGTCCAATACTGAAGGAATTGATTGCATACTAAGGGCACGATCCAAACAGAGACTTAAAGTGCAATCCTAAGGAGTACGCAGTTTCGATGCAACGGGGTTGCAGTGGCACTTAGCGGGGTTGCAGTGGCACTGTGCACTTAGTGCCAATGCGGGGGCACCAAGCGGTGCTAAGGTAGTGCTGATCCCATTGTGCCTGCGCTGCGCCTCCCTTGCGCCGGCCAAAGCCAGCTGGCACAAGGTAGGTGCCATTTTGGGACAGGGGAGGGAGTGGGCAGGGGGAGGGTAGTTCTGGGTGGAACATGGGTGGTTGGTGGGCAGGCTGGCAGGCGGCCTGGCCCAGGAGGGAGGCAAGCCCATGGCCGAATCCTGTGCCTATCCGAGAGGCTACACAACCCCGATTTGGGCCGCGCTGTCTCCTCGGATCTGCGCCTGCTGTTTAGCAGGCACGGATCCAAATAGTGCAACGGGGAGTCTGGAACCTCTCCTTCAGTAAAGGCATGAATGTGTCTTTCCGCAGGGAGGTTCCAACCTCCCATATACTTTGCTGGATCTTGTGCAGGATTTTGTGCAGGTAGTATACGATTGCACTCTTAGGCCAGCACAAGTCCCTTGTGCTGGTCCATGTATGTTGCAAGTGTGCTGTAAAGTGTACTTACGCCTCCTTAGAAGTCACAGAGGTCAGTGCACAAAACTGCTCCGGCCTCCCTGCACCTCATACCAACCCTGGCAAGGTTGGCCTAGGGATGCCAGCGCGGGGGCGGGGAGGGCAGACAGATCGAGGCAGGGGGTTGGGGAGGATCTGTGGGCAGACCGGTCTCCAGCAGGTAGACCGTCCCTTCCCCAGCCTGGTCAGCCGTACGTACGTGGGTCACTTGGATCTGCGCCAGTGATTTTACTTGTACAGATCCGAGTAGCTCTATAGGGTTGGCTGGGGCTTTACTCAGGGTAAGGGTGACATAATTCCCCTTACTCCGAGTTGTGCCACAGCAGCCTCCTGATTGGGGCTGGATATGGGGCAGGTCAAGCAACCTGCCTATTCCAGCCATGGTTAGGATTGGGCTTGAACCATGTAAATATTGATCCCTTTCTTCTTTTCTCTTTCTTTTGAAGGTTTGCATGCTTTTTCCCTTTTTGTATTTCTCACATTAAACTCAAACATCCATGCACCTATGCAATGGTACATGTGTGTCTATCTCACTTCACCTCACAGCTGATCATTGAAAAACATCCTTTCAGCCAGCTCTATGCTCACTGGCCTGATTCAAGCATTACCTTTGTGTTGCAAAAATAACTACTTCTGTGTAGTCCAGCAGCAAGAGATAATGCCTTTCTTGCATTCTCCATCCTGTGCCCCCATTCATCCTCTTCTCTGTCTGTTGTCACTAGCAAGACTCTGTATGATGTTTTTAACAATACACAATAGAGTAATTAGAGGACTGGAGAATGTAGTACACTATAGACCAGTGGTTCTCAAGCCTTTTAGCACCGGGACCTACTTCTTAGAATGACATCACCGGAAGTGATGTCATAGCTGGAAGTGCTGTCATTGTGACGCCAGAGCCTGCTGCTTTCCAGAGAATGCAGCATTAAGCTGGGTTATTTCTCAGCCATTTTGCAATAGCACAGTGAATCAGAAAGAAAAAAAGCCTATTTACAACATTGGCACAAGCAAAACAACCACATAGCTCTCCCGCTTTCCAGCATCCCAGCTTCCCATATTTTCAGTATGGGTGCTCTATTCAATATGGGTGCTTCATGACCCACCTGAAATTGGTTTGTGACCCACTGGTGGGTCCCAACCCATTGTTTGGGAACCATTGCTGTAGACTAAGTCTTTACCTTTTCCTTCCTATGAAGTTTGTCCTATTTGAATTGTGAAGCCATTTGCATCTTTGCTTATTTTATATTTCTTCCTCTGAATTGCCTCCATCCCTCATATAAGCTCAAAAAAAAAATACTGTGTGTGTGTGAGAGAGAAAGAGATTTGCTTATAAGTTTATAATTGTACAGGAAATGCATAGGAGAGCAGGAAATGAGATATGTTTGGCAACCAATAGCATTAAATAATACCAGTTCTTTTCTGCATTATAGTTAGCTGTCAAACATTGCTTAGGTCATGTGTTTATTCTATAGGAAGAGATCAACAGAAAGGAATACTAAGGGTTTAGTTAGACGTGCAGGTAATATCATATGATGTTAGTGTTCTTCCCACCAAAAGCTTTTCTTTTAGTACGACCACCCAGGGGAGATGGGGACACACAGGGAGGTACTCCCCCATGCCATTTTAAAAAGAAAAATTGCCCATTTCAAAGGCAAATCACTGCTTTGATATTTGCTTTTAAAACAGCAGGTGGAAAGAGAGTGAACCTCTCCTTCTTTATGCATCCTAGTTCTTCCCACAACTTAAAGATAACGCCTGAATCAGATTAGTGAGTGCAGAGCTATGCAGTGGATGTTTTTTAGTGCTCAGCCTGTAGTAACAAAAGAAAGAGCTTCCGATGACAAGCACACTAAAATTGAATGCATTTGCATTCACATCTCGCTAAACTCCAAGAGACAGGAACAGCTGCCATATCTCAGGGCAAATCCACCATGTACTTACATGTGTTTAACAGTCATTCCCTCTCTTTGGGGACTGCTGGGGACTGTAGTTCTGTGTGGAAGGTGCAGCTAAGATTTCTGACAGAGATGCTTCAGTAGTTCTAGCAAACTATTCCAGCAACCTATTATTCCCAGGTGGCTGTCAGGGAAATCAACGGGTTATAAATAGAGTGTCCTCATGCTATCAAAATTAGCTGTCTTCCAGTAGTAAGCACCAATGAAATAGAAAGTAGTAAGGACTACTGAAATATAATGAAAACTCATAATATAAATCACAGCATTCATTCATTCATTCATTCATTCATTCATTCATTCATTCATTCAT
>JAJKFI010000008.1:29718544-29747100 GCA_029204185.1 Lerista edwardsae
CATTCATTCATTCATTCATTCATTCATTCATTCATTCATTCATTCATTCATTCATTCATTTGAAGAATTTATACCCCACCTTTCGTATGCCAAAGCATATGCCCAAAGCGGCTTATATATAACAAAACAAGATACAATGTAACCATAATAAGTAAAACATAATAAGTAAAACACATTAAAACAACATATTAAAACAACAACATTAACGGGAATACCAAAAGTGAACAGGAATGAAAACTAGACCCAAATTCTCCATAACAGGACGTATTGGAGGGTGGGAAAAACAATTGACCAGGGAAGTGAAACAGACTATGACAATATACTAGAGGGACGGAGGGCAGACAGCCACACAGTCATTCAAAAGCCAGACTAAATAGGTATGATTTGAGCCCTCTCTGAAAGGCCATGAGGGAGTGTTTAGTTCTTAGTTATTTGTGGAGCCACTACAGAGAAGGCTCGTCCCCAAGTTGCCATCCCGTTAACTTGGGACAGAGGGGGCACTTGAAGGAGAGCCCCTTTAGATGATCTGAGAGGGTGAACTGGTATGTATGGGAGAAGGCGGTCCTTTAGGTAGGCTGGGCCTAAATCATGAAGGGCCTTAAAGGTCAGTACCATCATCTCAAGTTGGGATCAGAAGTGAATGGGCAGCCACTGCAGCTGCTGAAGGAGTGGTCCTACTGAGTCAAACCGACTAGCCCCTGTTACCACCTGGGCTGCTGCATTTTGTACTAACTGTAGCTTCCGAACTGTTCTCGAGGGAAGCCGCACATATAGTGCATTACAGTAGTCCAGCTTTGAAATCACTAATGAATGGACTACCGTGACCAGGTCATGACGGCACAAGTATGGTCGAAGATGGCACACAAATCAAAGTGGGCAAATGCACTCCTAGCCACAGCTGCTACAGTTGAGTGTCATCAGCATATTGGTGACACGCCACTCCAACCCCCCCCCCGAATGATCTCCCCCAGTGGTTTCATGTATATATTGAAGAGCATGGGGGATAGAATAGAGCCCTGAGGCACTCCATATTGTAAAGGGCAAAGTGCCGAGCAGGTGCCCTCCAGCATCACCATTTGAGACCTGTTAGCCAGGAAGGAGCGGAAACATAAAAACAGCATAAAAATATAACTTAAAATAGAGTCTTGACAACTTCTATCACACTTTATCCTCCCACCAGAGGCCTTGTAAAAACAGCCCTGTTTTTTCATCCTGCCTACAGGCCAAAAGGGATAAAGCCAGTTGAGCCTCCCAGAGCCTGGGTGTCACTTCGGCATAGACATGTGGTCTGGAGCCTTGCCTCCCTCGAAGGTCTTAATGGGCAGGTAGAAACCTTTGTAATAAGCAGATACTTTAGATCTCCTGGGCCCAAATTGTTTTGGGTTCTTTGAAAATAAAGAATTGAACCTGGAAACAAACTGGAAGCCAACGGTGTGTATATGATGAACAAATTAAGGAGCCTCTGGTCTTGGTTAGAATAAATACAGTACAGTCTTTTCTAGAAGGCATTAAAATATTTTTAAACTCCTTGGGAAAATAGTTGCCTTTTAAGCATGTCAAGGTAACATAACTATGTTAACATTTGATGTCTCATTTTTATCATTTTGCAGCATCCTTTGTGCCTGTTGTTCATGCCATTGAACAGCTACTCTTGAGTTGTTTCTTCAGTTTAATGATCTTTTTTGTTTTTGTCTTCTAGCGTTTAGCTTCGGTGGGACTGGATGCCAAAAACACAGTCTGCATTTGGGACTGGAAGAAAGGAAAACTGCTGGCATCAGCTACTGGCCACTCAGATAGGGTAATCAGCTAAAGAGTTTGTGGTTAATTTATCTTGTAATGTTCTCAAATATTTTCTGTAACTTCTTTTCCTGAGATGGCTATCTGGTTCCTCTCCCACCCTCTCCAATTAAGCTAATGCTCACAGAACCATGATCATTGTATTTTATTTGTACAAGAATTACGTGAATGTGATACTGTGTTATATTAAGGAAAAGGAAGTTGACAGTTTGGCACAAGATTGTGTCTGTGTTATGCCCTGTTTAAGATGTTATATGGAACCATAACTTAATCAGATTTTGCATGATATTCATAAGCCTTGGGCTCACATGGTCCTTCTCCTTTCACTTTTGAGGATAACAGTTTGTCCTTTCTAGTCATGATTTGGAACAAATCAAGATTTACTGAGGAACTCTGGTGTTCTTTGGAAGTTGATTAGGAAGTTGATTGACCAATCAATAATGATGAACAATTCCAGAATTAGGGACATTGCAGAATTTAGATTTTTTAATAGTGATTTCAACGTGTAAGAGGAATAGAGATAGTGGCTGTGCAGTAAGGACTGCTTGCTGTATGCAGAAGTATGTTTTTACAGTGTAATCCTAGGCATGTCTACTTGAAACAAGTCCTAGTCAGCTCAGTTGGCTTTTTCCAATGTAAGCGTGTCTAGGATTACAGACATATGGCACAATTTTATGGGAGATTTGCACTGGCGAAGCGTATGCTCCATGGTCATGTGCTGTCCCAAACGTGCTGTAGAGCATGTTGCAACAGTGCACCATTCAGGCCTGCCGATGGGAAGGCCAAAGTCTTCTCACATGCGCCAGCAGAAGATGTGCTAAGCAGCACGGGGGAGAATGGAGCAGGAGAGGGCAGGGGTGGAGAGATCAGGCCCAGGGATTGGGATTGGTGGGACCAGTGCACACCATATCCTATCCCCCTTTCCACAACCTGATCCACTGACACAGATCAACTTGGATTTGCACCAGCAATATAGCTAGTGCAGATCTGAGTTGACCCATAGCATGGCTGGCGCTTCTTCCAGGGCAAGGGGACAAATATCTTCTTACCCTAAGGAAACGTTCCGCCTGCTAAATTCCCTTGCAGAATGCAGCATAGCTGTTCTGGTGCTGCTGCATCAGCATGGGGGAACTTATGTAGGATTAGGCTGTTAATCTAACTAGCCAGGTTTGACATTTTATACTGGAATGTTTCAGAGCTCGTTTCTGCTGTCACCACCTTTTAGTTTATTGACATTTTGCATTCATTTTCCAGTAAAAGTTAATTTTGTTTTCACATATATGAATTCTTATTAGCACTAAGAAACAGAGATATGAATGAAATCAAGGCCAGTGCTTACCTTAAATTTTTTGCAGGTCCTACCTTCTTTCTGGACCTATTTTTTATTCCTATGGAAAGTCAGCTATATTCGCGTACATATTATATTCTCTGTTAAGAACAATGGGAATTTGTTCAAAGCCAAGAAAATGCATGTTGAATTTATGACACTTCTGATGTTTAATGGGTGTGATTTCTAATTTAGTGTAGCAGTTTTCAATGTTTTTTGACAGATTTTTGATGTCTCCTGGGATCCTTACCAACCCAACAGAGTGGCTAGCTGTGGTGTCAAACATATCAAGGTAAATTCAAGGTTTCAATCCTTTAGTATAGCCAATAGAGGAGACATTTTATAATTACGTGACATATTTCATTTTTACTGACTTAAGAAAAGATACGTTATGCAGCCAGGCTTCCAGTATTTTTCAATATAGAGTAATTGCAGTGAGGGACTGTTCATTCAGCTAATCAGGCACATGGTATCAGGGCTGATTCAGCCGTGAGGCCAACTGAGACGGTCACCTCAGGCTGCAGATTTATATCTCATCTCTCCCTTTATGACGCTGCATAGGACGTATCAGGATAAAAATATAATGAAACTTAAAACATAAAAAAATTGTTATCAATAAATACCATAGAAGCAGCACATTAAAAAAAAAAAACCTTAACAGGGATAGCGTAGTCATGAAAGTGGTATTCAGCAGCATTCTGCTCTAAAACCCAAGAACGAGAAACGAAGCAAAGCAGAATAAAAATAAAACAAAAAGCAGAACAAAAGAACAAAGCAAAGAATGAACTGAATGCAAACTGGAATAAAAAAGTTGCGACACTCTGCCAGAAGGCGGTCAGTTCTAAGTTCCAAGGGGAGGAGGTTCCACAATTGTGGCGCCACCCAGAGACAGCCCTAGCTCTGGTCACTGCCATCCTCTCATTTCCGGCTGGCGCATCACTAGGGAAGGAGGCAGCATTTAACATGCTGCCATAGGCGGTAGGAGATTTTTGGATCATGCTTGCATGTTTTCATTTTAAAACAAGACTTTCCAATGTGGATTTTCTTCTTTATTCTAGCCAGATTGGATTGATTCAGAATAAATATGACTTGAAGCAGCAATTCTGGAAACTGGATTGCTCACAAACTGGAAAGGCCCATGTGTAATAATTTCAATCCATTTTTCCATTTGCCCTTTAGTTTTTCCTCATGCTCTGGTATAACCAAAATGACACATTGATTTACAACTAACAACCATTTCTTCAGTAATTACTGTTGTTGCTCTGGGTACTGTTACTCACGAGCACACACATGTTTGAGTAATGAAGTAGCTCAACCTTTTTTTACAGCACAATCCTGTACATGTAAGAACCCCTGTGCTAGATGGGGCTTATTCTCTAGTCAGTGAATTTAGAATTGCAGCTAAGGTTGCAGATCTTATTCATATTATTTCGGAGTAAATTCCATTTCACTCAGTGTACAGCAATGAAAAAAATTAAATTTCTCATAGATTCTTCAGGCATGATGTAAATATAAGAACAAATTCAGTCCAGGAATCTCACCTTTTGGATTTAATAGCAAGACATTGTCTCTTTATTCAGGATATTAGAACTTTGCTGAATTGGAGATCAAATACTTCTTTCGGATTTTGGGATTTTATGAAACAAACTACGTTTATTTTAGGAGAAGAAATTATGGCACTCATGGAGCTTTGGCATTCCCATGGTTTCAATACTTTCAAAGTAGATACTTTCTCATGAACAAATTGAGACTACCGAATTTAAGGCTGCAATTCTTGATGCACTTACCTGGGAGTAGTCTCATTGAAATAACTGGGTCTTACGGAACGGCGTTCTGTGCACTATGGCGTATAGTCATGTTGGCCACATGACCATGGAAGCTTGTCCTTGGACAAACACTGGCTCTTTGGCTTAGAAACGGAGATGAGCACCGCCCCCTACAGTTGGTCCTGACTAGACCATTCAGTTGTGGGGAAACCTTTACCTTTTTACTGCTAAATAGACATGTATATAGGCTTGCATTGTATGTTAATGTGAATTTATTTTAAGAGGCAAGAGAGCCTTGTTTTCATGAGTTTTCAGAACCTGTTGTCAACCAGATCAAGAAGATAATCATACAGGAACTGGTGGGCAAGAGACTTAGTGATTGAAATAAGAGATGAGGTGTGGGCCCAGGTTCATAGGGTTTTCAGACAGTCTTTTAATTTAAGCTTCTAGGAGAAGATCCATATCAAGTACGGATGCTATCAAAGGATGAATCGAATGGTGAAGTCAAGGAACTTCAAGTGCTTGTTGTTTACTGAGGTCAGGAGAGCAAGCTTTTCACAAAGGAACATAGAAAAAACATAGTTCATTCCCATTAATTGTAGGCCTTACTGCTCCATTAGTTTACTATTTTGTATATTTAATCTCTATTTGACAGTGAGGAAAGATTATGACAATAGTTTTGTTATATATTTTTTCCCCACAACCCAGAAAAGAGGTTTTCATAATGGGCTAGGGTTAGAAATACTGTATAAGCTAAGGTGTGTGAAATACAAAGCAGTGACTTGAGGCAGAACCTACATATTCAAGTGTGTCTCCACGTATGAGTTACCAACAAATTACCTAAGAGTAATTCTACACTTATTGCTACAATAAGTGAAGCTAATCAAAAATTTTAAAACTGCCTAGCAGGTCTTTGTAGTGCTGTCCTTGCCAGTGTTCCTGTTTTTCACCAAGTCTTCCCTAACTTTCCTTAGGGCGCAATCCTAACCTGGAGTTAGGCCGGCACTGTTAGGCCAGCAAAGTTTGGTTGGCACAAGGGCCACCATAAAGTGCATTTGGACCACTCAGGAAGGATGGTGCACATCTGTGTACTGGTCTCTCAGCAACCAAACTTTGCTGGCCTAACAGTGCCGGCCTAACTCTAGGTTAGGATTGCACCCTTAATTTCTTTGGTTCTGCTTCCTGTTGGCGGTGTTGTACTATTGTGCTATTGTTTTTGTGTTGAATTTTTTTTGTAATAGCTTTTTAATTGACTGCCATTAGCTACTTTGGGTTATCTGTTGAGAAAGGTGAGATATAATGTTTTAAGATGAATAAAGCCTCAGTGATAATTGCTGACACACACATCCCAATCCTATAACTTGTGAACTGAAGGCTCAGGAACATTTACAGAGGAGACGGGAACTTTTCACCCTTTCTGTATCACACAATTTTACTTGGCAGCCTCCCCCACCCATTTCTTTTCCCCCAGCCCGGCTCAATACCTGGTGTAATATAACGTTATAATTTCAAGAACATAATGCAACAAAGAATAGAATATAGCTCTTTAAAGTCTACTCATGATCTGTTACGGATTTACTTTTCTATCTAATGCCATGATAGTTGGCATAATATTGTAAATAAAATATAATTTTTAAAATACTGAGTTTGAATGGAGAAAAAAGGCAAATCCCATCATCGGTTAGAATTTTTGGAGATCATTTTGGTCTCAATGTTCACAAGCAGGATGTCTAACAGATTGTAATTATTTCTACTTAATTAAGTGGATGCAACTATCTGAAGCAGATAATATTTTCTGCCAAGAATCTTGCACCCCTAGCATGGCACAGTGTCCATATCAAAGGCGAGGCACTAGCAAAAGAGATGCCATTCATTGCATTTTGCAAGAAGGTGGACACCTGTTTCTTTGGCACAGGGGTTCAGTTAAATTGTCCTGATTAACCCAAGCAATCCTTGTTCCAGCCAAATATATTGCTATAAGCAAAGACATGCCAAAAATTAGTTTACCACAGTTAAGCGCTAATACTGCTGGAAGACAATCAAGTGATTCAGTCTGGAGATTTAATTACTTTTGTCATGTGGAAGAATTCTCATTCAGATTTGGAGAAGGAGAAATATTAAAACTGAAATCTGTTTCCCAAGTATGTCTCATTCCACGCTTTTCATTGAGTTAATAGAAGTCATATAGTATAGGGAGGGTGGGCGATCCAGATCTGTCATAGAGGTGGCAAAGAGTTAAAACTCCTGTCCTGAAGTGTCACCATCCTATTCCACAAGGGTGTCCCAATCCAGATTTTATTTGCTTTTAAAATGCAAACATTAAGCCTCAAAGAAAGACATTTTGCATAAAAGAGACATTAACACAAAATAAATATGACCCTAAGTCCTGGTAAAAATCTATTTTTAGATTATACAGCAAGCATGGAAACCTGTCCTGTGGTTTTGCATCTTTGATGTAGAGTTAAACTCCAAGGTCTTAATCATGATTCCTACATTTTTCAGAAGCATACTGAAGATGTTTTCAGTGTGGACCTGAAAATATAAAGCGTGAATAGCAACAAACAGGAACCCACTTATGTTTGGAAACATTTGTATTATACACACACTGTACAATTAATAGTCCACTATCAATTAACTGTTAGTTGAGCAAGCCACAGTTCTATGAGTTTGGTCACAATGGGAAACTATTGTTTGTTACAAACTGCAAAAAGGATACTTTCATTCTTCTTTCCTTGTATGCAATGGGGAGGGGGAAGTTTACAAGCTGTGGAACTCATGCTGTTCAAATCACGGTTTGATGTAACGTCTGAATCTGGCCAATTTCTAAATAAGTTTCCAGTTTATGTAAGGTGCTTTATAGATCCATCAACATTTTAACAACAGGTTCACGTCAGAACCGGGTTATGAACCTGGCTTTTTACACTTAAATTTGTATCTGTTCACTTTATTAATCTAGCCCCCATTTTTTTTTCACATACCAAGAAAAAAAATCAAAGTAATTTTGAATCAGTAAAGGAGGTAGAACATTGGAGGCAAGTGAGCAGATGGAAATGGGTGTCTTCTACCAATCTGTTGCCTGAAGCATCCACTTCAGTGGCCTTATGGGTAGACCAGTTCAGGATGAAGGAATGGGTGTTAAACTTCTCTGAGATGAAGATATGCTCTACATATAATATTTATTATATATCTATATTCAGATATTAAATTGGTGATTTTTTTTCCTAATTCTACTCCAGATGTCCATAGACATCATCCAAAGGATACAAGATGCAGGCATGCTCTTGATGTTAACGATTACTAAAGTGCAGACAGCTGAGATGCGAGATGTAATGCAACAGAAAGTTCAATCCTAACCTGAAGTTAGGCCAGCACAGTTAGACCAGCAAAGTTTGGCTCGCACAAGGGACACAAGGATTACACAAGGGACACAAGGGACATAAAGCGCATTTGGACCGCTCTCGGAGTCAGGGAGAATGGCACATGTCTGTGTGCTGGCTTTTCTGACTCAGAGAACGGTCCAAACATACTTTACGGCATCCCTTGTGCTGGCCAAACTTTGCTGGTCTAATTGTGCCGGCCTAACTCCAGGTTAGGATTGCACCCTGAGTTGAAATAAGGAAATATTGTGATTTATCCTTACATTTCATTTCCATACCAATGTGATTTATCCTTACATTGGTATTACTTCCCCCCCCCCCCAGTTCTCTTTGGGTTGTTCCTGTTACGATGGCTTTCTTTTCAGTACCTGTTATTTGTGGCATTTATACATGGGGGTATAGAGTGGAAGCAATTGTGTCTCCTTGTTCACTTTGCAAACAACATGGAGTGATTTTCTACCTGTGGGATAACTTCCAGCTATACATGTTGCAGACATTCTCTTTTATTGTTTTCATTCTGTAGTTCTGGACACTGTGTGGAAATGCCTTGACAGCCAAAAGGGGAATATTTGGCAAAACAGGAGACTTACAAACAATCCTGTGTTTGTCCTGTGCAAAAGATGATGTCACATACTCTGGTGCTTTAAATGGAGACATCTATGTCTGGAAAGGGCTCATCTTAGTTCGGACGATTCAAGGAGCTCATGGTGTAAGTTGCCTTCACAAGATTACTTTTATGAAAACAGCATCTTTACCAAACTCCATCTGTTAAGCCTTTGAGTATCTGAATGATTGTATTTTCTGTCATGTTTGATGTGCATTAGGACTTTTGTGGTTATCCAGATGATACTCAATAGATTTTATATTTGGATCATGTGTGTGAAAATTTTATTTACTACATCTTGTATTGCTGCTTGCTATTGCTCTTTGAAGTTGTAACAATCAATCAATCAATCACTAGTATTTATATACCGCTTTTCAACACAAAGTTCACAAAGCGGTTTACAGGCAAATAATAACATTAAAGTTAAATGGCTCCCTGTCCCAAATAAAAAGGGCTCACAGTCTAAAAGGATGGAGAACACCACTAGCAACAGCCACGAGAAAGACACTGTGGTGGGGTGAAGAGGGACAATTGCTCTCCCCCTGCTAAATATAAGAGGACACCTCTTGAAAAAGTGCCTCTTGCCCAGTTAGCAAACTCTTGCCCAGTTTTGCTGTTGTCGATGTCATCTTGACAGGTGCAAAGAGGATTTCTGTTACAGATAAAGCAATTATCTGAATACAGATGTTAATAAACCAACATTACTCTAGGGAGTGTCCTCCAGAATGATGCATTCCTGAGAGGTAGCCATATTACAACTGAATTCTATGCTCTGGCACCACTGCGAGGTACAGTAGAACCAAAATAGCCACCACTACTGTGTCCTGCTGAGCCACAGCAGCTGCCAGAGTCTCCTCGGGGTAAGGGAACATCACCCCATGTGGCATTCCACTGGCCCCAGTGGGTCTCCTTGGATCAATACCAGCTCCTGAGCTGGTGCAGAACTGAGGAGGCCCAGGTCGGGTTCTGCAGCTCCATAGGGAGCATGGAATTTAGCGGCAACTTCTGCCGCCACCACCACACCCTCCCCCTGGGCCCTATCCTCCCCTCAATCTACCCCGGCCCAGTTCTGCCACTCCCCCCTGCTCCAAGAAGCCTCCCCACTGCCCTGTGGGGATACTCACTGCCCAGTGCTCCTTGGATAGTTTTTTCCCAGCGCGGGCAGAAAGGCCAGTACAAGTTGGCTCTGCACCTCTGCGCTGGGTGTCTCCCATCAGTGGATTGTAGAAGAAATCAGCATTGTGTTCCATAGCACCATAAAGACTAACAAATTTATGGACCAGACTAAGCTTTTGTGGGTCAGAATCTGCTTTGTCAGATACATGAAGAAGTCTCTAGGTGGGTAAAATGAGCACAGAGCAGAAAACATAAACAATTACAAAGTGAGGGAAAAGGTAAAGCAGTTCAAAAGAGAGCCACAGGTACATACTGTGGGTTTGATTTGAGAGCTTCTGCAGTCACTCTCCAGTGGCTTACTTTCTGCATCCTGCTATTGCCCTGGCCTCACAAGTGCTGAAACATGTATACTTTTAAAATGTCATGATCAAAATTCAAACCTACTGTGTTTAATTAACAGGCTGGAATTTTTAGTATGTATGCCTGTGAGGAAGGCTTTGCCACTGGTGGGAGAGATGGTTGCATCCGGTTATGGGACACTGATTTCAAGCCAATAACTAAAATTGACCTCAGGGAGACTGAACAAGGATACAAAGGTAATGAAATGTACTTTACTTACTCAGATTTGCCTCTAAATAATTTATATTAGTGTCACATAGTAGAAGATATAGAAGTGTTTACTCCTTTTTCCTTTCTAAACTGAAGCTTTTCTCTCAAAGTCTGAATTTAATCCCTATTGCCATGTTCCTGAGAAGTCAGGAGAACATATCCAGGACTTCACATTTGCCCTTTAGATCTGTTTTCAGTGTAGCAGCTTCCAGCACTAACTCTGTTAGCTTTATAAAATTGCATAGGAAGGACGGCTGCAAAGACTGGTACAGGCATGCCCCAGTATCCACTGAGGTTCTGCTGTGGACACCTGAAACTGTGAATACTGGGGATGCCTTTTTAAAGATAAGTGGTTTTGCTGCAACACGGTTAAAAAGAGAGATTTGTTTAATGTTCCCCTATCTTTTCAATAGTTGTCCCAGTAGCCATGGTATCAGTGGATAACTGAAACCATGGATACAGAATCATCGGATACTGAGGCATGCCTGTATTACCAATGTGTTTCAATGGTTTTCAAGGGAAACTGTCCATGTAAGCTCTTCATAAACCTAATCAACGAAGTGTCACGGTGGAAGAATCTGCTCAAAAATTGCTAGAACCCTCTTATGGGCCAACAGCTTGTATACACCTTGTATACAGAAACATCATTCCCTTCACAGATCCTTCACCCATAGATATAAGGAAAAAAAAAAACAAGTCCAAGAGTATCACCTTTTGGCTTCTGTAGTATGACCTCTTTAGGACATACTTATTCAGGATATCAGAATTTATCTGAACTGGAAGAAGAATACTTCTCTCAGTTTTCAAGATTTTATGAAACAGACTGTACAAAGAAAAGAAATTATGATACTTCGTTTCAGTATTTTCAAATTGAATACTTCATCATGAACAAATTAAAATTACTGCAGTTAAGACAGCTTACTCATTGTACTTCTTTTGAGTTAAGAGGGGTAGTGGAAAGGTGTGTCTTCATGAGTTTATCGGATCCTGTTGTCAACCAGATCAGAAAGAGAATTGTTTAAGGACTTGTGGGCAAGAGACCTAGAGATTGAGATAGAGGATGAAGTGTGGTGCCTGTTTGTAGGATATCAACCTTTTTTTCATGTACTCTCAAAGAAGCACTGTATAAAATCCTCTACAGATGGTATTTGAAACCCCAGAGGATGGAGTGGTGAATGCAAGTACCTTCAAGAGCTTGTTGTTTACTGAAATCTGGGGAGTGAGCTTGTAAGATCAAGTCTTGTAGGAAAAATGAGTCCCAGTGACTGGAAAAGAATCAGATAGGGGCAAGCAAGCATATTTAGGCTGCATCTCTTTGTTGTGGGACCAGAATATACTTCAGAAAGGGTGAGAATATGTATTACCCTACCACATAAAAAGGTAAAGGTTTCCCCACGACTGAATAGTCTAGTCATGACTGACCGTAGGGGGTGGTGCTCATTTCCGTTTCTAAGCCTGTAGAGCCGGCGTTTGTCCAAGGACAAGCTTCCGTGGTCATGTGGCCAGCATGACTATACGCTGTAGTGCACGGAAAGCCGTTACCTTCCCACTGAAGTGGTACCTATTTATCTACTCGCATTTTTAGGTACTTGCAAACTGCTGGGTTGGCAGGAGCTGGGACAAGCAATGGGAGCGCACTCCATTGCATGCAGGGGCGGACCTAGTCAAAATGGCGCCCAGGGCACCCAATAGGAGTGCACCCCCCGGGAGCCCAGGTCTACCCACCAGAAGCAGCCGCCCAGGTCTCCCCGCGGCCGTTTCTAATGGGTTTCTGGGCTCCGGGGCCGTTCCTAATGGGTAGATCTGGGCTCCGGGGTCCAGGTCTACCCGTGGCCATTCCTAATGGGTAGATCTGGGCTCCGGCGCCCAGGTCTGCCCACGCAGTGTTGTGGGGGGCCACTGGCGCCCCCCCTAGACAGCCACAAGATGGCGCCCAGGGCTTGTGCCCCCCTTGCCCCCCTAGATCCACCACTGATTGCATGGTTTCGAACTCCCAACCTTCCGGTCAGAAAGCCCAGCAGCAGCGGTTTAACCCGCAGCGCCACCATGTCCCTACACCCTACCACATGCTCATAGTGATATAGAGATCCTTGTTGGTTAAGTAATACATGCACAAATTCATTATGAATCCTTTCAGTATGTTGGAGTCGTTTTCACACAATTTTGAAGGAGTTAGGAGAGTGAGAATTCAGTTGCTGTGGACATGGAAGAACAAAATCTTCCTTTAGAATGATAGGCAGCATTCGGGTGCCATCATTTATTTATAAATGTCATTTATGCCTGAGGTGCTATTTGTAAAGGCCCACCAGTTAATGTCCTGCAGGGGGTCTGAAATGCATTCCAGCTTTGAAGGAAGTTAAGTTTTTGAGCTTAAAGAAATATCTCATTGGGGCTCATCAAATTAGTGTCATTTATTAAGAGAAGACTTGGAAGGAAGCTTACAAGATCAATGGATATAGCAACAGGAACCTAACATTATATACCATCACTTCTAAATGGCTAATTAGAGTAAGTTTGCCAAAGTTTGCGTAGACATAACTTTTGGTTCTTTCTGTGCATGCGGGGTGGGGGTGGGGAATTGTGTCTGGGGTGGAAGCAAGTCTCGTCACTGCCGTACATTTGTTGGAATGTCTGCATAAAGGGCATTCTAATTAAGAGTGTGTGTGTGTGTAATCACATGGATTCTGATTGTATGATCCGTACATCCCTTTTTTCTCATGCACAGGTCACATGGCTTGTGCCAATATATATGGGTGACTTCTGTTCATGGAGGACAGATCAGTGGCAATTTATTGATTTGATTTATCTCTGGCCTTTCTCCTCAGAGGGTAGCCAAAGTGGCTTACAGTACTATAAAAGTATAAAACACTTTTTTAAAAATTGCAAAACATAATTAAAATACCATTAAAGCATCATAAATAAAATAAAACCAGCAGCAGTCACCTCTTAAGGGAAAAATCTGTAAAAGACGACTCACACACAAGGCAGGCAATTGCCCAAATGACAAAAATTGGGTGCTGAATCAGTAAATATCAGCTCTAGGGTCCGACAATGGGAAGCAGCTGTTGCTTTCATGTTTTGTTTGTGGGTTTCCACCAAAAATCTGGCTGGCCCCTGTTGGAAACAGGATTCTGAAATTGATGGGTCCTTGACCTGATCCTGCAAGTTCTTCTTACGGTCTTCTGTGAAGGAGTTAACAGTGTCTGAACCAGGAGTTCTAATCTAAGTATGTCATGGAGTGATTAATTCTCTATAAAACATGAAAACCTGTGGTTTTGATGAAATATTGAGATTAAAATTGGTTTTATTTGCCTATTTTGGGAACTGTGGCACATCTGTTCATTATACAGTAGAAGAGTGCTTGATCTGATGAAACAGATTGCTAGCCTGCCAGCAGCTAGAATGAAATGTTCTGCGGTGCTCATACATATGCAGTTCATTAACATAGCCTGTATTGGTAAGATAAAAATGGATATTTGTTTCACTATCAGATTGATAAAGACTCGTCAATTGCAGCTCTTAAGAAAGAATGGATGATGTCTTTGTATAATGCAAACTTTGGCAGCTACTCAGGCTGAAAGAGGAAGGAAAAATAGTATGTTGTGAATAGCTATAAGGCAGGCAATTGCACAAATGACAAAAATTGGGTGTTGAATCAGAAAATCGGCATCAAATGTTATCCAAGGGCCAAACTACACATTATATTAAATGTGTAGTTTAATCTTGGGTATTTTTTTCTGGTTGTAAATAGCATAAATAGCATTTGCAAGTATGGTGTTGGGAATCGGAATTCCAACACAAAAAGAGGCAGTTTTTAATCCTTTTCTTTTATGATCTAAGACCATTTACACATACATGTTCTAGATGTTCTACCTCTACCATTTACAATGACACATACATGACACATACACAGAGCAGTCCTGATGAGAATAAGGGACTCTGCAAGGCTTTGAAGGAGGGGTTGTTGTTTTGAAATGAAGATACACTTCTGATTGGAAGCACAGTTCTCAAAAATGCATTTGCCAGCATATCTGAGATGCTTTAATGAATCACTGTTTTGAGAGTGGAGATAAGATTAATTTCCAAGCTCTAATAATGGTTTTTTTTTGTTTTGTTTTGTTTTTTGCTTTTCTGACAATCTCTATTTTTATGTCTACTTATTCGTGGTGTTTTTATAAAGTATGCTGAATGCTAGCTGATGGAGTGGGGTTATGCTATAGGAGTGATCCAGCCAGTGGTAAGAAATTGAAGTTCCATGCCTTTCAATGGAAGACAGTTATGTCCATGCTTAACTCTCCCATTGAAAACAATGAAATCTAAGCATATTGCATTGTGCCTGGTATAAATTGAATTATGATTATTATTATTTTTATGACTATTCATTTCTTTCCCAGGTTTGTCCATCCGAAGTGTGTGTTGGAAAGCCGACCGACTTTTAGCAGGGACACAAGACAGTGAAATATTTGAAGTGATTGTGAGAGAAAGAGATAAGCCAATGTTAATCATGCAAGGCCACTGTGAAGGAGAGCTCTGGGCTCTGGCAGTGCATCCTAAGAAACCGCTGGTTGTTACTGGCAGTGATGATCGATCTGTGCGGTAAGGCAAAAGTATTCTTATGATTGCTGTCCGTGCAGTTTCACCATGGAAAGGAAAGTTGCAGCTCAGTGTAGAGCACATACTATGCAAACAGAAAGTCCCAGCTTCAATCCCAGCATCTATCTCCAGGTTGGGCCAGAAAAAATCCTGATCTAAAATCCCAGAGAACAGCTGCCAGCGAGAGTTGACAATACTGAGCTAGATGATCAGACTCAGCAGAAGGCATCATCACATCACACCACACAACTGTATTGGACAGACTTCGTTCTTTGCAAGCACTAATCCTGGGTTCAAAGTACAACATATGGGTGATTGATGAAGTACAAGAATACTTTTTAAAAATTCAGACATGTATTCATTTGCTATTCCACTTTGTTAGTCCAACAGCAGGTCCTTTACTACCAATTTCTTCTGTCTTTGTCTTGAACAGGGCAGCATGCATGATTAAGCCAAATACAGCCTGCAGCCAATCTAACAATATTTTTGATTTCTTAAGCATCTCAGTCCTATCAACTGCCACACTATAGCAAGCAGCTGTTCAAAAAGGCACATGCTGCATGTTGTGATGGTGGTGGTGGTGGTGGTGACCTGATGGCAAACAGTGTAAGCCTACAGGTTGCCTATAGGTCTCCTTGAAAGGGACAGAGTGGTTTTAAAAAGATCCAAGCCTCTGTCCCCAGGCCGCACAACCTCCTCCTTAGCAGGCGTAGATCCGAGGAGTCCATAGGGGAGGCTGGAGGCTCCGCTGAGCAAGGGCGCAAATATGCCTTTGCCCTGGAGAGGTTGCCCAGCGCACCAAAGCTACGCTGGATATAAAGCAGGCCTGCCAGCCTTGCTATTCCAGCACAATTTAGGCTTGTGCTCTCAAGCTGAATATTTTCACAGGAGAACTTTGAGTCAGCCCTGCAGACATATGAAGGAAAAGGAGTAAGGAAAGACTGATTAGCACCCCAGTTGCCCAATGCCCCCTTCAAGTGTTTGTTCTGCTGGGATATTCAGATACTTATGCATCTATCAAACAATCAAGGATGCCATTTGCAGAGACCGCCATAATCAACCAACACTGTGGAATTGTTTTATTTACATCTTTAGTTTTACAAAGCCAAAAGCTTGTAAGCTAGTCATATGTGATGCAGCTTTGAAAATTATTTTAGTTCCATATCATTTTTCTCACAGCAGGATCAACACATTAAACATACTGAAAAACATCAGTACAGCTTCCTACATCTGAAATATTTCCATTCTTTGCTGGTGCAGTTGCTAAGTAACCATTTTTGGGATGCGAAGTCAGTATGGACCTCCAGTATGGACCTCCAGATAGAAGAAACCAGAATAGTACAAAGAAAGTAGACTAGTTTGGAATCAACAAGTTAAGGTGTACAAAATGCAGACTTTGGCCACATGCTTCTAAGGCACTTCTAAGATCTATGGAAGGTGAAATGTGCTTCCTGTCCTTCTGCAGAATGCATGCTTCTCTTTCAGGACAGGCGGACACTTTTCAGCCAAACTCAGCCTGGTTTGCAATTCTCTGCCTATAAAAGAACATGCACATGTATGTCTGCCCTTCTGTGATTCACAGTTCCATTCACAAATCAAATGGAAATTGTGTGTTTCCGTAGCAGCAGCCTTCACAAAGCCTACAACTCTCCTAAGCAACTCTTCCATGCACAAATCAAGTGGTTAATAAAGCCTACAACTCTCCTAAGCATTTAGCCTTGCTCCCTGTTGGAGAATAGCTCCATATTATGCTTCAGAACAAAGTGAAATAGCTCAATTTTTTTCCTCTTTTCCAGGCATCCTGCTTCTCTGCAGTCTCTCCTTTCCTCTAACAAGCAGTTCTTAGAAGCCAAGGATGCTTTATCATATTGACACATGTAGAAGTCAACCCAGGTTCTCTGGTTCAATTTTACACCAGTATATAAAATACTTATTTTGTCAGGAGCACCTTTGTTTGGGTGCAGGCAAATTCACTGGTTCTTCACATTGAATGGCAATAATATAAATAAAAGGAAGTGCATATGTATTCAGTGTGAGTGCCAAAGACACACATTCCTTGTTTATAATATTTACAAGGATTTAAGCCTCCCCCACCATGGTTTGTCTTGCAGCATCCTGTCCATAGACATGCCAAAGAAATGTGGAGCCGGAGCTTGTGTTTACTACATGTAGCTATATCAAATACACATCTAAATGGGCACACACTGCAGGGAATTCCTATAATTGGCCATGTGCTCTATGTTATTGAGCTCTACCTTATGAAGCAACCCTAAGCTGCAGTAATTGATTAGTTCAGAAAAAATGTGATGGAGGTAGGAACTTAATAGAGGTTTATAAAATTAAGCATGGTGCAGAGAAAGCAGAGAGAGAAGTTCTCTGGGAGGAGGAATAGGGGGTCCATTCGAGATCTCTGGGTATGCCCCTCCTACTCCAGGAGGCAGGGCCGGCAAACAAGTTTGAGGCATTTCCCTGTAGGGGGCATCCCATCCCCAGTCCGGCCCTGCCTCCTTAAGGGACAGGATGGTTAACTGCTCAGTTCCAAGAGCTCAGCATTTTTTCCCCTCTCTCTCACCATCTTAACTCAGGATCACCAAAGGAAATTCAGTTGATGAGATCCAGGACAGGCTTGGACACACAACGCATAATTAATTTATAGAATTTGCTGCAACAGAATATAGCAATGGCCACTAACTTAGATTAGCATTAAACAGACAGATTTTTGACAGAGAACAGGCCTGCAGGTTGCTATTAGCCGTTATGGTTATATAGAAACCCCATGTTTGGAGGCAGGGTACCTCTAATTACCACTTGCTGGGGAGGTGCAACAGCAGAGAAAGACTATTGCCTTCATGTCCTGTTTGTAAGTTTCCCAAAGGTGTCTGGTCTGCTGCATTCTGGGAAGCACAGTGCTGTACTTGATTAGCATTTGGTCAGATCCAGCTAAGTTTTTTTTAATGTTCTTACTAGCCTTTTGTTACCCGGCATTGCCCGGGTAACAAATTATCCCAAGCTTCTAGGCAACCCCGGAAACTATGGATTCGACACTAATGTCGGCCGTTTTAGAGTATTTTTACATGGCACCCCCTTCGCACCCCCACCCCTGGGGGTGCCAGGGGGGTCATACCCCCCAAAGTATTTGTCGCCAGACCATAAGGCATACGCGTGCCGAATCTGGTGCCAATTGGTCCAAGCGTTCCAGCAGGGCATGGTGGACGTTTTTTTCGCACCCCTTCTCGCCCCCCATGCCGACGGGGGCCAAACCCAGACTCCAACAGTGTCAGGAGCATAGCTGCTCGTCTCAGCAACCCCAGAAACTACGGATTCAACACCGATTTTGGCCATTTTCGACCATTTTCATGTGAGGCCCCCTGTGTACCCCCACCCCCGGTGGTGCTAGGGGGGGGCCTGATCCCCACAGTGTTTGTTGCCAGGCCACAAGGCATGCACATGCCAAGTCTAGCGCCAATCGCTCCAGGTGTTCCAGCAGGGCATGGCGGATATTTTGTTTTGCACCCCTTCTCGCTCCCCACGCCGAGGGGGGCCGAACCCGGACTCCAACGGTGTCGGGAGTGTCACCACTCGTCTCGGTGACCCCGGAAACTACAGATTCTATGCTGATTTTGGCCGTTTTCGACCATTTTCACTTGGGGCCCCCTACGCAGCCCCACCCCCTGGGGCTGTAGGGGGGCCTGACCCCCGCAGTGTTTGTCGCCAGGCCACAAGGCATGTGCGTGCTGAGTCTGGTGCCAGTCGCTCCAGGCGTTCCAGCAGGGCATGGAGGACGTGTTGTTTCACACCCCACAATGAGGGGGGGGGGGCGAACCCGGACTCCAACGGCCTCAGGAGCGTCGCCACTCATCTTGGCGATCCCGGAAACTACAGATTCAACACCAATTTCGGCCATTTTCGACCATTTTCACACAGGGGTCCCTGCGTACCTCCACCCCCGGGGGTGCCAGTGGGGCCTGACCCCCGCAGTGTTTGTCGCCAGGCCGCAAGGCATGCGCATGCCGAGTTTGGTGTGCGTCGCTCCAGGCGTTGCGGAGCCTATGCGGCACGCGCGCACACACACTCTCTCTCTCTCTCTCTCTCTCTCTCTCTCTCTCTCTCTCTCTCTCATATATATATAGAAGATTGGGTGGAGTAGACAATACACTCCAGCTATTGCATGAGTAGCAGCTTGTCCATATACATCTTTCCTGATTTACCTACCGCCACAATTCTATCCCACAATTCTATCTGCATAGTCAAGTGGATCAGATCAAGCCATGGGATCAGAACATTCACTCCTGCTAACTGGACAAGAGGCACTTTTTCCAAGTGGTGCTCCTCTTATATTTAGCAAGAGCAATTGTCCCTCTTCACCCCTGCACAGTATCTTTCTAGTGGCTGTTGCTGGTGGTCTGCCTTTTTTCAGATCGCATGTGGATGTACCGGGTGCAAGGGAGTGGCAACAGGATGCAAGCATTTTGTTGTCTCATGCCTCCTTGGGGCACCTGGTGGGCCGCTGTGAGATACAGGAAGCTGGACTGGATGGGCCTTTGGTCTGATCCAGCAGGGCTCTTCTTATGTTCTTATGTGAGCCCTTTGGGACAGGGAGCCATTTAACTTTATTATTACTATTTGCCGGTAAACTGCTTTGTGAACTTCGTGTTGAAAAGCAGTATATAAGTACCTTTGATTGATTGATTGATTGATTGATTCATAACAGCCTTAAAAGTAATTTGAATAGTTTTTTAAATTACTATTTGAATTGCACATTTGGGCGAAGTGTACAGTAGACACTGTATCCCCTCTAACCCTATCTGTGACTGTGTGGAAACAAAATGGTGCAGGGGGGAGGCGTGTTCAAGTATTCCTCCTCACACAATGGCTGGCGCGAATTATCTGAACCATCCCCAAATCTTATTTTCTTCACCTTCCCAAGCTGAAATGGTGTATTGTGGAGATCATGTAACTGTCTCCCAGAACAACAATGCCACATCTTGACTTAGGAGCTGCAGAGTTGTTATTCTTGACGGCAGTCAAAAATTTTCCATAATGAATTATCATAAACTTATGAAATGGAGGCTAAAACTAGATGTTAGGAAGACCTTGTGGCTATCGCCAGAAGCATCCCATACACACTTCCCCCTGTAACAATTAGTAATTTAACTTGCATGACATGACATCATTGCGTTGTGAGTTTTCCCAGCCCAGAGTCAAGTGAGTGAAGTGGTGGCAGAGAAAATTGCAGCATGGTGACATCATGTTACCACACTTCTTACTTATTTAATGCACAGATTCAGATTTCAATATGACTTCCATTAACATGCAGTGTCAGCCTCAGTTTTGTAAGATTATAGTACATCACCTTCTTTTTTTCTGTTTAAATTTGGGGCCTTTTGTGCATTTTTTTAAAAAAAATATTGTTTGTGTTTTTAGACTGCTGAAGTAAGAAAAAGTGCCTAGGTTAGCGCTTCCGAAGCATTGTTGCACTGGACCCACTTATAAAAATTACAATCTGTTGCAACCCACTAAACAAAAAAATAATGTAAAAAGAAATATGTATTAATAATTAATAAATTATTAATTAATGAAGATTACCTCATACCACAGGTTAGCATTCCAGCTAACAATTTTTGTCTGCAAACTGGATAAGGATGCTTGCAAAGTTTTTTTTTAATTGTTTAGAAATTGTTTAGAAATAGTTTCAGAAATGTTTAGCAACCCATGAAAAATTGGCTTGCAACCCACTGGTGGGTCCTAGCCCACAGTTTGAGAAACATTGACTTAGGCTGTTCTTCATTTTCTTCACAGGCTCTAAAATAAGGACATGGTTATATTTTTCAGACTGCCATAATTTTTAATGAAATTAAATTCCTCCAACCAACTCTTCCATTAGATCTAATCTGTCTAATGGAGTCAGCCTGCTAGTATAATGCTCCAATTTGATGTTCTGTACAATATAATTCTATCAGTTTCATAGGGATACCGAGGTAGACAGTTTCCTGGGAGACTCTCCCTATTCCTTTAATCATCTTGAGCAAATGAAAATAGTAGTTTCTGATGGCTGAATGGTAATCGCATGATCTTCTGATTAAGGCCTTACGTATGCTTTGTGGCATGATTTACCTAATGTATTACATCAAACATTAATGTATTATTTTTATTTATTTTTCACATTTTTATATCACCCTTCCTCCAAGGAGTTCAGGGTGGTATATATAGTTATTTTTCTCCTCACAACAACAATGTGAGGGAGGGAGGCTGAAATATAGTGACCGGCCCAAGGTCACCAAGTAGCTTCATGGTTGAGCAGGGATTTGAACCTGGAACTTCCAGGTCCAATTCCAGAAACACTACAACATCCTGGCTTGTTAACTCAAGCACAGAGGCGGATCTATAGGGAGGGCAAAGCTCTAAGTGTTGCAAGAAGCCTTACCCTGTCATGTAAATCCCTCCTCTCCCTTGCTGCTGTAGCCAGTAAGCAACGCCAAGATGTTGCTTTTCTTTGTGAGGATTGGCTAAAACGGTGCAGGAGAGGAGTGATTTTCACTGCAAGGTAAGGCTTCTTGCAAAACTTAGAGCTTTGCCCTCCCTTAGATCTGCCTCTGCACAAGCAACTTTCTTGCTCCTTTTCTACAGGCTCTTTCTTCCCTTGAAAAGCTGCTTCTAGGGGTAAAAAACACTTGGGAACAGGGTGGGATGAGACATGGCGGGCTGGAGGGGAGAATAAAAAAAATTGAAGTGAATTACTTTTTGTAAGTGAAACTATTCTCAGGTGTTTTGCATAATTTTGGATAATTCCCCCCAGGGCCGGCTTTAAGCCAATGTGACCAATGTCATCACATCGGGCCCCGCGCTTTCGGGGGCCCCGTACCAGTGCAGTGAGCATATTGCTTGCTGCAGCAGACAGGATCTCTTAGGATTGTATGTAGGTCAGTGAGGCAAGCAGAGCAACTTTACTTGGGCCCTCTCAGCTGCCCCAGCTTCTGAAGTGCCCAAAATGGGCCTCCTGAAAGCAATTGGCAATGACGTCATCCTGTCAGTACCTACTATTTTCAGGTGCCACATTTTGTGTATGGCACCACAAGTGCTCTTCTAGGTGAGTGGGGGGCCCTGTGGGGAGTGTGGGGGGCCCCACAGGAATGCCCTGCATTGGGCCCCACCACTTCTAGAGCCGGCCCTGATTCCCCCTCCCATCCTATTTACGAACGTAAGAACAGCCCCACTGAATCAGGCCAAAGGCCCATCTAGTCCAGCTTCCTGTATCTCACAGTGGCCCACCAGGTGCCTCAGGGAGTTCAGTAGACAACAAGATGCTTGCATCCTGTTGCCACTCCCTTGCACCAGGCATTCTGAAGTAGCCTACTATTAACGTAAGGAGGTTAAGGCCCACAATGGACCTTTCCTCCAGAAATCCATCCAGTCCCCTTTTAAAGGCATCTAGGCCAGATGCAATCACCACCTCCTGTGGAAAGAAATTCCATAGCTTAATTTTGTTGTTGTTGTTGTTCAGTCGCTACGTCGTGTCCGACTCTTCGCGACCCCATGGACCACAGCACTCCAGGCCTTCCTGTCCTCCACTAGCTTCCAGAGTTCGCCCAATTTCATGTTCATCGCTTCGGTGACACTATCTAACCATCTCATCCTCTGCCGCCCCCTTCTCCTTTTGCCTTCCATCTTCCCCAGCATGAGGATCTTTTCTAAAGAGTCCTCTCGTCTCATGAGGTGGCCAAAGTATTGGAGCTTCAGCTTCAGGATTTGTCCTTCCAGGGAGCAATCAGGCTTGACTTCCTGGAGGATTGCCCGATTGGATCTCCTTGCAATCCAGGGGACTCTCAAGAGTCTTCTCCAACACCATAATTCGAAAGCATCTATTCTTCGGCGCTCTGCCTTTCTTATGGTCCAGCTCTCACAGCCATACATTACTACTGGGAAAATCATAGCTTTGACTATGCAAACCTTTGTTGGCAGGGTGATGTCTCGGCTTTTTATTAAGTAGTCTAGGTTCGCCATAGCTTTCCTCCCAAGAAGTAAACATCTTTTAATTTCATGGCTGCAGTCACCATCTGCAGTGATCTTGGAGCCCAGGAAAATAAAGTCTGTCAGTGCTTCCATTTCTTCCCCTTCTATTTGCCAGGAAGTGATGGGAGTGGTTGCCATGATCTTAGTTTTTTTTTTAATGTTGAGCTTCAAGCCAATTTTTGCACTTTCCTCTTTCACCCTCATCAGAAGGTTCTTTAGGTCTTCCTCATTTTCTGCCATTAGATTGGTGTCGTCTGCATATTATTATTATTATTATTATTATTATTATTTATTAGATTTCTATCCCGCCTTTTTGCCCGGAGGCACCCAAGGTGGCATTACAATATAAAAATACAATATAAAAGTTAACATCAAAAACAATTTAAAAACAATATTAAAACAATACAATAATACAAAATTAAAACAAAACAATACAATTTAAAAACAACAAGCCTAGTGGATCATAAAATAAAATATAAAAGTGTGACAAACCAGCCAGCCAGCCAGCCTGTCAACAGTTAAAAGCTTTTTGGAATAAAAAGGTCTTCAGCCCCCGCCGAAATGTTAACAAAGAGGGAGCAGTTCTCAATTCTAAGGAGAGGGTGTTCCAGAGTTGGGGGGTCACCACCGAGAAGGCCCTCTCCCTGGCCGCCACCCCTCTCACTTCTCCTGGTGGCGGCACAATCAAAAGGGCCCCCCCCCAGATGATCTAAGAGTACGGGTTGGATTATATGGAAGGAGGCGGTCCCTCAAATACCCCGGACCCGAGCCGTAAAGGGCTTTATAAGTCAAAACTAGCACCTTGAATTGGGCCCGGAACAGAACCGGCAGCCAGTGTAGTCGCCGAAGCAACGGCTCGACAGAGTCAAACCGATGTGCCCCAGCAACCACCCGAGGCGCCACGTTCTGTACTAGTTGTAATTTCCGGACCGTCTTCAAAGGCAGCCCCACGTAGAGCGCGTTGCAATAATCTAATCTGCATATCTGAGGTTGTTGATATTTCTCCCAGCAATCTTGATTCCAGCTTGTGAATCATCCAGCCCAGACTTTCTCCCTTCCCAGGGAGGCCTGGCGTGCTATGGTCCATGGGGTCACGAAGAGTCGGACACAACTTAGCAACTGAACAACAACAATGTTCTATTTTATTCTCATCATTTGAGCAAGTCTTCCATTTCTGGAAGGAAGCTTCCTTGCTCTTTACGGCCTCTCTCACTTTATTCGTCAGTGATGCAGGCACCTTCCTGGACCTAGCTGAGCCCTTCTTTCTTAGCGGTATACACTTCTGCTGGGCCTCTACTACTGTTATTTTAAACAGCCTCCATGCAGCCTGGAGGGACTGGACTCTTTTTACTTTCAATTTCAATTTCTTTCTAAAAGGGAACTAAATGACACCTTCTGCTGTGACAAATGGTCTTCTTTGGTCTCTTAATTCTTATATAGCTTATGGAGTCTGGCTGACCATGCCTTGATTGCCCGCTGCAACATGGAAGAAGCTGTGAGAAGTGTATCTTTCAGTCCCGATGGATCTCAGCTGGCACTGGGAATGAAAGATGGTTCTTTCATTGTCCTGAGAGTAAGGTAGGGGAGGCAGAAAGTGAACTGTAACTCTAGCAGTTCTCTTTGAGAATGAAGTCTAATTCTGAAATTGATACATGTGATTTGCACTGTTCTGTGTCACAATCTCTTGCATATGTATGTATATGCTGGCCTTCGCCTATCCTGGCTGGTAAAGCAGTCCAGGCTACTACTTGCTAACTAAAACGATGGAGGCAGTGAACACTTCACAAGGAGGCCAGATTCCAGCTGTTTGGAAGAAGGTAATTGTTTCACCTGTGTTTTTTGAAGCCTTCCCCTTGAATCCTCCAATCACACCATTGCCCCGTCTCCCATATATATACCTTCCCACTCTTCCATGAGCTCAGATCATCTCATGAGGTTCTGTTTTGCGGTTTTTGGGGTTGATTAAAATTCGTTATACTGCCTTGATAGTTGCTTAATTGTTTCATGATTATTTAATTATTTATTGTTATATGATTGTTTCATTGTTGCCATAGTTATGAAATGCCCTTGAGAGTTCAGTGGAGGTTGTGCATGAAGACTAGATACACTGTGCACATTCACATAAAGATATGGAGAATATGCATAAACTGACAGTACATGGAACATGTTGCTAGTGAGGAACAGACAGTTGTAGTGAGGTATTGTTTAGATTGGCCCGGTGTTGGATTTCTTCTCCATTTGGGGATTTTGTGTGCTATCCAAGCAATGTGGAAAGCATAGTTGAAATTCATGCTTATTATTTAGGCACAAAATGTTTTTAATCTATCTGCATTATCCTACATTGGCAGGCTCTAGTCTCTGAGCCAGATCAGGGAACGTGCCTGATCGTTCCCCAGCATGAATGGCACTTTGCGTTTTTCCGGGAAAGCCGCAAAAGACCCCGACTACAGCCCCCAGGAGTCTTCATGGCCAGCCGCTTCTGGGGACTGCCACCCCAGCAAGCCTCACGCCTGGCATTCTGTGCTGAGGCGGCTGGCCGTGTAGACCCCTGAGACCTGCAGTCAGGTCTTTTGCTGCTTCCCAAGTGTAACATAAAGTGCCATGAGCACTGGAGAAGATTTTTTCCGCTGGAGCAGTCTCCAGTTTGGAGACTGCTATATAATTGGTTAGTATCCATATTAATCAGGCAATGTCCAAAATCCTGGTTGGATTTTGGTTGGATGTTAATACTGAACATTTGTATTGGACTTTCTGAGAATGTGAAGTAGAAGTGTATTAGCTTGAGACATGACCTTCAGATGACTCTGTAAGGTACTATTATTCCCAAATTACAACCAAGGAGCTGAAACTGATACTGACTTGCCCAAGGCCACTTAGCTGAATTCATGGCAGAGGTTAGTTGTGAACTGCAGAAGTCCTGATTCACAGCTCAGACGCTGTGCTACACGAGCTCATCAAACCATGATCTAACAAACGATGACCTAAGGCACTCCAAGCCTGCCTGGTCCCTCATCCCCCTCCCTTTTCATCCTTCACTCATGCACACAGCTGTAAGGAAGGAATCCTTTTCAGTTAAATTGCAGCTCTGCATTTCATCCGAATCTGTGAGCTGTGATTTAACTATCATTTACAAATCAGGATCAAAATTTCTATATCATAGCTAGGTGCTGGAGGTAAAGAGGAACCTCTTATAAAGACCATTAAGGGCCCCATTCTAACTAATTCCCTTCCCCCTGTTGATAAAGCCATGCAAACAGAACATGTGCAGCATCCTGCAGGAAGGAGCACTCACAGAGGACTTCTCAAGGTAAGGGAACATTTGAGGCAAGCCTCCACTGCCCAAATTGGTTTCCTTGAATCTGTGCCAGCCATTTTGCTAGTGCAGGAGAGTAAGGGAGCAGAAATGAAGATAGGATGGGTAGAGCGGGGGGGAGGAAGAGGGCAGCTCAGGCCGCGGAGAATGGCAGGATCGGCAACAATGCATGCCAAATCCCACCCCCCTTATGGTTTGAGCTGCCTTCCTGGGTCAACATGGACTTGTACTAGCTGTTGAACTGGCACAGATTTGAGTGGCTGCTGGGACTTACCTCAAGGGGGCAAATGTCCCCTTACCTCAAGGAGACCCCTCAGCAGCCAAACATCCCCTACAGGATATAGTAGTAGCCACACTTGTGCCGCTTCATTGCTGTGTGGGCAGTGGTGTCATCTACTCACCAGTAGACGGTTCGCTCGGCGGGAGTAGGGAGTGATTGACAGTCCGTCGATTCACTTCCAGTTTCTTTGCGCGCCCCGCGCGGCTTTCCCTCGCCTCGGAGGGGGCGCCTGCTCGCCCAGGCACCCGGCGCGCCCCCCCCACCCATCCCCCAAGGCGAGCAGGCGCCCCCTCCGAGGCGAGGGAAAGCCGTGCGGGGCGCGCGAAGAAACCGGAAGTGAATCGACGGACTGTCAATCACTCCCTACTCCCGCCCAGCGAACCGTCTACTGGGGAGTAGATGACACCACTATGTGTGGGGATTTAAATAGGATTAGGCTTCCCATTAAAATTTTGATAGTGGATATACTAAATCCATTTAATGTACTGCTGTAGTTGCATCTCATCATGTCTGCTTTTCTCCTTCAAAGAAGTTTTTCCAAAATTTCTGCTTGATGCTCAGGCCAGAGCAGAGCTTCCTGAGGCAGCATGCCAAATGCTGCCCTTCCTTACCTGATGATGTTTCATGCACCTACTCCCACTCTCTGGACTGAAAAAAGAAAGAAGTGGTTGTAATAGCATCTTGCCCATCACTTCTCATCTCTTCCATGCTTTCACTCCTCCTGTTCCTTTTCCAATTCAGGGGATTGGTGTGGGGAGGAGAAGGAACAGTGAGGACAAGTGGGCAGAAGGAGGAGACACCCCCCCTCCCACACCAATCTGTTGCCTGAGATGATGGCCTCAAATCAGCCTCATGGATAAGCTTGCTGTCTAATATTAGAGCCCCTTTCAAACAATTTTGATGACAGCGCTTCTGTTTTCAGCCCACTGTTAAGTAATCACTCTTCAAAACTTCTAATTGGAAAGTGTGACAAAAATGTGCAAAGAATGTTTCATTGTATATAAAGCAAGAACAGCCTTTAGGTGGTGGGAAAAGTAAAAATTGCTACAAATGCACTTGTAAGAGGATCATGAATCCAGATTGAGTTGTGTTGGCCATTTTCCAGAACTACTGCAGTCTGTCAGTATCAGAATTTTGCAGATTTATAGGATTATTGGCAAAAATGTCTCAACTGTATGCACGTACACACACACACACACACACACACACACACACCCTGTATATTCCTTGAGGGCGTTAAAAGATCCATTTGCAAATAATATTTTTTCCCACAACTAAGCTGACACTTATAACTACTTATTACAGTTACTTTAGTTGGGTTTTTTTGTTTTGTTTTTTATAATTAACTCTAGCACTGATGCTCTGGTTGCAATCCTATCCACACCTAGCTGGGAATAAGCCCCACTGATTATAATGGGACTGAACATAGGATTGGGCTCAGAGTATCTGCTTCTGATCTTGAGAACCCCTGGATTCTAGCATCCTACATTTGTCCTCTTTATACTGGCATTGATATGGAAATTTGTCAGCAGGTAGAATATTGTAATCTATATATACGCTTTCCTAGGGCTAGACTGTGAATGGGAGACAAATGTTGAGTTTGGGGTAATGATGGTTGCAGAAGCTTCTGGACTGCTGCAGTTGAATCAGCTCCTCTAGGAATGGGATATAAAAGAGTTGCAACTAAGAATGCAGTAAAATCTCACATGTTAAACTTTAAGAACATAAGAACATAAGAAGAGCCCTGCTGGATCAGGCCAAAGG
>JAJKFI010000008.1:29752100-29785364 GCA_029204185.1 Lerista edwardsae
CAGTTTAGGATTGCGCTCTGAGACTTGTCTAACTTACTTTCTTTTAAGTAGCTGCATTTCGAAAAAGCTTGACATTTTACCCTACCATTCATGTTGCACAGAATCATCAGGATTAGATGTGATAAAGCCAATCAAGAAATTGCACCAGGCTATTGAAGCTGAAGATGTATTTGCAAATCACATACTGTATATTAACCATGCAATCATGGTGATACGATGTTCTCAAACTGGGGCATAGCATTGCCGTAGCCAAAAAAAGTTTTTAAAAACATAGCCATTTCTAGTTTCATGACAAAAACCCGGAGTGGTCTTTTTTTTTTTTTTACTTTTTTAAACTGTTTGGAGACTTGGGGAGCCCTGCAGAAAGGTCTGCAGGCTCCCCAGACCCCCTATGAGGCTGGAGCTGTGTAGGGTAAGTAAAAAAAAAAACCTTTACCCCCGGCAGCAGTGCATACTCGGAACCACATTGTTGCCTTCTCCCCGCTCTGTAAGCACTTACCTCAGTTCTCAAACACCTAAGGAGCTAAAAAAGGCTGAGATGTTTGAGAACCTTTGTGAAAAGACATCATAAATTTTTCTGAAAAAAATATTTCAAACAAATGTTCATGACTGTTTTTAGAATGAGCCCATTTGTAACCTTTTCAACTCTTGGTTTTACAGAGATATGACAGAGGTAGTGCATATTAAAGACCGGAA
The DNA here is from genome assembly GCA_029204185.1 of Lerista edwardsae. Lineage (NCBI taxonomy): Eukaryota > Metazoa > Chordata > Lepidosauria > Squamata > Scincidae > Lerista > Lerista edwardsae. Next base: position 29,752,797 of record JAJKFI010000008.1, read on the forward strand.
AGAAGTAATTCATGAAATGAAATTTTCACCAGATGGCTGCTACCTTGCAGTGGGTTCAAATGATGGTCCAGTAGATATCTATGCAGTTGCTCAACGCTATAAGAAAACTGGAGAATGCAACAAGTCTTCTAGCTTTATCACTCATATTGACTGGTCTTTGGACAGTAAATTCCTGCAGACAAATGATGGTGCAGGAGAACGCTTCTTCTACAGGATGCCATGTAAGTTCTGAACATCTCTTGCAATGCAAAGAGCTGCTCCTGGGCTACTGTGGCTAACAGAGCAGTCCCATGCATGTCTGCTCGGATGTAAGCTCTACTGAGTTCAATGGGACTAAGGGTGCAATCCTAACCTGGAGTTAGGCTAGCAAAGTTTGGCCGGCACAAGGGCCACCGTAAAGCACATTTGGACCACTCTCGGAGTCAGGGAGGATGGATCACGTCTGTGTGCTGGCCTCTCTGACTCCAAAAGTTGTCCAAACATACTTTATGGTGGCCCTTGTACCAGCCAAACTGGTTTCTTCTGAGTAGACATGCATGCACTCTTAGTCATAGTTTCCCTACAAATTCAAAAGTTTACTAAAAATTCCAGGACTGGTACACTCTTAAAACAAACTCTACCATTAAAATGAAATACAACTTTCATTCAGAGTGGTTGTCCCTGGAAGAGATTGAATAATTGACAATATGCTACTCTTTTCATGGCACCCAAAATCTTCTGACTGAGGTGGCTACTTTATTCTGTCTTAATGGTGGACTAGGCTGGTTTTACCTGAGCAAACCCATACCAGGGGTCAGATACTTTGCAGATTGCAGGGTGGTGGGCTTGTGTGATTGGTCCAGGTGTTCAGATTTCAAATGAACAAGAGAAGAAAATGTTTAGACTTGGGCTGTTTGTGGATTAAAAGGGAAAAAAGAACTTGATCCTCATTATTTCTCAAGTTCAAGTGCAAGAGTCATTTTGAACAGAACGAGACATAACTGGTTGCTATTCTTATTTCCAATGTACGTTCTGTAGAGATGCCAAGGGATAAAACAACACCACTCATGAGTCCATAAAAAATCATAGCCAGCGGCATCTTTCAGTTTAATAGCAGAAATTCAGACAGTGTGTGATTCTTGTTTTTTTTCTATCTCTTTGGGTCCCATCGAAGACCTCTTTGGTTTCTTCATGGGCAGTCTGACACAAAGAGTCTCCTTCAATGTAGAAAGTGAATATTCCTGAAAAAAGAACATAGCCTCTCCTGAAACATAATGGCTTATTGACCTCATTGTTTACAGCTGGAAAACATTTAACCAGCAAAGATGAAATCAAAGCAATTCACTGGGCTTCGTGGACGTGTGTAACAGGACTGGAAGTGAATGGAGTCTGGCCAAAGTACAGTAACATTACAGACATCAATTCTGTGGATGGGAACTACAATAATGCAGTATTGGTGACTGGAGATGACTTTGGATTACTTAAATTGTTCAGGTTTCCTTGTCTAAAAAAAGGTAAGACAATGTATTTATTGCTTTCAATAAATACTGGTGGGTTGATGTTTCTTCAATTGTCAAATATGTTTTTGAATGAACTAAGACACACCTTATACATGTGTCTTAAAGAAACTAGAGGAAAGGCTCTATGCTGGTGTGAATAGGGATAGTTACCTGGAAGTCTGCTTGCTGTGAGGAGAGCTGATATTGCTTTACCAAGTAAAACATTCCTCCATGCTCAATGTGTATATTTGTAAATAAACAAAATAAACAGAAGTCTTTATTGGTCTCTCATCCTAGATACAGCTGAATCTGAAAGCATACCTCCTTGAAATGTTCACTGATTGGGAAATAATCTGTTCTAAAGACACCACTGTATTTAAAAATATTGTCATGTTTTTATGACATGTTTTTGGTCATTCTTTCCAAGACCTCAAAAGTTGAAGTTTCTGCCACAGAACTAAGCTATTTCCATCTCTAAAAGGTGCTTAATGCCAGGGATGTACCTAATCCACATGCTTCCCAGGGTCACAGGAAGATTTGCTGCCCCCCCCCAAAAAATGGGAAAATTGAATTTAATCTAATTAATTCATTAATTAATCACATCAATTAAACAGTTAAACTTTTGTAGCTTATAGTAACAATAGCAAGCTTTGTACTGTTCGTTTCTAGCTTGCTATTATTATAATAAGCTACAAAAGTGGGGGATTGCCTCAAAGTAGGGATAACAATCCATTATGTGGTAAAATCATGGTTTCTGCTTGATGCAACTGGCCCCTTTTTATTTTTCAAAATAAAATTTCCTGACCCCAGTGGGGTTTCAGACCTGTTCACTTATTAATTTACAGGTATTTATGCACTGCACCATTGAAGCCCCTTATGAGTACCTGAGCAAAGAGAGGGTATATAGCCAGAAAAAGGCAGAGTTTTCAACAGAAGCTGTTTAGCTAAATTTATTTAATTAATTTAGCTAAAATTTATTTTTTTAAGCCTCAATACACACAGCTGCAGTGTTAAAAATGCTGTTTTGGCCAAGACACTACCAAACGCTTGCATTCACATTTCTGATTAGCAAGGAGATCCTATTGATAGCAATATTGAGCCCATTATAACTTATTGTCAAACCTTCGACTATAAAGAATCAATTGTGAAGTGATCTGATTTGATTCAATGGGTTCACTTCGCATAGTCCACTGTATTATATTGTGAACAGAATATTTAGAATTAGAGGTTGACCTGACCTAGAAGCGTTCCATATCCAATCAAAAACTGGACTTGGACTGGGAGTTGGTCAAGGTCTGGTATGTCCTGTAAAACAAAACAAAGTGGGCTAAGTTCAGCCTTCATGATGTCTTTCATTACCAACCAGCTATGGCCTGAAGGTTCCTTTACAGGAACCAGTCTCTAGTTCAAAATATCAGTAAGTTACGGTTTTTAACTTTTTGTTTTCAATTCGTAATTACACATTCTTTTACAGCTGTATTCCAATTAAACAAATAGAAACTTGTAATATATTCCTGCTTTAAGTTGGGCTCACAATGCAATCAAATCACTTTACAATGAACTCTGTGGCAAAACAAGCTTTACTGTATGATAGGTTATTCATTGTACAGTGGGCTTATTTTTGCCACCAGTGGAACAGAATAGAATAATAGAATTCTGTTCCACCAGTGGAACAGAATAGATAAGCCAATCCATGATTTCACATGTTTGGTAGCACCTCGGCCAATAGTGTTTGACATAATGGCTCTGTGTGTTTAAGGAAATAGAGGTGGTAAAACAAAGGTTTTGAAGGAGCTCTCAGCTTGTTGTACTGCTTTAATATAACAATGTTCCCTACAGAATAAAACTTTGTAAATAACTTGGTAACTTCTGAATTAGTACCATAGCTTGTTTCCTGAACAATGTTATGAACATGGCAGCCAGCTGCCATGCTAAGAGCTGAAAGAACAGTGGACCCCTGATTTACAATGGCAATCCATTCTGGAGTCATGATTGTATTATGAAAAATTATAATGTAAATCCAATAACGCATTGGTTTTGGGGAATTGGTTCCAAGACTTCAGTTTATGCCACAGCTTAGCATGGCAGCTGGCTGCCATGTTCATAACATTGTTCAGAAAACAAGCTATGGTACTTGTTTTGGTCCTATGGTATATACTTGTTTTATGGTACTAAGGATATTGAGCTCCCTCTGTCAGTCTGAGGTCTGTTGGCTATCAACGTGTTTTTCTATCACTGTCTTTTCAATTACTTTATAAAACAGACTTTGCAGTTACAAGGAGAAAAGCCTTTGGCTGCAACTTACAGTAGCCTTCCATTTTTTGATTTGTCTCACTGTAGTGCCACATAATTGACATTAAAAACCTTCAGGGGTTCAGCTTCCAAAAAATGTACAGTCAAACGCATGTAGAAGAAAAACAAAACTCAAGCATACCAGTAGACATCCAAATACCATGATCTGTGTAATATGCTCAGCTGAATTTCCTCATCCTGTACTTTGTCTAGCTAGCTAGTTTAGAGCCATGGTCTAGAGGCATGGTCTCCCATGCGAGACGATGCATGGAAGGAGGGGGGTCCCATATCTTAAAAATTATATCTGAATACCAAATGCAAGGGAGTAGCAATAGGGTAGAGTTATTTTGTTGTCTTGTGTGCTCCCAGAGACATCTGGTAGGCCAATGTTGAGATATGAGAAGCTGGACTAGATGGGCCATTTTCAGGGCTCTCATGTTTTTATGTTCTGTTCAGTATTCAGGTTTATCAGTTAGATACCTTTAAAAAGATTAGTTTCCTTTTAAACTTAATGGCATCAGTTCCTTATTTCTCTACATCTTCATAGTTGCTGGTTGATTTCTGCCCTATGAATTTGTCCCTCTTTCATCTTGAAAAAGAGCACAAAAATAGTTACAAATTTGGTTTTGTTGCTATCTAAGCATGTTTAAACTATCCTATAAGTGTTCTGCATCCTGATCTTTGTGCTTTGTGTTAAACTAGTTGTGTACAAGGAAATGTTTTTTTCAGTTGAAAGATCAAATTTGACAAAGCAATAATGGAGAATGACAAATAAGTAGTGTCTAAAATTTATCTTTGCCTTGAGCTATACGCCTGTATTAATAGGAAAACAGTAGATCTGTTTAATTACAAACACTGGTTAATATTAGAAATGTGATATGGAATCACAAGATGCATCCTGTGCTATGTGTATTGACTTGCACAAAGAATTGATAGAAACTATCTAGAACTAGTGTCTCACATGATTGCAGCTGCATGGATAATATATGTAGAGTGGAAAAAATAAGATAAAAATGGACTGAAGTATATGAATGTGCTGTTCTGATAAATACACTGATAGCTACACTGATAAATTATGTAAGGGAAGATAATGGTTTTAGTGAAATGGAAAATGGCATCCTGTTTATTCAGAAAATAAAGCACCTTTCTGTAAATTTCAACCATGTATATAATTTATTGTAACACGTTGTGAATATAGTATTCATTTTTATAATAATAAATAAATCTACATTTTTTTCTGTGGATTCTAAAATAAGTTTTATTTTCAATTTTTAAAAAAATTATAGGAGCTAAATTTAGAAAATATGTTGGCCACTCTGCACATGTTACTAATGTCCGTTGGTCACATGACTTTCAATGGGTAATAAGTACCGGAGGTGCAGATCACTCCGTTTTTCAGTGGCGCTTTATTCCAGAAGGTTTACCAAATGGAATCCTTGAAACAGCCCCTCAAGGTAATAAAAATAAAACATCTATTCTCACAAGTATTGAAAGAGATTGTCGTTGAAAAGAAGGCTTTGATGAATGCAACGGAAACTTAATTATTATCCTCCAGAATATTTGACTCTAATGTGTGCATTACTTTAATCCAAGCCCATGTTGCCTCAGGCATGGTTTACTCATTTAATACATGAGCAGGATGTATGCTGCTTTGTGTCAGAGACTACTCACGTATTAAATCCATAGCTTTTGAAAATAATCTCAGATGGAAGAAACTGGCAGAAGTGCAGAAATGTACAGATAGAGCCAATAAGGAAACCCATTTTCACAATTAACTGAAATTACTTATTAATAGCTTATGAAAAGTCATCTTAGGAGTTTTATCAAACTTGTGTGCCTTTAGGGCCAGTGTGGTGTAATGGTTAGAGTACTGAACCAGGACAGTGATGGCAAACCTTTTGGGCTTGGTGTGTCAAAACTTAGGAAAATGCTTAACTCGACTCTGCTGGCATGTCAATCCCCCTCCCAAACAAAAGAGAAACAGTTCTTTACCTTCATTTATTTAAACAAAAAGTACAGTCCAATCATGCGTGGTGCTGTGTATTATAATTATAAATTATATGCAATTATAAAGAAACATCAAATAATTGCAAAAATGAAATATGCGTAAAATAAAACTCAATTTTGTCAGGAATTGGTGAACACTGGTGTGTCACCCCAAATGTTGTGGTGTGTCACTTTTGACACACGTGTCATCGGTTCGCCATCACTGGACTAGGAAGATCTAGGTTCAAATCCCTGCTCAGCCCATTCGGCTTGCTGAGTGATCTTGGCCAGTCACTATCTTTCACAGAGTTGTTATGAGGATAAGAAGGAGGGAGGAGCCATGTATACCACTATGAGATCTTTGGAGAACTGGAGGCATAGAAATATGAATAAGAAGTATGCAGATGAGATGTCATGTGGATAATTTCATTGTGTGGAAAGATTTTCAAATTCCTCTGCCTTTTGAAAAATTCATATGCAGTTTTATGTGCAGATCATGAGCCTGATCTACACACTACATACTCATAGGGCATGAACTCATGTGTCCACAGAAGGGGATTATGATTGCACTCCATGAAGGGTGTACTTCCCAGTTTCAGAAAATAAAGCACTAACCTAAAGGAACTAACCTCCTGACTGGCCGTTGAAATACTCATGAACACAGAGGTCCACACATATTCCAGCATATTCCAGCACAAATTCCAGCATAATTATTTACATTGCAGAATCTGTTGGTAACTTCCATATAATCTTCCTATCCTTGGATTCCTGGGCTGCAAATTACTTGGGGGGGAGAGAGAAAATTGTTCTATGGAGTCCCCTTCCCAAAAGTGCGGCAACACCTACAAGTGGTTGGATCATGCTCCATGTGTTAGTTTCTGGGTACAAGACTGAACTAGAAGTGCATAATACACATGCATTGAATACATGCTGTGTGTAGCAAGCTACCGTACATTCATTATCTGTTCTTGTTGTTATTATTATTCTTTAGTGAGCATTGTATCTTTACTATTCATTACTGTTGGTTTGGGTTATGTAACTGTACTGCACATGAGAGTTTTTAAGAATTAATCACCCATGCTTAAGGTATTCAAATACTCAGCAATTATTCAGGGTACAAACACCAGGTTCTTTTCCAAGTTCTCTGTGCATCCTTTAATCTGATTATCTGTAATATGTGCATTGATGTCAGTTGACAGAGATCCTGCTATACTTGTGCAAACCTTTGGGAATTAACTATGGAAAGAAGTATTTATAAATAGCTTTGAGAACCAAAAGAGCAGTAGATAAGTAAATACATGTACTGTCAATACCAGTGCTGTGGGCAATTTATTGAATGCATGCTACTATTTTGCAATTCATAAAATTATCTGAAATTACTGCTGTGGGCAATTTATATTAGAGGGTGTTCATCTTTGAGATGTGGGGCAATATAATGAGCTTATTGGAGGGCATTTGGAAAACTACTTTGGTGGTACTTGTGAATATTGATCACAATCCTAAACAGTTACATGCATGATGAGAAGAAAATCAAATACACAGCCAAAGACATCTTTGAGGTTCCTACTGTTGTGGTTCACACAACTGAACAGGCAAGCCAACTGTAAACAAAAAAAAGGGTGTAGCTTTCTAGGATTGTGATCATTATGGAAAAGGGAAATAAAGGGAAATTGAATGCACAAGGTCACTGAAATGAAGGAAATGCTTATTCAGCCCTTTTCTTGATATTCATCTTTGACTGGGATCAGTTAACTATGTTTCTATATAGAATTAGAAAAAATTCAGTGTGATCTTAAATTTTGGATAACACAACTGTTTTGAGGTTTTGCACTCATTATTTCTGGGAGTATTATTTTAGTTTTTTAAATTTTCTTTTGATAGTTAATGTCATTTCGTGTTTTTCCCTTATGCAGAAGGTGGCATAGATTCACACAGTGAAGAATCAGATTCTGATTTATCTGACGTGCCAGAGTTAGACTCAGATATTGAGCAAGAAGCTCAAATCAACTATATCCGACAGGTGAGCAACATGAATAAATAGTGGTATTAGATGCAGCAAGCTGAAAATCCATCATAACACATTTAGCTGTGAGGTTTTTAATTTTGACAACGGAAAAGTTCAATGAGAATTATTGAACTAGACAGTTTGAAGTGAGATACTTTAATGCATTTAAGGGAAATTAAAGCTAAGATTTTGAACTTGGGCATTTTAAACTGTATTAATTTAAAATATTTTTTCCATCTTTACAAAAACGTATAAGGATATACATACACAGAAATTATAATAGGAAAACCTGCCTGTCGGGATTTGGATGCTGTTGGCTGCTGTTAGTAATAGGGAGAGATGTGAGAGCAATGGTGATGGAATAGGAAAAAATCAAAGGTTCTGCGGAGAAACGGTTAGAGAGATTAAGCAAGTCGATTATTGCCCAGAGATCACTTCTTGAGGAACAGAGTCGAATGAATGCATTTTCTGTTAGTGCTTTAGGGACAAAAAGGGAAACTAAAGTGGTGTATGGAAAATGGAACTACTCTCTTTTTTACCTTCTAGTACTTCATGGGAATAGTATGGTGATATTTACAAAAATCTCCAACAGTTTAGAACCTTGAAACCTTCCTCCACAATGCAGAGGCTTATTTTTGAGTTTTCTAGTAGATTAAACTGTTGTCACAATGTCTAACTTCATACAGCTTTAGCAGCTGTGTTTTTCATAAGCATGATTTTAGCTGATTTGCATATATAATATGCATATATCTGGGATACATGTTAACAGTGTAGCTCCTTCTCTATGGTCCTGAAACTTTTACAGATCACTTAAATCTCTTGCAATTATTGTATATGTCACCAGAACTTGTTGAAGAAATCAATTCATAATCCTCAGATGATCTAACTGTATTTTATTAAAAACAACATTTGAGTTGGTAGAATAATATGAGATGTCTTAGGGTACAATCCTAACCTGAAGTTAGGGTGGCACAGCTAGGCCAGCAAAGTTTGGCTGGCACAAGGGACACTGTAAAATATGTTTGGACCACTCTCGGAGTCAGAGAGGCCAGCACACAGACGTGCGCCATATACCATGAATCCAAGAGTGGTCCAAACGCTCTTTACTGTGGCCTTTGTGCCAGCCAAACTTTGCTGGCTTTACTGTGCCAGCCTTACTCCAGGTTAGGATTGCGCCCTCACTATTAAAACCATATCTCAGGAGATAATTGACTGATTCTGTAATTATATGGTATCCATAAAACAGAGAAATCAACTTTCTCTAAAAAGCTGGCTTTGTAATGCATTTTAGGATGACACTAATTTCATAAATTGCTAGGCATGCTGGTGGCAAACATAAGTAACATGAATGACAGGACTAGGAATATATAATTCAGTGAAATTGTTGTTCTTTAGGTTTACAAAGAAGATCTACCTCAGCTGAAACAGCAAAGCAAGGAGAAAAACCATTCAGTGCCCTTCCTTAAAAGAGAGCGAGCCCCTGACGACAGTTTAAAGCTGCAGTTTATACATGGGTATCATAACTTTTCAGAATTGACTGAGCTTGTCTTTTTGCTTTCATAGACTGCATTTTACAGGAAAAGGTAATCTATTCTTGGGAAAATCAGAAAGTGTCTCTAAGAGCCCAATCCTATTGGTGTGCTGTGCCACTTGTGTTCCGGCAGAACAGCGTGCTTTATGGCTGTCACAAATGGTGACACTCCACAGTACACTGCTGGGCCGCTGCTGCAAGAGGCAAATGGCCATGCGCCAGCAGCCCTCCAAGCACCCATGGCTCCAGTAAGTCAGTGTGAGAGGCCGGGATGGGTGGAACATGGCAGGGAGAAGGTGGAATGGGGCAGTGAGGGGCCAGATCAAGGCCAGGAAGATGACTGTAGCAGCAGCAGCAGCAGTGCCACTGATGTCCTACATACCTCCTTCCCGACCTCAATCTGCCTTCCTGGTCCACTCAGACTGCATATACCTTCTGATTTTTTTTTAATTCATTTCAGTTACAGAGGCTATGACTGTCGAAACAACTTGTTCTACACTCAAACTGGGGAGGTAGTTTACCATATTGCTGCTGTTGCTGTTGTGTATAATAGACAACAACACACCCAAAGACTCTACCTTGGTCATGATGATGATATCCTCAGCTTAGCCATCCATCCAGTGAAAGACTATGTTGCTACTGGTCAGGTGAGTGATAAGGCTAGCAAATCAGTTATGATGGATTTGTCTGTTTACTGTTTTTACCATTTACTGTACACTGTAGCAAGCCCTTTTTTGTAGCATGTAGCTAATACGCCTACCTTTTTGGGAATGCTGTGATTCCAGCTGCAAGACTGTAGATATTTACCTGAGAGAAGTTAAATTGAACTCCGTGTGACATGTGCCAGGCCAGCTGAGCTGTGCTGCATCCTAACCAAGCAGCAGCTTAGCGTGGGCAAGGGGACAAATGTCCCCTTTCCCTGTGGTAAGCCGCATGCAGCCTAATAGGACTGCTTGGATCTGCGCCGGCAAAATAGGCCAGGAGCGGGGAATATCAGGCTCCAAGACAATGTGCCTTTTGTATCCCCCCCCCCATGACATCTGGGACAAAGGGATGACTAAGTGTCCCAAAGTGACCACCAATCCTTGTTCCAAGAAAGTGCACCCCTTTTGCATGTTGTCTCAGAACCCATTTACCTTCTTCACCCCAGAAGACATGTTTTGGAAATGAGGCATGGGTCTCAGCTCTCCCTTTCTCTCCAGTGTGACTGCAGGAAGAGGGGAAGAAATTGGGGTCAACAATAAATTTATTGCAGGGGTAAAAAAGGTGGGTAAATATATAAGATAACTCTTTATTTTCACAATTCCTTGTGCTCCTTGCTTGATTTTGTATTGTGGTAGCATCTGATGTCTAAATGTAGACTTGTAATGGTAATCTTGTAGTCATCACTGCTCTGGCAGTAATTGTCCATACTAGATGAGCAGCTGGCCAGACCCACTAGTCTACCCACCCATGAAATGCAGGGTCTTCTGAGTTGTAGGACAAATTACATGTTTTGCTCTCTGGTTAATTTTTATATTCACCTGCAATAATGAGAAACAAAACGACATGAAATGAAATACAGAGGTTCAGTTTGGGAACATTCATTGTTATTGATGGTTAGACATCCAAGAGTATAAACCATGGGATCAATTTGATTTAGTTTGGCAAGTAGGAATGAAGATAATAGTATATGAATCATCAGAATGATAGTGCTGGTCAAAGGATCACCCCAAAATAGAATGCAGAGAGTAGAGCAGAAGTGCTTAAAGGCAAGAGCTCAGTGGAGCAAAAGCCAAAACAGGACGAGAAAAGCAAAGTACTGAAGAGATAGTAAGAGCTGCAGGAAGAAAAGCAGAAACGGGATGAACTGAGGATGATTGAAAGAAAAAGGTTGCAGCAGTCAGTGCTAACAAATGCTGCCAATGAGCCTGCCCCCCCTCCTGGACCTGATCTGCCCCTTCTGCCCTGCCCCTGCCCCCATCACTGGGTCATTTCTCCTGCCCCGGCTCCTGTATGTCCTTCCTCCACCGTCTCCTGCCTCTCCTACCACCTTACCTTCAGCAATGGGAGGCTCTAGATCTGGTCTTCCCGCCAGTGTTTCCAGCAGAGCACCACTGTGTGTCCTGCTGGAGTTGCAACTGCAGTCAGTGCCAGCAGAAGTGGTGCACCGACATCACCCATCCCGGATAGGATGCTTGTGTAAGAAGAATCCTTGGCCCTGTGGGATGGGTTACAACAAAAGAAAGCCAAGGAGAAATACTTGAAGGGAAGAGCATGAAGTGCTAGATGATTTAGGGCTAGGTGACTGAAGAAAGATGTAAAAGAGGAATAGGGGAATGGAGCAGAGAAGTGCCAGGATGACAGCTCTAGCAAGGTTTATAAGCCATACCTCATGAATCTTAGATCACAGATTAGAATTCTCCAAGCTAGCTGAGTTTGCCATGAGCGGGAAGCTTCAATCAACATCTGAGAAATCAAGGTAAACCTCATTTAGGAGACACCTGGCTGAGAAAATAAGCAAGTTCTTGCTTGTGAAAAGCAAGCAAGTTATTTAGCATTGATTCTAAAAATAATTACTGTCTGGTTTTTATGATAGCTGCTAAGATCAATACTTTCTTTTAGGTTGGGAGAGATGCTGCTATTCATGTTTGGAATACACAGACACTTAAATGTTTGTCACTTCTTAAAGGCCAGCACCAAAGAGGAGTGTGTGCACTGGATTTCTCAGGTAAGCGGCTGTCACCTGAAATCAGAATAGAAAATTAAACCAATCAGCCTTCATGCAAACTTAAATCCTTTCCACAGGGTTGTGTTTGCTCTGTTGGAGTCCTTCCTCGCATAATTTTCACCTCTCTCTTTTTAACATTGGGAAAAGTGGTAGGCCGCAGGAAGCTCTAAATGTTCTATATCCTGGAAACTGCTAAGGATTTTTGAAACTTGCTTTTTAAAATGTTGGAAATTGCTTTTGCACAGCTGATGGGAAATGCTTGGCATCAATTGGGCTAGATGATAACCATAGCATTGTACTCTGGGACTGGAAAAAAGGAGAAAAGATGGCAGCAACCAGGTAAGACTCTTCTCCCATTGACATGATAGCTTGCGTTATATACTTGTACTTATACAAGTCAGAATTTTAGAATGCAATTTCTAGGGCTAAAAGAAAATCAGATATACCTCATACAATGCTCTTTATCCATGAAGGGGATTGGAATCACTGCCCATGCATCCAACCTCTACACATTGTTCAGAATGCCTGCACAGCACCCCATGCACAGAGTTGAGAATTCTCTGGTCAGCGTACTTCGTAGCCTTGTTTATACCTGCAAAGTGTGGAGGCTGTGAATTCATGTTGGTGGAGAGCTTCACTTCTGTACTTTGCAAGTATGAACTGTGCTTGTGGTTTTTTTTTTAAGTACTGCTCTTATAATATCCATCTGTGCACTTTAGCCTTTATGCACTAAAGGGCACTTTATGTAAGGTGCATTTATGTACTTTATGTAAGGTGCATTGGTCATTCTGACCAATAAGTGAAAGTTGGGTTGACAGACAGGGAAATGCGTCCCCTCATCATCATGATTTCTCCCTTCACACACTCTTCTTATAGTAAAACATCGTGCCCTTGTTAGGACATTTGTGGATTTGGTTAGCTTGATGCATTGTAATCTTCATGTCATGGCAAAATGGAGCCTTATATTCTTCTGGTCCTTTGACTCTGCATTGTCAGAAGCATTTAATCAAATAAGCTATGTATATTCACCCTCCTGCTGTATAGGGTAGAGTACAGCTGGAATGGAAATTCCTTCTAGAGAGCATCTGTTATGCAATTTCAGTGGGATTTTCATTTGGTATAGACTTTAAAGTTTCTATGGCTACTTCTGCCCAGCCACTTTCCTGCCCCTTACACTTAACTTCACTATTCTAAACTCAAATAAAAATTGTCTAAAGATTTTTTTCCCTTTCATTTGCTGTCTGGAGCTTAGCTGCTAACCCAGCAATGGTTAAGAAACTTTTTTTTTTGAGAAATTTGGACAAGTATCAGCTTGGTTACCATTTCAGCTATTAAATCGCAATTAAAAAGTAAATGAATTGCACATGGCAATGCATGGGAAAATCACGGGTCTCCGTCATTTCTCTGACCACATTAAAATTAGGGAGGGTTTTAAAAATATTTGTGAAAGGTCTTAAGATAGCTACAGCTGCATCCAGCAGTAACCAGGCAGCCGCCAGAGGTCCTCCTTGACTCTCCACTGGCTGTTTTGCCAGCGGAGAATCAAGCAGCCCCATGTCAGGCTGCCTGGCACGAGGTGGGGAATAAGATCCAGCATTGAAGGTCACCGCTGGTCCTACCACTGCTCCACCCCTCCCCATACCACGTTCTGTCCTCCCCACCTGCCTGGAAATCATGCGCTGCTGGCGAAATTAAAACTCACTGCTCACCGGCTCCATTGGGGGCACCTCTAGGCATGCAGGGACTGCACTGGGCCAGCGCAGGGGATAACGGCTTACCACCAGTTCTGGAGGTGCCTTATAGCACCTTTACAACAACAGTGTGGGTGGTACTTTGTACGACCCATGCTGCGCCCAATAGGATCAGTCCTTTTGCAGAACTGAGCATGTCAAGTCCCAGAACCCAGACAAATGTAACATGAATTAATGAAGAAATAGCTGTGAGACCGATTTCTGTTACTTTAATTGTTCTTTGAATTATTGCTTTAATTTTTGCCCTTCTAATTAGCCTGCTAATGAGTTTCAATTACCTATTACAGACCTTCCAGTCCTCCTGAGACTGCTTAAATATTTAATAACTGCTTGCTTAGTGGTTTATATGCTGCCCTTTATGGTTCTCTTAACCTGCAGTCCTGTGCACACTTTCCTGGAAGTAAGTTTAATTGAACTCAGTGGGCCTTGCTTCTGAGTAGATTGTGCGTTTAATTAGTTTGTCCTCTTTCCCTTTCCCCCATGTTATGTCTTGGACTGAAAAGTGTAGGTATTTCTTCTCTACCTCTTATGAATTACTTCTTAACCCTTTGCTGGAGACTGTTCCTTTATGTGTGTTGAATCAGGCTAGATTCTTTAATCTTTATTCAGAGTGGGGGAGAATCTGTAAGAATGCCTTAGTATCCTTCTAATATTTAGGTCTAATGCAACAGCTTTCTTGCTTAGCAGGTGTATAGATGCTGGCTATAGCAGTGATTTACCATTTTTTTAAATCTCATGGCACACTAACAAGGTGCTAAAAGGGCACACCATCGGTTTTTGGACAATTGGCAAGGCACACTGCCCAGATGGCTGGCATCTCACATCCCCCAATAGCCCTATTCATGAATGACCCTCCTCCAATTCCCATGGCACACCTCCAGTTCCATGTTGTGGACCATTCATGGCACACCAATGTGCCATGGCACAGTCGTGGAAATTACAGGGCTACAGACTTCTGAGGCAATGATTCCCAGCTCAATCCTAACCTGCATTAGAGCAGGCAGGCCAGCAGGCCTGCGCTGTATCCTAATGCAGGCTGGGAGGCAGCTGGAGCTTACTTCAAGGCAAGGGGATATTTTCCCCTTGCCCTGGGATAAGCCCCAGCCAGCCCTATGGGGCTGCTCAGATCTATGGCAACAAAATAGCAGGCATAAGTCCAAGCAGCCAGGAGCAACCTAGATTGGGGCTGCTCAGCCCGGAGATGGGGGGTTGGATACGGCCTAACAGCCATGTGCATGCTTGTGCATCTTCTGGTTTGGCTTCCTTGGATATTACATATGTGCATGAACTTATGCAAACTGGCCTGCTGAGGATCAGGTGAGGGACTCAAGTTGATCTTGGGGTAAATATCAGCTAGGGAACAGTGAGATTTAGATGCATTAGGGAATTAATTTGCTTCTAAGTTTGCCTTTAATACCTGCTTGGATGTTTGCTAAGATCCAGACCTGGGCACTTTTGCCATTTTTGAAGCCTTGTACTGCAGCAGTTCCCAAAGTGGTAGATCATGACCCACCATAGGGAGCAAGAACTGTGTCATTCTCCCTTAAAAGGAGTGGCATAGTAATGGGTGTTCCCATAGCGTTGTAGCAGTCACAGCACCATGGGAACCCAGGGGCTTTTCTTCTTACCTGGGGAGTTGCACTGGCCTTGGGGAGGGTCCAGGAGGATCACAGCCCCCTCTGCAGGCCTTCCCAATGCTAGAAATAGCTCCCTTAGGGGAACAGAGCGGACTTCCAGTTTTCGTGTGAAAACAGTTTCTCAGGGTCTTGCGAATCATCTGTGATATGCGGACCAAGGGTTAGGAACCACTGCATTCAAATAAGCATGTGTACAACATCTAGTCTGTCCCTAAGGCTAACCACCCATTTCTTCACAAAAAACAACTGTGTGGGAACTGATCCAGATCACGAGTGTGATACATTGAAGGGGGCTGAACCTTTTTCACCCATGCCATTTTCTTATCATGAACCTTCCACCCCACCCCAGTGCTTGGTGCTTGTCACACACTTTTAACATAACATCTTCTTTGGTTCTTCATTTCTAATACTTGAAGGTAACTTCAGTGTAGTATTTTTTTGTAGATAATTAACACACATTGCAGTGCTCCAAAATCTCCAGTAGTACAAATTGTGGATCCTTAATTTTTCAATTCATTACAGGGGTCACAAAGACAAGATATTTGTAGTGAAATGCAACCCTCATCATTCTGATAAACTGGTAACTGTTGGAATAAAACACATCAAATTTTGGCAACAAGCAGGTACTGTATTGTGTTAAAAGTTATTTCCTCATCAAGGTCCATTACATACTGTTCAAAGCACTAGCCATCTCATCTGTGCTTTGCCATTCTCCCACCTTCAGTCATTGCTATGCTTGTACTCAGGGTGTAACAATAGACCTAGTGTACTCTCAAATATTAGGTTTTCAGTAAAGTTTTAAAAGAACCATATTTATGGGAATCACTACTAGGAATCTGCTGATGTGACTAGATATGTTGCGTCCCACCTTAAAACCCTCCACATGATTCCATCTCTCAAAGCACATTTTTGAATCTAGAGTTTCTATCGGTGGCATTCTGGGGGGGGGGGAGGTTAGCATCCAGGGGCGCACATCCAGGGGTGCTGCCCCCCCACCTAGGGGTGCCACCTCCTGTGCCTGCTGCCTGCCCCTGAGGTGTTTTGGCAGCTGGGAGGCCACGTGCTACCTCAGAAAGCTGAAAATAATCACTTCCAAAAATTGAAGATTTTCGACCTTCTGAAGGCCTAAGAGGCAGGGAAGCCATGCATAATCCCCTCAGCCCTTAGAAGTCCTTCTGAGGCCTTCTAGAGACCGAGAACCTGGTTTTCAGCCAAAAGTGAGGGTTTTTGGCCTCCGGAAGGCCTGAGGGCCAGGGAGGCTGCTCATGGCTTCCCCAGCTCTCAGAGGACCCTCTGGGGGCTACTCTCCTAATCCTCCAAATAGAGGAGGGCAGCCCCTGGAGTGGCATGGGGGACGATTTTACCACCCCTCTCCACCTGGCACCCAGGGACATTTGCCCCCCTGACGTCCAGGTAAGCCACTGGTCTCTCTAATACCACTGAGTGCAATTTAGGGAGCTGCTAGTTTTGTTTTTGTTTGCTTGCTTGATTTAATCAATCAATCAATCAATAGTATTTATATACCGCTTTTCAACACAAAGCTCACAAAGCGGTTTACAAATAGTAATAATAATGTTAAATGGTTCCCTGTCCCAAAGGGCTCACAATCTTAAAAAAAAATGCAGAACACCACCAGCAACAGCTACTATAAAAGACACTGCGCAGGAGTGAAGAGGGACATACGCTCTCCCCCTGCTAAATATAAGAGGAACACCACTTGAAAAAGTGCCTCTTGCCCAGTTAGCAGGGGTCTTACCTGCTTTTAAAAAAAAAAAATTCCCAAGTAGACAGTTTTAAACATTATTGTTGGTTAAACTTCATGCTCTTGGGTTTCAAAATTTCTTCCTGCATAAAACACAGTCCAAACCGTGTTCAGTCTTCCTTGAAAGTAACACCTTAATACAGCCAGTGTGGCATAATGGTTAAAGTGCCTGATTTAGATGTGGGAGTCCCTAGATCCTATCTCCACTGTGAAGCTCACTGGGTAGCCTTGAGGCAGACCGTCTCTCTCAGCCTAACCGACAGTAACCTACATGTTACTGGGCTCTTATGAGAATACAAGGAGAGGGAGGAACCATAAGCACTGTCCTGAGCTTCTTGGAAGAAAGGGTAGTACATGAATGCAGTGCAATAAATGATGTCTCTGTCTTCACTGTTCAGGTGGTGGCTTTACCTCCAAACGTGGAATCTTTGGAAATATTGGGAAACAGGAAACCATGATGAGTGTTTCCTATGGGCGAATAGAAGACCTGGTGTTTTCTGGATCCGCAACAGGAGATATTTACATCTGGAAAGATATTTTGCTGCTGAAGACAGTAAAAGCTCATGATGGGCCCGTATTTGCCATGCATGCCTTAGACAAGGTGCATCTAATGCTGTCATTTGTTTCTTCTTTGGCTTGGGGATTCCCTTTTCACAGCACACCCTTTGTATAACTGTTATTTCAGCTTTGCATATTTGGGGTTAAAGGTCCAGAAAGCTATATCTGAGGCAAATGAATAAGAAATTGGTGGTGGTAGTAGGCCTATTCATAAACATGTGGGAATGGCCTTGCTGGATCAGAGCACAGGTCCAAGAAGCCTGGTTCCCTGGTAGAGGCAGGCCATTCTCTTCCTTCAGGGAAGACAATAGGCAGGGCCAGCTGAAAAGGCGGGCACTTCCTCCCGCGCGCAGGAACCTGTTCCCAGATTGTTCCTGCCTCGCAGTGAGGTCGGAGGTCCCAACTGGACAGACTGAGGATAGGTAGACTATTTGTTACCAGCATCTCAAATTCAAACTTGCATTACATCTGAATGCTGAGGTTTTATTCCTAGCTAATGATGGCCCATGGCCTCCATGAATTTGTCTAATCTTTAAAACAAAGAAAAACATCCAAGCTGATGGCCATCACGGCTTCGTTTGGCAATAAGGGCTAAATTTATATGTGACACCAAATGCATAATTGTGTAGTAGGAGCTTGTGAGTTGTGAGTTGTGAGTAGGAGCTGCATGGGGCTACAATTTGGCCTAAAGCCTGAAGTCCTTCCTATGAGTTTTCTGCATAGGGAACACATTGTATGCAATAGATTCTCCTCTATCCTATCTAGACAATAGATTCTCCATCCAACAAACACTTTTCTTTGTGCTTTTCTGTACCTTCATCAGCTCTACAATAACTTTTAAGGTATGGTGCAATCATTTAGTGAATCCAGGACTTTTCTTTTTGTCACTTCCTGAGTTTCTGTCTACCTGGTCTAGGTTATTTTAGTCCCACTTTATTTAGATTCTGTGTTTGTTTAGATTCCTGTCTCCAGATCATAATCAGTTTTTTAATAAGGGGGATGATAGTACGTCCTCATGGATTGGATTGGTTTTGCAGGGAAAGCTGTAATTTACTTATAGATAAAACTTTATCTAGTGGATTTTAACTGGCCCACTGTGTTGTTGTTGCTGAATTCTACCTTAAAGGGCTTTGGCCTTCTATCTAACAGTGTAAATGTGTCTCCCAAGAACACTCATTTCCTTTTCCCAGTGTCATTGAGACTCACATTAACATGTACCATACTTTCTTCAAGAAACTCTTTGGCTGCAATTCTACGCTTACTTTCCTGGGAATAAGCCCCACCACAATAACTACAATAGGACCTATGGCTGTCAGACTACTTAATGTTTTGTAAGGTTTATGACCTTTGTACTGGCAAACAAACGATCATTCTTCAATATTATCAGGCCTGCAGAATACTGTGGAAATTTAACTTGTGGCCTGAGAGTTGGAATATGTACATTGCAGCATCTCTGCTTTTCAAGGCCTGACATTTTAGAAAGTGTATGTTAGAAAACTGAAATTGCAAGGGCTTATTGAAGGGATAGGATTATATATTTATATTTATAATTACAGCTGGAGGAGGTGTTGTCCTGGATAGGAGTTCTAGTCTGTTAAAGACAGCTGGGGTGGTGATCCCTCCTTAAAACTTTCCAGTCTTGACCTTACATACTCCCTGCTCTTCTCTCTGGCCCAAGCCGCTTGGCTCCACTGAACATCTTTTTGGGTGATAATATTTTACACAGATGTTAAAAAATACGCCATTGCACAAAGACTCTCTCGGTAAACTTTAAGAGTTCATGATGAGAACATAGAAAAAAAGTGGGCGGGCAGTTGCATAAGAGATAAAATTTCAGCAACGTCAGCTTTTCTCATCATCATAGCAGGAGAAGCTGCACTCAGTCAAATTCTCCTTTCTAAGCAGTTGTTAAAGGCTCAGGACTCTTATACCAAATGAATCTGGCATATGAATTAGAACAAGTCTGGCCAGGTTGTCTTCCCACTCATCCTTGCTTATTGTTCTGTTAGTATGTAATGACCACTTGTTACCTGGAATGATGACCACTTTCTAGATACACTCATTTATAGCCAGTTCACTACACACTATTGGCTTAGTATTTATTACCATAAATCTGCTAGTACAGTGTTTCTCAAACTGTGGGTCGGGTAGCACCTAGGGCACCCATATTCGAAAATATGGGAAGATGGGACACTGGAAAGGAGGAGGGCTGTGTGGTTATTTTGCTTGTGTCAAAGTGTTGGCTTTTTCTTTCTGATTCACTTTGCTATTGGAAAATGGCTGAGAAATAATTTATTGCTGCCATGATTTAATAATTTATTTGGCCATGACATCACTTTTGATGGGTCCCAGACAGATTGTCATTCTAAAAAGTGGGTCCGGATCCTAAAACATTTGAGAACCACTGTGCTAGTATATCAAAGGCCTTCACAGTTATCAGGACTTGCAAGTTGGATCCAACAATAGTAGGAACACAATTAATATGGCAATATATGTAGCTGATGAACAAAACGTGCCCTCTAATTCAGTTACATATGGTGAACCCTTTCTTTATCTCTTTAATTTTAATGTGTTCTAATCTGCTTTTGTGCAGGGCTTTGTGTCAGGCGGAAAGGACGGTGTGGTGGCACTCTGGGATGATACATTTGAGAGGTGCTTGAAGACATATGCCATTAAAAGAGCAGTTCTGTCACCTGGCTCTAAAGGTATTGGGTTTGTTGGTTTTTTTTGTGGGCTGCAGGAGAGAGTGAGAAAGGACATTTCCAGTATTGCTCCTTTCCCAACCCCTAGTAAAATAGCAGAATCTTAGGAAATCCATTTTAGTTTGTTCCACATATACCACCAGCTGTTTGTTGTGCTGATAAGAGTAGTAGCAGTAGTAGTATTGGATTTATATCAAAGTAGGACAAAACAATAATGTCTCTAAAAAATAATTTCAAGGCAGTGTTTCTCAAGTGTGGGTCAGGATCCACTTGGTGGTTCGCGACCTGATGTCACGTGGGTCATGGAAAGCTGGAAGCTGCTATCTTGGAAGCTGCTTGATGATGTCACTTCCAGTCACGACATAACTTGCAGGTTAATTACATCATGTCCAGTGGGTCCCAACACAAGTGCCATTCTAGAAACGGGGTCCCAGTGCTAAAAAGTTTGAAAAACACTGTTTTAAGATATATTGAGCAGCTTTCTAAAATAAAACCAGGACTGAATTAAAAATTTCTGGAATAGGAATGTTTTCAGTTGGTGTCTAAAAGCATGCAAAGAAGAAGCCGGTCTGTCTTCTCAGGGCGTTCAATAAGGCCTTGTAACCCCTCTTTTCCAAATGTGACCCAGAAAAAAGGCTCTCTCTTTGTTGTCTTAAAGAATGGGCAGGCTTAAAGAATGGGCAGGTTTATAGGAAGTAGATCCTTAAGATAACTAGTCCTAGGCTGTTTAGGACAGTTTGGTGAATCCAGAGCACAGTGGTATGTATACATGCAGCAGGTTGGCAGCAGCCAACATGGTAAATATTTTCCACATGCTAGTCCCCATGGATGTTCTCATGAGAAGATTGAGGACGCAATCCTAACCTGGAGTTAGGCCAACACAGTTAGACCAGCAAAGTTTGGCAGTCACAAGGGCCACCGTAAAGCACTCTCGGAGGCAGGGAGGATGGCGCACATCTGTGTACTGGTCTCTTTGACTCTGAGGGCGCAATGCTAACCTGGTCGTGTGCTGGCACAGCACTCATGCACCCCACCAGTGCTGTTGGAAACGTGCCACAAGGTGCGTTTGCACTGCAGATTTGGTTGCTGGGCCAGCGCAAGGAACAGCACCGGCTCACAGGTGCAGTTGCGCCCGTCAGCTATGTTGGTAGAGTGCCAGCTTAGCCCTGCTGGTGCAGGGCCATTCTGAGGGCATGCCAGAGGCAGGTGGGAGGCGTGATGGGGTAGCACCATGGGCAGAGATGGGACACTCCCATCCCTGGGCTGGTCGCCCCAATTCAGGCCACTCCTGGCCACGTAGACTTGTGCCTGCTGTTTTGCAAGCACAGATCCAAGCAGCCCCATATTCCCTTGCCGTACGCTGAGCCACTGCTGCCTCTTAACATCATTAGGATGCAGCACAGCTAGCCTGCCTATTCCAGCACAGGTTTGCATTCTAAGAACACAATCCTGACCTGGAGTTAGACTGGCACAGTTAGACCAGCAAAATTTGGCCGGCACAAGGGACACTGTAATGTATGTTTGGACCACTGTCATAGTCAGAGAGGCCAGCACACAGACGTGCGCAGTAATGGCATCTAAATGATTTAGCAACAGGTACTCACTTTTGATTGGCACTTGTGTTGGGGCCCGCCCACTGGAAGTGAGTTCATAGCCGGAACCCAGGAACCACCCCCAGGAACCACCGTGCCTCTTTGGTAGGCCGCGCGGCGGCTCGGGAGAAGGCCCGGGAGTCCTGGGCCTTCCCCGGGGCCGCTGCGCGGGCTACTGATTCCCCCCCCAGGAACCACCGTGCCTCCTCGGGAGGGAGCCCCGGGCAGCCTACCTGCTCATGCTGCTGCTGTTGTCGGTCTCCCTCGCTCCGCTGCCTGCCTGCCTGCCTGGCTGCCTGGCTGGCTGGCTGGCTGGCTCTGAGAACATGCAGGCAACTCAAACGTGCAGGCAATTCAAACATTGCAGGGGGCGGGGCGGAGTGCCGACGGAGTTGATGAGTGGGCGGGTGAATGGGCGGGGCCAGCCCTAATTCTAGGAATGGGTACGCGCGTACCCGCTACATGACATGTCTGGACATGCGACATCCTCTCTGACACCGAGAGGTGTCCAAGCTTGCTTTACAGTGGCCCTTGGAATTCCCTGACTTGCTGTACCCCCAACTACCTCCTCTTATATGTCTTGGCATTTGTCCGAGACGCTCTAGGGGTCCTGTGCCCCTCACCTCTCCCTGTATCCTTAAATTAAGCCCAAAACCCCAATTCTGTGTGATCAGAGCAGTTCTTGTTTGAGCGCACACATTTGATAGGAGCAATGTTAGGAAAGAATTGTGCCTTTCTCTTTTGCTTGTGTGTTTCCCAGAGGCCACTTGTGCCCCACTGAGGACAACAGGATGCTGGACTAAATGAGACTTTGGTCTGATTCAGCAGGACATTTTTTATGTTCTTATCATATGCCATTTGAGCTGAATGGGTATACTTTGTAGCAAGCCTGTAATATATGTTACATATATTACCTTGTAATATATGAGACACTCTTTTGTTTTCACTGATAATTTGTGGTCCAGTTTCAATTAAAGGTTCATGTACATGACAAAAGAGCCACATTATGGTTCATGGTAAAATGAACAATTCTGCAAGGCACTTACAACCTTGTGAATCCCTGTACATATGTTTGTCAGTTGTTAAAGCACTGATTATATACTAACAGCCTTTTAAACACGTTTCAGGAGCATGTGTACATGGCTAAGAAGCCCAGTCTTTTACATTGCATGAGAGATCATTTCCCCGACACTCATGCTGGAACTGGAAATGCTGTCAAAATCAGCTGGTCCACATTTCCTTCTCTCTCCTTCAATAACATCTTATCATACAAAAACCCGGAAGTGATATCACACAGCAGGGATCCCGGTCCTCCCTCTACTGCCACTTCTGGGGATGGGGCAATTTGAAGTATAGTGGCATCAAATTGTATCTTTTGTACCATCAGATGTTACTAGAGGAGAGAGAAAAGGAAAGACATGGGATAGCTGTTTTGAGCAGCTGCCATGTTATTTTGTTCCAACCTCAGAGGTTAAGTCATGTATAAGAATTAATATTCATTCATTAATACTGATTGTATAGTTTGTGTTTTGCTTCAAACCTTAATTAAAACAAAACTTTTCAGATAGTATTTAGATCAAATTTTAAGAACAGAATGTTTCACTTTGTCGGGATGGTTTTGCATGTATGTTTAGCTCCCGTTTCCTTTCTGCATGTTGCTCTCTGAGGCACATGTGTGAGGTGCATTACCATCACAACAGTGGCATCACTAGGTGGTATGCGCACGGTGTGTGTGTGACACCACTAATGTCCAAAACTGTAAAATCTTGGTATTTTCAAATAATACATCTTGTTATATATCAGTGCTTCCAAAGTAGTGACCCACCACCCTGGAAAGCCCTGGCTTCTGCCCCTTTAAGGGACGGGGAGAGAGTAGGCAACAATGTGATCCCTAGGATCACACTGCTGCCCTGCCCAAAGGGGCATTTTCTATACTTTGTATCCCATTGGTCAGAGCAGCAGGATCCTGGGGATTGCATTACTGCCTTTTCCCTGCCTCCGCATTTCCTTAATTCAAAACTGACCAGTGACATTGATTGTTCTGTAAGCCAATGAAGTGTTGGACAGCAGGGAACCAATAAGGTGTTAGTATGATTCAGTTCTCATTTTCATGTATCAGAGCTAACACTAGAACTGTTATTTGTGAGAGTGTCATCCAGTTGGTCACTGTTGTTTTTTTTTGTTGGTCACTGATTTGTTGGATAACTATTGCTATATACTAAAATAAATTAAACCCTAGTGATACCACTGCATTTAAGTTGTACATATGATATTATAATTTGTATGGTCTGGTATGGAAGAAGGGCCATCATGGGGGTGACGCACTGACCTCCTGCACTGGATGATGTGTGATACAACTGCTTCACAAATAAATACTTCCAAAACTTGCCACCTTCTTGCACTCTAGCCTCTCTGCGGTAGAAGGCACCATGCATAGAGGAAAATAAATGGCTGTGCATGTTAATCATGTGTGCAAAACTGATCTCAGTTTCTCATTTGTCATTTACAGAAAAGTAATTCTTTCCCAGAATTTACATTAATTTATGGTTCATTTTTAAATGTTTTGTACAATAAGACTCACATTACTTTAAATGCGTTTGTTGGCTCTACAGTTTTGCTTTCCACTCAGGGGTTCGTAAACTGAATCGAAAGTGTGGCAGGGGTGCAGGAGGGGTGCATAACACTTTGCCTCATCTGCAGTTCTGATCCAGTTTGTGCTCCCCTTCCCCAAGAGCCCTAAACTGCAAAGTTCACACATGCATTGAAAGTAAATAGCGTTGACACTGAGTGTTCTGTGAATTATTGTAAATTGTAGTGTGTGAGAAAGCTTTCCTTTGGTTTAAAGTTAAGAAATTCAAATGAAAGTGTGTGCATTTCCCCCCCTAAATTTCCAGGGTTGCTGCTGGAAGACAACCCATCTATCCGTGCCATCACATTAGGACATGGACATATACTGGTGGGAACAAAAAAATGGAGAGATTCTTGAAATTGATAAAAGTGGCCCCATGACTCTGCTTGTGCAGGTACTATGACTTGTCTTAACATGTGTGAAATAGGTGCAGGATACCCAGTATTTCTACTTTTGCTTGCTTTTATATCATCTTTGATTTGATTTGCTAATTAGTTTCCATTCATCCATCCCTCTCTGCTTCTTTACAGTAAGATTCCTTCAGCAGAGAGATTATTTAAAGAATGAATAGTGTGTATAACTCTCTCTGTTTATAAAAGCTAAAAATCAAAGAGGAAGAAATCCTGTTAGCAAAGGGTGTTCTGTTTATGTCCGTCAAATACTTTAGGATAAAAGACAGAGGGAAGCCTCTCCCCACCAAAATGCTTTGTCTTCTCTGTTTTCCTTTGCACAAAAGAAGACCATGTCCAAACACAATTGCTTGGTTCAATTATGACACTTAAGAAGAGATTTGTAAGTGCACAAGTGGGAGAGGGAGAGAAAAGGAAAAGCGGAGGCCTGATATTTAATTAAAAAGGAAAAACAACCCTGTCGAAAATGTTCTTTTGGCACTGGAACACAGTTCACACCTTTTTTGCTCTTAACTTCTTTTTTCTGTGTGAACAGGGACATATGGAAGGGGAGGTCTGGGGTCTGGCTGCTCATCCTCTCTTGCCTATCTGTGCAACAGTGAGCGACGATAAAACACTGAGGATCTGGGAACTTTCCTCTCAACACCGAATGCTGGCTGTGAGAAAGCTCAAGAAAGGTGACTTTCATTTAGCTGCATGTGCTAATCTCATGCCTTTTTACTTCCTGTCTATATTCCACTTGGATAGCAGACCTGCACAGTGTGTGACCCACCAAACCAAGTGCACCTCACCAGCAATGTTTGGCCACATTGGATTAAGATGAATTTAAACGATTATTTAAAACCAGTAATTTGTTCATGGTCTTTAAAAACATGATTTAGAAAAGAGAGAATGGAGCTATTTCCCCATAATTCCTACAGACTAAACAGTAACTCATCAACCCTCCCATAGAGGAATCAAGTCACCAAACTGCCTTTGCTCAGAACCAACCATTTTTTCCTCCTTTTTTTCTTCACCATCCAACTATAGGAAGCCATTTGCTACCATGGGTATTTTTGCGCAAAAGTCTTTTGCCTTTTGAAACATGTACAGCCACTGCCCTTCTCAGGGCAATTATGTTTTTGGAACCATGTCAAAGTGTTCCCATATACCTGAACTGAAACTGGTGTTTTTGCCCGCCAATGGTACTGAAGGTTTAATGTCTACTGTGCAAAACTGGCGTGCTATCCATGGTGCTGTGTATCAATTTCTATGGAAGTGTTGCAAAAAGCTACCTTTACCCCCTGAAAATCTTTTAAAAAATCATTGTTCAGTGAGCACACAGCTTGCTTACTTCAGGAATTTCCAGAAGGGGGCCCTAGAGTACCAATCATGAAGTAAGAAGTTCCTTCTTGCAAAACTGAATTTCTGGCAAAGCTTTGACTGCTGTAATCTGACTAATTAGGTCTTTTTGCAGGGTTTTTCTACCTGTTTTGGACGACCTGGAGACAAGAAGTCTCCTGGACTTTCCTTGACCCTTCTCTGCTGGGAAAAACCCTATTTTTTTGATAGAGTTGGTTTCTGCAGCTTGCAGCTTCTAAGGTGAACCTTTCACCTTTCCCTCCCACCCCAGCCCTAGAACAAGCTGTGGACAAAAAAAAAATCATCTTTCTCATTGATTTGTCTCCTCTAGCAGCTACAGAGGCAAGAAATAACCTTTCAAGAAAATAACCCTTTAGTTGCTGCAAGGATGATTCCTATGTGAAACAAAGCAAAATCATCAATCCCATCTCTCACCTCACTATGAAATTTGACTATTGGACTGTGCCCAGGTGCTGAATTTGGAGGAATATTATTTGAACCTTATTCTGTGTTCTTGCACCATTGACAAGACTGATTGTACGACTAATATAATTTATTACTCAGTATTTTCCTGTTCTTGTGTCACTGAGTGGGTCATTTTAGCTTTTTCTGTAGCCTGAGGAACTCTGAGAGGCCTCCATGCTGTGTACATTTCTACTGTGTCCATCAGAACAGTAGAAATAACACAGGAAAATTAGGAGATATGTGTCTCCTCTATATTTTCACCTAACTTGTCCCCCAAAATAAAAAGATAGTTAGCCTCTATAAAGAAACCCCACGTTAGCCCAGAGTTTGAATGGAAGTACCCGCGTTCCCTACCATCGGCGGATTTGCGCGCCAATTATTTAAAAAATTATTACAGGTGCTAATTGTACCTGAAAGCTTTAAAGTTGACTCAGTGAGAAAGGTTAGCCCCTGCCCTAACACAGGAAGCTAAAATGGCAACTTTCATTTCAGATTTGGGGGGGGGGGGGCCCAATCAGATTCAGAAACGGCACCCCATAAAACAAAAAAACCCAAATTCTGCCCCTGTTTTTTAAATGATGACATGGGTGGACAGTCAAAACAACTGTACCTCTAAAAAGGTCTATCCTTACACTGTTTACAGAGCAAGTTTCAGGTAATTTGGTGCAGCCACTTTTTGAAAATCTCTAAAACATTAATTGAAATTAATTGGCGGGTGAATTCACCAATGGTAGTAAATGGCTTTTAAATGTCTACTTGCATTCTGGTATTAGCTGGTCTAAAGAACAGGGTTTCAGCCTTAATTAAAGGCATAATTAATAATGAGATGTTCATTTGAGAGGAACTCTTCATCTGCATTGACAGTTGCCTTTCTCGAGATCTAGGTTCTAAACAGAAACTTTCTGAATATCTTTTCTAGGTGGACGATGTTGTGCCTTCTCCCCTGATGGGAAAGCCTTGGCAGTAGGGTTGAACGATGGGAGTTTTCTAGTAGTGAATGCAGATACTGTTGAAGATATGCTATCTTTTCATCACAGAAAGGAAATGATCTCCGATATCAAATTTTCTCGAGGTAAAGAACAAATATGGATGTTTAATGGAAGACTTTAAAATGAATGTGAAGGAATGGATTACTCTTGAGCAATTGTTCTCTAGAATACTGTATATGAACATTTGGAAATGGCTTTACATAAGGGATTCATTTTGATTCATTCTAATGTGTTTGTAAAGTTCCCATTACAAAGATCTTGGAGTCTACCACATGTTGTATTTCTATGATATGTAAAATCAGAACAGGAAGTTTAAACATTCCCCACTAGCTTCACAATTAGGAGAACCGTATGCCACATCCCATTCTTCAGACCCCCCCTATAAACACCACCTCTACCCACTCCAATCACCATTCTCCCTTTCTGTATTGGTAATGTCTAGGCGTGTGTGGTTTTGTGTGTGTGTTTGTTAAAAATGCATAAAAACACAAAACACTGCCTTTTTGGTGTTAAAAGTATTTGAATAAAAACATGAAACACTGCATTTTGGTGTTTGAGATATTTTCCAGAAATTAAAATGGACTGCTTTTCCAATTATAAATCATATTGTGGCTGCATCTGCTGACACTGTATCACCTGTATCATCTATCTAGTACACTTTTAAAGTACGTAAAATTAATAAAAAAAGGAGAATTTGGAATTACCTTAGAATAAAAACACATAACATCACTTTCTGCCTTTCAAATCAAGAAATCTGCAAAAATTTCCAACACCCTATTTATAGTAGAAGACGCTTCTATTGGCTGCCAATTGAATTTTCTCCTATAAATAGGATACAGGGTATGCACACGCCAGGCTGGGTCAACATTCCGAAGCCCCCACACTGCAGTTTCTACCTGCTTTGTCCCCCATTCCCTGCTGCTGAAAACAGGTCAAATTATGAATTTCCCACCACATGTAGTTTATCCTTATGTTTTGCCCTACCTATCACAGCATTTTGAAGTAAACCCTAATAAAAAGCATGACAGAACAGACAGCACCCTTCAGACCATGGGGAGGAACCAACCCACATTCCTTCACTCTCCGCTCTCAAACACCTGTCAGACTAAGCTGCTGCTGGCAATGCCTGGACTCACATGAGACATTACTAGTGCGTGATCCGGGTGGAACCACAGTGGGAGTAAATGAATTACACTTACCCATTTTGTACCCCCCCCCTTAGCACACTATTTAAAAATAAAAGGAAATAACATCTGCCCAAATTGTGTGCAGTTTTAGATACCTTTAATAGGGCATTCCTACAAAACCTTCCTAAGGAAGGAAGGAATTCCTAAGAACTATGGTCATGATGACTATGTGAATCCTCCCAATTCAAGGAAAGTATTCCAGTGACCACCAGCTATTGAAGAGCAACAGCAGGACAGAGCTGTTGCTCTCATTTCCTGCTTCTGGGCTTCCAAGAGGCATCTGGATTATCACCATGGCAAACTGGATTTAAAGTAATAGATAGACCTTTACATTGATCCAGTAAACCTTTGTTCCTTTTCTTGTTTTTCCATGTTGCAAACTTCAGTCAAATTTTGACCAATTCATCATTGATTTCATAATTGAACAGAAGTTCTCCCATGTATCTGCAATACTTGCAAGAAGAAAACCATGGCCAATGTCATGTCATGTTTACCTGAGTATCTTTCTTTTACAGATTCAGGAAAATACTTGGCCGTGGCTTCCCATGACAATTTTGTAGATATTTATAATGTTCTCACCAGCAAAAGAGTTGGCATTTGCAAAGGAGCATCCAGTTATATCACGCATATTGATTGGGATTCAAGAGGTAAAAAGCCCTGTATACCCAGGACACCGTGGTTTTGAGTCAAGCAAGGTTTGCAAGCACTACAAAATACGTGAACCCTGTTTTGA
Organism: Lerista edwardsae; assembly: GCA_029204185.1. Classification (NCBI taxonomy): domain Eukaryota; kingdom Metazoa; phylum Chordata; class Lepidosauria; order Squamata; family Scincidae; genus Lerista; species Lerista edwardsae. The sequence goes on from JAJKFI010000008.1 coordinate 29,782,555, forward strand.
TCAGGCAAAAAAGAACTTAGGGCCCAATCCTAACCAACATTCCAATGCCAATGCAGCCCTGAGGTAAGTGAAGAAACAGTCCCTTAATTTGAGGAGGCCTCTGTGACTGCCCCTGCACACACACAGCAGGATGCAGCACAAGCCCCATTGGCACAGCTGCATCGGCACTGGAAAGTTAGTTGGGATTGGGTCCTCATTTATCTATGGGCAATGACAGCTCTGGAATAAAGGCTCCGAAAAGCTTTCATCTGCAAAATGCATAAAAAATTAGGAGCACAGATCACGTTATCCGAATACTCAAAGTAAGCTTTCAAATGGCAAACAGCTCTTCTGCAGGTTAAGGTGCTCAAAGCAGAAAGGTAAACATGTTTTTGTGTCTCGAACACTGCTTCTAAAAGGGAGTCTGTTTCTTTTCAAAACAAGGAAGTATGAGACTTATCTAGATAAATGTCTGCTTTAAGGCATAAGTGGCTTCATCAGGATCCCTTGTGATATCACATACTAGGCTACTACTCTTAGACTGAATGTAATACATTTGCCCCAGTATATTATAATGATACTAGTTATTTTATAACACCAGTAATAGGCATTTATGTAGCCCTTTTGAGTTTGTAGAGCGCTTCATGTGTATCTTGTTGTAATTGTTGCGTCCTATGGTATAAGTAAATGCTGTCCCATATTGCAGATTCAACTTAGAGGTGGGGTGGCTTGCCTAAGACACCAAGTAAGTTTATGAAAGAGTTGAGATTCAAACAGGGGTCTTCCTAACCATTTAATGTTAATGGAGGAGCTAAACCCATGCACAAATCTCTAACTGAAAAAAATGCAGCTTAGTTTTGTATACTTGAGCTCATTATATACCGAAAGCTGCAATCAGATAATCATGGAACGCTCTGCTACCAATAATCCTCAGTGCCCACTTTGGAGTATAAAGGCGGAATGTAAATTGCATGAATAATTCAATTAGAAATCATGATTGGAGCTTTATTCTTTCCACGGTAAGGATAAAGATACACCATATTTTTAAAAATCCTTCAGCCCTTGGTCAACGCCAGCTTTGTGGCTGAAACAGCTGACATTCCTATCAGCTGTTGGCTCATTCATGCCCCCCTCCTCTTATGCCTTAAGCCTGCATATTTGTACTTTAAACATTTCATTATTTGAAGGCACTGCATGAGCACTCATGCTTTTGTCAATCATTCTTTCAGGTATAACACTTCTCCAAGTCTATGGGGGAGGCTGGTTGGTGTTTTCTCAGGGAGGCAGCCAACCAAAACTATGTACTTCTGCTGCAGGAGAATTTTCTGGCTCTTGGTCTGATCAGGGCACAGGGAGTTCTGAAGCCCAGAAGAGGAATAGGTGCCTTTACACTGAATGCAGCAAGGGCGCTTCTATAATGCCATGCTGGAGAAAAGTTCTTTCATTCTTAAGACATCTTTTTTTGGAGGGGGGGGGTGTTATGAAGGCTGTATTTCTCATCATAAGTGCTAAGGAACTATATTATATCTTTTTGCCAAAAGGAAATCTTTGTCATGACATCTCTTTATTTAACAGAGAGAAAAACTGTTGCGGCTCCTCCTAATTATACTCTCTCTTTATGATCAAGGGAAGCTATTGCAGGTCAATTCTGGTGCCAAAGAGCAATTCTTTTTTGAAGCGCCAAGAGGAAAGAGGCATATAATAAGGCCTACTGAGGTAGGAAGGAAAATAGCTGCTTCTTAAATAGTCAAATGTGTCATTAGCTGAACCTTTAACATATATGGTTATATTAGTGGTTCCCAAAGTCCTACTCGGACATTGGGAATGCTGCACGTAGCTGCAGGAGTGGTTGACTGGGGCTGGGGAGGGTGTCCTGACGGCACCACAGCAAGAGCAGCACTGGAGGCACCCAGGGACATTTTGACGTACCTGGGGGGTCGGGGGGAACCTTTAACAGGGTTGGGGAGACCCGCAGTCCCCTCAGCAGTTCTCCCTGCAGCAAAGAAAAGCTTCGTTTAGAGCTTAAACAATTACTTCTGCTTTTCACACGAAATAAAAAGCAGAAGTACGTGTTTGAGCTCTAAACAGAGCTTTTCTTTGCAGTAGGGAGAACTGCTGAGGGGGACTGTGGGCCTCCCCAACCCTGTCAAAGTCTCCCCGACCCCCCAGGTACGTTAAATGTCCCTGGGTGCCTGCAGTGCCGCAATAGCTGTGGTGCTGTCAAGACACCCAAAACTGGGCCACTCCCCTTAAGTGTTGCTTTCCAATGGTGGGTCGTATATTATTATTTCCTTACTATCTAACGCAGTGGTTCTCAAACCTTTTAGCACCGGGATCCACTTTTTAGAATGACAATATGGCCAGGACCCACTGGAAGTAATGTCATGGCTGGAAGTGCTATCATTGTGACACCAGAGCCTGCTTCTTTCCTGAAAATGCAGCAATAAATTGGGTTATTTTTCAGTCATTTTCCAACAGCATTTGGAAAGGGGGGGAAAACTTATTTACAACCTTGACAAAAGCAAAATAACCACACAGATTCCCCCCTTTTCCAGTGTCCCATATTCCCATAATTTCAGTGATAGCTGCACTAGGTGCTACGTGACCCACCTGAAATTGGCTCACAACCCATCTAGTGGGTCCTGACCCACAGTTTGAGGAACACTGCTCTAATTATAGGATGCTGCACTGTACTGTGCTGTAATTTCTGGTATCTTTTGCAAATACTTGATATGTGTCAGCCTGATCCTCTGAGTTGTCATAGTGTCAACCTCCCTGCCACTAGTGTGTGTGTGTGTGTGTGTGTGTGTGTGTGTGTGTGTGTGTGTGTG
>JAJKFI010000008.1:29785374-29799157 GCA_029204185.1 Lerista edwardsae
TGTGTGTGTGTGTGTGTGTGTGTGTGTGTGTGTGTGTGTGTGTGTGTTTTAATGGGGGTAGGGCAGTGCCGCAATGGATCAGGCATTCTTCCCATACATCACCAAAATGTACAACATCAATGTAGGAAAATTTGGAGAAGGTCCAAGATATTGTTAAGGGGAAGAGAGGGGATATTCGGTTTGGTTTACATTTGCACTAGTGCTGCAAAGCATGCCAAATTCTGGACATTTGTGGATAGTGGCATCCATGTCACCAGTGTTAGTAGTTACAGAATCAGTCAGTGCAACTGAGAGAGAACCTTTTGGGTTTTAACCACCCATTCAGCTTCCGTCACCAGCGTAAAAATTTTATTTGGTGCATGGAGGGGAATCCTGTTCTGTTGCATGCAGCCCCACTCTGTACCTGTGGATCCCAAGAGTCAAACTGGGCTGCTCTTCTGTCAGCTGGAAATGATGGTGCTTTTGTTTTTGACAGAAGTGCTGGGGGAATTAATTTCCTAGAGAATTTAATTAAAGGATAAATCTAATCCTAGATTTTTGATTTTGATTTTTTTTTCTATCCAGATTGAGAAGATTGCATGGGATACATGGACATGTGTCCTTGGTCCTACTTGCGAAGGAATTTGGCCAATGCACAGTGATGTCACGGTCATTAATGCAGCCTCTCTGACCAAAGATGGGACTCTTTTAGCTACAGGAGATGACTTTGGTTTTGTGAAGCTCTTCAAATATCCAGTGAAGGTAATGTACCATACAGCTCAGGATCTAAAGCAGGGGTCGGCAACCTTTTTTCTTTAAAGGGGCCAGATGTTCAGTGGTGAGGTCATCATGTCACCACAGAACTTTCAGGTTGCCGAGCACCTGAGCACTCAGAGCTCGGCTCAGTTTGCCACATGCCAGACAGGGGGTGGCAGAGCCAACTGCCTGGGCTCACAAAGAGACACAGGGACTCCTTGAGTGGTTGGCTGGCTGTGCCTTTCCCAGTCCAGCACATGGCAAGTTGGGCAGGAGGCTTTGCTTCCCAAGCCCAGCTCCGAGCGGACTAGACTTTGGGTGGCAGGCCAGACGTGGCCCGCATGTCATAGGTTACAATCCCTGTTCTAAAGGGGTTTAAAATATTTTTATGAACTATGCTGGCAGATAAAGGAGTTGTGAAAATAGAAAAAAGGTAACTGATCATGTGATTAAATTGCTTTTGCTGCAGGGTCAGCATGCCAAGTTCAAGAAGTATGTGGGTCACAGTGCCCACGTCACCAATGTCCGGTGGTTACATAATGATTCTGTGCTGTTGACGGTGGGTGGAGCTGACACTGCTCTGATGATCTGGACTCGAGAATTTGTGGGCACCCAAGAAAGCAAGCTAGTTGATAGTGAAGAATCAGATACAGATGCAGAAGAGGATGGAGGTAAAGCGTTACTGTGGCTCATATTTTGTTCATTGTATTTCCAAATTTCATGAAATCTGGCTACATAGGAGCAGATGTGGCTTGTTATATCTTGTGATGTGAATTCATGGCCTGTTGGTTCACTATGAGCCTCCTTCTCATGAATCTCCTACAGGTTTATTGAAAGTAGGGAAGGGAAATGGGACTGTGCTCTCTTGATGCCAACATTCCCACTGGCCACATACCTACCAGTGGCCATGTATTCAGTTTTCATGAGAGAGGCCTACCAGCGTATTCCATGACAGTAGGAAGCCAGTTTATGGCCCAATCCTCTCCATGCACTAAACTGGTGGATCTCAAGATCTGCCAGCAAACCGTATAATCCACCGTCATGGCAGCCTCTCTGTCAGACTGCTAAGCACTACCACTGGTGCAAAGGTTGAAAGGACATGCAGATGGACAGTGGGGATAGATCAGAGTGGGGAACAGGCCAGAATGGACCAGAGCTCAGTTGCAGCAATAGATACCAATTCCTATACCTCATCCTGGCTCTCACACCCTCCCTTCAGTCTTACAAATCTACGCCAGCAAAAGAGCTGGAGCAACCAAAGAGATAAGTCAAATTTTTCTTGACTTACCTCTTCCAACTGGCCTGCTCCCCAGCTGGCCCACAGGATGTAGTAGCTGCTGTGTCAGCAAACCGTGCACTGTGCAGGGCAGTCCATAATAGGATTGGGCCATTAATAGCATCCATAGGGGGCCATCAATCTGTAACAGGACCACTATGTTGGAAGAAGGAGCTTTAACTCTGCCGCCACCATGGTCTCTGTCTGAATTGGGGACCTCCTCCCTCTTAGTGGCTGCCATTTGCACTGAAAGGAGAGCTCCCATTGGCTGTAAGGAGAGCTTCCTTCCCAGGACAAAGGAACAGCTACAGAGCGAAGAGAGTCTGATCTAGTGTGGGACCAGGGGCAAAGTTATCCCCTTTGTGTTGTGATCCCAGCCAGGATTCCACACATGCCCCTTCCAGGTGGTATTGAAGAAAAAAAACAACTAATATAAGCATGTCAAGGACAAGTACATTATTAACGTAACATGTTGTTTGGCTTTCATTTCTGTGATCATATTGTAGTACTCTTAATCAGTATCATTTCTGATTTGTTTCACATTCATATAAGGGTATGACAGTGATGTTGCAAGAGAAAAAGCTATTGATTACACCACAAAGATATATGCAGTGAGCATCCGTGAGATGGAGGGTACCAAGCCACACCAGCAGCTGAAGGAGATTTCCATGGAAGAAAGGTATGTCATAGGGAGACTCTTGTTTTCTTGCCATCTTGGATGCAGTCCATAAAAACCAATGCATGCAAAGAAGCCAGTATGCATACATCAAACTTGCCAATGTTACATACGCACATGCATACACACACACATCCCGCCCACTCCACAGACCTGTGCTGAGCAATTCGCATCATTCTCCAAGCTAGTTCATTTCCCCTTTACAATTAAGACATGTTAAGTATAGTGGGCCCTTCTTATTTGTGGGTTAGGCTAATGCAGATTTGACTCAACATGGGAGCACACCCAAGGGCCTCAAATGACCTCCCAGTCGTGCCCAGGAGGTGTTCTGAGGATACCAATGGCTCACTGTATATGAGGAATGTTAGATTGCAACTGCTGATTTTGAAACATTCCTTTGCATAGACTTTAAATATCATTGTGGAGGTTGACCTCAAACTATGTTGCTTATTTGTTTGTATATTTAATTCCAGACTTGTCCATTGTCTTTTGGATTGAATCTTAATTCTACTACTTAATTCTACTATGTATGGTCATGAAGAAATATATTCCAGATACTTCCGAGCAGCAATATTAATATTTAGGTGTAATAAAATTGCATACAGTGAGTGCCTTAGGAGTATTAATATATTTAAAATAAAATAATAATCTCTCTTAAATTATGATTGCATTTATAAAAGTTTTTTTAAACAGGCTTTAAAAAAAAAACTTTCATCATACTAGTAGTTTATATTTAGTTTTTCCCTTCATATGGCTACCAGCAGTGCCTGACCTGGAAATAGTACCTATTGCTTTAATAGCTATGAGGCGTCAAGCGGCACACCAGTAGCCTATTTCCTGCTCTCCTTTCTCCACCTGCTGTGAAGTAGAACTAGGTTTTCTACTTGCTGCAGCAGGCAAAGGTGGAAATTAGGACTGAGAGTGAGAGTGGATCATAAAGAGATGAAATGAGAAAATCATGTGGCTGATGTTTGAATTTGCTGCATGACTCTTAACTTGCATTTAATAAATGCAAATGCAAAATAAATGCATTTTAATATTAAAATGATGAGGAATATAGGTACAGGGCAGTCATCAAAAGCTGCTCTGATAACATGAATCAGATCCTAGTCACTTTTGCATTATTAAAATATCAAGAATAAGAAGTAATTAATCATGTATTTTGTCCTCAAGCAATTTGTGTTTCTAAATTATTTAGAATAACCCACAAATTATTTAATGCAGGATCTTTGGAACCAAAGACAAAGAGCTCCAGTTTGTATGTCACCCTTCCTTCATGTTTCCCTTATTTCTTCCAGGCACTTCACAAGCCATGTTATTCCAAAAAGCATGGCTTTAAGTCAGTTTAGAAGCAATTAATCTGTACATTAATGCACTCTACTTGCGAAGAGGCTTTGCCCCTCTCCCCAGTTTGGTTTTATTTACTTTATTTATTAGAAATAAACAAATGCTTGTGTTATTTTTTCATTTTCTATCAAGGCAGCTGACAATTGAAAAGTAGGGGGGATACTGCCAAAATAAAATCTCCATAGCAATGTAATAACCAGCAGAAAATAAAGACAGCCAATAAACTGATCAACCCAACCTAACCAGCAGTATCTAATATTTAGCAAAAACAAATGAGTGTAAACTTTGAGTTATCTGCCAGAAAAGACATATGCCAGAATAGCATCTTTATCTGGCATATGATGGAGAAGAAACAGAGTGAACTTTCTGAGATGGGTGGTTCTACAGTTGGGTGCCATTATCAAGAAGGCTCTGATATGTTCCTCACCACTGTATAGTATTTCTGTTTCTGGTGGAACACAAAGCAGGGCTCTACTGAAAACCTTCAGGCTGTCTTTTACTTACCTTGCTTAATATGGCAGAGAAAAGCCCTCCTCATGTGCCATGGGAGGAGGAATAGGCATTCTTAGAAATGCAGGAATAAAAGTAGCCCAATCCCATTTCAGTCCAAGACAGTAGACCCTAAGAAAATCTTTAGAGGCAAGTTTCAGACTGAAGTAGTTTGCTGACGACAGTGGTTCTCATTTTGCTGCTTTTGATTCTATGATTTAACAAAAAAAAAAAGCAGGATGTTACCTTGTGCATACTACGGTTATTTAGGTATCCTGCTAATTTTTATTGAATAAAGAGAAATGCAAGAAGGGATGGATGAAAATAACAGCAGGGGATACTATGCCCAGCAAACAATGCATCAAAATATACAGAACTGGATTTACCAGTACATTTTGACTGCTTTCTCTTGCTTTAGTGCTGCTGAGAAAGCCACTGTAAACCATCTTGCATGATTAAACTGGACAGAGTTATGTTGTGTAACTGAAACATTGAAAAGCAGCCAGAACATCACTCATGAATCTGGCTTGCCAGGTTTTTCAAGACTGCTCAATGCATCGTGTTGTCTGTGAGGTAATGATTTGGTTACCCTTGTGCCTTGAATACAGGTTAGAGTCAGTTTCTCTGTCCTTTCCTTTGGTTATTTCCCTGTTTTCTGCTAGCAAGAAAATAGCATTAAATCTGCAGAGGCTGCTAACCATGGGAGAGCTGTCAGCTAGCTCAGATGGCCCTCTGGTGTACCAAGGCATTATGATGGTGATAACATGCTTGTATTCTCAGTGAACATCATAATAATTGGTCCCATAATAATTGGTCCTCCACTCAAATCATACTATCACTTGGTGAAGTGGTTCCTCAGCATCTACAGCCTGATCCCTGAGGTAGAATCTTACAGCATTCAGACAATATTGCCCCTCCTCACAGCCCTTTGCTGGCTTCCCATCCCCTTCCACTTTCAGCAGAAACTCCTCATCTGTACTGTCAAAGCTCACCATGGGTTTTTTGTCCCCCTATCAAAACATCACTGCCTGTGACCTTTGCTTCAAATCTGCCATCCTCAATCACTCAAAAAGTATCTTTCTTCCTCAGAGTTTCATCTTTCTCCCTTGCTTCCTGCTGTGCATGTAGCTCTTTCCCAGAATGCTGTCTTTCCCCAAACCTCTCTTTAACCCACATCATCCTTGAAGCCTGCAGTTGAACCCCTTAGTCCTCACCCCCAACCAGATTAATGCCTAAGGGTCCAAACCTATCTAACTTTCCAGTGCTGATGTAGCTATGCCAACATGGCATGTGCTGCATCCTGCATTGGGAAGGCAATCATGGGAAGGCAAACATTGAGGCTGCATCGGTGCTAAACAGTTGGAAAGGATTTGGCCCTAACAAAGCCTAGTTCCTATGAGCAGCAAATGAGGTGGTGAATCTCATATCTCAACTATTGAGCAAAAATGTCCCTTAATGTAGAAAATGAGTGTCTCAGAGATGTTTGTCACTTCAGAATTCTTCTAACATCTAGCTTTCAATGTGTTAGGGTTTTGGTTGGTTGCTCGCTCCTTTGGTTGGTTGTTTTGTATGAAGCAGTATTCAATCAGGTGAGCTCTCACTTGGAGAGTCCTTATTGGAGGAGGTCAGATACTGGTTTATCATCGCATTTGTGAGCTCTTAGAACTGTGTATTGCTATTTTCTGTATTTTCATTCCCTATGACATTTCCTCTCCCTTCCTTTCTCTCCCATTGTGGTCTCTCCTATTATCATAATTTAGACTGCAAGCCCCTAGAGGCAGGGATTCTTTTTTGCATCTGTTACTCTAGCATCATATACTTTGAACCTGTTATTTTAAAAAAAAGGAATGGCAGGAATCAGGTTCAAGTCACTAGGATGTGGCATTGGTACAGCAAGTCATGACACAGGAACTGTTGATGTGGTTTCTGAAATAGCAGTGAACCAGCTACACCATGCAAGTCCTTACACTAGTGAAAAATGGGCAGAGGAAGAATGTAGGGGAGAAATAACACTAAATAATCCTGTCCATGTAACTGGCACTATGAGCTGCCCTTTCACTGATGCATCATTAAAATATGAGTGCTGAAGCCCAAAAGCCACAGTCTGCTGAGCCCAAACAGACCACAATAGGATGCTGACCAGCTTTCACGGGTTCACCGGTAGGGTAGTGCTGCTAATTTATATTTCAGAGCAGCTCAGGCCGTTTAAAGGTAGACTGTGTGTATGCAGAATATGGCACATAAGTCAAATTTCTGAGGTACTCCATTATGTTTTGTTTAAAACAAACTTCTATGTCTCATGGCTGCAAAGAGATGTTGACATCTCTTGGGGAGCGCTAGCTGAAATCTCAGAATCAGAGGGATGGCAGAATAGGGTTTCCAGGAGGTAGGGAAACAGAGGTTCAGTACCTACTATAAGCTTCTTGTTTGAGACCTCCAAACATGGAGCCTTTCATATCACATCTACGTTGGACCACAGATAGCAACCTTTCAGAGAAAATGACTTGAATAATCCACAGTGTGGAGTTCGGGGAAAATGTTTCAAAATGTGACTAAGCTCCAGTTCACACAGAAACCTTGATTATAATTTCATTTGTATGCCATCCCCATCTCAGGGTGAGTGGCCCAGGTTTACTCCCTATGCTTTATGACTGAGCAGGAGTCTGAATCCAGATTTCTTTTGTTCAGAACCTTGTCGTGTCACATTGGCTGGTGAAGCCACCAGGTTGGTATAAGATACTACTCTGAATGGAGTTGCACCTACTGGTATACCTAGCTTGGCACTGTCTGTTCTCTGATTGGCCTGTGCAATTTATGAGTTACCAGGCCATATTCACTTCTTTGTTAAAATAAACACCTAGCAATTGGAACAGCCGTCTTTTCAATGCTCCCTAAGCTGCACAGGTTTGAGGGAGAACCTACTGCTCTCCAAACTGACATCATTCAGTTGAATACAGGATCATGCTAAGCATTCTCCAGTAATGTTTTTCAGTGTAAAAGTGTGGACTAACCCTGTTTACTTTTTTCATATACATTCAGTAGTATTCATAGCCCCTCTTAATAGCAGCTATGATATCAAAAGTGGGGACATTTCACCAGATCAGAAATGTCAATCAACTGCCCCCCCCACACCAGTTCAGCACTAGTTCAATCAATTCAGAACTCCTTATCAGTCAATCAACTGGTACTTATATACCATGTGTTTCAACACATTCACAAAGCGGTTTACAGGCAAATAGTAATAATAATAAAGTTAAATGGCTCCCTGTCCCAAAGGGCTCACAATCTAAAAAAAAGGCAGACCACCAGCAACAGCTACTAGAAAGACTACTAGAAAGACTACGCAAGACTACGCAGTAATTGAAGAGGGACAATTACTCTCCCCCTGCTAAATATAAGAGGAACACCACTTGAAAAAGTGCCTCTTGCCCAGTTAGAAGGGGCAACAATTTATTGCAGTTGTGTCTCTGCAGATGTGACCTGTTTAGTTTCTTCAAGAGAGAAGAAAACCACCTTCTTAAAGATACTCATTTCCCCCTCTCAGACAAATGGTCTCTTCCCCTGCTGTATTATTCCCTGAGGACCCAGGATTCTTAGCCGCAAGCCTTTCCACAAGCCACTGCACTCCTGCTTTCCACACCTCCATGAGCATCCATAATACGTATCTGCTCACCAGCCATTATTTATATGCACCACACACACAGAAGCGCATGTGCCAGTCCTCATAAACTGCACTGGTTGCCCTCCAGGATTAGTGTAGCACTCTCTCTTAGTCACTCAGCAGGCTTTCTTCCATGTTATCCTCTGTGATCTGAAAACACTGAGCATTTAAAGAGCTTAGAAAGAAACCAGCCTCTGCTTTGTCTTCTAAGCAAAGGGATCCCTTTCTAGTTCCCTGGCCTGGCCTGGTGGTGGCTGACCGAGCCAGTTCACAGGGTGAACTTCCAGTGGTCTTCTCTTGTTTTTTTACATTCAGCAAACACTCCGGTTCATATTAATTTTTTCTTAGCTAATACTCTGTTTTTCTACCAATATGCTCAAAGTAGTTGACAACCTGAGAACTTTGCAACAGCATTCACGTAACGTTACAACATATCTAAAAACTGTACAGATGGAATGTGTTGTGTAACTGTGTTGTGTAAAACCAAAAACAACAGAGGCTGTAATATATCCTGGCACACTGTTAATTACCAATAATCTAATCTTTAGGAGCCACTTAAAGCTCAAAATATCTCAGGAGGGCATCTAAATGCCTGCATAAATGGATAGAGTTAAATCTTCCTAGGTAAGGTGTGCCAAAGCCACTACAGGAAAGACCCTGCTGTGTCTCACCTCAGAGCACTCTTCTGTTATCTGTGATGCTCTCACAGGGCCTCTGTAGTAGATTATGGAGGATGATGAACAGACTGATAGGAGTGATGGTACTCTTGAAAGCTATTCAGCATTGAAACATAGTAAGCCAGTGGTTCCCAAACCTAATTGCTGTTGCAGCTGCATGGCACCCCTGTGAGTGCACCGCAGCATACAATTTGGGAACCACTGCAGTAGGCCATTGTACGTTGAAACAATAGAAGTTTGATGTGCTAAAAAAATGAAATATCTCTATATTCAGCATTTTCTGATTTCGGGAGGAAGTCCTGATAAAGTACTAGTCCTAATCAAGATTTGTTGCCTGTATAAAAGATGTTTCAAGGAACAAGCATTGGCATGTAACATGATCCATACTTTTAGACCTAGTACTGCAGTCAAATGGCTTTGTCTTTTAATGGAGAATCTTCTTTGAGCCAGGAGTGCTATATCAGCTTGGCCAATATATTTTGATTTATATGCAAGGCATCATATGCTTGAATTTTTCTTTGCCTCAGTTATACCTAAATGTTTTCTATCACCTTCGGCAATTCCCTCCCACAGCAGAAAAAACTGTCATGTTGCACCAGTGGCATGAAATGGGTGCTGTAGCAATTACCAGAAAGGTGGGACTGTGGAATAGTTTCGGATATATCCTGCAGTTATTGTGGTAATGGTTTCCATTAAGATAATTAATTGATGTTTCTCTCTCCTCTCCCTATCCTTGTTGTTTTTCTTCTCTTCCTTCTCCTTTTGCCCGTGTCTCCCTCCCCTGCATCTCCTTTTTTCTCCTTTCTTCTTTTCTTGCTCCTCTGATTGGCTCTCCACCTCCTTGCTTTCCCTGTGTAATATAGGAGTGGGGTGCCTATCAGAGGAGCCGCAGGAGCAGTCTCGCGGTGTGGGAGTCCTAAGAGAAGTGCTCCCACACCACGGGGCGATTTGGTCAGTGGCGGGGCTGTCCCGGACAATCCAGGAAAATTGTAAGCCATATAGTCTTCTACTTAGGAAATGTGAGCTTGGATTGTGTCTTGGATGAGAAAAGATTTATGCACCAAATACGAATTGATTTAACTGAGCAGGCTAGAATTTTGACGATACTTCTGTTGTCTATGATTGTCTCTTGTTACTAATAAGTGGGGCATTGCAGGGGTCTGCATTTTGCCTTTTACTAATACCTAATGCATATCTTTTGTTTGCAAAATCTGTCTGTCTGTCTTGCATGAATAGATGCGTCAATAATATTTAACCTAGTGCAGCAGTGACCTTCAAACATTCTCTCTCATTCTGTTTTTCTGACTAATCACACTTGTCTAGTGTTGCCAGCCTTTTGGGTAAACATACCCAAGTCACTTCTACAGTATAGAATTGACCCCCCCCCTCTCCTTGCCTTTGTGTAGTTGTGACTCTAGGCTACTATGCCAAGGAGCTGTATATTAGGAGAGAGGCTGGAGTGCAGGCCTGATTCTATGGGACCTCATACTGCTGTCCCTAAGTGCCAGAGATTCCTACAGCTTCTCTTACTTATTGGCTACCCATACGTCTGCCTGTCTCATGAAACAGGCTCAGTATTTCCCTTTTTAGATGTCATTACCTGATATTTGCAGTTGCCCTGTGTCATTTGCAACTCTGTTCTGCTGTATTAAAACAAGTGGTGCTGACTTTCAGAAGTTATTTATGCTATTGCTGGAGGTACCAACTAGCCCAAGTGACTAGTGAAGTGACTTTCAGAATAGTTCCTATGGATGTTTGCATCACAAAAGTTTGAATGCTGAGACTGCCCAGTGTAAATGTTGTTCATATGTGAATTTTATGTCTACGGGCTTCTTTTATGGGTAATGGGTTAGGGAAGAAACTAGAATATGTGGAGACTGAAGGAAACATGCAAGCCCAAGGCTCAATTGTGAAACACCACAGTTTGCTACACTTGATCTTAGCCAAAAGGCCGAGAAGCGATTGCGCAGTTTAATGTTACATGTGAATTCACCCTTAGTTGGATCTTGGGGATGTGGGAAGTGACTGCACACTGCAAATAATTTAGGGTAGTTTCAACCATATCCATACTGTGAGGTAACAATGCCTTTATATTAGAAGATTATAATTACACTCACTGTTTAAGTAGGAAACAATCATCTTGGCTTATGCAGGCCCCTTCATAACTGATCTGCCAGGCCAGGACCTGTAGCAAAACTCTGGTAGCTTAAGAATAAAGGTCCCATAATCCTCTTCAGCTGTGATTATAGCTTGAATTAATCTGCTTTTCTGCTTGTACATGTTTGTAAGCTGACGCACAGTAACATGTGATTGCCATGACTGGCTTTGATGTTTAACATTATTCAGGAGTTACTTTGGTGGGCATAAAGTACTTTGATTCCACTGTATCATGTTTTCCCTAATTTCCTGTTTAAAACATCTGTCAAAAATGCAAAGTGTGGAGGCAAGACTCCAGGAAAACTCTGGGTAGTCCATGTTGTATTTTAAATGAACATTGGAAAAATGTGAGTCCCACCTTCATTGGACACATTCAGTGCAGATCCCCAGACTGCCATAGATTACCAAATGCAGCAGTTGTTTTCAGGTTTGTGGAAACACCTTGAAATTTTTCCAGAAACACATTTCTCTGTTTGGACATTTCCTTGAAAATGTTCCAAAAATGCAACTTTTTAAATGGTGCACAAATGCATCTACAGTACTAAATAGGTTCTGCACCCCCCTGAAAATCAGTTCCCAACCCCTGCGTTGGGAAACACTGGCATAGGCCTTGAGTGCTTTCCTCCTTAGAATAGTTTTGCTTTGCAAGTCCACCCTACCAAATCCATCTTGTGACAATGCTTTCCCTTCTCTGCCAGTGACCACTTTTTATCTTCACTTATTATAGTTATTTATACCCTCACTGCTGCTGTTCAATAGGCATTCACAAATTACGGTCTGTGAGATGTGAGAGCCCCTGTAGTCTGCAGTAAAGTTTTCTTTATCATAAGGACATAACTATACAGACAGTACTTTGGGGAGCTGAATGAACGTAAAGGTCAGGGGTGCTGACTTGGGTTCAACATTGGGGGGCCGTAGCCAAGCCCATTGACACACCTAGAGGCATACCAGGGCGAAACAGTGCCCATGGTACACACAATGTCATGATGTCACAATGCCGTGACATCATGATGTTGGGGTGTGTGGCCCCTACCCCCTCGTTTGCCCCAGCAGCGACGGGGAGAACTCCCTGTTGCCTATCAGGCAGTTTTGCCTGAGCGGTGGCGGGGAGAAACCGCACGCTTTGCCAGCCTCCAGAGCCAGGAAGGCGCACTTGTTCCCCCCGCCGCCGCTTGGGCAAAACTGCTCAGGCAAAAACCACTCCACAGGCTCACGATCCCCAGAAAGCCCGAGCATGTGCAGTGGTTGCCTCGCGTTGTGACCACTGCACATCCTCACGCTCGGCTCAGCTCTTGGGGGGGGGGCAGGGGCCAGATATTGGGATGACAGACAGCCAACGGGCCACTATGAAGTCAACGCCTATGGTTGACTTCTCTGATGTTTGTACTGCGCCGGTCTTTAACCTGCACCAGACAGGGGCAACAGCAATACCAGTATAGTTGGTGTACTAAGAGATGTTCACCTTCCTACCACTATACACTAGAAACAGCAAAGCGCTGCTTAGGAGAAAATAAGCAAGAGAGAGTTCCTCAGTCACAAAGGTTACCTATGCAGAATCATATGACAAAACCTCCAAGACTTTACCACTTCAGACTGTGGGTGAGGTGCAGGCTGCACAAGTGAATGCTCCCTGTATGAATAAATCTTGTGTCACAAAGAAAGGTTTAAGACTTCTTACATGCTTGTGTGCGTGTTGGAACATTCCAACATGTTCCAAAAACATGTATTTTCCCCCCTTATTCCCTACAGTTTGAAATAGTACAATCCTGGATCTACTCTGTTTTTTGTATACACTGGACCTAAAACTTGGGCAATCAGAAAACTGGATGTTTTTTTTTAAAAATTCCAGACAGAATCTGCTGCTATTGCTTAACATCTGCAACATATTAAATCCCATTTATACAATATCTGATAGTGCTGATATTTTGCTTTGAAATCCATTCTTGCCATTCCAGGCATACTCACACTTGCTTCCTACATGGCTGGAAAGAAATTGTTAATACTTGTATTATGTTTTAACTTGCTTTCCTTTGGAGGCAGGGAATTGTCAAGTAAGTATAAACCACATCCACAGAAAAAAAAGAGTACAGGTTTCTGTGAATGTACAGTTCCGGTTTTTATGGTTAAATATTCTCTTAGCAGATGTGCAGATTTCGTATCTGTAGCATTTTTTTAATGGAGTAAACTGGTTTTAATTACAAATTTGTTTCCATCAAATTTACTAAGAGTGTTACATGACTTGTGATGTGACATCTCTTTTACATTTCTCATGCGTTTAAGGTGCTAACAAACTGCAGAAGGCATATGTGTGCGCACACTGTATATATATACTGTGTATATATACATGTATATGTATATATGGATATTCAGAGTATTTGTGCATATATGTACTGTGTATAGACAAGTATAAAATATAGTTGTTTCTGTGTTTCTATATATTCTCAAATTATATTCTGTGTTTTTTATCCAATTTGGCCATATCATAGTGAACAGTGTTCTCTTGGCATGAAGACAAATGTAACATTCTTAATAGTAATTGCAGCGGATTTTTTGTCCACAATGTGAACCCAGCTGTATAACTTGCACTGCATACATACATGCTTTTCACTGTGAAGGGTGAATCAGCTCTTAGGCTTATCTTTTCCTTTATGATTCAGCCAGATTGGCAAACTTTCTTTTGTGTATGTACATTTATTCATTTATAGGTCTTCAACCCTTCATACATACATACATACATACATACATACATACATACATACATACAT
>JAJKFI010000008.1:29799167-29841998 GCA_029204185.1 Lerista edwardsae
CATACATACATACATACATACATACATACATACATACATACATACATACATACATACATATATCCACAATCATTTTAGAAAAAATTGCAAAAGTGATCTTAGAATTGTAGGGGAGATGTTTTGACACTCAAGAACACTGGCTAGCTATTTAGCTGTGCATCCCCAATAAAGCCACGAGAGACAGATGTGTATGGATGAACGGGCCACTTTATTGCAAAAGTCATACAACAGAACGGAGCTGGGGACCAGCAGCCATTAACTGAAATAGGCAAAAAGGGGCGTGGCCTTAACTGAAGGTGGGGGGGGCACACGCTGCCAGCCCCCCCTTTGGTGGGCGAAACATTCTGACTCCAGGCCAGCCCCATGGGCGTAGCCCTTCTCTGTCCAACCCCAGCCAGGGCGGAAGCAGCTACCCACGCGCCCACCCCGGCCGGTAAGCATCTGGGGCAGGCTAAGGCTTGAGGTTAGGAGATTCCCTGCCAGCCCCACACGCCGGTCAGCAACTGTGGGCCTACCACTGGTTCACTCTGTGCCTTAGCTGACTTCCAAATGCACACCAAAAGCCTCCTTCCAGCCTTTATGCCCTTGCCAACCTGCAATAAAGCGACCAAGGTTGCCGACTGTGCACGTGCAACATCCTCACACCTACCAAACACAGTCCAGGGTAGGCGAAAAAACTACCTGCCCCAAGCCAATCGGACAAGCAGAAAAATTCCTACCCGGCCCCAAATATGGCGACCAGCCACACTTGGACTGCAGAAGGGAGGGTGCGCGGGGATCCTTCTCCACTTGAATCAGGAAGTGGAATGACCCCCCAGGAGATCTCGCCTTTTACAGGTGAGCTCCTGTGCCGCCCCCACGGCCAGGAAGCCCAATAGAGCCACATCTGGCTCGCGTGGCATGGGAGCCAGCCAATCACGAGCCTCCATCTATGTGCTGGGGCTTGGCATTCCCAAAACATTGGAAAGCTGCAAAGTCATTTTCACTTCCTTTGGGTTTGTTCCAGTACGAGAAAATGTACATATGTGTTTGAGGCAGCAAAGGTATATTCAAAATACTTGCATACATAAGTTAAAATGTTACATTTGTTTTCACCTTTGCTTCCTTCACAAATTCTGCCTTGCTTTCCCCATACACTTTAGCAAATATTCTTAGGAGAAGAAATGTGAAAATGAGTTCGTTTGCAAACAACACTAAAACAGAAAGAAGAGACTGACTAGTGCGAGTGTATTTTCTAAATTGCTGGTTCAAAGATTTTATACCATTTCCAAGCCCAGATTTGAGTGTTTTAGGTTTATCTCAAAGGCTGTTGCCTGATCCAGATAAGCATGTGCACCATAGAATGCTGCATCTGACGTTGGCCGTGCACTTCCAACAAGTGCTTGGGGCTGAATATCAGAATTCCCTCTGAGCTGCCATCAGTTCTCCAGTAAAGTGAAAACTGGAAGATGATAGTGCCCTTAGTGGTGACATTCCTCTTACATGTCAGTTTGATGCTGCAGAAAGGGCTTCACCATTGTGACAGTATCCTTGAGTAGTGACCAGAACTCCAACTGGGGTTGGAGGCAGCCAGCCTGACCAGGAGTGCCAATGACACAAGTCATGAAGGAAGCTCTGGACCAAGGCCCCAACACTGTACCTGAGCTTGTCAACCAGGAGCTTCTTTGTACTGGGAGTCCCACACTTCCCGCTTCCCCATCACCCTCTCGCCAGCAGGAGGGAATAGGCAGAAAGGTTTGCTAAACTTCAGGCCAGAGGGCTCCTATCCCTTTTAAGGGCACAATCCTATCCAATCTTCTAGTGCTGATGCAGGCACCATGCAAGCCCAAAGGAAGAGAACTTCCCCGGGTGCGGGGAAGACGGCAAAATGGACCAGAACGCAATGGGCGGGCTGCTGCTCACCCGTTCCTCCCGCCCAGCGTTCCGGCTGCATGACGCCGCTGCCTGGGGGCTACATCCAGCCTGCCACAAAATTTTATCTATCCTACAGAAAATTGCAATATTTTTCCCCCAATCACAGGGATGCAGTTAATACATTCTGTTCTGTTCTGACTACCACACTCCTTTTCATATGGCCAGAGTGGTGTCAGCTTGGCTGACCCTCATTTTCAGACACCTAGGCCGTATGCTTTAAGTCCCTCAACCCATAATTGATGTTAACCTCACCTCTGCTGATAAAACAAATTGGTTCCAGCATGTTGACTTTTCAATAAGGCTGTAAAACCATCGTGGTGAGGAAATAGCATCATTTTTGAACATGTGTACACAAATAACAACAAACTGGGTTTCCACAACAGATCAGGCAGACAGTGTGTCGTCTGTCACTCATCTTTGCCCTATTGTATATAAAGCTGCTTTTTCGGCCTGCATAAAGGTGTAAAATATACAATGTGGCCTCATACTGAAAGGTTTGGAGTCCTGGGCTTAGAGAGACAAGCAGGTTTTGTCGTCCCTCAGCAGTGTCCTCATCAGATCATTTATTTTGCCCCATAAACCAAGATGAAAGAAACTGATGTCCTAGATAACCACTGTCCACATGGTCCTCCTCTGTTTCATGGTGATGATGAATATGGGGAAACTGTGAGGGCGCAATCCCAAGCACCCTTTCACGTCAATTCAACAGAAGTTGCGCCGATGTGGATTGGTGCAGGGGCAGTTCTGGCTGGGAGGGACAGCAGAACTGGGAAGGGGGCGGGCGGGCCGGCCTGGGGAGGGGGTGGGGGTGCAACACAGCCATTAGGCCGCATCCTAGGCCTCATCTCCAAGCCACGTGGCCGCAATTCAGGCCACACAGTCTCCTCGGATCTGCGCCCGTGGTTTTGCGAGCACAGTTCCAAGGAGAACATTGGGGCGGTTGGCATCTCCCCAGGTGCAAGGGCACAAATGTGCCCTGCGCCGGGGAGGCTCCAGTCTCCCAGCAAACTGTATTGGATGCAGTGCAGGCCGACTGGCCTGCCTGCTCCAACGCATTTTAGGATTGGGCTATGACTCTCTGGATAGTTTCACAAAAGCTTTAATAGCTTTTCACACTGTACCTTTCCTTGCATTTCCAATCAGAGGTACTATTTATGGTGGAAAAGACATCTTCAAACTTTGGAAACATTATATGTGGATCAGCCCTTAAGCATGGCTAAAAGTTACTTGGGGTTTTTTTTTCCGTTTGATTGATATACAGTACAGTTTGAATTAGATGACAGTACCAAGTTGTCATACAAGAGTAATCAGGCTGAGTTGCAATTAGAAGTCTTATTAAATAGCTCGGCCTTGCAGAATTGCTTGCATTGCACAAGAAGTTGCGGGGAAAGAGAGAGCCTTGCAGCACTTCCCTCTTATTTGCAAAAAGCATTTCTTACAGTTGTGGAAAAAGCTAGATGTGGTGGTAGCATGACTGCAGGCATGCAGTAATATTTTCTTACTTCCAACTCCTGCCACTAAAATGGAGCAAGAGTAGAGCTAAGCAGGTATGTGATAAAAGTTTATGAAACTCTGTGGACTATTTTTTCTGCTTCTCGTAACACTAGAATTTCAATTGCCCAATGAAATGGATGGTGATAAATTCAGGATAAGCAATAGAAAGTCCTTATTCTCTTAACTTTCAGACTGTCCAGCTGCATGGTGTGATGACCACCACTAATTTAGGTAGTTTTGAAAGGGCATTAAGACAAACTTGTGAAAGAGGTCTGTGAATGGCTGCTGTTCATGATGACAATATGGAGCCTCCGTGTTCAGAGGCAGTATGCCACTAAATATCAGTTGCTGTGGAGTAGAAGTAGATGGGGGCTGTAGCTCTTTTATTCTGCTTATAGGCTTCCCAGAAGCATTTGGTTGGCCAGTAAGGGAAGCAGAAAATTGGATTAGATGAACCTTTGGTTGAATCCAGCGGGGCTCTTCTGGCATTTGTATACAGAGAGAATTTAATGCAGCATATCCCTGACCTGTGCTTTTCTGTCACAACAGTAGATGCACCAGGAACAGCTTCACCCATTACGGTTCATATTCAGATGTGCATAAAGTTGTTTTCACTTTAAATATGCCCTTAACATAGCAAGGTAGGAATGTAACAGACATATTCACAAACACTTGTATCACTTAGGTACACTTCTCAGAGAGCTGTGATGGGCTGAAGCTCACTGTTGAGTGTATACTTGGTGGCTAACCTGGCTTTGCCTTTGCATAATGTGTGAAATGGGGCTATTGCTGTACTCTGGACTTTTTAATTTCCGTGCAGTGCACTGAAAGGGCATTTTGCAGGACTATATGACAGACATAGGAAGCACTGATGCAGCTTCCTCTCTCTTTTTTCTCCCTGTCCTTTAGGATCTTTAGTGCAAAGTTTGCCCCAAGATGTCAGGGTATGAGCTTCTGAATTTGCGGACTGGTGCACTCTTTTAATTTCTGTTTTAGTTCTTGCTGGCATGCTCAAGTAGCATGGGTGTGTGTGCCACACAGGAATGACTGGTCAGTTCAAAAGAGGCTTGTGCATGAACTGTAATGGCCTGTTTCTCTGAACTGTACTAAGTTTCTCACTTGGCTTTGTTTGCTGCTTCCCAGGGGATCAAGGTAACTATTTCTGGATTGAGGTGTTTTGCTACTGCTAAAAGTGAATGTGAATATCTGCTTGAGTTTGAGTTGGTTTGCTTTTCTTGATAACTTTGCTATACATTTTTATAGCTTAACAAATAATGGTACAACGAATACATTAGCCATCATCTAATTTCACACTGAGTGGTTCATCTAATTTTAGCTGAGTGGTAGGACATAGAAAGCTGCCTTCTACTGAGTTCAGGGTGTTGGTCTGTCTAGCTGAGTATTGTTTAAGCTGAGAGAGAATCAGCATGGCTAATGTAAAGGTAAATCTTGCCTGCCCTTTCATGGATCACTGCCTTGTTGTGGCGAAGGGGCTTGAGTAGCTCAATGAAGCTGTGAGCTATGCCATGTAGGGTCACCCAAGATGGACAGGTCACAGTAGAGAGTTCTGACTAAACGTGATCCGCAGGAGGAGACAAATCTTTTAGAAATAATCGCTCTCGGGACCAGTGCTTTTCAACTTGTTCATAAATGACCTGGAGTTGGGGACAAGCAATGAGGTGGCCAAGTTTGCAGATGACACTAAACTTTTTCAGGTGGTGAAGTCTAGAAGAGATTGTGAAGAGCTTCAAAAGGATCTCTCTAAACCGGGAGATTGTAAAATGGCAGATGCACTTCACTATAAGTAAATGTAAAGTGATGCACGTTGGTGATGCATGTCCAAAATGTGACATATAGGCTGATGGGTTCTGAGCTATCTGTAATAGGTCAGGAGACAGATCTTGGGGTGCTGATAGACAGCTTGATGAAAGTGTTGACCCAGCATGTGACAGCTGTGAAGAAGGCCAGTTCCATGCTCTGGATTGTTAAAAACAGGATTGAGAATTAAATGGCCAATATTATGCCATTGTACAAATCGATGGTAAGACCTGCTTTTGAAGAACATGGGAGCTGTAGCTGAAAAGTATGTTCATGGGGAATAGGCTAGTTTACATATTCGTCCTCTCCAAATATAGCCATACGACATGCTTTGATGCATATGTTCAGCCCCTAGCAGGCTTCAGTGAAAGAATCTCAGATAGCAGGGCTGAGGAAAAGACCTCTATCCAGAGATCTTGGATGATCATGGCCAGTCAGAGCAGACAACACTGAGCCAGATTGACCAGCAGTCTGATTCAGTATTAGGCAGCTTCATACACATACAAAGGATCCTTTTTAATCCTTACCTAAGTTTCCAAGAAGTTAATGCAGGTTTACATTGCTGTGATTTTAAAACAATATAGAGAAGCGTAACTCATTCTTCCACCAGTTCTACTGCAGGTAATTTTGGCAACTGCACACTCATGCGCATGTGCACACATGCACACACACACACACGCATGCACAGGGCCAGCCTTAAGCCAATGTGACCAATGTCATCACATTGGGCCCTACATTTTGGGGGGCCCCACACCAGCGCAGCAAACATATCTCCTGCTGCAGCAGCGGGGATCTCTATGAACTGTAACTCAGGGGGACGAGCAGAGCAGCTTTACCTTGGGCCCTCCCACCAGCCGCTGCCTCCAAACAGCCCAAAATGGGCCTCCTGGAAGCAGTTGGTGGTGACATCATCACGACACCACCAACTATTTCTAGGAGCCACATGAGGCATCACAAATGCTTTCCTTGGGGAGTAGGGGCCCCGCATGGAGTGTAGGGGGTCTGTGGGAATGCCCCACATTGGGCCCTGCCACTCCTAGAGCCAGCCCTGCGCGCGCGCACACACACACACACACACACACCCCTTGGGCTTGATCTAGCTGACCCACACACGCGCCCCATTCTTCAGTTGGCGCATCGAAAGTAGTTCATTCTTTTCCTTCCACACATACTGATCTTTGTGACTCACTGTGCTTCTTTCAGGCCACCAGTAAGCCGAGCTGCTCCTCAACCTGAGAAACTGCAAAAGAATAATGTCAACAAAAAAAGGAAACTGGTTGAGGTCAGGCTTAACACTTCGTTTTCATGTTCGTTCTAACCTGGAAAAATTCCCCATGGTTTGACGATCTTAATGTGTAACAGCAATTGTGCATATAATATGCCACAAGTTGACCTTTGCCCCCATCTTACTCTCACATGCCAATTTCAATATAATTTTAATTAACTTGCTTATATGTCTTCCAGAATTATTCATTTATACAAGTGTATACAAGTACAGTACACTCATTGCATATGCACTGTGCATCTTCATTTTGCCTGGTGTAGAAAGATGGACAGTAGCATGTTTCAGGGAGCTCAGGGGAGCATGCTTGGTTCTTTTTACTCATCCCTCTTATCCTCACAAGAACCCTATGAAGTAAATTGGGCTGCGACATGGTGGCCATGGGAAAGGATCACCCAATGAGCTTCCTGACTGAGTGAAGAGCTGAACCTAGTCCAACCCTCTCATCACTGCATCCCACAGTCCAGTTATGAATGTACATGAAATGTACATGAATGTATTTTTAGAAGTACATCGTACTTTTAATATACTGTCTACTCAGCGAGACTCCACCTAGGAGTGTGCCCAAGAATGTCCTTCCTCAATTCACTCATGAATGAATTAAAATACGCCATTAATTTGTTGTCTCCTCTGCAAAAATATATTCATTAAAGTCTCATGTGACTATTCTATTGCATTTTTCTTCTTCTAGGAGTTGGCTTTAGATCACGTTTTTGGATATCGTGGTTTTGATTGTCGTAACAACCTCCATTACCTCAATGATGGTGCTGATATTATTTTCCATACTGCTGCAGCATGCATAATGCAAAACCTTTCCACAGGTAATTCGAAGAGAAAACAAAAAGTGCAACTGTGTTTTAGCCTCCTTTACATGGACTTCTGTTGCTCAGCATGCAAAGGTTGTTTCTGCATTGGGACCTACAGTAGAATTGCTAAGGAATTGCTTTTCCACAGTTAGCTGGAGGCAGAATTAAAACATTAGTTTTAGGTAACATTTAATATAATTAACTATATTAATTAGCAGTAGGTTTCTCTATGGCCAAGAATCCTCCTACCCACAAATAAGTTCCATTCACCAAAAGTTTCTGGCAACTTCAAACACAAGTTTATGTTGTTGTTTTATTGCTGGGATGATAGCAAGAAATTGCCCCTTGAATCACTTGTCTGAATTGCCCCAATGTCAGTTGCTACTTCAAGGTTTGTTTACTGGTTGTTTATTTCATTTTTTAAAAAAATGAGTTTTATTTTTAAAATAAGAAAGAGGTGAAATCATCTACAAGTATAGTATATGGGGGGGGGGGGAACCAACATTTCTTTTGGACAATTCTGAGAAACTGTATAAGGAGATTACTCACAAATTCCCTTGCTGAGATCACTTGTCCCCTTGCCTCAGGGTAAGCCCCAGGCAGCTGCTCAGTTGCTGGCACAAGTCCAAGTTGAACTAGGAAGACAGTTCAGGCCTGGGAAGGGTGTTAGGATTTGGTGTGAACCATTGATACCACCCTCTTCCCTGGCCTGATCTACCCTCCTCCCTGTCCCCATTACCTTGAGAGTTGGCAGAGCCAGCACACATGCATTGGCTCATGGAGGCCAAATCCAGCTTCTGCAGCACCAAGGAAAGGTAAGTAAGTTTGCACCAGCTGTAAGCAAGCAAGTAAGGATGCAATCCTAACTTGTGCAGGAGCAGGCAAGCTTGCAGGCTTGTGCTGTATCCTGACACGTTAGGAGGCAGCTGCAGCTCACCGCGGGACAAGGGGAGCATTTCTCCTTGCCTGGGGTAAGCCCTAGCTGGGCCAGTGGGGCTCCTCAGATCTGCACCTGCTATTTAGCAGGCACAAGTCCAAGTGCCCTGCCATGGCTTGGATCGGGACCCAACAGCCCGGGAACGGGGGTTTGGATCCGGCATAACTGCCAGATGCCCGTTCCTCACCCTTCCCTGGCTGCCTTGCCCACAGGAATGCCCTCCCTCCTGCCTTCTCCCTGCCAGAAATAGCACTGCACTGGGCAAACTTGGGCAGCACAGGACAGACGTACCTGCTGGTCTAGCCAGCAATGCTGGGCCGACATTACTGCCTGCATCTGCCCTATGCCTGTTGCACTAACATGACCGTTGTACGGCATGTTTGAAACAGCACTGGGCCAACATAGGTGACATGTGGGCCTTTTGGATGAGACTTTTGGATGGGGCTGTAAGTAAGTTTGCTCTGGCTGAGGGATAGGATTGAGCTGTGAAACTGCTTATATAGCAAATTTCAACTTTGCTATATAGAGAAAGGTTGTCATTTCCCTTTTCATTATTTTCTACAGTTGAGTTACTTGAAAATATATTGCATTGCAGTCTCTCCTCTGACACTATTCTAAGACCATTGTTTGCCTCACTTTGCATAGGAAGCCAGACTTTCTACCTGGAACACACAGATGACATCCTCTGTCTGACTGTCAACCAGCACCCCAAGTACAAGAACATTGTGGCAACTAGCCAGATTGGTAGGTTCACAGTCAAGTTAAAATAAAGGGATTGAGCTCCATTGATATGTCATAATTTGAATGTGGACAATGTTGGTCACCCTGAAGTTTTCCTTTTGCCCTGTTGTTCAGTTAAAGTCTTTATTCTGAACTGAATTTGAGGAGATGGCATAATCTGGTCCTGTTTCCTCTGACAAACAGCAACTTTCTAGAATCTCAGGCGGAGTCTCTGCTTGCCCTGTTACCTAAGAGACCTTTTTATTACTTTTCAGTACCGATTATAAACTCTGACAACTTTTACATGCTCGATTTATTTTCTTTAATATGTTTATTTATCACTTTTCCAAACTGAAATATTTGTGATGCAATTCACTATAAAAAAACATCAATATAAAATCAGCAAAGATAGACAAACCCAGTGGTATAAAACTGTCATATCATCTAAAATTAATGTGCCAGCAAAGCCCAGACTGCAATAAAAGCCATATGCACAAGAAAAAAAATTAGACAGAAATCCATTAAAAATCAGGCAGAACAGTTGTGTATTTTGCTACGCTACAGTGGTCTCTCTGGTGTATTGGTTTATTACATGCAGAGACACATCTATGTGAAGGAGTATGCAAAACAATGACACTCTCATCCCAATCCTATCCTGCGCCAGCACAGTCAGGCCGCATGGTCTGCTCTGTATCCAGTGCAGGTTAGGAGGCAGCTGGAGGTCTCCTCAGGGGGATATTTTTACCCTTACCTAGTGTCGAGCCCCAGCCAGCCTTATGGGGCGTCTCGGTTCCACACCAACTATATACTGTACTTGGCGCAGATCCTGGAAGCCAGGTGTAACACTGGTGTTGCCTCTGCCAATCCCACCCCCATCCTGGGCTCAGTCCTTCCCCTGTTCCTCCCTCCCCCACCCCAAAAAGGCCCCCTCCCCACCACCTTCCCTTTACTTGGTAGATCGAGGACAAAGTTGATGTCTTTGATGTACCAGCTAACTTGTCATAACCTGCCTTTTAATGCATAAAACCCATTTAATACTTCATGGTATAGAAACCAAAAGGGGAGGTGGCAGGTAACACAAATTCAAGATTAGCTGCTGATCGCTTGACTGTAGGGAAGACGGAGCCAGCATTCTGCCTGCGTGAACCAACTGGAGAATCTTCCCACCCATACCAGGTTGCTGAATAGAGCCAATGTTTGCCATTTATAAGCATCATTTAAAAAATGAAGTTGTTCGATATATAATTCAACTATTTTCCTGCCTCTCTTTTGTTCTGTTGTTTCTTTATTTAATCCATACTTCATGTTGAATTTTTTTGTTTTGCTTTTACTTTGGTGCTCCCCTCTGGTGCTGATGTTGAGCACTTCAGCATTAGAAACATTGACTTATTTCAGCTATTGTTTTCCCTTGGTGCTTTCTCATTTGCCATTGCCCACACCATGCAGGTGATATGACAGAATTCCCAGGTAAGGGTCGTTCTCTCCTGTCAGTCCTAGTCTGCCAAGTCACATGATAACCTTCCATGCTCCCTTGTTGTATCTGTGTCAATTGCGGATACAAGTTGAACATTGACAGATTAAGTTACTTTTGTGTGTGTATCTGAATCTCTCCACAAATATTTCATTATTATTTTAGCATTTGTCTTGTTCCATTTAATACAATATTTCTCCCCAAATCACCATATTTGTTCCATGAGCTGCTTTGACAATTCTGTGTGATTCTTACTCTTGGGAAGGGATGGTGCTATTTTTATTCGTCTGCTTACCTGCCTTGTTCTTGATGAGGCTTACCCATCACCTAATATTCACAGTTTTAAATAATTCCTTTCTAATCCCCTCTTTTTTAAAACAATTCAGGCACAACACCTTCTATCCACATATGGGATGCTATGACTAAGCAGACCTTGTCTATGCTGCGTTGCTTCCATTCCAAAGGAGTGAACTATGTTAATTTCAGTGCTACTGGCAAGCTTCTTGTGTCAGTAGGAGTCGATCCTGAACATACAATCACAGTCTGGAGGTGGCAGGAAGGTAGGTTGCAATCCTCATTCTTACTGGTTGGACATTTAGAGCTAAGGACACATGTAGAGGCAAGTGATCCAGGGTGGGGCCCAGGCTTTGGAGGCATAGCCGCTGTAATGAGCTATCTGCTCAACTACTCATTCAACAACTTGGAACAAAAAGCTCCTATAACTTTGGAGGAAACTAATATGTTTTGTGCATTTATATATGGCATGAATGAACATACTTGCAGAGCCATGTCCATAAATTATTGCCTTAAATATCAGGGATAGGTCTTACCTAAAGATAATGTATCAAAGTAGATTCTGAAATAGACTTCAAATGCATTTTTAAAATTCATTTTAAATGTATTTAAAAGAATGGCAGGGAGCACTGAACACACATCATGTGGAACACTGTGTGACTTGGGCTTGCTCTATGTAGGGGCAACTCCATGCTACATACAAACCTGTATAACTGTAGCCGAATAGCCCGGTTGGTCTGAAAGGGTGGCAATTGATTGTGGAGATGTTTTGGGAAACATAACCCTTTCCCTTTTTGCTTTTTGTCTTCTCCGGGTCACACATTTTCTAGTAGTGTAATTTTTCCTTGTAGTGTTTCATCTTGTGTCAATGAAAGATTAAATTTATCTATCTGATTTTCACAGGAGCCAAAATTGCTAGCAGAGGTGGCCACCTGGAGAGGATCTTTGTCGTCGAGTTTCGTCCAGATTCAGACACTCAGTTTGTGTCTGTTGGAGTAAAACATATGAAATTCTGGACTCTGGCTGGAAGTGCTTTACTTTATAAAAAGGGGGTAATTGGTTCATTGGAAGATGCCAAAATGCAAACCATGCTTTCTGTGGCCTTTGGAGCGGTGAGTTTATCTTTTAAAATTATTGTGATGATTACTAAGAACATTCATATACCACTTTTCAACAACAAGAACAAAACCTTCACAAAGGTGTTTATATAGGCAAAGAAATTAAAAACAGAAAAGTGGTTCCCTCTCACTGACACTGAAAAAACATTACGTCCACATGAATAGGAATAATTGTCATTCTTCTGCTAAATATTGAACCACAGCTTTAAAACTGCCTCTTTGTCCAGCGAGCATCAAATTGTAAATCAAATATTTCTTTTTACATGTACTGTCTTTTAAATATTCTCATAGTGGTATAATGGAAGTCAATTGTATTATGTTTTCCTGCCTCCTCTTAAAGGTTGTCCCTCCCTCTCTTCCTTCATTTTCTAATATAATGACAGGACTAGCATATATGCATATACAGTCATGCCCCGGTATCTCTGGGGTTCCATTCCATACCCCACTGTGGATAACTGAAACTGGGGATACTGGCGACGCCTTTTTTAAGATAGGGGAACATCAGTGGTTTTGCCGCAACAAGGTAAAAAAGATTTGTTTACTGTGTTGGAGAAGACTCTTGAGAGTCCCCTGGACTGCAAGGAAAACAAATTGGGCAATCTTACAGGAAGTCACGCCTGATTGCTCTCTGGAAGGACAAATCCTGAAGCTGAAGCTCCAATACTTTGGCCACCTCATGAGAAGAGAGGACTCTTTAGAAAAGACCCTCATGCTGGGAAAGATTGAAGACACAAGGAGAAGGCGATGGCAGAGGATGAGATGGTTAGATAGTGTCACCAAAGCGATGAACGTGAATTTGAGCGAACTCTGGAAGCTAGCGTTGGACAGAGAGGCCTGGCGTGCTGTGGTCCATGGGGTCGCGAAGAGTTGGACACAACTTAATGACTGAACAACCACCACAGATCTTTTTAATAGGCATCCCAGTATCTATGGCTGTGGATAATTGAAATTGTGGATACTGAATCAGTGGATACTAGGGCATGCCTGTACTGTATGCCCCCTTTATTACTCTTCCCAACAACATAAGTAACAGGAAAGTTACTATACGTTTGCCTCTGGGAGGTTGCTTCCCATTTTGTGCATTTAGTTCCATGCACCTCACTGATCAGTGAGACATTCCAGGGGCAATGCCATCCACATTTTAGCTTCCTTTGGAACAGGGGTCTCCAAACTCCAGACCGAGGGTCAGATGTGGCCCTCAGAGAACCTCTGTCTGGCCTGCGGCAAGTCTCTGGTCCACTATGAGCCTCTAGCCCTCCTGACCTTACTGGCATGGGCTGCATCCTCCAAGCTGTGCTTTGGTTGTGTGTGGTATTCTGATGACCAACAAGGCTGTGTGAAGCCTCTCCAGCCCTCAAAATACCTTTGGAAGGCAGAAGATCTTCACTTCCTCGTTTTCCCAAAGACCTGGAAGTGATTTTTTAGGCCCTCTGATAGCATTCTGAAGGTCAGGGAAGCCACCCTGGCTCTCAGAACATGCTCTGGGTGTTTCCTTTCCTGTGATCTGCTGGTTCTGCTATATTTACTCCAGCTCATTTAAGTAAGCTGCTTGTGGGGTGGAAAAATGGGAGTCTATTCAAGTGTGTGCTATATTTCTATGGTGTGTGTTGATGCTTGGAGGAATCCTGGAACTTTGAGCCCATTCATTCATTTAGCTACGTTCTGTCTCTAATGTATTTATTTAAATTTTATATTTATATATATGTATTTATTTTTCTGGCCCACGAATCCAAGTCAGATATTTGATGCAGCCCTCCAGTTAAAATGTTCTGAGACCCCTGCTTTGGCGGAAAGGTCATTTGGTTTATTTACAAGTATATAGGTTGAGCATCAGGTGGAGGCAAACATCATGCACTCCTACTGGGTAGCAGGTCCATTGCCTCATATCCCCAGAGGCAGTCCTGTGCCCCCAGGTGTGCTTGGTTCCTCTGTCTCATTTTATCTCTCATTTGGTCTTTGTCTCACCCTGAAGCTGCAAGCTGTAGTTTCTTTTCACTCACACACCAGCCCCTCTCCTCAGCTGGGGAGACACCTTCCAGCTCTGATGTCTTCTCCAATTTCCAGAGCCATTTCTATATGTGTCGACCATTCGCTTCCATTAAGAAACATTAGCTGGACCGCTTGGACTATTAGCCAAAAGCTGCCTTAGAAAACAGATAGGCAGACAGCATGTTTAACACTATTTTTATGTGCATGTTTATGTATAATGCCAAATGCTCAAGGAAAATTTGCTGTAGAGCCAGGCTGTTAGTGAGAATGTCAGTTGGTGCAGCAAAGTATACTGGAACAGCCCTTCAGAAGACAAAAGTTGCCTTTCTTCGCTGCACAAGCTTGATGCTGATTCAGAGAGCAAGTGTCATTATGTCAAGAAGTAACAGGTCTGGATAATGAATAGCATTTGCAAGTCTAATCATTGCTGTTTCTTCCAGAATAATCTTACTTTCACTGGTGCCATCAACGGGGATGTGTATGTCTGGAAGGACCACTTCCTAATTAGACTGGTGGCAAAAGCTCACACTGGCCCTGTCTTTACAATGTACACAACACTTCGAGATGGACTCATTGTTACTGGAGGGAAGGAGAGACCGTAAGAGCCTAACTTGTTTCTTTTCACAGTTGCCATCAAAGCCAGGAAAGAGAGAGGCAAAGAAAAGTAGGGAGAAAGGCAACCCCATAGTTTATGTTTGCGACTGGTGGAATGGAGCAAAATACTGGTGGGCACTCCCCACTTTCTCGAGTAGTCCAGGACTCGTGCAGTGGAGCTCGGTTTTCTTTGGATGAGAGACAACTGGCTGTTTGTGACAGGCCTCATTCTGCCTGTCACAAACAGCCAACAACTGTTGCAGATATAAGACTGAATCCCTCTTAATTGTACTACTTGTCCCCAAATGTTTCCCATCAATTTTCCCCTTTAACCATGAAAAAAGCCTGGATTATGGAGAATGTCCCTTGGTGATTACTAGTCATGAAGTCCATATACTACATCCATGTCCAGAGGCAGTAAATATCTGAAGGCCAGTTGCATGAGAGGACTGTTTGCCTATACTACATGGTCTGCTTCTGGGCTTTCCAGAGGCATTTGGTTGGTTGGTGGGCTAGATATACTTTCCATTGATCCAGTAGTCCATATGAGTAAAGGAAATGTCAGCAATACTGCAATGACTGTAATCCTCCTTTAAAGCCATTTTTCAAGCCAACTTGTCACTGTCATCAAATCTTCTGATAGCAAATTCCATAAATCAGCCATACATTGTGCAAAGTACTTTCTTTTATATCTGTTGTCCAGCAGTTTGGTTGGATGATGCCAAGTGCTAGCATACAATATCCGCTTCAGATACTATAATCAAATGTATTTTCACTACAGGTCACCTGAATTTTTAGTCTTGCTTGAACCACATTTTGTGCATCGGGAAACACATGGTAAACGTGCGCCTCAGGGGCTTGTTTACTATTTGCATTCAGTGTTGCCTATGCCTCACAGACATGATTTTATAAAAGGCAGCTTGTGGTGGCATTGTGGGGATACTGGGCGAGGGCAGCTCTGGGTCCTAAAAGCATCCTGGGTCCCTTTTCAGCACAAAGGAAGGTGGAGCTGTGAAGCTGTGGGACCAGGAGATGAAGCGCTGCCGTGCATTTCAGCTGGAGACAGGGCAGATCGTGGAGTGTGTACGCTCTGTATGCCGAGGGAAAGTACGTGAGATATAAAGACTGCGTTGCCTGTTGGTCTCCTTACAAGAAGCTCTTGTTGCTAATTGCTGTGTGTTGCATGAGTCAAATCTGAACGTGTGATAATCACTAAATGTATGTCCCAAATATGTATAGGAAGAGGCTAGAATATTCGTAGAACTCATCCATGTCTATCAAATGGAACTGCT
The DNA here is from genome assembly GCA_029204185.1 of Lerista edwardsae. NCBI lineage: Eukaryota > Metazoa > Chordata > Lepidosauria > Squamata > Scincidae > Lerista > Lerista edwardsae. The sequence continues at coordinate 29,814,897 of JAJKFI010000008.1, forward strand.
TTATACAATCACATGGAACTGCCTTTTTATTTTGTATACGTAAAGAGTGTGTGTGTGTGTGTGTGTGTGTGTGTGTGTGTGTGTGTGTGTGTGAACCTGCTGTGTGTATGAATAGGCAGGCATATCCACATACTCTGATCTTACTTTGGTTCAGGTTTCAGACAACATGAGCACCTGTTTCCAATATTTGGCTCTGAGGGTTCCAATATTTGGCTCATGTGCGCACGCGTGTGTGTGTAGGTGTATAGAGAGAGGGGGGGAGGGGAGATAAATCCTCCCTTATCTCTCGAGACCTCTACACACACACACACACACACACACACACACCCTATCTATCTACTTATTGCTCTCAAGGATTTTCTATTACGATTAGCAGGAGTTCTCCAGAGTGGGGATCATTCCCAGCCCTGCCTGGAAATGCCAGGAAGTGGACCACATGCACACACTTCATGCACAATATTTGCTGTCCCACTTTGGCCCCTCCCCTATCAAGCTGCCATATACTGAGTCAAACATGAATCCATCTAGCACAGTATTCTCTCATTTGGCTGGTAACAGCTCTCCAGCAAAACTCTTGCCCATTGTCTGCTGTCTGATAGGAGAGATTGTCTGATCAGATTCTCTTATAACCTGCATTCAGGTTTAGGGCATGTTTATGTAATAGATCTAACCTAGCTTCATAGCTATTCCATTGCCCTAGAAAACCCTGAGTAGTTCTGGGAGAAGGACTCAGCAGCCTCACTGTACTGTAGTTGCCAGGAGTCATTGAAGGAAGGTATGAAAACTGGTATAAAACAATTACAACTTACAATATAAATATGCCTAACAGCGTGTAATAATATTACTGTTTTGAAGTAATAATGCTGACTTTGTTTGAAACATAACAGGGCAAAATTTTAGTGGGAACCAAAGATGGAGAAATACTTGAAGTTGGAGAAAAAAAACGGTGCTTCGAACTTGCTGATTGACAGCCACATGGAAGGCGAGATTTGGGGCCTGGCCACTCACCCCTCCAAAGACATTTTTATCTCTGCTAGTAATGATGGCACTGCAAGGATCTGGGACCTTAGTGACAAAGTAAGAGAAGCTTGAACTGAAATGCATGTGTTAAAAACTACTTGGATAATTATAGCACTTCTAATGTTTAAACTGTGTGACATGTTTTGCCCTTACAGCAATGCTATATGAAGACTACAGTTAACCCATTTTACAGATAAGGAATTGAAACTGGATATAGTCCAGTCACGATAAGTTCCCCTGAGTCAATGGAGTTAAATGTGCTCATTGACCTGCAGTATGACTTGAACCTAAGTTCCTCAGTCCTGCTCCAGTTGTTACTACTAATACTTATCATTCAATCAACAATTCTAAAGGCATTGTGAAGATTTTAATGCAGGTTGCATAGCATGTTTGTTGTTTCAACAGACTCAGCCCAATCACCCCTTTGGAACTTAAAGCATTTTAAGTCCCTCTGCCACCACACAAAATGCAGTCTTTTAGTAAGCCTGTTAATCTCACTAATGTCCTACAGAATGCTGTGATACTTTAGTAAATATAAGCCCAATTCATCTAGGAGGCATACGTATGTGAAAACTGTGCACGTGTACACTCCTCTATAAGTTAACTGGTGTACAAACAGACGAAGTGTGCACAGTTAGCCTGATCCAGCAGCTGGGGCTCTGTGTGCTTAAACCCAGTCACCAAACCAATAGGAACACTATTGGGAGCAGGAACAGAGGACTGGATTTAGCCTCCTGAGATATTTGCTGTACTCCCTCCAAACAGCTGGTTTTGGCACGTGATCTGATGGAGCTACATGTGAGTGTGTTTAATGCAAAAGCATAGGAAGTGAAAGGTCAACCACTATAGTAAAGTCCGCTCTGTTTTGCTGTACAGAAACTACTGAATAAAGTTAATCTGGGCCATGCTGCTCAATGTGCTGCCTACAGCCCTGATGGCGAGATGGTTGCCATTGGCATGAAGAATGGAGAATTCATCATTTTGCTTGTAAATAGCCTTAAAGTTTGGGGCAAAAAGAGAGACCGGAAGTCAGCTATCCAGGATATCAGGTACTGTGGCTAGGGCAGAAGGGCTGCCCAGTCCTATCCTCCACTATCAGCACTGATGCTGCAGCACTGATAGAGCATGTGCTGCGTCCGGGGGAGGGGAGGAGTGAAGGCGATCAGAAAGCAGGAGGTAAGCAAAAATATTTTTGCTGTTACAAACATAAATAGAACAGTATTTTTAACTTCCCCCTTTGTGGGGAAGGCTTGTGTAAGTCCAAGAAGAGAAATTTCCCATTTTGCTTGTGTAAGTCCAAGAAGAGAAAAGGGATGAGTCAGTCTGGGAAAAAGAGGGATAGGTGTTGGAAAAGAGATTTCTGGGGTTTCTAAGAAGCGTTTCTAAGAAGAAACTTATGAGAAATTGCACCACCTAGATTAGTTTGCTGCTATCAGTGAATACACAGAGGCAGTTAAGATTCCAAAAAGAAATACTTATCTTAGCTTTACAGTTGTATGCTGAAGCATTTATCAGTTATCTTCTGAAGCATTATTGGCTCCTACCATTAATGGAATAAAGAACTTTATAGCTGTTCTCTTTGTGTGTATGTGTAATATTCCCATTATAAGGGAATGCTTATAATGACTAACCACCACTATGGAGACCGAGCTTAGGAACCTGCATCCTTCTCCTGCAATGGTCAGGGAGAGAGATGGGAGGAAGGAAGTTGCATAAAGAGGCACACCTTCTATAGGTATCATAGAGGGCAGGTAAAGGGTGTTGGCTGTCTGGTCAGTACACTACTCCCCAGAGTCCTGCAGGTGGCACTGCACCCAAATTTCAACAATAAGATCCTGGCACAAGTCACTGCCACCAGGATTTAGCCCTCCTTTCCCTTCCTTACCCCCTGCCCTCTCCAGAAACTGCCCCTGCTCTCTCCTTCCCTACACCTCCAATGCCAACTTACAAGTACTGGCAGAAGCTGTGTGCCTTTCCACTGCCCATTTGCAGCAGTGACCCAGAATTGTGCTATGGTGGCTTGGCTTTCATATTACTTTCACAACACTAATTCCAGTGGCACAAAGCCCCTATAGCAGAGGTTCTCAAACCAGGTACTGCATATACTTATGTATAAGTCTAAAAATGTATGCCTGAAAATTGACCCTGAAAACATGGGTCGACTTATACGTGGGTCAATACAGTTAATAAAACTTTTAACAGCAGCTTGGAGAGGGGCTGTGCTATGAAGCAGAAAGCTGAGGGAGTAGGAAAAAATGGAGCAATTTTACTTACCAGTAATTGTTCTCAGGCACCAACAGACAGCAAGCAAAAATCCAGTAGCCATTTTCCTTCTTCTCCAAACAGGCAGAGAGGTGAACGTGCTTTTGGGAATTGTAGTCATTATGAAGGCTGCTGCTATGGGGGTGCTGTGCTGTATTCCTCACAAAACCTTCAACTCCAATAAGCACCTTCATCTCTCTTCCTTCTTGTTTGGAGAATAGCTCCATTTCTGTGCTGCCTCAGAAGAATATGAAATAGCTCCTTTTTTGGTTGGCTTTCTGTTGCTGCCTCAGAACAATGACAGGTAAGTCATTTTCAAAGAATTTCATACCCGCCCCCTAAGCTTCACCCTCGACTTACGCATGAGTCACAGCAAATTCTATTATTTTGGGCTTAGAACTTGCCCTTGAGTTAGCCATGAGATCGACTTATACTTAAGTATATATGGTAAGTGCTTGCAGGAGCGAAGCGGAAGGCAGCAACACAATCAGGAATATGCACTGCTGCCAGATGTGAGGGTTTTTTTTAACTTACCCCATGGAGCTCCATTTTCCTGGGGTGGGGGGTTCCAGGGAGCCTACAGACTCTTCTGCAGGGCTCCCAGCATCTCTGAACAGCTAAGAAAAGTAAAAAACAGCCACTACCTGCTTTTGTCGTAGTGAAAAAAGCCTTCACCCCTGGCAGCAGCACAATCCTCCTGATCGTGTTGCTGCCTTTGCCCTTCCTTCAAGGGACAGAGACAGGCTGTTCAGGCTGGGGCATCGTGATGCCCCAGTTTGAGAACCTCTGCCCTGTAGGATTGGGCTTTGAGGGAGGCAAAATTGTAACTGAACGCACAGTCTCAGGTGTTAACTAGCAAGCTATGGAAAGGCCAGGTTCCCACAAGCGTGTGATTTCTCGGCATTTGCTTATTTGACATTGTATGGCTTGCAGGCAAATGTGTGAACTGGCTGCACTGAATCTGAGGTGACACTAACAATACACAAGAAAACAACAGATAAAGCAGCAGTCATATAGTCAGTCTGAATTACTAGCCAAGTGATAGGATTGCTAGGAGTCCAGATACCTTTCTGAGCAGGTAGGTCTTGCTTAACTGTACTTGCACCCGAGAGAGATGCACAACCAAAGAGGGCTTTCTCAGTAATCTTGAGGTCCTCATCAAGAAATCCCTGCTCTTGCCATTGGCATCCTCACTTCCTGAACCAGGAGAATCCAAAGCAAGACCCTCAGCTGGCAGATGGGCGCTGATGCACAGAGTGCCCTTTAAAGTGTGCCGGTCCCAGGCTGTCTATTCCCAGATGTTGCAGTCAGGGAGCAAAATTCACCCCAACGGAAATGTCAGGAGCCACATGCTAACTGTTGCTCCTTATTTGTGTTTTGCTGTATAGAATCAGCCCTGATAACCGATTTTTAGCAGTGGGTTCACAAGAACATACCGTTGACTTCTATGACCTCACTCAAGGCACAACCTTGAACCGGATCGGCTATTGTAAAGACATCCCCAGTTTTGTCATTCAGATGGATTTTTCTGCAGATAGCAAATATATTCAGGTAGGCTTGCATATTTTGTTTTGGAAAAATTAGATTGCAACACCACCCTTATCAGGAAGGCTCCATGCAGGTTATAAAGTCCCAGACCAAATAAGATTAATGGAAGATGGAGAAGAGGGAAAGAAGGCAGCAGCATATAAACAAATGAACTTCAACTTCAACTATTAGAGTTAGATGTCACACAACTTCGCCACATATGGAGTTAACTTTGGAAAGAAATAACAAGTGTGAGAAGGCACGTAACCACAGTGAGGGGATCTCCATCTGGAAGGGTCCATTTGTCCTACGGGCCACATTCATTCATTCATTCATTCATTCAAAGAATTTATACCCTGCCTTTCCAAAGCAAATGCCCAAGGCGGCTTACAGAGAACAAAATACAATGTAACCACAATTTGTTAAACACATTAAAACAACAACCACATTAAACATTAACGGGAACACAGAGAGTAAACAAGAATGAAGCTAGACCCAGTTCTCCATATCAGGTTGTTTGAAGGGTGGGAAAGCAGTTAACCAGGAGGGTGAACAAACTATGACACTATACCAGATGGACAGAGGGCAGACAGCCAACCATCATGCAAAGGCCAGATGACCTACGTATGATTTGAGCCCTCTCCGAAAGGCCATGAGGTAGTGTGTAGTTCTTTTTATCCAAACAACCGCCCTCCTTCACTCCTCCTCCCTCCAGGAGAGGATGGCCAGACTTCTGACACAGTGGCAGTCTGGTGATCGGAACTCTGCCATTATCCCAGGGAAGCATGGTGGAAAAAGCTCCCCTCCCAACACTGTATGTAACAGCATCAGTAAGCTTTGGAACTACTACATCTTTTATCTGCTATTAGTAATTAAGGCTGGTCCATCAATTATTGTCTTGCTTAAGTTGTCTCTCAAATTTTTGACGAAGTTGTCCCCAAGCAAAGTAGCATGATCTTCTTGGTGAGTATAATGTTTATAAAGCGTACATAAGACAAAACAAATGCTGAATATCTATGGCTGCATATGTTAACTAGAGATATTCTGGCTGAAAAATTTCTGTTGAACATAATGTGGCATCAGTGCCAAGAAGGCCACAACTCTTTGACACTGCTGGTTGGAATGTTAGATTTGAGGAAAACAGCATCAAGAGCAAAATGATCAGTTTTAATATTGTTGCTTTAGTATTTTATTGTTTTTATATTGTTGCAATGCAAAGACAAAGCGTTGTAGTTGCAGTCATTTTAGTTTTTAAATATTTGTTTGAGACATTCTGATGGTCCCTGCAAGAACAGAACAAATAAATTAACAAATAAATGTGTCTCTTAACTGTACTTATATTAAAACATTTATATCCCACCTTTCCCTTTTGCAATGTTTCCGCACCTTGCATATCATGCTGTCTTTCTCTGGGAGAAGGAAGGGGTGGTATTCGAAAACCTGCAGGTATGCCCCTCCTACTCCAATAGGCAGGGCCGGCTGAAGATTAGACTCCACCCAATAGGAGGGCATCCCAGCCCCCAGTCCAGCCCTGCCTCCTAGAGACAAGGTCATGCTAGTCGAGCTCCTTAGAGCACGACAGAAGATTAGGCTCAAGATTCTTTTCAATCACCCATTCTATCTTCTATTCTTGTTCTATACCTTTTATTCTCCTTTCTTTCCTCTTTTTCGATCTGTTCAAACTTCTTGAATAACAGCCAGACGAGGAGAAAGAGAGAGAGGCAGGCAGAGGCTGCGCCCGGGTAGCGCTGCTGCAGCCGGTAAACGTGACCCTGTCGTGCAACGGTTAACGGAGCCTTGTCATCATGGCTAACCCGTCTCGCAGCGAAAGAGCGGACCCTTCAGGGCCGTCGTCGCTGCGTTGTGACCACTGAGTGTCTCCCGTGCCTTCAGGCCGGAGCACAAAGGGTTGAAGTCCCGGCGTGAAGCCTAGCATGGCCTAGCTCCCTGACAGCTGCAATGCACCTCTGAGGGAGAATCGGGCGTCGTCTAAAGCGTCTGCGGCTCGACGACGCTTGTTCGGCCCAGATCTGAGGGAGCTACGTGGATCCCGAGTATCGGCCTGCAAACATAGGGAGAGACCCAGATGACCTCAAACGCCTGAAGCTAGAGCATCTGGGAGGCGGAGGTCAACAGCTCGATCCGGAGGCCGAGTTTCCTGCCATTTTTTAGTGCCGCAAGTACCGCGATGGCAGAAAATGGGTCTGTGGGCCCGTCCGATATGGTGGGAGAGGGACAAGCAAGTCAACAGGGGCTTGTCTTCCAGGCCCAGAGACCCATGTGATAAGAAGTTAGAGCGACACTTAAGAGGGCACTCAAATACGGCTCTTACTCTTCAGAGGGAAGATAAGTATGGGATAAGTTATCCTTCACGTGGGATAAGTATGAGGAGCTGTGGTATGACACACAGCTACTTCAGTTTTTCCAGCTCATCAAGAAGCACTGTACTGCAAGTTTTCCCTGTTTCTCAGCTTTTTGGATTATTGATTGAGAAAGAATGGACTGATTCTTACAAGGACATCTTTGAGTGGGCCAGTAAATTTTACACCTTACCCAAAGAAGATATGCAGCAGGTAAAGCTGCCCTTTAATAGATGCCCTAGTAGCAACCTTGGGTCACCCTCTGTCCTAACTTCTGATAGTGAGCTTCTTCACAGGGATCCAGGAGATCAAAAAGATCAAGATGGTTTCAAGAAAGACGTTAAGAGGCCTCAGTTGCTCACTTGCAAGCATCTATTGCTACTTCGTTGAGAGTGGAACATCTGGGGATCCAGCTAGACACCAAGGCATTTACGGCATCCATCTCTATGGACAAACAGGAAAAGTTGTTGAAACTTTTAGCACTAACATTTCAGAGTCAAGTAATGGACCTCATGAACTTGGCTTCACTTCAGGGAATGATGGTGTCTTGCCAAGACCTTGTGAATTGGTCCAGAGCACACTCACGATATCTACAAGATTTTCTGATGCCCTTTTAGAAACAGATAGAACTTCAGAAGCATTTGAGAACTTCAGAGTACAGATGTACTCCTTGGCTGAAAGACAGCTTGGTTTGGTGGCGAAACATTGGTCGACTATCAGCGGGAGTGAGTTTGAATTTACCAGTGAGGAAGATAGTCATGACAGATGCCAGCCTCATGGGCTGGGGAGCCCACATGGCAGAAGCACTGGCAGAAGGTACATGGTCCTCGGAGGAGGCTTCATACAGCATCAATCTGTTGGAATTAAGGGCTGGCCCTATTCACCTGCAAGGGCATTCACCTGCAAGGGCAGCATGTTCTTGTTCGTACAGACAACATGACATATATAAACAAGCAGGGGGGCACCAAGTCACATCGTCTGCAACAGGAGACTATCCTCCTGATGGACTGGGCAGAAGAGAACTTGGCGTCCCTCAGAGTGGAATATGTGGCCGGAATTCACAATATTTCAGCAGATTGGCTCAGCAGACAGAAGCTCGTAGAAGCGGAATCCAGAGTATTCCAGACGGTGACAACAAGGTTTGGAAGGCCAATACTGGACCTTTTTTGCCTCCAGCACCAACAGGCAAGTTCAGAGATTTTTCTCCAGGATGTTGGAAGCGGAAGCGGAGGGAATGGATGCCCTAACACTTCCTTGGCTGACCGGACTGCTCTACGCCTTTTCCCTGCTGGCCCTGCTCCAAAGGGTTCTAAGACTAATAAGGGAAAAAGGAGATGTCATAGTAATAGCCCCAATGTGGCCATGAAGACCGTGGTTTCCCGACCTGGTCAGACTGCCAGTGTGCCCCAAGTGGATCCTACCGAATGTCCCGGATTTTCTATTACAGGGGCCGCTTCTTCATCCCAGACTGCAGATACCACCTGGCAGCATGGAGGTTGAGCGGCAGGCCCTAAAGTCCTTCGGCTACTCAGAGGAGGTCTTAACAACTCTGTTAGCTTCTAGAAAGGAATCCACCAAGAGGGACTTGGTTAAAGTTTGCCTACTGGTGTCGGGCTAAAGGGGTGAGGGTGACTAAACCTAAAATAAACACATCCTAGAATTTATTCAGGAAGGTTTCAAAAAAGGGCTCAGCACCAACACATTGAAAAGGCAGGTGGCCACTCTCAACAGCGTTCTGGGTGCAGGACGGGGGGGGGGAGAAAATTGCTTCCCACCCTCACATCAAAGATCTGAACAAGGTTTTGAATGCCTTAGTGGGGAAACCTGTTGAACCCTTGTCCAAGATTCCCTTGAAGGAACTTACCTTGAAAGTGGTTTTTCTTGTATCATTAACCTCGGCTAGGAGGGTTTCTGAAATTGGGGCCTTGTCAATCAATCCTAATCTTTGTGTCTTTCATAAGGACAGGGTGGTTTTAAGACTGGATCCGGCCTTCATTCCAAAGGTTAACTGGGTTTTCCACAGATCTCAAGACCTTGTATTGCCTTCCTTTTGTCCAAACCCGGTACACCAAAAAGAAAAGCTCTGGCACACTGGATGTGCGCAGGGCATTAAGATTTTATGTTGATAGGACAGAGGGATTTAGAAAGACTATTTGTGAACTTCAGGGGGCATCTAAGGCAACGGTGGGATTCAAATAAATTAACAACCGGTTCTATGTCCTTCAGGGCGGCCGCTGCCTTTCTTCCCTCTCCCAACCTAAAATTAACAACTGGTTCTGCAGAACTGGTGAGAACTGGCTGAATTTCACCACTGGTCTAAGGGCAAAAGAGTATTGGTGTCTGGTCTTTGGGGGAGGTAGCACCTGGGGGGATCACAGCTCATTCTGTCAGGGGGGCTGCTACCTCCGCAGCTTTTGAGGCCCTTTATCTGAGATTTGCAAGGCGGCGACTTGGTCCTCGGTGCATACGTTCACCAAGCACTATAGAGTTGATGTCGCTGCTTCTGCTGAGGCCAACTTTGGTCGCAGGGTCCTGCAGAAGGTGGTGAGTGTCTAGACGGATAGCCTTGCCTGGCCCGCCCGTTTGCACGGCTCTTACATATCCCGCAGGTCTTCGAATGCCACCCCTTCCTCCTCCCAGAGAAACCAAGGAATTTCTTACCTGTAAATTCCTATTCTGGGATGAGGAAGGGTGGCATTCGACCCGCCGCAATCCAGGCTCAGTGAGTGGGTTAATGGCCTGGTGGGATAGTTTACAGAGGGTGTTAGTTTTCTACTTTACCATCCTTCTTGTTCATGTTTCTTATGTGTGTGTTATTAACGTGAGTTCCAGTTTCTAAGTTTTGTCAGCGAAGTTTCTAAGTTGGAGTTGGAAAACAAAGTGACTCACTGACATGGGAGGTCTCATGGCTCTTCAGTTCCGGACTGGGGGCTGGGATGCCCTCCTACTGGGTGGAGTCTAATCTTCAGCCGGCCCTGCCTATCAGAGTAGGAGGGGTATACCCTCAGGTCTTCGAATGCCACCCTTCCTCATCCCAGAATAGGAATTTACAAGTAAGAAATTCCTTGGTTTTTCCCCCCAGGTATCAACTGGTGCCTATAAACGGCAGGTCCATGAGGTGCCCTTGGGAAAGCAAGTGACTGAGATGGCACTCATTGGGAAGATTACGTGGGCCACCTGGACAAGGTAATTCAGCACAGAGGACTAATCAGAAAACCTGCCAAGTATTCCATGATATTGTAGACACACCACAAACAAGGGTCAGATTTCAAGAGAGCAGCATTATGGGCAAGCATGCCCAGTACAGTAGTTCTTGTCCTCCTGGCATTCCAGTTCCGAATGACACACTCAGTTCAATTTGCTGGAGACTGCTGTTGTGCTTGAAGCATTTTTTTCAGTTTGAAAAAATAGATTTTTATACAAAAACTTAGAACATTAGAAGTAAATTTACATGTTATCTATTTCATGGCTGAGCTAGAAAAAAATAGTGGCAGATCTGTGTATCTGAACATGGCTCTGCCTCCAGAACGTAGTAGGGGAGGGTCCATTTTTAACAGCACAAGGAGTGGCTGCACAGGGCAGGGGAGGGGCATCCTCCAAGTGGCTTTGCTGCAAGCCAGGGATGCTTCCAGTACTGGAGCTTGACTCAGGAGACAACATCCGGAAGGGGCAGATTGTGGGAAAATCAGCCCTGGATGGGAGAATGTCTCATATGGCTTCTGCCTGCCCCAGAGCTAGACTCCTCAAGAACACTCCAATCCCTCTTTTTATGTTGCCCTGGGCATTGAAGCTGGCAAGCTGCTGCTTGAAAGCACTGTGGCTATGAGGGATCCCTTGTCCATTCTTCAGAGTCAGAAGAGGGTTTTCATGCCGTACTAAGCAGCTACGCCTTGCCAGAGGTACCTGCCCAGGCAAGGGGGTTTGTGAAGGCCTCTCTACAAGCCTTCTTGGAGGCTGGGAGAAGCAGAGGGGCGTCCCTGCCTCCCTTACTGTCATTCCACTCTTCTCTTTCCCCCTTGGAGCAGTATCCTTGGAGATGAAGTCATTGGCATTTGGCCCCGAAACGCAGACAAGGCAGATGTCAACTGTGCCTGTGTGACTCATGCTGGCTTGAACATCGTCTCAGGAGATGACTTTGGACTTGTCAAACTCTTTGACTTTCCGTGCACTGAAAAATTTGTAAGTGAGCTTCTTAGCTGGTGGTGGTGGTGGTGTGTGTGTGTGTGTGTGTGTGTGTGTGTGTGGGGTCAGCTACTCTGTGGATCCTCAGAAGTGCCCAGATGGCTAAAAAATTTATTTAAAAAAAAAAAAAGAAGTGCCCAGATGGCCAGGGATTGATATTGTGTTCACATTAGGACACCAGCGTCCATCATGAAAATATCCAGGTCTGTGGCATTAGCAAAGGGAGCACTGCAGTTCCGTCTCCTTCCCAGCCATATCCTCTTTCCATCCTGCTTTCTGAAAAGGCAGAGGCCAATCCTGGGACAGAAGACGGGGAAACCAGCAAGAGCAGTGGAAACTGGAATTGGTGGACACTCTATCATTCTCGTGTCAACTGCTCTCACCAGTTTCCTTCCTCCTTCCCTTGCTTTTGCTAAAGACATGACGCACAGGAAGCAAAAGGAGCCACGAGAGGAAGTAAAGAGCAGTGGCTGCAGCCATTACTCAAAGAAGGCACCAGCCTGGGAAGCAGCAGCAGCACAACCTGGAACACTGCCAGCCTCGGGCCTGCCACCTCCAGGCAATGGCAAAGCACAGCAAGCAGCCACTTACTGCGTGCTCCTTGCATGGTTTGCTCAGGTGCTGAAGTGCAGGACTTCTGGTTTGGTTTGGGACCACGCAAACCAAGGAGCTCCTTTCTTTGCGTGGTTCATGTAAATCAAACAGGAAGCCCAGTGTTTCCGTGTTCAAAGAAGCCATGTCAGGAGGAAGATAAGGAGGCAGGTGAACCACTTTCCCCTTGTCTTTAGAGCAGATCATTGCAGGTTGCATCAGCAGCAGGCTGGAGGGAGGTGGCGGCGGTGGCAGGCTCAGGTGAATGGCACTCCCGCTTCTGCTGCTGCTAAGAGCTGCCTTGCCTTGCCTAAGGAACGGGATGGGCTGTTCCTGCCTGGAGGGGAAGAAAGAAGAGAAAGAGCTGCCTGTTTGTAGCCAAAAGTAAGACACCTAATGGAGGGAGAGCAGGGTGGGTGGGGAAGAACAAAACCGGGGATGGGAGAACCAGAAGAGGGGGGAATTTGAGACAGGGTTGAAGAAAATTAGAGTGAAAGGGAGAGCTGCCAGTTATCTACAGGGCGCCTATATAAATGTTTGCTTGGAAGCAAGTCCCATTATGTTCAGTGGGGCTTACCCCCAGGTAAGTGTGCATAGGAATGCAGTGGGGGGGGAGGAAGTGCACAACAGCTGGGAGGGAAAAAGAAGAAGAAACCACCAGAGACAGAAGAGGGGAAGATGCAGGAGAGGGAGAGAAAAAATTCTTGTGCCAGCCCCACAAGAACACTGAAGGCAAGGTCCCATGAGCACCTGGATGTGAACGTGCTCTCAATTCCACGAGCCTACGAAGCTGCTTTCTGTGGAGTCAGACATTGGTCTGTTGTCAGTGTTGCTGCAGCTCTCCAGGGTTTCAGAGTGATGAGGACAGTCCTGTATGCAAACCTGATTTTTTTTTTTTTTTGCAGGGAAACTATGATTCTCAGTGCCAATCCCAGCTAGGTAGTGCAGTGCAGTGTAGTGAGTGCTTTGCAGAATGTGGTTCTGCAAGTGTCATGCACCTGGTAATTAATGCCTGACAAGTGTGGCACATTGGGGGTGAAGGACAATTTCCCATCAGGTGTGTGCGGAAGTTCATGAGCTAATGCATTGTTTAGAAAGTCAATCACTCTGTCCAGTAGTGTTGCCAGCTGTCCACTTTGCAACATGGCAATGCCTAGTCCTGCAGACGAACATTAGAAAAGTAGTGATGTGTTTTGTCGCATTCTAATTGTGCAACGTGTGCTTACTGTCAGAACACCTTTGTGTTTTATCCCAACAGGCCAAACACAAGCGTTATTTTGGCCATTCTGCACATGTCACCAACATTCGCTTTTCTCATGATGACAAGTACGTCATAAGCACAGGAGGTGATGACTGCAGGTAACTGAATGCTGAGTGGGTTGGGAGCCATGTCCAGAGTTTGGGCTCCTGAGAAAGGCAGATTCAGCTTCCCACTGAGCTGACTGGAGTGGCTTTGGGCAAGTTTGTTGTTGTTCAGTTGCTAAGTCGTGTCCAACTCTTCGCAACCCCATGAACCACAGCACGCCAGGCCTCCCTGTCCTCCACTAGCTTCTGGAGTTCACCCAATTTCATGTTCATAGCTTCGGTGACACTGTCTAACCATCTCATCCTCTGCCGCCCCCTTCTCCTTTTGCCTTCCATCTTTCCCAGCATGAGGGTCTTTTCTAAAGAGTCCTCATGAGGTGGCCAAAGTATTGGAGCTTCAGTATTTGTCCTTCCAGGGAGCAATCAGGCTTGACTTCCTGGAGGATTGCCCGATTGGATCTCCTTGCAGTCCAGGGGACTCTCAAGAGTCTTCTCTTGGGCAAGTTACTCTCTGCTTAACCTTCTTCACCAGGCTATGAGGCAAATCCTGCTTGAACTCCTTGGAGATGGCAAGATTAAAAATCAGCCAACTACCTGCATCAAATACAGCCTAATAGAGACAACTGCTGTAGGAAATGGTGGGAAAGATCAGCAGCTAGGACAAGTGTAACCCTATGGTTGCAGCACATGTGAATAAAATTGACAGCACACCAGGAGTAATACCCCACACATGAGGGACACACTGCTTTGCTTAGGTTTGTTTTAGTGCCTGGCTTACACATCCTCATCCCCAAAGCTGCCCCTTCAGAATACAGTGAGTTGTTAGCAGGTCAAGCAAGTCAGTTCCTCCATTGCTCATCTTTAACTGGCACCTTCAAGATGCCACAGCTATCCTGTTCTCAGCCTTTTTGCAAGTAGTCCATTGTTAGCCCCCTCTCATGATGGACTTTGTGCCCCAGGCTTGCCTTTCTGCATTCTGCACACCCTCCTCCAAGAAGCCCCAATTAAAATTCAGCTTGCTGGCCTGGTCATCTGGAAGGAACTGTACGATTTGATTCATGGAACAGGTGCAGAAGCCCTGGCATAGCTCTGCTGCCTTTGACACAGACCCTGGCTGACACTGCAGTCACTCTGTCCCAATTAAATAAGTGCTACCTCTGGGTGGACTGGAAGCCAGTGAGTCATTTTTGTCCTTAAGATGCATTGTTGGATGGGATGTATTTTGTGTTAGAAGACGATGTGGTGTGGAAATTGAAGCACAGTTCTGCCTGGGAAGATTTTACACCACTGGTTTTTATCACACCAAAGCCTACAGAGAATAATTGCCTGTTTCTTTCTCTTTCATTTTAGTGTGTTTGTATGGCGATGCCTTTAAGGGCCAATCTCTCCACTGCATAGGTGCCAAACTGTGGATATTTCTGAAGTCCTCTAAGCCCTGTGACTGGTATTGTTACGTAATGCTGCATGGATTCCATATGTTTGCAAAGTTTACATGCAGTTATGCTGGATGCCATAATGAGCCTCAGCTACAAAGCCACTGAGAAAACAGGAAAAAAAACTGTTTTCTGATCTGATCCTTATTTTAAGGGATGTATTGTTCCATTGGTGTTAAACCTCTCTTGCTAACTTAAATTCACACATTGACCAAGTCTAGCCCATTGAGGAAACTGAAGGGTCAAACTAGATGAGCCATTTATTATGTAGCACTTTAGAAAACAGCTGTGGGAGGGAACATATCCAGATTGGGGCATCAATGGTTATGGCTAGAGAGCATAAGAATGTAAGAAGAGCCCTGCTGGATCAGGCCAAAAGCCCATCTAGTCCAGCTTGCTCTGTCTCATAGTGGCCCACCAGGTGCCTCAGGGAGCACACGAGACAACAAAATGCTTGCATCCTGTTGCCACTCCCTTGCACCTGGCATTCTGAAGTAAGCACCAACACATATAGATCAAGGCTGCTAAGGTAGAAGTTTGCCTCAGAAGGGAAACCCTCATTGGTGCAAAGTGTTAATGTCCCGTCCCCGTCCCCGTCCCCCCGTGCATGGCCCCACTGGCTTAATCACATAAGGGCTGTTCACATATTATCCTGAACCTGCACACAATGGTCTGTTCCCAGGTACACAGTTCTAGCTGAGTGACTGCACCTGGTTGCATGTTTGTTGCAGCTCAACAATCCCTCCACAGAAGGTTGTGTATGAAGTGTTATAAGTAACTGTACAGCCCTACAGTAACACTCTAGTCTAGTATGACCTTAAGGTGCAGTGGCCTTCTGACAACAGATGCTTCAGTTTGCAGAATACTAAAACATGAATTCTTTTCAGGTGACTTGCTCTAAATATGTTTAAACGTTTTCAAATTAAGTCATTCCAAAACTTTAGGGAGTTGAGAAGGGATATGTTAGAGTTAAAAAGATGTTTTTATACTTTTAAGTACCAAATGATTTTTTAAATATATATACACATACTCTTAGGGTTTTAAAGAATTTCATTTGCCAGTTTTCTATGAAAAGTGCCTTTTGAAAGCTTGTTCTGCATGGTGCAGGAACAATTTTGTCTCTTGCCAGTGTCTGCTTCCTGCTCACGGTGCTACAACTCATCCAGCTGAGGAGGGCAGACACAGTCATTTCTTCTTGCTTTATTCATGCTTTTGTTCTCTGCTTTTACTTATTTTGATTATTTTAACTGGCTCTCAATTGGTTCTGTAATAGAGGGAGAATGCAAAAATAGATAGGAGAATCTAGAGAATAGATTCATCAATGAATCAGTCACAGGTTGAAGCACGTTTGTCAGAGACTACAAGGGGAAGAGAGGAAGTAAAAATCCAACCCTCTCCCCATTATTCTCTTCCACCTTTCCTTCTTCACTCATATGAACAATGTTTTCCTTCTGTAGTTTCAGATCAGGCCAGTTAACAGCAACAATTACTTGCCTTGGACTCCAAGGAACATCAGCTGTTCTCCACAAAGGAGTTTCGAGGGCATGTTCCTTTTGTTGAGGGACTTCAGTGGCAGCCAGTGGCCAGGTATCTCCCATTCGCAGGAACTTAATAGATGCAGTGATGATGGTACAGTTTACACCTAGAAGGCCCCAGGTTTGGTTTGTAGTGGCTCTAGTTTAGCATGTGTGGGTAGTAGAAAAAATATCCATTGCTAAGTGACCATGTCGAGTCTCACATTAACCACTGCTGTCACATTGGCCCCTGAAGAGAAGGGGCTTCTTTATAGTCTAATCACTGAGCCAACAGGAATTACGAGCAGGCACCTCTGCATCCTCCACTGCAATACTGTGCAAACACAGATACCTCCTCCCCACTAGACCGATGGGAGCTACGGCCAAAGTGCAAACTGCCTTTGATCAAGAAGCTGTTGTATTCAACCATGAACGCAGAAGAGGTAACAGTTAAATCTAGATTGGTGAGATAGTGAGAGAAGATCAAATGTACAAACACAAAAGCAGTTCCGTAAGCTCAACGGCCTACCATCTGCAGTCTTATTTAATCAGTGGACTCGTCTAATGCCTTATACTCTAATTTCAGATACAAGTCCCTATGCAGTCTTATGCCTAACTCTTCATAAGGAAGATTTCCTGTATTAGAATAATGTAACCATATCAAGTGGGTGATGTCAGATGGTCACCTTGTTTGCCTATGTTGTAATGTTGGCCTTTCATATTGATTGTATTTTAAGAAACTTTGTGTCAGAATTGCTATATGGTGAAATTGTGCAAAGATATTTAAGAGCAATAGTGTGTGAAAATGCATCAGGGATTTGTATTTGTTTATATGGTTTGATTTAAAGTACATTATGCTCAGACCTGATGCTGTACTATAATGTAAATTAAAATAGTAATGCATGAGTTTATTTTTCAAATGATCAAGTAAAAGATTTATGATTTGAAAACCACTAAGTTCCTCTGGTTTATTGGGTATAAGTGATCGTAGATAACAGACCACTAGTCATCCACTTCAGTACTATTATATCTATACTTAGTTGCTCTTCCAGGGTTTTAGAAAGGGAACCTGCCCTGCCCTGCCCTACCTGGAGGTACTAGGGATTTAACCAGGAACCTTTTGCAAGTAATGTGCTCAGACATTGAAGATGCAATCCTAGAGATGGCCTAGTGCCACCGCAACATGGTTACATCATCACTATGTCATTAGTGCCAATGTGGGGGCGCCAACCAGCACCCCCATGTCTGCGCTACAGAACTCTGGCCAACACGTCTCATAGCATTGGCCCAAGAGTGCCAAGAGGGAGCTGCACAGGAGCAGGGGCAGGATGCAGCTGTTGGGCTTCATCCAAGGCCTTGTCCTCCAGCCACGTGGCTTCCTCTGACCTCAGTCTGTGAAATTACGGGCAGAGATCTGAGGAAGGCCTTGGGGAGGCAGGAGCCTCCCCGGCACACCAGCTTGCCTGTTGCAGCACAGCATAGGATTGCACTCTGAGTTAGAGCAGCAAAGAGAATGAAAACTAAAGCAATGGCATGTTGACACTCATTCCCCAGCCATGGTTAGGTTTTTAAAACAAACCGTATGGGACAGCTGCCCACATGTAGCTTCCAACCTGAGGGCTAAGCACCCAAGAGAAAGTAACCCTGCCTAGATCACTGGAGGCCTTGTGCTGCAAGTTTGAGGTACTAATTGTACTAAAATATGGTCAAATAAAGATTCCAGAGGGTTGCAGCCAATTCTAACCACAGTCACTGAATTGTGATATGTAACATGATAGTTAAACCAGTGTTTCCCAATCTGGGGGTTGGGACCCCCAAGGGGGTGGTCGCAAACTGATTTTCAGGGGCATCACCATTTTGGCTATGGAAAAAGCTTCCCCATTAAGCTACCACTTCCCCAATGCTTGTTGCCGCAAAGGAAATTAGCCATGCTATAGGCTCATCTTGGCCTGTGGTGTGATGGATTCTCTCTCAAGTCTCGCCAAGCAGGTATGTCACAGCTTCCATATGCATGCCTAGGTGAGTCAGATCAGCAATGGACTAGCGAAGCCACAATTCATTCTGTGCAATGGTGTTCAGAATCAATCACTGAACTCCAACCTCAAACATCACCTAGCTACAAAGCATTCAGAAAAATCAAAAAAGGATGTGGATTTCTTTTGACTTTCAAAAAAATGTGATTTATTAAAACGATGACTTCTGGCCCTAGGTTTTAGGGGGGTCCCAACAGGTGGTCATACCTGAAAAGGGGCTCCTTATGCTAAGAAGGTTGGGAACCATGTCTTTAACAGCTGCAATGATCCATGAACAAGCCTCTAAGAAACTTCAAAGATGCAAGATTCATCATTTTTAGTATCAGATGTATTTCATGTATGAATCAGCCAGACAAAATCTTGCCCAGTGTAGTAAACTTTTAAATCATTTTTAGTGGAAATAATTCGTTCAGAATGAGATGAACACAGACCTGTAACTGGCTCTAAAGGTTTCCTGTACTCACAATATACGCCACAAGACCATTTAGTTCTATACGCTTTATTGATACTCGAGTTTTGTTTTTACATTTCACAATGCATTCCACAGACTTAGTTCAATACAGCTTAAACCGCAAGTGTATACATTTTCATTTGTAATTTCTTGCATTAACAAATGTTTGAAATTTCCAAACGCCATTTGCAGCATCGGGGCGCAACCCAATGATCCATGCACAGATGCCAAGAATCCCTAGTACAGTGGAGAACAAGCATGCCAGGTGTTTCTTGCTCCACTTCAAGGATCTCGGGATCACACCTTCAGAATTTCCTTCCACAGCTTCAAGAGTTTGAGAGACTGTAAACTTGTTTACTCAAAATAGACTATAGGAGGTTTGTGCAGCAAAGGTTATGGCAAAAGTTGTGTAATGTGCAGAGTTCATTTTTTATTATTTAATAGATGCTAGTGTTTTCTGAAGATTTAAAACCTTACATACCATGGAGCTAAAAAAAACCCAGTTTTCTGATATTCAAGCACTGTGGAGGAGCTGGACATCCTAAGCTGCTGTGAAACACTATATATATATAATTTGTTTTTATATTGGCAATTGATAAAACAGTAAAATTAAGAAGCACAATACAGCTACACTCAATACCAAAAAGGGCAAGACTTTTCAAGCTTGCTTTAATGGCATATACTTCTAAACATCTCATTTTAGAAAATCTGCAATCAATCTACACAGACCAGAGACCGTGCTAAACGGAAGTATTCTCCCCGCATTCCGCCTGCACTGGTACTCTCAGAACGCAGCAAGACTACCTTGGCCAAAGCATAAAATGTACAGCTCTCCAATCTCTTGTGTTAACCAGTGCTGCACATGGGAGAAGCAAAGAGGATTAGGTTTCAATCCATACATAGCAGCTTACAATACTTATGATGAACACACATGGCAGTCAAGAACAGGTTATTTTTCCCTCAAAACACTGCGTTGCTAAAAAATAAAGATCTGTGAAATTGCACTGCAATGTCAAGGTTTTGCTATTCCCTGACCCTCCCCACGTAATCCAAATGAATATGCCTCCCCTCCCCACTTAAAATATGAACGCCTATTTAATAAAAGTTGCTTCAGGTTTTTCATTCAGGTTTGCGTTTCAGCCCAGGAATTTTAGCTTGAATCCTGTCAAGAAAAATAAGCCATTTTAATATATGCAAAGATGGCTAAAATTTAATACTTCCAATTCCCTCAAATCCCCAAAGTATCAGTCCAAGAAGTCCAGTCCACAAAACTTCAGACAAATAAGCAGGCTGCAGGAAGGTGCCTGCAGGGCAAAGCCCCTACAGCAATTCAATAGAAATAAATCTAGGGCCTCCTTATCAATTTTGACCTTTAGACATAATTGCAGACAGAAGTCACCCACACAGGGGAGCTAAGGGGAAGAGCAGGTGACTGATATACCCTCGTTTTGTACTTCAAGATGGCAGAGATGCAAAAGTTTAGTACCTGCCTGTAGCTCACATATCAGAGAAGAATGTGCAAGTTGCTACTACAATTGCACTATTAGAAGGACAAAAGTCATACCAGCATCTTCCTGCAGTGTCTGAAGATACCTCAGGTCTTCCAAAAGAAAACCTAGGAGGAGGTTGTTCCGTAAGGCAACCCTGGACAGCAACATGGTAACTCTGTTTTTAGACCCCCCTCCCCGCTTCCTTCCAGACTACATGACCCTGAGGGATAAACAGATGGCAGGGATATACGATTATCGGGATCAGAGCCAGGGCCCAGGCACCCACACTTCATGGCAAGAAATGGGTCTTCCCAGCCCCAATTAGCACATACCAAACCCCATCTGTGTTGAAATTATCTCTACCAGAAACATTTCTACATTTTCCTTTCCTGTGGGGGTATATGCTCTTTCACTAAAGCAATATTTAAGATAGAGTTGCTTTAAATTAGCTTCAAAATCCAGCACACTCACTTTGCCAGAGTGCCTTTGACATTCTTGTTTGCAAGTCCCAGGTAGTGGTCAATTTGAGCCTGAAATATAAGGGGGAGAGGAAGAAATATTCTGATTCACTGTTACAATGAATTTTTGAATTAACAGGTCGATTCATTCCTGTTTGTGATTAGTTTCATGGCCAGGAAAGGCTGAGAACATAACAGCTTTCTTTCCCCCAAATCAAGCAAATTTACATTTTCTTTCCTTCTAAGGCAACTTTTATATTGGCATCAATTCATTCTTGCAGAAACTGGCCCTGAAGCAAACCATGTAATGAAGCAGATGCATTTCCACACTCCATCTTATTTCCTGCTGCTGATTGCACTTCCATCAGTCCTTCCCTTCTTGAACTCTTCATATTATTTATATAGAACCATGCATATACATGGTAGCTTATAAGGAAGAATAGATCCCCCAGGGGTGTATCTGGGAGGGTTAGCACCCCCACCTGAAGGTGCCAAAAAATAACCCCAGTGCTTGCTGCGACCCTCAGGGAGGCATTCTAGGGGCCAAAGAGACCAAACACAACCTTCCTAGCCCTCAGAGTGCCAAAAGTTGTCACTTCTGGAAGTGAAGGTTTTTGGCATTCTGAGGGCGCAATCCTAACCATCTTTCCAGCACTGATGTAGCTATGCCAATGGGGCATGTGCTGCATCTTGAAGTTGGGGGCAGTCATGGAAGCCTCCTCAAGGTGGTTGTTCCCTTGCCTTGGAGCTGCATTGCCCTTACCCTGGTGCTGGAAAGTTGGTTAGGATTGCACCCCAAGGGCTAGGAAAGCCATGTGCTTTTAAAAAACATGTTTTTAAAAAAGTGGAGGAGGGTAGCCCCCAGAATGGAGTGGCGATGGGAGGGCGTAACTGAGGGTGAGAGGGGGATTTCGCCCTCCCACCCTGTCAGGTGCATTGCCCCTGGCACCCCCCTAGGTATGCCACTGAGGCCCCGATCCTAAACCATTCTGGAAATCAATACAAAGAAGGAAATCATGCATTGTAACAGCTACACATATTAAATACCTTAAGGACTAGGGCTTGTGCCAAAGCAAAATAGAAGTTAAGCTGTCTGGACAGACTTATTTTTTACTGCAAGTTACAAGGAGAATGCTGTTGCTGAGAGCTACTATTTGGGCCTGTACTGCCCATATTGCATGTCATCTCCTGCCTCATTCTCAATTTAGTCCTCTTTTAAATCCGAAGTCAATACAGGGCAACCATGGATGATACATCATCCTACTGTAATGTTTTATTGATATAGAATATTTATAATCTGAAGAAGTGTCTCCCAGTTAACAGGAGAGCAACTTCCTTCCCATGGACTTCCTATACCCCTTCTACAATGCCACCTCCCTGCACTAGCATGAAAGCTGGATATGTATTATGCCTACAATATAATATACTTCAAACAGGTATCAGCTGAAGATTGGGTATCTTGCACAGAAAGCAGCACACTGGCCTCAGAATGGAAAATCATTTCCAAAGCTGCCCTCTGCACCTCACATTCATACATTTTCCACTCTGATAATTTGGGTTCCACGTTTCTAGAAAATGCAATACACTGAGTTGTCACAGCATCTTTTTTTCTTTCCTGCATAGCACAATAGCATTATATTCAATGCAATGTGACGCAGGTATCTCCTCCCATATGTGCCTCCCTGTGCACTGCTGCTGAACTGTGAAGGGGAGACCTGTACTGGGTGCTTCAAGGAGCTCATGCAAAGAAGGCTCTTCCACTAACAGCAGGGCCTATTCAGCAGTGCCCTTCATTAGTGGAATGTTCTCATCAATAAGGTCTCCCAACCAGCCTTCAGGACCTCACCAAGACTTTTTCTTCTCTGCAAACTTGTTCTCCCCCCCCCCCCCAAAAAACCCCAAGCCCTCCACTTGGTCTCCAAAGCCATTGCTGGGGGAAGGTGGGCTAAAAATGGTTCAATAAGCTGGTCATTTGGAGCTGCCAAGTCTGCTTAAGGGGACTCCCTCCAGGCTTGGATAACCCCTGCTGAGCACTAGAACAGCAGCTGCAGCTAAGTGGACTGACAGGGGAAGGGGAGCCAAGAGCCTCTGCAGAACCTTCTAATTATTTTTTGCACACTTTATTCTCATACTCCAATTTGTTACATTCAAATTGTGTCAAATCTCAGCAATTATGCTGCACTGCACACTTACCTGGTGCTTTTCATAAATAACAGGAATACTGAAGAGTGAAATAAGAGCTGCAGGGGTGGAAGAGAGAGATATTTCAGTCTCTAAAGATATGCAAAGATGCTGAAAGGTCATTTTGCTTTATCTGTGCCAAGAAAAAGTACCTGGAACAAGGCAATGCCAATTCCTTGCCCAAACCTTGCCATTCATGTTCTGTAGAGCCAGAACAATCTCCACAAAGAGAGGGGACAACTCCTAGCGCACAAACAGCCGCAGCAGTGAGAGGCTTTGTGACCCTGAACTAGAAAGGGCACTGGACAGACACGGTCCCCAGATATGCCAACAAGGAACCTCACCTCTACCAGCCACCTTCCACTTTGCCCAGCCTGCAACGTATCTCCCAACTGAAAAGCAGGAAGTATCAGGGGAAGGTTGCAAAAGAGAAGGCAAAGGAGAACAGAAGCCCCCCACCCAACTCCAGCCAATAGCAAAAATAGCAAAAGAAGTGCAGGGTGGCCCAACTTGCACCAGGAAGCTGGCTCTCCTCTGCAGCCCTTTCCATGATGCAACAAAGGACCACCAGGGCCTTGCTCCACACAGAAGCTACAAAGGTAACCCCAATACAAGGCCATCAAATCCAAATGGCAGAACTGCCAACAGGATTTCCTGTGGGTTTTGGCCAATTGAGCAACCCAAATGCCCCCCATCTGGAGTACACGCCCAGGGTATGTTGCAAGGGGAGAGTGGAATGGTGATATGTCAAGACGGGGGGAGTGGAATGGCAGTGCAGCAATTATCTCCCCTTTTTATCTTCTTTTTGAAAAAAGCAGCTGACACAGCCCCCTCCACCACCACCAACCTTCTTTGATATGGCTGCTCTCAGTGCTGCCTGCCTCTATCCCTTTTTATAAAAAGCAAAAGAAGTACCAATTGTTTTTTTCCAAAGCAATACTTGCGGGAAATGCACAGAGCAGCTGCCTACCTCTACCGCTATAGAAAAAAGCTAAAAAAGAGCCACACCCCCAAGCATGCTGCCTGGGAGCACGTGTCCCCCATTCACACACACACCCAAGGACAACCTTTGAAAAGGGCCAACTTACCCAGGATCAGCAATGTCAGACCATTGAACAAGGCACCGACATAGGTGAACACCCACATCAACACAGCAAACTGAAAGAACAAGGGGGGTGAATTAGAATATAAAAAATGAAACATCCATTTAGGGCTGAAACCTCATTATTGCATTGGATTAACATGGGATTGCAACACACCTGGTTGCTACTGGCTGAGGCATAAAGACTCTCCATGCAATTGGGCCCACCAACACAGTGAGTCAAAGCATTGACCTTCAATTCGTATGCTGCAAAAGGTTCACAGGTGTGCTGTGGGAGTTGGAGCACAGCAGTTGAAAATTGCTGAAAAACTCTTCCAGATTCTGTGGCTCTGTTTTTAGGGCAGGTGTCTGCAGTACTGAATTACCCACCTTTAGTAGAGGGACAGACAATTCATTACTAAAGACACGTGCCCTAAAAACAGCCACAGAACCTGCAAGAGTCTCCCAGAAGTAAGACCATAGAGAAGACCTTATGAGCTATGAGAAGAAAGATGTTGAAAACCACTGTTCGGAGGTAAGGAATTCTCCATGAGCACTTCATTTTAATCATCCTTACTATAACTATTGTAATTTTTTCTGAATAGCCTTCACGAACTCAACTTCTTCGAAGGCACCGTGGAAAGATCAAGCAATAAGAAGGCAACACATCAACTTCTATATGTCAGAGATAATTATAGCCGAAAGGACTTGTAATGGGATCTGCAGCCTTTAGCTTCAAGATTTCCAGTCAGAGTTCAGGTCAAGTCAAGAATGACTCAAGACTCTGAGCACTCCATGCCTGCCCCTGCCCAGGACCACAGCAGCAAAAGAGACAGGCACAATCTCTCTCCCTCCACAGTCAGATCTGGGCACAATACCCAAGCTACTTTGGTGTTCTTCCCATGTCAACACCACACAAGGAAATAGTAATTGGCAATAATTGGAAATTGTAATAAGCCGCTACACAGCAACAGTCTCTACGCTAAGGAAGTCCCCGGAAGTATTTTCCAGCACTGTAGTTGATGCCAGTTCTAAAACAGCCTTGCCTGGAATTATTACAACCTGGTTTAAGGGGCAGTGAATCCTAACTAGTCTAAGCGACTCTCCTTGCTCTCAGAAACGGTACTTGTCCCCTAGCGCTGGTCCCTCACTGGGCTTCACTGAACCTCCTGCACTCCCTCTTCCCAGGTGAAACAGAGACAAAACCCCAGAACCATAAGTCAGCAGTCACCAGCACCATCCTGTACTAGCCTCTTGACCGACAACTGACCTCATCAGGTGCAACTCCCTTCTATGGCCAGATTTAGCCCAGGGCTTTCCTGGTTCTGCTGCCTGAGAGAAGGCGGGAAATAAAACTGGGAACTTGTACATGGAAAGCTTGTGCTCTACAGTCCCTCTCCAACACTAACTCACTCCCTCTCCTTAAGGAGCCAATAGTTTGAACACTTGAAAGAAGAGAGACTCTTGCTCACTGGGAGGCCAATTAGCACAACAAGAACCTAAGAGGGCTGCTGGATCAAGCCAGGGGACCATCTAGTCCAGCTGCAAGCATCTCACAGTAGCCCATAAGATACCTCTGAGAGCACTCAAGACAACAAGATACTTGTATCCCACTGCCACTCCCTTGCATCTGGCATTCACAGATAGGTAACCTCTAAAACCTAGAGGATGCATATAGTCTTCATGGCTTGTAACTTGTGATGAACATTTCCTCCATAAATCTGTCCAATCCCCTTTTAAATGTATCTAAGCCAAGTGCCATCACAACATCCTGTCAAGGAGTTCCACAGATCAATTACTTGCTGCGTAAAGAAATATTTTTCTTTCCTGCCATTCAGTTTCAGTGGCCGTACCCTGGTTCTAGTGTTGTGTCCAGTTGTGGTTGCCACATCTCTCACAACACTCCAGGTGTTGTTGCAGTTTCACACCACACACTCCAGAACTGGTTGAAACTGGCATTCCGTCTCTCCGTCTTCAGATCAGATAGAGCACCTGCGTGTCCTTGAGGTGTTCAGCTTCCCAGCTTGTTAGTGCAATCTGCTACACAGTAGCTGGACTCCCTTTAGTTAGTATAACATAAGCAGGCAAAGTTTCTCACGGGAAGCGCTGGCTAGCAAACATCCACTTTCTCATGAGATCATGATGTTCAAAGGGGCACCCCATTGGTTAACATGGGGCACAAGGGTCTGCAGGTACCCACCTACCAGATATACTCTAGCTGCACCCTTTGTTCTTGGGTCTGTACCATGTGTGCGCTGCAACTGCAACTGAAAATGTAACTACATGCGCTGAAACGCCGCTTGTACGCGGCAAGCCTTCGCCGGCTTTTGCTGACCGGCAAATAGAACTTCTCACCTTCTAACTATCGCTACTTGTAACCAATAAAAGCCTTTGTTATTGAAATGTAGCGATCGCTTCTTTCCTTCGCTCCGATCGCGCTAGGCAAGCGCTGAATGGGTCCACAAGCCCCCAACTCTGCTATAAACACCCAAACAAACAACAGGTGTGACCATAGATTTGAAAAACTGGTATTTTATTCCCAATCCTTTATTTAAGGATGCTGAGCATGGAGCTGGCCTTCTCCATTTCTCCCATACACTGGGCTGACACTTTTGAACTGTCCACCAGCATCCCAAGATCTGTCCCCTGATGTGTCACAGGCAGCTCAGAATCCATTAGTGTGAAGTTCTGATTTTGTGCTCCAATGTACATCATTTTACACTTGTCTACATTAAATCGCATCCATTAAAATTTTGCCCATTTCCCCCCCCCCTCCATTTAGAGACATCCTTTTGGAGCTACTTCACAATCCTGTCCGGTCTTTACCACCCAGAAACAGTGTGTACAACCAAGGGCAAACTAGAAACAGCAGTGAAACGACATTGACCCAGGGGGGCGGGGAGAGAAAAATCACTTTGTGGTCACTTTACCATGCCAAGTGTAACATGAGAACTGGGCTTAAGCAATGGAAGAAAAGGTTTCTATCCAAAATCTGGAGACACGACTTTCCAGCCAAAAACTCATCCCAGAGGAGAAGGCAGGCTGATGGAATTGCTGAATCACCAATGCATGACACAGCACAGCTGCTTCCCTGGCTGATATTCAGTAGGGGAAGGGTTCACAGAGCAACTTTGCACAATCAAGTATTTATGCTCTGCTCTTTTACAGTGTCCCTTTCATGGATCACTGCCTTGTCGTGGCGAAGGGGCTTGAG
>JAJKFI010000008.1:29846998-29869006 GCA_029204185.1 Lerista edwardsae
CGCGAAGAGTCGGACACGACTTAGCGACTGAACAACAACAACTTTTACAGTGTTCAAAAGTCATCAACAAGCCCTCAATTCTATTTTTGGTTACGTGTTAACATTTTCAATATCATGCATTTTTTTAAAAAAAGGAGCAGTGAAAAGCAACTTAGCAGATTTTTTTCCCCAAAAGCTCAGGAGAATAAGTGACAGTGCCAAGCAGACATTTTTGGATGCTCCAAAGGCATGATGCCACCACCAAAGAGGCCCCCGTCTATACAGCATCTTTCAGCAGACACCCCCACAGAAGGATGCTGTTGATGACCTATGGGGCACAGAACCATATTTAGGACATTCAAACGGTTCCATCGTGTGTGTGTGTGTGTGTGTGTGTGTGTGTGTGTGTGTGTGTGTGTACACACTCATAAATCACAAGAAAACTAACTTGTCATTCTCCTTGACAAACCAGTAAGGAACATTCTCCTATCAATAAGGAGACAGGGCATAAAAATATGAGCAAAAGATCCAGGAAGAGGCTGTGATGGGGTGGTTAGGTCAATTGAGAAGCTTCACACTTGAAAAGACCACACCAGGCCAGTTACACTTTTCATGTGTAATGCTTATGAAAACATTTCAGCTCCTAATCCATTTTTGAAAATTCTGTACAGATTGAACGCTGTTCCCTGCTCAAATATGACTTGGGGAGAAGTTTGTTCAACGAACTAATGTCCTATCACATTCCAGTCTTTCAAGTAATATCTGATACTTTAAGAGATACACACAATAACCAATTCTGCTGCTTCAGAGGGAACAAAATCCATACACAGGAGCCCACAAATCCACTCAAACTGACATCACAGCTATTTATCTGATGAGTACAGCACAGGAGAAGAGGCAAGTCTTGCCCCCACCCCAGTCATGCACAGCTTCAGTAATGCCAAGCAAGCCTCAAACGCCCCTCAAGCTCAGTATGCTGGTGGTAAGACTGTTCACTTCTCTTGACCACCCAAGCCAACCAAGTGTTGTGGACCCATGTTCACAGGCATGTTGCATTTGTCACACAATTACAAGAAGAAACTGCAAAATCGGCTGATGCAGATTTGAGGTTTCATGTTTCTACCATTGCAACAGCAGCAAATGAGCAGCTTGCCTTTTCAGCTGGACTAACAAGACACCTCCCACCACTGTACATGCAATTTCTTTGCATGCATCTAAACTGCTCCTTTGGATCAAAGCCAAAGTGTCACAGCACATGAGAGCTCTGATCAGTGCTACCTGTGCAACAATTATAGGCCAAGCATAGGAAAATCACAGCATTTACTACTGCACACAGAATTCACAATCCTGAGAATCTGTTTTCATTTGTTTCAAAATGTGTAGGCAAAGACTGGCAAGAGATTACTGAGGAGGATTTTTGGTGAACAAAGGGTACGGAAACAAAGGGTTTCTCTCCATTTAAGGCTTTATCCTTCCGATGACTAAGGCTCATTCAGACACCATGCCAAGCTATGGTTCCTGCTAACCACAGTTGAGAGCCCAAAGCATGGTTTGTGAGTTTTCAAGAAGCAAGCTATGGTTTATTTAAGATGCTTTGTCTGCTTTCATTTTTCATCCTCTCAGCACTTGATTTCATTCCCATCTCTATCATGCAGCACAGCTGCTGGAAGAAAAGTGACAGCTGAAACTAAATGATATCAGTTCATACGTCGTGCCAATTCAAGCTTCCTTGAGCTTAAAATGCTGCAATGGCTGAACCAAGTTTGTAGAAGAGAACAGTGTGTAACTAAATAATTATGTGCTTTTAAATGTACTTTAAAACATAGTATATGCACAGTATAAAGCATAGTATATAAACCTAACAAGGTTCAAAAAGAAAAAGAAAAAGGGCAGCAAAAGACCCTAGATAGCCAAAATATTCTATAACAAAACCTACCATTGTAGGTCTTTGTGTACACAGTGTCCCTATTTAAAATGCTTTCTGGTGCATAAGTGTTCCTTTTCCTCCAGAGAGGGAAGGTAATGCTTCTATTTCCTCCAACTCGTCATGACTATTTGTTGGGCAGCTTTCAAAAAAGCATGAAAAACAAAAACAGGTGTGTCTCTTGCATGAAATACAGCAACCTAAGTCAAAGCTATCAACCATCAGGGAGGAGGGGGCCTGCGGTTCCACAGCCTATTTTAAACAGCTTAAAGCAGTGGTTCTCAAACCTTTTAGCACCAGGACCTACTTTTTAGACTGTCTGGGGCCCACTGTCATGGCCAGAACTGGCAAGTATTTTTGCTTTCTCCAACTTGCCACAATTTAATGTCTCTTACAGCAATGTCTTCTGAGACTTGACTCCATCAGAACTTTCACTTCTTTCAACAGCTCCAGTTTTTCCTATGCCATAGTCCAAACTCACACAGGATAGATCATATTGTACCTGCAGCAAGCAAGATACATATTGTCTAGGCTGTACTGTTTGCTGTTGGCACTTGTGTTCTATTCAGAGATTATGTAGGAGGTGGCCAGCAGACAACAATTGTTACGTTTGCCCCCAATTGCTGCAGGGTTAAAGGACAAGGAACCCTTGTTCTCTCCCTTGTTTAGAGGATACCCTAATAAAATAAAAGGAGGCAAGCTGCCACATATACAATGGCACTGTTGACTTCATGAATATTTGACCATGATTGATCAATCCAAAGGTCAGCCAACCGACATGCCAATCCTAGCCTATGACAACAACATAACTGTTCTTTAGGATCTGTATGTGTGTAATAATAAATAGCCACAAAATGCTTTCTGGCTGCACTTTGATTCACCCATCACTACAAA
Organism: Lerista edwardsae; assembly: GCA_029204185.1. Classification (NCBI taxonomy): domain Eukaryota; kingdom Metazoa; phylum Chordata; class Lepidosauria; order Squamata; family Scincidae; genus Lerista; species Lerista edwardsae. The sequence continues at coordinate 29,849,796 of JAJKFI010000008.1, forward strand.
TGCTAGAAACCTGCTTCCCTGCAGCTTCTTCCTGTGCTGCTCCAACCAGAGAAACATTAATGTGGGAGGGAGTCACTGGGAGCACTGCAGTGCGATGCAGATCAAGTTTTAGCCTAGTGAGAAAATGCATGATGTGTAGATTAAGCCCAAAGCAACACCCCACTGTATTCAGCAATCAAATGTTTGACACAAAAGCCAAGGCTGAGAAGCCAGCCTCACACAGTCTGATGAGATGATACCAAAAGGACAGGGAATACCAAAGATGCTGCTAGCGGCATCAGAATATTAAATAGCATCCCAACTAATGCTTCCATCTCCAGGCACATTCTTCATTTCCAGAGTAGAGGGAACCCCTGCTGGCAGAACAACAAATTGGGAAGCTATTCCAATTTACTGGGACACAAACCTTCATGAACTAGAGCTGCTCTGAGACACCCAACTGTGGTCTATGACAGCTTATATAATAAATTTATAATAAATTTATTAGGCCTTTTGGTACCACAAGATACCATTTTTCTAGCAATGGACTTAACACGGCTATGTTCTAAAAACAGGACAGAGTCTTTGGTGGCATGATTTACACCAATTAAGCCACCCAAAGGCTGAACTAATCTAAAAAAATTCCCAAATGATACAGGCAGGTTCTTGTTTGTTACAGGCGTTCAAATATAAATTAAGTGTAGCAAACAAACTTCAAATCTACAAAATCTGAAACATTAGCAAGGGATACATCCCAGGTGAAATCCTAGTCCCTTCCCATGAGCAGCAAGACTCGAAATGCATGAAAAATGGGGAGCCAAGACTGCTTGTTCTGCCAACTCCGGCAGCAATCACAGCATCGCTGTGACCCCCCCATCAAGCGCTGCAACGAGTAAGGCTTCCCACGCCACGGCTGAAGACTCTTTTCAAAGCCACTGACTAGCAGCTCTCCACCCTTCTGGGTCTTCCAATTAAGGGACTGCAGGAAGTTCCTGTATTTTTCCCACTTGAAAGAAAGCAGTCAGAATTTGGCAATTTAGATATATCCCGTTTGTCTGGTAAAGCTACGAGGGAAGGCAATGCTAAAGAAATTATGCACAGCAAATTAATCCAAAACCTTGCAAAATCCAGACCATTTTGTTGGGATAGAGTCATCCTTCGCAGAAATACCTTCCAAAAATAAATTTAGCACACATATGACCTAAAAAGGATGTTTAAACTACGTTTTCCATAGGATGGACAACAGGAGGCTTGTGATCTGATTCGGTCCCCTATCCAGCCCCCCCCCATGTAAGCAACATCTCCTCTTCACCTCTATACTATTTCTCCTAAGCAGTGACAAGGCAAGCAATATCACCGTCCACCATAAAACAGCAACAGATGTTCTGAAGTCCTGCCTCACTGATCTTTTTAAAAACAACATGTGAAAGGAGTGATCCAGTAGATGCTATAACTGGGCTTATAAAAAGCTTCTGACCAAGGCTCCTAAGTAAGCAAGGATTCAGGATCAGCAGAGTGAGAACAGCACTGGAGTTTAGGCCAATGGCTTCCAAATGTACTATGATCACGGTGCCCTTCTTTCAGGCTCTTCTAGGCACTGCCAACTTGGATCGCAGGACACCTTGCATGATCCAAGAAGATGGCACACAGGAGAGTTGGAAATAAGAGGTCACTGCGACATCCCACAGAGCCCGTCAGTTTGCTGTGGCACCCTTAGGCATCACAGCACACATTGGGAACTACTGGTCTAGACTCGAGTCTAGGACAAGAGTGAATATGTTTTACTGGCAGCAAAAAGTACTTTTTTCATAGCTCAGTGGGTTTTTCTTTATTCTTCAAGTGAACCTAAGGCTGCAATTCTACATTTACATGAAATTAAGTCCCATTGAACTCAATGTGTGTTTCCGAGTAGGCTTGCATGGGATTGCACTGTAAGCCTATTACCCTAATATTAGAGGTTAAGATAACTAATACCAATAATAAACCATATCAGAAGACGATATGATGAAAATGAATCCCATAAACTCGTGGAAGCACCACCAAAAGGATGCTGGGTATTTTTCCCCAAAAAAATATTTCCTGTGAAGGGCAACATGAGAAAATGACCTGAACAACATGGGCCAGTTCAGGCAACATGGGCCAGTTCAGGTAAACCTGAATAGAGAAGCATACTACTCTAGGTAGTATCTCACCAGATGACAGTGCATGTTTGCAATCTGACATGTGCAAGCCTCAAATCATGCAACTGATTATCAGGTTATATACGGAATACACAGACAATCAGTGGGAACAAACATTCAGTGGTAAAGACACAATTGCAGTGTACTACATGTAACCTCTATGTATCTGGATACCCACCTGAAGCATCCAATATGCCAGCATTTCTCAAACTGTGGGCAGGGACTCCAATGAGTGGTGGGTTGTGACCACAATGCTCAAATCTGCATCTTAAAGCCTTACCTGGAGCCCCCAGGCTACTTCCGCATCATGCAGGCCCACTGCAGGCCTCATCGGCCAATGTGTGCCTCAGAATGCCTCCTAGACAGGACAGGAAGCTACTTTCAGAAACTATTTCTGGTTTACTTCTAGTTTGCTCCTGCTACTTCCTGTTGCATACAGGATACATTCTGAGGCCCACAGATAGCCAATGGAGGCCCACAGTAGGCCAGCGTGACCCAGGAGCAGCCTCCAGGGACTTCAGGTAAGGCTTTGGGGGGGAAGGTTTGAATATTCCTCTGTAGAGGAATGCAGAGTATTCACAATCCTCTGCAGAGTATGAAGTTAGTCACAGTGCTCCAAAGTTTATCACACCACACATTTACTGATACACTAGGTATTCCTCCTCCCACTTAGATGTGGTGGCACAGCGAGTTAATCCGCCATTGCTGGGCTTTCGACCTCAAGGTTGGGAGTTCGAGACTGCGTGATGGAGTGAGCTCCCGTTGCTTGTCCCAGCTCCTGCCAACCTAGCAGTTTGAAAGCACCTAAAATGCAAGTAGATAAATAGGGACCACTTCGGTGGGAAGGTAACAGCGTTCCTTAGAGTCATGCCAGCCACATGGCCACGGAAGCTTGTCCTCAGACAAAAACGCCGGCTCTACAGGCTTTGAAACGGAGATGAGCACCGCCCCCTACAGTCGGTCACGACTAGACCATTCGGTCGTGGGGAAACCTTTACCTTTACCTTTTATTGATGGCATGTGCAGCTTCAGGCCCTGTTATCAATTAACACTGTCAGAAACAAGCTACTTGTGCAACTTCAAAAATGGCTGCCCAAATAAGAGTGGCCATCACCACCAACTAAGCAACTTGCCACCCGTCCTATTAAAAGGTAAGTGAACTCCAAGAGGCCAAAAATTCCTGGTGGTCCCTCTAAAGCCCTCAAAGCAGCACATGATCCTATGCCATCAGAGATGTCTCATTTCACGATTAACAGGTGGTCCCTTTGCCCACCACCAACCTATGCTATTTTTGTTAAACTTTAAATATACTAGAAAGCTTGAAAGGAAGCTTCTTACCTTTAGAGAATCCACCAAGTCATCCACTAAGAAGAGGCGCCTGAGCTCCTTAACTGTGCTGTTGAAGTGGCCAAGCACGACATGGCTATATTTTTGGACAAGCTCCTCAGACACAGCAACTTCTTTATCCAAGTAAGCCCTGGGTGAGAGAAAGTGCCATTCATGAGACACTTGGCAGCAAATGCTCTCCAAATTCTCAGTCAGAGCACAATGGAAAACAGGAAAGGTCACAGAGTCTCAGACGACAGACAAGACCTGGGCTGAGCTTTCTCATGGTTATTCAGAGCAGCAAAACTCCAGCACTCAGTGTTTAGTGTTTCTCTTTCCAGGAACAGGGGCAAGAAAAGCTCTACTGCTTAAGCAGACTGGAAAAAAGTAAACAAGAAGGCCTTTTGCACTTTCTAGGAAGATTTGGCAACTGCAAATATCTTCGTCTAGATACCACTGGATAAGCCATTTCATCCAGCCAAATGAAAGTTCTACTGGAAGAAATATCTGACTGTTCTCTCATACTGCAGCTCCAACCCCAATGAGCAACTTCATTTCACACAGAATGCCAGGTGCAGGGGAGTGGCAGCAGACATCTTGTTGTCTTGTGTGCTCCTTGAGGCATCTGGTGGGCCGCTGTGAGATGCAGAAAGCTGGAATAGATGGGCCTATGGCCTGATCAAGCGGGGCTCTTCTTATGTTCATCAACCAAAGCACTACTTTCATTCCCTACCAACCTTTTATCAGTCCATCACGAGCATGGCCCAGGCTGGAGGAGGTGTAAGTGAAGATGACTTATGATGACCAATGTCAAGTCACCCCCAAGTCTTCTGCAATTGCAGCCCATTTCCAGTTTCAATATACAAGGAAAACAATTTTTCATCACACATTTCTGCCTAAATGTAAAGGCTAGACATGAGGTTCTTATTTTTAAAGAAGGAAAATAAAGACCCAAGCATTTGCCTGGCAGATACTGAAGTCTTTTAGAGGCCATGTTATCTGCAGCATGATTACAGCCTTGAAGGGTTTTGATATGTCTGGTTAAACAAGAAATAGGAAGAAGACACACTACACTTTCATACGTGGGCTTTAACTCAGAGGTCCAGTACATTCATACATTTTGAATGATACACACAGAAAGCAGGGAAGAGGCAGAGTGGAAAACCACTTTCGTCGCTAATGAGAGCTTTCTTAGGACACCACAGAGTGAAACTGTTGGACTGTCATCTTTGATCACTTTATCTGGAAAGCTTCCAGTCATTTAACTTAAGTATGAGCCTTGCTGCACTCACAGTCTAAAGCCAAGGTATCAGCAAAGGGAAAATGCAACTTCAGGTGCCCCTCATTCAGAACTGTTGGACTGCCGGAGAAGAATGTGGACAGGGATGTATGGCTGTGCCTGAACTCTGAGCACACAACAGGGAAGGTATGAAGAGCAGGTCCTTTTATCATCTTATTCATTCATAATACAATGCATGTCTGCCTAAAAGCAATTTCAGAACCAGGAACAATAAATAGCTGAAAGGATAGATAAGGGCCTACAAAGACTGACGCTGAAAAGGAAAAACTTAGTTATGAACGAAGTGGCTTAAATTGCAAGTCCCAATTCAAATGTCAATTCAGCTACTCACTGAGGGCCAATTCCTATCCAACTTTCCAGCACTGGTGCAGCCATGCCAACAGGGTGTGTGCAGCAATCTGCGGTGGAAGGGCAGTCAGGGAAGCCTCCTCCAAGTAACGGAGCATTTGTTCCCTTTTCTCAGTACTGTATTGCAGCTGCACCAGCACTAGAGAATTAGATAAGATGGGCCCCAAGGCTACAATCCTATCCACATTTTCCTAGGAGTAAGGCTCATTTACTATAATGGGACTTAGATCTGAGTAGACAGGCCTAGGATTGGGTTCTGACTGGCTTAGGCAAGCACCTATGTTTAAAATGAGGTTATATGAGCCTGCCTCACTGGGCTGTTGTAAGCATTACAGAAAATATTTTAACATTTAGGGGAAATGCTCAATACTGTTACAGGCAGGCCTACAGATGCAATTTTATGCACTGAATTGGGACCTATTTCAGAGTTAACAATTACCGACAATTGGGCTCTTCTAGAAGACACTGTTTTGGAATTCAACATGTGCCAGCTTTGAATTTTTACCAGCTCACTATTATTGAGGTAACACCTCGGACACAGAGAGCTGCATAATTTTGCTAGAAATTTTGCAACGGCAATAGATGTAGATATTAGTGCAATTAGTTTTTTTCATACCATTTTGTTAACATTTGTTCTTTTCCAGATCACCATCCCTTGAACTCAAGAGGATATGGACAGGTAGAAAATCCAATTGCTACTACTATTCCCTCCCCCTTCCAGCTCTAACCAAATGTAGAAAAAAAATCCACTTACCTAAATGGATGGCCTTCATCAGACTTCTGGATTGCCTGAATGACTCCCTTGTATATCCTAAAACTGATGGTCACTGACAGAAGGGCCAAGGCAATGTAAGCGACCACACTCACAATACTGAACACCGTTAAAGAGAGCAGCAGGAACAAGCTAGCTCCGGACACCACGCCTGTCTTCTTAACGTCTCGCCAGTAAAGGAGGTCAACAACTAGAGATTTAAAAAGGAAAGGAGATTAGCAAACAGGTCTCCAATATTCCCACGGTCAGAGCAACACCTCCTGTCTTGTTCAATCAGAAATACAGAATCCTCCTAGATGAACATCCTGAGTGGCGAAGTTGATATACATGCAGTCCAACACTCTCCAACTCCTGAGGTCCACTAATGGCACCTGATTTGGGGCTCTGTTTTCCTATGCTGCTGCCAAGTGGTGTTCTCACCCCTGATGTTTTTCCTCTCAGGAGAGCAACTCATCACCATCTAGAATTGGCAATACCTGCCCCAGGTGGACAGTAAAGAAAAGGCCACGAGACAGAATTTCATAGCAGTGTAAAGCTGTCTTTCCTTGTTTTCAAACTTTGCAGAAGACCATGGGGATCTCCATGTTCTTTGGGCCTGGCTTAATTTTCTGTTGGGCAATGAAATGAGGTTTAAACTGCAAGGGAGGAGATTCCAGTTGGACATCGGGAGGAAGTTCTTAACAGTAATATAAGGGCAGTGGAACCAAGGGAGGTGATCTCTCTCATTAGAGATCTTCAAGCAGGGGCTTGACCTGCTAGAGATGCTCTAGGAGAATTTCCTGCTACAAGCAGGGGTGATGTCTTGTGGGTTCCTTCCAACTCTTTGAATGCTATCTACCAATGCATTTAAGTTTTCAGAATCGGCATGGTCAGTTAGCACAACAGATTTCTAATGCCAGGTAACTGTTAGATATGCCATTATGGCCCGCTTGTCCAACAGGTCTAAAAAGGGCTTAATGATGATATCCCAGGGACCACAGACCTTTATCAATATGGCATAGTATTGAAAATGCTGGATTGTATACAGGAAATCTAGGTCCAAGCCAATCACACACCTCGGTCATAATTGTCCCTCTTCACCCCTGCGCAGTCTTTCTAATGGCTGTTGCTGGTGATCTGCCTCTGTTTTCTTTTTAGATTGTGAGCCCTTTGGGACAGGGAGCCATTTAACTTTATTATTATTACTATTTGCCTGTAAACCGCTTTGTGCATACCGTGTTGAAAAGCGGTATATAAGTACCGATTGACTGATTGATTCAAATAGCCAGGAATGAAACTCATGAAGTTGCCTCAGGCAAACCACTTTCTCTGGCTAACCTACACCACAACAGGATTGCCAACAAACAATAATGCAAAAAAGGGACAAGATACAAACCAAACATTTTGTAAACCCTATTAGGTCCATTGAATACAGTATCCCATTCCTTCATGCCTTCTATTGTTATAATAATTTTTATTCTACTGCTCATGCAAGAGTGAATTCAGTGAGTCTTTATCTGCGGGTTCAGAACCTGTGGATTTGACACCGCAGGTTCTGAACCAAAGGCAGAACAGACACCTAAGATTATCAAAATCCATTTCTTTTTAGCAGTACTGTAGTAGTATTTGGAGTGATGGATTTAGACCAGGAAGAGCAAGACTCAAACCTCCAATCAGACATCATTGAGTGAACTTCAGCCAGTTATGCTCTCTCTCTCAACCTCATCCCCCCCACCATAAGACTGTTCTACGGCAAAGAGGAGTCCAAGGTCTATACAGGTTCCTCCAGAAGTAGAAAAATGAAACTATTTCTTAAGAAGCATACATGGAAGTACCAGCATATAGTTAATTAAGTACCAGCATGTAATTAACCTGCGCAACTTATTTCCACAGATAATGGTGAAGGCATCTGGCCTAGGAGCCTTTAAAAGGGGATTGGACAGATTTCTGGAGGAAAAGTCCATCACAGCCTATAGACCATGATGGGTGATGCAACCTCCTTATTTTAGAAGCAGGCTACCTCAGAATGCTAGGTGCAAGGGAGTTGCAACAGGATGCAGGCATCTTGTCCTGTGTGTTCCCTGAGGCATCTAGTGGGCTACTTTGAGATACAGGAAGCTGGACTAGATGGAACCCTGATCCAACAGAGCTCTTCTTATGTACCAAAGGATATCCCAACACCGGGATACAAGAGTAGAGAGCTACAACTGAATTCTCATTTGCAGGTGGCAAATTGAGGGATTGGATTCCACAATAGTCAAAGCTGGCAGATATCAGATTTCTTCAGTTTGCTTGGACATAGCTTTAAATTGTTTGCAGGGGTTTGTGGTTGTATTCTGTCTTAACATTGTATTGTTACTGCACTATTAGCTGATTTTACCATTATTGCACTTGATATTTCATTCTTATTTTTGCATTTTACCTATTTTGTACGCTGCCCTGAGTAGTCCATTTACTTGGAGGAGAAAGTAAATGAATGAATGAATGAAAGAAATTAAATGAAATGAAATATTTATATACCATCCCTTCTACAACCTATCACCCCTGCCCAGAGTACCTCATCCAGCTACTACCAGAATTAAACACTGGTGTACTAAAAAACCCACACTGCCAGAAAAAGAAACCGTAACAAGAAAACAAAGTGCAGGAGTAACAGAAGGATTGATCAGCCTGCATTTGCTTCAAAAGCCCTTTGAAACATCCACATTTTGACAGATCACAGATAAGTCAGAAGCGACCGTCCGGGTCAAGAGAAACACACATGCATCCACAATCATATGGAAGAAACATGGACACATCTAATACAGCACACCAGCACACTGAACGCAGAACATGGGGAGCAGCCTATGGAGGATGGATTGTAAACATACCTTGTTTACAAATCAAAGCAGCTTAGGTCTTTGCCCCCATCCCAAGTCTCTCCCTAAACTCCGCCCCAAGTTTCTGCCCTAAATGCAGAGCAGAGAAATACAGAGTATACTGTATATTTGAATGCTGATTTAACAGCCATTGGAGGGTGGTGGTTTAAAATACTGAAGCAACAACAAATGCCTTCCAGCCCAGTCCTGTATACAAAGCTTCATTTTAACGCAGAAATGTATTTGTGTTAGCATGCAATATTCACAAATACATGACACATCTGCATAAACAATTAAAAGCAAACAGCTTGGGTTTTTTTTTTTTAATACAAGGCAAACAATTAAGGAACCGATCACAAGCAATATAACAAATTCTTCATAGAATTTAAATTTGCAAGATAGAACGTTTTATTTGTTTTTAAATGCAAGCTAAATGCATATTGAGACCCAGAGGAGCACCCTCAGCCTCTCCCCCAGAGACATTTATTTTAAGCATAAAAAACAAGAGAACTACAATTTAAAACAACAACAAGGTCTTCTCTTAAGCAAATGTCGCTGACTACATTTAGCAAGCAAGAACTGTCACTTGGTATATCTATAAATAGCTCTGCCAACATAGTGCTTTACATACACAGCTCATCCAATTACTGTTTTTCCTTTGCTTTTAAGCAAGTGTCTCGATATGGCAGAGCTGAGAAATCGCCCTCAAATTTGTTTTCTTTTTAATGATTTTACAGCCACAGCTGTTCCACCAAAATAATTTTCCTTCTTTCCCAGGCATGCTCTTCCCCCACAAAAGAAAACACAGAGAAGCCTTTCCTTCTCCTTTGTATTTAAGTCAACCAATGCCTAACCTTCAAGAGCTCACAGCACGTAACACCACACACACTCACATACACACAGACTCACCACTTCTGGCATCCATCTTGCGAGCTTGTTACTTGCATGCACTCTGCTTTTAATGCAGCTGACTTGCACAGCTTTCCACTTCCTGCTAGGGCACGCAAAGGTCATCTGATACACGCCAACTGCCTCAACACTACACAGTTAGAAATCCCCAGACTCACGCAGAATATTTTAAGCCACCATCCTCAAATGGCTGCTTCATCAGCAATGCATTCAGGTATATGCTCTGTATTTCAAAATATCTCTACATTTAAGCTTTGGGGAGAGTCAGGCAGCCAAAGATTTAAGTGGCACCAGCTTTTCTCTTTAGAAAGCAACTGCATCAAGGTATATCTGAGGATGGTACAGACAATCTAGAAAGCACTGTCAATATGCTCTCCCTGTTTGTTTTCAATATTGTTCAAATATTCAGCCATCAGTTTGTTCAGAGTGGCAATTACAACATTCTTATGGTTTAGTTCTATTTTGAATGTGCACTACAATGAGAAATCATTGTAGGTAATCACTGCAGGAAATCATGAATATTTTGCAGCCTTTGAGCTAGCATCCCTCAACATACAGATGTGTATTAATTGAATTTTCCCACTTAGCATCACACTGTTCGCAGAGGGATTGGCCTAACAAATGTTTTTTTCTTCTTCTAAAATTTAAAGAAGTCATAATAAAGTATGTACATATTTGTACACACTTGAAGATTAACTTGAAGATTACACTTATACAAATACTTAAATCACAACTTAACTGGGTTGTGGTTTTTTTAAAGTGACAAGTCACCATAACCCAAGCTGGAGAAGAATGGAAGAAGGAAACAAGATGGATGTGACTATCTCCTTCCATATCTATAGGTTGAAGATTATTTGCCATTTAATGGGGTCAAAGTGCAAAAAAAAAAAAGACTAGTTCTCATGGTGGTTAATCTGTGTCTGGGCTGTACCACCGGCTACAGAAGGGTAACGCTCCTACATACCATTAATTATACTACATAGAAATTCAGCACATCAGATATTCTTTCTGCCAGAATGCTATTTTTTAATGTAGATTTTTTTTGTATCTGGGTGTATTCTGCCCCTTGTCCCCACTCCATATGCTCTACCTAACACAGTACAGGTTTAGAAGTACAAACTGTGTCAAAGTGGCCAGCCATCTAGGACAAACTCATATTCAATCAGCAGTAGTTCTCAAACCTTTTAGCACCAGGACCCACTTTTTAGAATGACAATCTGTCCAAGACCCACCAGAAGTAATGTCATGGCCAGAAGTGCTGCCATTGTGACACCAGAGCCTGCTCCTTTCCTAAGACTGCAGCAATAAGTTGGGTTATTTCTTAACCATTTTCCAATAGCAAAGTGAATCAGAAAGGAAGAAAGCTTATTCCCTGTATATCGTTAACTCCAATCAGGGGCTCCTGATTGGGTGAACGATTAGCTCAACCTCTCCAGTTCTCTTGCCTGGGCTTAACCCCTGGCTATCCTCTGAGTACATGAGTGCCCTCTCCCACTTGAAAAAGTGAAAAGTGTTTTGCCTCTTTCTAAAGGTTTAGACTCTGGCTCAATGCAGAAATGACAACTATGGTTCAACAGGAGAACCATAAACAGGTGAAAACCCTGGATTCATGCACTCCCTCTTCTCCTTCCTTACTCCTTTGCACATGAGAGAAGCTTCCAATGTGGTTTACCACAAGCCAGTTTTATCAGGAATCAAGATACCAAACTACAGTACACGTTTTTTCAAGCTCTAAGGAATACTTAGAAACAACTTGGTAATGAAAGCAGACACTCTCTCCAGATCCCAAATTCTATACCACAACCAGGGCTTGCACAGAATCTGTGCACACTGAGTACAGAAATAGAATAAGTGGGGTAAGGGGCAGGAGCCAAACAACTGATACCTGGAAATAACATTGTGAAAGCACAGCAGACCCACCACCAGATTCCCTCAGGGGCTTGTTTCCATCGAGCTTCTGATGTTTCATTCAACATAAAGACTAGAAACTTAAATTTAATCACCAAATCAGGTCCTATGTGGAAGGCAAAGCTATGAATCATATCAACCCATAATCTAGTGCTTAAAATCGAATCAGGAATGAACCAAACATGAGAGTGAGTGAGAAATCAGAAGTCAGGTTCTGACTTCAGCACCTGAGCAGAGGTTACCTTCATGCTATCCTGGCTGCACCAAAGGCTCTGGAGAGCAAAGAAGCCTTGAGCTCCAACACAGTAGTTCTGGGGCACCTCCCTACAAGTAGGAAAGCAATATTGCTGCATGGCATTGTGACAGCAGAGCCAGGGAACATCTTCTCCTAAGAATATAAGAGCCTTTCCTGTATCAGGCCATGGGCCCATCCTAATAAGAGAAGCGCCCCAGCCCACTAATAATGGTGCTTGCCTTCTTCTGCACCTTTTCCTGTTCCACTTTTTTGATGTGGTGACCAAACAGGACACAATATTCCAAATGTGGCCTTAACAGAATGGAGAGATTTTTCCTGATCCATCACAGAAAGCTAAGAACCCATCAGTGTGTATGCAAAATTTTGATGTCTAGCCCCAATGCACATTACTTACTTACACTGAAGGACATCTATAAGAACGTACATGTCATAAGCATGCTAGGCAAGCAGGAGCAAATACTGGGATTGAATTTCAAGTGGTTGCATGCCTCAAAAGCTCACATTCGCAAACAAACTTATGAACGATTCCATCAGCAACCAGGTTAAGACAACTGCACCAATTTCTGTGCCAAGTTATTTGAACATGATTGTAACCCGACATTATTGTAACTGCATTGTGATGGCTACAAATATTTTACAAGATCAAATTGTATCATTCAGACTCATTCTACATGAAAACTGGGAAATTTTCTTTCTGGACTCTCTCCTAGTTGCAACTCTCATACAACAAGCAGGCAGACATTTGTAAATATGGGTAGGGAGGAATACAGTTAGACCCATTTCAAAAAGGCACACCAGACTGGTACAGTCAGTTTTGTAATGCAACATGGTCTTCTTACTACGTAGCTGGAATTTAATCATGGCTAAGCAGGCATAGTGCAAATATGCACCATGCATAGCTAAGCACACATAGTATTTTTCAGAGCTAGTCTGTTCTCTCCATGCCCTGTACTGTGCATAAAAGCATAACTAGGATAAAAACTATATCCATCAGTGCACCTTCCCTCATCTCAGGATAGTGCAGTTGTGGCTACCCAATGAAGGGGACAAACCTATGGATGGAACTGTTTGAAAATCACCCTGAGGCACCCTGAGGACATTAATAGACAAGAGTGGATAGCCTTTGTTAAGCTTGATGAATGCTTGTTCTGACCCAGCGTAGAATTTTCAATTGCATAACAGGAGCTAGTGTCAGAAAGATCCCTTTAAAAAAACCTCAAGGTTCTTGCATAGCAACATAGAAACCATAAAACCTAACGTTTTAGTGCTAGCAAAACACAGCCAACTCTTAACATGCAAAATCAATTCTGAACTGCCCATCAATGACAGCCTTACTGGTCAGAGGAATTGCAATGCAAGAAAAAAAACTCTAGGGAAAATTGTGCTAAAAAAGGAGGGGGCATTTTCCCCTTCCCCTTGGTGGGGTGTGTGGAAATTAAACACTCACATATCCATCTTCAAATGAGAAAGCTTCCTGGCCCAGTCCCCTTATTAATTGATACTCATCTCCTTATTTGCATGCACACCCTCATACTAACAAAAAAATACCAGTCACATTTTAAAACTGCGAACATTATACAAGCCACCTTCTTCCTCCCCCCACCCTTCAAAATTGGTTTGATCCATCTTCAGGATTGTTTTTAAGGGATAGATGTATTTTACAGATAACTGCTAGGGATAGAGAAGTATAAGACTTCAACCAGGTTGCAACCAGTATCAGCAAAACAAATCACACCAGTATCAGCAAATGCAGATCAATTGGTGAGAAATGTTTTACAAATAATTCTTAAGATACAAGACAGGAAATTCTGAATTACATTTGTTTGGAGGTGGGCAAGGAGACATGGAAACGCTATAGCCTGCAATTGTTATTCAGAATGATGGCTTAACAAGCAATTTGCCAGGATATTTCTCTGCATGCATGCAGTACCTTTTCCTGACAGACAATAATGAAAAGCCACAACCTGCACTTCACTCTGGACTGCACCATGCAGATGTAGTGAAGTATCTGTCTATCATGTAACCCACAAATCCAGCCAAAAAAATAGCTGGAGAATTAGGCCCAGGCCCAGCTGCTCATAAAAAAACACTACAGTCTAAGCGCTGGACTGAGTGTGGAACCTCTAGCCCACATGGCGGAGGGGTGGGGTGTGTGTGAACCCAACAGTAAGATTTTAGCATTGTTGAGAAGACTATCCCCAATGTATAGGAACCCCTCCCTTCACACTGGTTTCCACCCCTGCTGCCTGTTTCCTGGTTTCCCACCAAATTGTGTTTGGAGTTCTAAAAGCAAGAATTGCTGGTAACTGCAGTTATGTCACTTTTCAAGCACCTACCTGTCACCTGGTTACACTTTTTGTTCCTGCTCATGACTGGGACAGGGTAAGACCAAAAATCCTAAACTGTTGAAGGACTGGTTCCCACGGCCATCTTGCACATACAGCTGGTGAGTAAATCCCATTAATCCCCACGAGGCTTTCTTGCAAGGAAGTGTGTCACGAAGGACTGCAGCCTTTGTTTCCGTGTTTGTATCAGGACCTGCACTAATCGGTTTGTGGACTTTGCCCCTTTCCTGAAGCTATGTGCTTAAAGCAAGCCGCTTGCTTATTTCCTTGGCAAGGCCTTTGCAGCCTACCCTGCCTACCATTGGGACTGTTCCAAGGCCTCTTCCGGTCCTGGCACAAAATGGCAGCAAATTTTATTTATAAAGCAAAGGAAGCATTAAGGTGAGTCAGAATGGCTTGAAGTTGCATCCTGGTGGCAGTTTTAGCACTACACCGGGAATGTGGAAAGTAACAATGGCCACAAAATAGTGCACAGGATTTTGTGTGCTGTCATGCCCATATAAACCTGCCTTCTACCCATAGTCATATGGACTATGCCACCCATATGAACCTGCCTTCTACCCAGTCAGACCACCAGTCCATCTAATTTACTTTTTTCTATACCAGCCAGAGGCAGAGGGAGGGTGCTGCAGGGGGTGGCAAGTGCAATGGGCGCCAACAGTGGCGAGGTGCAGCAGCGCGTGCTTTTCAGCTCGCCAGCCCACCCACCCACTGAGATCACTCCTTAATGGAGTAATTCTGGGTGCAGGGAGGTGTGGTCAGGCAATGCACAGGGGCTGGGCGGCCACGCTGGGGTGCAGTGACGTTGCCTTGCCCCAGGTGCACTGCAAGCCAAGAACGGCTCAGATATCAGTTCTCAAACCTTTCAATCTCTGGAGCCCTTTACATTTCTTAAAGGGATCTCAGGGAGCTCTAGAACGCTGGTGCACACACAGAGCAGTGCAGTGCCCAGCCAAACACTGAATAGTGGCAAACAGCCAGAACACGAGTGAGGAGTAAGGAGAGCCACAGACAGGGAGGAGGGAAGGAGGGATGAGCAAATCAGGCAGGGGGCATGTTATGGCCACTTATGGTGTGCTCGTGGAGCCCCTGGACGGCTCCTAGGAGCACACTTTACAACTCTGTATTAATTGGCAGTAGATCTCTAAGGTTTCGGTTGAGGGTCTTTCCTACTTGAAAATGCCAGGGGCTGAACCTAGACCTCCCACATGCAAAGCCTTTGCTCCACTGAGCTATGGCCCCCACCCCCAGTTATGTCCCTTCTGCTGACCCTACTAATCCCGCTTTTGCCATTTGGACTAAAGGGGATCAGCACAATCCCACCCTCCATGTGGCATGAGGGTATGAGATGCTCTGGATCTCTATGCCCCAATACTAGGGAAATCCTCCATCTGAAGAAGCCTTTAGGCACTTCAGTCTCTTTAATGAGGTTAGAGTATTTTGTTTTCTCATCAGTCTGATGCAACTTAACCCTTACTTACCAAAGCTGAGATTTCATACTGCCAGAGGGGGAACTAATGCTGCAGTATCCATACTAGAAACCATTTCCTTCTCTCCCAGTTCCCAACCCCAATCTGTTGCACGCACGTTTTTGCGGTTCACAAGTTCAACATGTTTGTGAAATGGAAACATTTCAAGAAGCAGAGAGAAAGAAAATCACCCAGACCTATTCTACAATGGCTTACCCACGTCCGTTTTGCACGTTTCTGACATGCAGGATTGAGACCTTTGGGCCCTGGATCAGTCTGGCTGGGATTCCCCCACCTACACACCCCCAACCCCTTTAGGAGGGAGAAGCATTACTTTGGCTGATTGGTGACTAAAACCTAGGGAAAAGCCTGCTTTGTTCTCCTGGTAGAATCCAAAGCTTGAATGTGCAGGACAGACTTAAATTCTTACACTTTCGCAACATGGAGAGAACCGCAGTCGATGGGACAAAGGTCGGCAATTTCACCCAAGCTGCTTATTTGGCCTAGCCAGCCTGTTTCGGACGATCTCGCTTTCATAGGAATCTGCTCTGCCGAACAGTTTTGTTTTGATTCAAAACAGTTTTGTAAATCAAATCATACAACATGTATAAAAGTGTATAAAATAGCCTGGGAAAGCAAGAGCGAATGAAAACTGGAATTTTGGACTTTGCCTATGCTTGGTAAGAACGTCAGTCCTTACCATGTAGACTGCACTGCATTCAGTGGCTAAAGCACATTCGTTTGACAATTGCATTGAATTAGCCACAAGCAATGCTCTCACTCACATACACGCACACCCCTCCACAGATCCAGAGAAAACAGAACTACATAGAGGTTGTCCCTGACATTTGCCCAGCCAGGACATACCAAAGGCAAGCTGTTCTGTGCCATCAGATGACAGGGCTTAATCCACTAAAACATTTGCCGCGACAGGCAAGCTCTCCCTCCCCACCCCATGCTCCCCCATATTTAAAATTAGATATTCCTCAGAACTGATCTTCTGCTTCCCCTCCCCTTTTAGCTCTCACGTCCTTCACCGTTTATTCCTCCAGTACATGCAAGCTATAAGCCTCTTTTGTATAAACAACAACACACAGCATCCTTTAAAAGCTTAAAAAAATAAATAAAACTGCAAATACCCTTATCCTTCCAATTGCTTGGCTGACTGTCCATCTCTCTTCAAAATGGATCTGCCCCTCCAGCTGGGATTATCAATTATGCATACCAATGGAAAGGCTGCCTTTGGAGAAATAAAGCACTTGAGAGATGAAACATCAGGCTTCCCCCAGCAGAGGTCTGCAGTCTCTCGCCTGCTGCACAACTGCTGCAGGACTTAAGTCACCTGACTGTCTTCTGGGTGTGGAGCAGACTGACGCAGTGCAATCTGTAACTAGGCTACTGATACCTCCAGCACTAATTCCTCCATTCAATCTGCTTACCGTAGCAACCGTTTGCTTGTTACTGGTACCAACACTGATGGGGGGGGGAGGAAGAGAAACTGACACTGCAATTTCTTCCACCCCCCACACAAGGCTTTTTCATGCTGCATTCAGCCAAATGCTCTTTGGCTGCTTGAGTGTCATGGAGGATTGTGCAAGGCAGCTCACACATTTGTTAAGGTAGCCTCACAATGAGGCTTCACAAAACACGTGCCCAGGGTACACAAGCACAAAGCCATGAGTTGGGTGGAAAATTAAAGCTCGGTACCTAAATTCTGGTAAATATTTTTATGCAAATCATTTTAAGAATTAAAAGAGTTTCCCCACATGCTTCACTCTCAGTAATCTTTACAACTACCAGGTAGGTCAGCATTATTATCTGCATGTTTCAGAAGTAGAAGCAAAAGCGGTTACAAGAATAGAGAGCCATCTGAAGCCATCTGGCGAATTCAAGGCCAAGATGAGAACAACTGGGGGATATCCTAATCCTTGGAATGTTCCACTCATCTCGTAGCTGCCTTCTTGAATGAGCTGACCCTTTGCAGGTCTTTTACAGATGCTCAAGTGCTGGTTTTATTTAGATATCTGCATCTCTGGATGGGGGGAAAAGCAGAGCACCTGCTTTGCAACCCTGGCACCTCTACGTAGGGCGAGGAAAGACTTCAGCCTGAGCCACTGAAGAGCTGCCATCAGTCAGAACACACAATACAGTCAGTCCACATTATCTGCAGATTCAAATATCCATGGGACACCCCACCCAAAAAAAAACAACCATGGGAAACAGGCCAACTTGGACCCTCTGGTGGCAAGGGGAGCTGCGGTCCCCTCACCTTCAGAGGCATTCCAAGCCCCACAGAGATTGTGTGCAGCAAGCCTCAGAATGAGGGTTAGAACCAAAAAGCCAAGTTTTTGGCAAAGTGATGTTTATATGCCTAATTAGTAAAAGGCATTCTAAGGCTGGGGAAGTCTGTATTCAACTGAATGGGCATGTCAGTGCAAAATAGCTTCATATTTTCACGCCATCCCACTTTCAATAAAAAGACTCAGAACAGCATTAAAAGAATTTACACACACACACACACTCAACACAACAACCACACATCAGAAACAGGATAACGTGCACACAACAGCTGCCAGTGTTGCCAACGACAAATAATTTGTGTTTTTAAATGCCTGGGAAAATAAAAAAGCGATTTGCATGTGGCATTGACATATAATCCTCCTCCTCAAATGTCTACAGTGTTGGTGCTAAAAGGCTAGTCTGTCAGCGCACCCATCTCACCACTCTCTTTAAAAGCCTGAGTAGAACTATGGTTCCAGAAACCCTCTATCTAAACTGCTGCAGAGTTGCAACCGTGTCAAGCTTGACTCTAGCTTATGATGAAGAGTTCTGGTGACCACATATAGCATTATGAAGGTCTTGAGGAGGCCAACTCTATGGTTCAGAGATCATCTGAACCGACTCCATGAATTCCTGCTTCAGCTCTGCTTCACCAACTCTGACACCAGACTCGCCAGTGCTGCACCACAGTGTATGGCACTGCACCACCTCTGCAGTGCAGTCATTTAGAATTAGAGTACAAGTGACTAGTCCTTCTGAATGCAGAGCAAAGCCTGGAAAGGTTCTGCATTTTACAGATACAGCAGAATTTGGCATAATTGTTTGTAAAAAAAAAAAATATATTCTGCTAGCTGGCTAGGAAGATTAGCAAGGCACTGAACTCCCAGTCCTGGGTTACTGAACAGTCCCATAACCCTCACCCCCAGCTATGGAGATTTCCAGGCAAAAAGAAAAGGGCAGGACCCCAAATCACACACAGCGACAAAATCCAAAGACAACTGGAAATTAAGAAGAATCGAACGGTCTTAACACATTTTAAGTATATGGTATTCTGTCAGAGGATAATATTACCATAATATTAATAGTTATAATTAATATTAGTTATATTGTATTATTAATATTAATATTAATCATTATGATTATCCATCCCAGAGGATAGTAATATTAATAATAGTTTCTTACAAAATCTGGAACCAAAAGGGAACACAATTATATATGGCAAAACAAGATTCAATGCACATGCTACTTGTACAGAACACACACACACACACACACACACACACACACACACACACACACACA
>JAJKFI010000008.1:29869016-29901531 GCA_029204185.1 Lerista edwardsae
GAGAGAGAGAGAGAGAGAGAGAGAGAGAGAGAGAGAGAGAGAGAGAGCGCTCTATCAGAAAATAAGCTTGTCACTTCTAAAGTGTGCATTATGCTCACAATGGTTGAGTTAGAACATTAGACTGAGAAGCACAAAACTAAAAGTCAGTTTAAATCCAAATCAACGTTTACACTGAATGCGAGCCCATTGGAGAGATTATGTTGGTCATTCACTGCATACTTTTCTCAGAATTTAAGCTTAATATAGTATTAAATATCTGCCTAAACTTCATCTCTTTTAAAAAGTTTGTTCCGGGTAAGATGGTGGAAAGCCTCATCAAAGATAAAATCCTAAAACATGTAGTAGAGGAACAAGTACCGCTGAAGGAAAGTCAGCATGGCTTCTGTAAGGTTAAGTCTTGCCTCACAAACCTTTTGGAATTCTTTGAAAAGGTCAACAGGCACATGGATGTGGGTGAACCTGTGGATATCATATACCTGGATTTTCAGAAGGCATTTGACACAGTCCCCCACCAAAGGCTGCTGAAGAAACTTCACAGTCAGGGAATAAGAGGGCAGGTCTTCTTATGGATTCAGAATTGCTTGAGGGCCAGGAAACAGAGAGTGGGGGTCAATGGGAAATTTTCACAATGGAGAGAGGTGAAAAGCAGAGTGCCCCGGGGATCTGTCTTGGGGCCCATGCTTTTCAACTTGTTCATCAATGACCTGGAGGCAGGGCTAAGCAGCGAGGTGGCCAAGTTTGCAGATGACACAAAACTTTTCCGGGTAGTGAAGACCAGAGGGGATTGTGAAGAGCTCCAGAAGGATCTCTCCAAGTTGGGGGAATGGGCAGCCAAATGGCAGATGTGTTTCAACGTAGACAAGTGTAAAGTGATGCACATTGGGGCAAAAAACCAAAATGTGACCTATAGGCTTATGGGTTCTGAGCTGTCTGTGACAGCTCAAGAGAGAGATCTTGGGGTGCTGGTGGACAATTCAATGAAGGTATTGACCCAGTGTGCGGCAGCAATTAAGAAGGCCAATTCCATTCTTTGGGTTATTAAAAAAGGAGTTGAGAATAAAACAGCCAATATTATCATGACATTGTACAAATTGATGGTAAGGCCGCACCTGGAATATTGTGTCCAGTTCTGGTCGCCGCGTCTCAAAAAGGACATAGTGGAGCTGGAAAAGGTGCAGAAGAGAGCGACAAAAATGATTACGGGGCTGGGGCACCTCCCTTATGAAGAAAGACTGCAGCGTTTGGGGCTCTTCAGCCTAGAAAAAAGGCGCCTGAGGGGGGACATGATTGAGACATACAAAATTATGCATGGAAGGGTTAGAGTCGATACAGGGATGTTCTTTTCCCTCTCTCAAAACACCAGAACCAGAGGGCATCTGCTAAAACTGAGGGTTGGGAGGGTTAAAAACAGATAAAAGGAAGTACTTTTTTACCCAGCGGGTAGTTAATCTGTGGAACTCTTTGCCACAGGAAGGGGTGATGGCATCTGGTCTAGATGCCTTTAAGAGGGTATTGGATGGATTTCTGGAAGAAAAGTCCATTATGGGCTGTAGGCAATGATGGATTGTTCAACCTCCTTACATTAGTAGTAGGCTACTTCAGAGTACCGGGTGCAAGGGAGTGGCAACAGGATGCAAGCATCTTGTTGTCTCATGCCTCCCTGGGGCACCTGGTAGGGCCGCTGTGAGATACAGGAAGCTGGACCTTTGGCCTGATCCAGCAGGGCTCTTCTTATGTTCTTAAACAGACTTGACCAGCTACTAAAGTGAAACTAAGTCATGAAGATAGGTGGATCCTGAGAGTGTCATTTTAAAAAATGTTCCAGTGCTAAAAAGCTTAGTAACCACTGGCCAAAACCAATCAGCCCTAATCAGGTTCAGTTGCTATGGCCATCATGAATGGGCTTTAGAGTCATACATTCCCTCTTCCCTTTGCATGCTCTCTCATTTCTTAATTTGTGTTAGCTTTAATATTCCATGACACACAAAACAGACATCTAAATAAGCAAATCCAATGCAATGTAATGGATTTATAAGAAATCCAATGCACCAGCTGCTAATCACACATGAATTTCATACATACACATACCTTTATTGGCATAAAGAGATACAGACATCTAGAACAAATATAGAGACATGCCGACAACATAGCAAGTAAAACCATAAAAAATAAACAATATCTACAAACAGAACAAACAACAAGAAGCTAACTGCCAAACTTAACAGACAAGAGCACCCACCACATGGTTACTGCAAATACACTATCTGGGTAATACATTTTTAAGAATTTCTTAATGTTGAAGGAATATTAACACATGATGGATGTTTAATGAGATGTTTACCTCTAACAAAATTTAATGACTCCAGAAAAGGTAGTCTTGAGGGCCAAACTACATGTTACTTTAAATGCACAATTTGATCCAGCAAATATATTTGACTGGGTAAAAAAAATAGCAGCATAGGGGGGGAGAAAGAAAAACAATGTAATGTTTAGCCCTTAAGAATGGCTATAGATGGACACTGTATTTTGCAAGCATGAAATATAACTATGTAGATTACTTTTCAGCTTGTAAACACTAGATGGCACCAAAACCCCTGGAAACATTTACATGTATTTAGCTGTACTGAGACAATAGGTAAAGCGTACAGAGTGTTTAAGAACACTTTATGCAAGATATACAGGATTAGAGTTTATCAGGACAGAGGCATTTAAACTACCGTATATACTCGCATATAAGTCAATGTCATGGATAAATCAAGGGCAAGTTTTAAGCCAGAAATCATGGAATTTGCCTTGCCCCATGGATAAGTCAAGGGGAAAAACTTAAGGGCATCTGCAATTCTTTGAATTAGATCATTTTGTCTGATTTTACCCAACACCAGATTCTGACAAATGATCTACCAGTAATTATTACCTAAGAACTGTACAGTCTATGTATTTATTAAAATGCAGGGAAAAAACAAAATAAAACAGCAACACAGCAAGCAACTATTAAGCACTGGGACCCACTTTTGAAAATGACAGCCTATGGGTACCAGAAGGGATGCCATTAGAGACAAAGGGGAAGGCATGCTGGAATAATGCAACAAGGCATACAAAAAACTGTTCAAGGCTAGAACTGATTAAGCATATCTGCCTGGATCAATCAAGGAATGCATATTACCCTGTTGAGCTCAGTTTACCTGCTTGCAGAGCCCTTTATGGGCTTGGGCTGGATTCTTCAGGGATAGCTGTTGTGCCAAGTTCTCTCTCTTCAGTCTTATGCCCACGGTAGGCTAAGTAGCTTCCCTCCTATCATCCAAAACCACTTGAGTTTTACACAAGGCACCACTAAACCCCACCACCCATGAGAAGGCAAAATGCAGTCAGCTCGCCTGCTCAGCTGCAAAGGTCCTCCTTCCTCCTCCAGTTGATGACTTCAGGGGCATGGCAGACACACAATAATTCCACACAGTCTCCAAGAGCACCCTTAGTTCCAACTACAATCCCAGTCCCAACAACCTCAACTATTCCCCCCCTCCATAACCCTTTCCCACTTCTCAACACAATATCACTGATCCTCCCAGGAGCTCATTTTATCCTCAGGGCCCTTGTTATCCTATCCCCAATTGGCTGCAGTTGTTAACTAGCTGCAGGCAAAGACTATGGGGTTAAGCCTGTAATTCCTGTCTGACAGACAAGGGGCCACTGCTGATACCATTCCCTACCTCCTTGGAGTAATCTTCCACAATTTCCCTAACAATTATCCCCCCCCCCAAGTTGGTTTGTTATGTTCTTGCAAGGAAGAGGCAGGGAACAGAGTGAGAGTGTGTGTGGCCTCCTCTTCCCTCAGATTCTCCTATATGCCTTGAGAGAAGAGCAGCATACCTGCCTAGGAGTACTACTTGGGAGTAATAAAAGAGCCTGTTTCTCCCCCCCCCCCCCAAAAATAGTTTGCACAGTACCTCAGCAGCACAGCCTTCTGGAACAAGAGAGCACATGGTCTGACAGTTCATCCTGAAAAGAGCCTGCCCAATAGCTTTCTGCCTGTTTTCCAAGCAGCCTGTTTACCTTTAACACATGAATGCACAATCCTCACATGTAGAGGTTGAAGAGCCCTGCTGAATTCAGCTGTTTTGCAGTAAATACTTGCTTACTCACAAGTAAAAGCAATCCTGTAGCTCAGTTTTCCTTTCCGTAAGGTTCAATACTTCTCAGCTTAGAGGGAGGGGCTTTCTTTGTGTTTTGAGGGCATTACGTTCATTGGATTTGGACCATTCTGGAAGCACTGCATTCCTCTCAACCTGTCCTTTCAAATGCACCATGACACAAGTAAACACGCAGTGTAGCTCAGCTTTACTTTCCATAGGACTCCATTTTCCTTAGCTGCTTCTGAGCATGCTCAGAAGGCTCTGCAGCTCCCTGGCCTACAAACATAGTGCTCAGCCATCCACCCATCATGTGACTAAGGTATTTACTGTACTCCCCCGTGGGTATATAAGTCAGAGCCAGGTTTTTCTAGTCAATTTTTAGGCATAAATTTCTCGACTTATACATGATTATATGCAGCACATCTTTTCTCCATACAAAGCATTGCAAAAAAACAGCCCTATAATTCATATGGAGAATTTCCCTTCATATGAATCTACCTATCAGATGAGATTTGGAAGGGAGGTTTGCATGCATACTTTACCGCATTTTGAGTTCAAGGTGGTGGCAAAAAAGCTCAGTGGTGCCTCCCCATCTTGAGGATCATCTTACTTGATGTACATCTGCCCCACTCCTTACCAGTCTTTCAGTGATTTCAACTGCTTTTTTCATCATGGATTTTTTTTGGGTTTTCTTGATTCAGTTTTGCTGTACTCTCTGATCATTTATCTGCTTATGTTGTGCTGCATTTTTGGTTTTGTGTTCTGTTGATGGGTTGCCCAACCTGCCTCTCCCACCCCTCACTGTAAGCACCATTTTTAGTTTTTTTGTAGGACCTTTGAGTGTCCTAGTGGAAGAAAACCAAATATATATATTTAAAATAAAAAGGCCTAAAAAGGCCTCTTGGGACAAAAATAAGTGACCTATATAACCAAGCAGGGAGGCTGAAATGAAGCTGGTTAATTTCTCTTTTTTAGGTGAATACTCACCAGCACAAGTATAAGCAGATTGGCAGACTGGTACATTTGTGGATGTACATGTTAGGCTGAACTAAAAACACAGCAGCTGAATAAAAACCACTGTTAAAGTTAGCAACTAAATTCCTATTGGATAAGTGACATAGGAAGTAAGAAATTGTCTAAGGTTCAGGTGAGAATTTCACGTTTCTAGCTAAAAGTATTTAAGAATTTCTTTGCCTACTTTTTTGACAGTCAAGTCAAAAAGCATAATTCTGAACTAAAGCAATTGGAATGTAAAAAGCCACCAAGTTTTAAGCAAGAAACAGGAGGTTGTGGTCTGAAGGTACTTATAATGTGACACTTAATGTAGCAACCTGCATGAAGCTAAGAAGGGGCAAGTCTGATCAGTGCCTTGGTAGCTAATGTTAAAACCACTTCAAATAAAAACATACAAAAAGAGTGGTGGCTAGAGGTTTTTGAAAACAGCGTTGTTTTATTCAGAAGTAAGCCCACTGTGTTCAGTAAGACTTGGGCTGTAATCCTATCCTAGTCACCAGAAACAAACACCTCTACTGATAGCTTGATTGTACAAGTGATAGCTTGTGCAATCCAATTTAAAACTATCCAGTGAAGACACTAAAACTAATTTGAACTTCAGGACATAGTACTTAAATATTGCTTTGTTTCTTACTGTAATGCCTTACGTGATTGCTTTGTTTCTTACTGTAATGCCTTGGTATATGATATAGAAATACCAACATTAGCTCAAATTGAGATACCATAGTTTTACACATAAAGAATCATCCAGTTTCTCAAGAGCTTGTGATCCAAAGTTTAGGAGCACCGCAGTCCAGTTTCCAAAGCTCTGTCACATGGGGCTGCATAAGCTACAGCAATGTGAAAGAGACAGTGGCATGTTTTCCACATGGGCTATACTTGCCACAGAGTCAGATACACTGTGCAGATCCACACATTTTGCATCCCCCCCCCAAACTGTAAAAATATACTTGAAAGTACAGTGTACAGGCACTGACTGCAAAAGTCTCCAGTGTTTGAGCTTCTATATCCCTACAGAACCACCTCTTTTCCTCAGCTGCCAGTCATGTCTCCTGTTATGTATGAAGGAGAATAGCCGGGGTTAAGCCTGAACAAGAGAGCTGGAGGGGTGGAGCTAATCACCCCTCCAATCAGGAGACTTGAGCTGGATGAATCCTGCAGTTAGGCCTGTTGCTGTGTTCAGTGTTGTTCTGTAGCTGTTAATAAAATGCTTTACTGCACCTGCCTTGTGTGAGTTGAGTCTGCAACAAACCCAGTATCTTGTATTTCCCATAGAGCTAAAAGTCTCCTCTACCTAGCAAAGAGATTCTCTTTACCCTCAAAACACTGTTCTCTGAAACTAAAATGACTTAACTCATAAGCAGCATGCAAAGTTCAGGCAGTCTATTTAAAAATAAAATGGGGGAACTTTGGGACAAAAATAACCACTTTTAAATTAAAACAGCCAACCTAATGCATATATTAATGCTTTTCTTCCAAGAACCAACTTGATGCTGCTTTAAATATTAATTAACCAGGGTCTAAATTATACATTGGGATTGAAACAAGCCTGACTCAATGACATTTTGGGTGTGTGGAAGAAAAACAGCTCGCTGTTGCTTTCAACCAAAAATTATTCTGCTTGTCTTCAATTTATTTATTTTAATGTTGGAAAAGTAAGGTCAGAAAGCCAATTATGCAACACAGAAAGGCTAAATGCCAAGGCTGGATACAGTATTTGACTATTTAAGTTTTAATCAGGTAATCAGTCAATTTATTAAACTACCTTAAAATATTTACCAGCTCAAAACGGACACCTTCTGGTTTGGATGCCTCTGAAAAAC
The DNA here is from genome assembly GCA_029204185.1 of Lerista edwardsae. Classification (NCBI taxonomy): domain Eukaryota; kingdom Metazoa; phylum Chordata; class Lepidosauria; order Squamata; family Scincidae; genus Lerista; species Lerista edwardsae. The sequence goes on from JAJKFI010000008.1 coordinate 29,875,984, forward strand.
AATTAGATCTATTCACTGTGTAACAATTGCTATCAACCATAATATGTAAATGGAACCTGCAGAAACAAACAATGGCAAGGTCTGCTATCTTCATGCCCTGTCTGCAGGTATTCAAGAACTACAGCTGAAAGGGCCTCTCCGGGAATGTCTCATTTATTATTGCTTTGATGTTGTTTGGTATTTGATGGTCCTTCAAGCAAGCTATAAATACTGTAAATAAATAACTAGAATGTTCAGCAAGATGGGAGTCTTTGTCTAATCCAGCAAGGATCTTATTATGTTCTCAAATGTTTTAAGTGTTGATTTGAATTCTAGCTATCTTGCAACCAATATTCATCCCAAGGCAATGGTTCCCAACCTGTGCACGGTGGTGCACTCACAGGGGTGTCACACAGCCTCTACTTCCCGGCTTGCTGGGCTGAGAATGTATGAGATCTTGCACAATGGGGCCGCCACAATAGGGTACTATGGATGAAGGCTGCTGCGGTAGTAATGAGTTTGGGAAACACTACCCTAAGGCAGTGGTCTCTAAAGTAGAGATTGCTATGCACTAGCAAAGGCCTCCCTGGTGCAAACAGCACTTACCATTCCATCAGAGAGCTTCCACATCAGGAGGAGTCCTGTGTGTGGTCCCTGAGGCATCTGGTGGACCACTGTGAGATACAGGAAGCTGGACCAGATGGGCCTTTGTTCACACAGGTGGGGAATGGGTGGACTGGGTCCAGGAAGGGTGTGGTTTCAATTATGGTCACCAAATCCCATCCCCTTCCCAGACCTGATCCTGCAGCATGAATCCATGCAGACCTGTACCAATGATTTCACTTGCACTGATCTGCGTCGACCCTCCTGTGCCCTTGGACAATTAAACCAAAACTCCACAACTCCCTCCGCCTTCCCCATTTCAGTGTACCTGCATTGGCAGGGGGTAAGAATAGGTTTGGGCTGTGAAGTTGTTAGAAATGGCAAGTCTGTAGGATTCAGTATATGCCTGTAATTAAGAGCAATGGCTGGCAGAGGCGGTACTAGCTGTCAAGTTGTACGAAGCCATCTACCTAGCATGGCTGGGACACCAAGATGCACATTCTGTCCTCTTTTTTACACTATGTAGCTATTGCGTTTCAGTGGTTAGAACAATTGACAAACTTCCAACCATAATTGGCCCACCCTTCCCTCATGCCCCATAAATATAACATGCAAGACTAATCAACAAGTTTGCAAACCTATACACACACCCCATACACAGGCACATGCACCCCCCCCCCCACACACACACAAATCAGCAATATACAGGGAGGGGGAGAAGGAGACGAAAGGAGCAACCAATCTACTCTTCAAACAGATTTAATATAGTTTCTGTAGACTCTTATGAAAAGCAAGTTTTCCCCCTAAGTTGCCAAATCATACCTGCCTTCTAATCATACTCCAATAGGTGGCAAAACAGAAGTCAGTTAAGGAAGGTTTATTTGGCCATTTTAACAACCCTAGCCTCCCTCTGTCCTCACTGTTGCATTTTCCATTTTTAAAAAGCAAAGAGGAGGTAAAGAGCCGGTGTGGTTTTCAGGGAGAGCAGAAAGAAGTGCAGTCTTGGAAAACACCTCAAACAAACTGGAAAGAGAGTGTTTGACTTAGACTAGTTCTAATCCTAGCTCAAATGTAGCCCACGTGACATTCCCCCATGTACACACACATGCTACACAATGGTACTACTTAGACTGTATATAGGTCATGTGACAGAGATCCAAACCACATAGAGTGGCCCTTTTTCATTTGAATTTTTTAAAAATTTTATGTAACACTTTATTATAAAGTATCAATAAAAACAAGTCAATGCGAAGATACCAGGGTTATGCTTGTACCTGAATATAATGTGACTGGTATGATTGGGTAACACAATATTTCTTATATGGGCATGCCCTGATAGCCACTGTTGTTCCATTCCAGATCCCCCCATGGATACCTGAAACCGTGGATACTGGGTTTCCTTTTTACTGGATATCCTTTTTAAAGTTAGGGGAACATCATAGTGTTGCTGCAACGCGGTTTTGTTTTGTTTTAAAAAAGATTTGTTTAACCTTCCCCTATATTTTTAACAGGTGTCCCAGTATCCATGGATAACTGAAACCATGCATACTGAAGCACACCTGTATTAAGAAATATACTCTCTCTCTCTGCACAGATGCTGCTGTTAAATCACTATTTAATTTGTCACATCAAACCAATGACCTTAATAAGAGGACTGTAATAAAACCAAGAATTCTAATATATCCAGTAACTTAGATGTGCTATTAAATGATGGTTCAGCTTTAATAAAGCTTATCTAGGCTTGCACGGAGAGAAGTTAAAACAGAATTTTATAAAGAAAATTCTGGAAGATTTTCTTGATTAAACGAAGACTTTGTGGGGAGTAAAAGAAAGATCTAAAACAGTGGCATGAGATAAGACCCAAAAACAGTTATTTTCTTTTCCACACACACCCCATTTCCTTTTCAAATTTACATAGTTTTGTAGGATATAACACACTTTCACACACAATGTAGAACTGCAGCCTTGGGTTGATTTTTACCGTACAGAAGCCAGAAAGGGTCAACAGCACAGCATAGAGGTATCTCACATCAAGGCTAAGAAGCCCTGTACCAGCAGTAGCTTTCAGCTGAGTCAGAGGCTCATGCATAATTCACAGGAATCTTTCAACAAAGGCCAGAGTGTTCTGGGGTGGAAAGTCAGAAACAATTGGAATGTGACAAAACAATTCAACAAGGATAAGCGGTAGAGGATACTGCCTAAAAGGGAGGCAGAGAAGAACCTAGTTTCAGCTGGCAAGATTCTTTCAAGAGTTTCTATTGCAAGCCACTGCAGAACAAGTTTCAAAGCTTCCAGAGTGTTCATTTTGTCCCATCAACACAAATTTTGGAAGCTGAAGCTGCAAACTTCCGTACTAAGCATCAGGTCCCAATTCATTTTTTTCCTGAACCGCCAGTCAAAGTTCAGAGAGGCTAACAAGAGGCTAGTAAATAGCAAGATTAACTTCTTTGCCCCCTCATTTTTAATTCCTACCAGGCTTCTCTGGAAAGGAGCGCCAGATGGACTGCAGCCACTCTCATCTCTAGCTGAGTTTGCTCACCAATTTAGCTCAGAGCGCAATCCTAAACTGAGTTAGGCCAGCATAAACTAAGCTAGCGAAGTATGGCCAGCACAAGGGACATCGTAAAGTATGTTTGGACCACACTCAGAGTGGCCAGCACACAGACATGAGCCATCCTCCCTGACTCGGATAGTAGTCGAAACACGCTTTATGGTGGCCCTTATGCTGGCCAAATTTTGCTGGCTTAGTTTATGCCAGCCTAACTCCAGTTTAGGATTGCGCTCTCAGACTTTGCAGGTTAAGATTTTTTTTTAAAGCAACGAATCTCTTTCCTGCAAAGTTCACAATCTACACCGAGGCACTGGACAAACATTAAAGGGAGGAGAGAATGAAGTATAGGAGATGAATATGCATAAGCATGGTTAAACCCACATTTGGGCTACTATACATTTCGGTGAGGAAAAGGATGGAGGGATTAAGTCAGAGGCTGCAAAGAGGCAGGGGGCTGAAAAGGTGTAAAAAGAGAAAGCAGCAACATCACACAGACGTTCTGGAAAAGAATGGCAGACACAAAGGGAAGTGAGACAGAATGGACCAAATTGTTTACAAAAACAAAAGATCTGAACAGTTGAGGGTGGTAAGCTGGAGTAGCCACAATCATAGGCATAAGGAGAGGCACGGCTTTTGTGCTAGTTGAGAGAAGGAAACAGGGATGGGAAATCAAGTCTCAGGACTCGAGTAGAGTCACCAAAAACATGTTGTTGCTGACTCAAGTCACACATGTCAAGGACTCTGGCATCAACTTAAGCATGAACCTGAAAACTGGAGTCTGAAAACCCATGAGTCTGAGTGTGCTTCCTTTTTTTTTTTGCTGCAACTTGAAAGACCCTGTAGGGCCATTTGGAAGCTGGCAGTTCCAGCATGGAAGCACGGAAGAGTTAATGATTTGCATCAAGCATTTGCTGCAGGCTGAGGGAGGGAGGCAGGAGCAGGCTCTCTTGTCCATCTCTGAAGGGACCATGATCATTTTACAAGGGAGAGCAGAACAAGGAGCCCAAGGAGTGTTCTTGCCTTAGGATTGGCTGGAGAAGCCCAAGGAGGCGGTTCCCAGTTATCACGCATCGCTTTCCAAACTCATGGCTCCTGTGGACTCCTCTACTTGGGAGAAGGGAAGCCTCATTGCTAGCGGAAATGGGACGACGCCTGAGTAGAACTGCAAAGGCTTGGGTTGTACCAGTAAATCAGCTCAGCTGCTACGTATGATCCTTCTTGCTGTTCTCACTCTGTCCATCCTGCCCCCTCCTACCTTGCCCAGTCCCTTGTCCCAGTCCCACATGGTGGTCCATGTCCTGGTGTGCCTGCTTCACAAAAGCCCCTGACTCAAGTTGGCAATTGGGGGGGGGTGAATCGCCATGGGCACACACTAGGACACATGCCCAAATCAAAACATGGGGGAAGTGGAGACTTGAGATTTGAGTCTTGGTCACAGTGCCAAATTCCCATCCCTGGATGGAAGAGCAAAGCAGCAGAGAAAACTGAGGAAGGGCATTGCATAGAACACCGATGAAAGATTCTGGCAGCAATGTTCCGGCTAGGGTACAAACTAACCATTTTTCAGAATGATTTAGACCACTGGTTCCCAAACAATCCAAGAGAGTTGGGAGCCACGTAAGTGGCTGCAGGGGCAGGGAAAAGACAACAGCGCAAAACTGGAAGTGGGTCACAATAATGTTGTAAATGTATTCCATGGCTTCGTGAGCGCTGCAGGAGGTCCCCAGTGCTTCCCACCCTCCCCAGATAACACTGCTGCCAGGGATAATCAGAAACAAGCACCTCTGGCCAGGGCAACAGTGCGACTCTGAGGATCATGCTGCTGCCTTTTCCATCTCCCTGCCCTTTAAAGGGGTATAGCCCAGTGCCTCCCAGAATGGTGGGTTGCAACTCACCACTTTGGAAACCACTGATCTAAACAGTGATTATCCAACTTTTTAGCACCAGGACCCACTTTTTAGAATGACTCTCTGTCTGGGACCCACCAGAAGAGATGTCATGGCCAGAAGTGCCTTCATTTGTGATGCCGATCCTGCTGCTTTCCTAAGAATGCAGCAATAAGTTGGGTTACTTCTCAGCAATTTTCTAACAGTGAATTGGGCAGAAAAAACTCAATTTACCACCTGGAAACAAGCAAAATAATCACAAAGTTCTCCCCCTTTCCAGTGATCCATCTTCCCATATTTTCAATTATAGCTGTGCTAGGTACTACACAACCAACCTGAAATTGGCTCTCAATTTACCTAGTAGGTCCTGATCCATAGTTTGAGAAACACTGAGCTAGACTCTCAATTTCTTAGTTTACCTTATAACCTACTTTCATTCTATATCTACACAGATGAATTTTTCATGGTACCAAGTATAGCAAGGTTACACTAGCTAGCTCTGTCTTAAGCTCTCCCAGAAGCCAAAGTCACTTCAATGAACAAGCTGTTACCAGTGTCATCCCAGACCTGGGCACTATCTTCTTTTGAAACTGTACATCTGATACCAAGTATGCATATATAGTGACACAGGAAATATGGTTTATATGACAGAAGATTAGCCAAGACACGTGAGAGCAATGACAGAAGGAGACAGGAAAACTAGTCAGTGGAGGTCTGCAGACTTGATGTGGCTGGGCACTGTTTAGATACATTTGTTTCATTTAAAATATTCATTTATGTTTGCCAGTATAACTACTAAGATATTTATCTCCATAAACAAACATTCAGGCCTACAGGGGTTTGTTTTGGTTTGGTTTGCAAGAGGTGCACTGCTACAAATAGGAAAGTGCACTCTGAAAACATTCATAAAGTAAGTATATTTAAGGTCCACATTAGCAGTTTGGCATTAAGAATTTCAGAATGACTTGGCTGTATCATTCATTCATCTAACCCAGCATCCTGCTGTCCTGAGTAATCAGTCAGATCAGATGCTTTTACAAAGGGGACAAGTAAGGCTATTACAGGGAAGCAGCCTCCCTCTGTTTGTCCCAGCCAAATAGTATACAGAGGTACACTGTTTCTGAACATGTAGGTTCCATTCAACTATCATAGCTAATTGGTCTATCAACAGTTACTCTCCTTGATTTAGCCTAATCCTGTTTTGAAGCCATCTACTCTAGTGGTCATGACCAGATTTTGAGGCAGCAGACCTCATACATTATGTATTTTAATATTAGGGCACAATATAATTCTCCATAATCCTCTTTGACAGATGATCCCAAACTGTGAGTCCGTGGCCCACAAGGATCAAGACCCAATTTTTGGTGGTTTGCAAAACTGACAAGTTAGACTAGGCTATATGCAGCAAAGGTTAAACAACCTGCTACTTGTGGGGGAGCACTGCTGCCCAATCACTATTATAGACACAGGGACTTGAGCAGCTCGCAAAGTGCAATTGTTTCTTAGGTGGGTCCCAGTGCTAAAACGTTTGGGAACCATTGTGCTGTTATGCTTCCCACTCAGATTCTTTTTTCCTAGACCAATGAACTCAAAATACCCTAGCCTCTGATAATAGAATAGATGCTCCAACTCTTTTTCTATCATTTCAATTTTCCTTTTCTAACTTCAGGACTGCCCCATTTCAAATTACTAAATTCTGAACACAGCTACATAACCAATTTAATATCTTTGTAATTTTCAATCCCCTTTCTGATAACAAACATGGAATTTGCCTTTTTTAAATTCCACTGCCCACCAAGATTCTTCCATTGAACAATCCACCATGGCCCTAAGAAATCAATGGCTTTAAAACACATTTAGATTTTAAAAGGCTGTAAATTTTACATTCTAATATACAGTAGTCACAGCTACTGTATATAATTCTCTTTTTAAAATAACCTCATGTAAAATAAAGTTTAGCCTTAACACAAACATCTATCTTAAAACTCATTTTGTGACCCTCTTATGAAAAGTTTCCTTTCTTTGCAAGCAAACTATGGGGAAAACATTTTGCAATCATAATAAAGTGCAACAGGTGATATCCTCATATTATAGCTTGATACAGGGAGCCAGGGACTTTCAAGTGTCTACAGTTGTTATCCACTAATCCATCTGGATAACATCGTACTCATCTTTTTTGTCTAGTAACTACCTAATCTCTGCAAACTGGCTCAAAGCAGGTAGTTAAAGTATTTAGAACTCTAGCACCCAATCAAATTGGGGCGTATTTAAATAAATGGAAAATTCTAGTGAAGTTAATGGTTTAGCCTTTTCGGTCAGCAGTTTAAACACCTGATTTAAATCAGTCCACCCAGAGGCATCGCACCCATTGGGTGTGATGATGCTCCTGCCATAGACACTGCCAAGGGAGCTGGGCGCACTGGTGCAGAGCTGGGACCTCCTGCTGCTCTTGCCTCCGCATTGCTCCGAAATGGAGCAATTCCAGAAGCAGGGGGAGTGGCAAGGCTGCACAGAGGGCGCAGTGATGTCTTTTGTCACTCCATCCCTACCCTGGGCATAGTCAGAGCCTGCTACGGCTCGTGAGTCCACCCTGCTTAAATTCTGTATTGGGTTTTGGCCATAGAATACAGATTAGAAGTCTCATTAGAAATCAAACAAAAGGCAGCAGTGTCTCTAAATACTGGCTCAGAGAGCATGCCAAGCCAATTTCTATCCCTTCCAAACAAAAGACCCACAGATTACACAGTTTTGAAGCAAGCAGGATCACATCTATCAGGAAAACATTTCATCAAAGGCAGTCACTTGTACCGGGAAGATGGTTTGGGTAGCAGGCAAAGAGCAGCAATTTAAATGACCACTGTCTGAACTGAAGTCACCACATAGGTGGACAACTAGATAATGAGACATACATTTTAGAAAGACACAAGCCATGGCATGCTGAACATGCTGATTAGTGAAATGCAAAGGAAATGAAAGCAAATTACCTGAAGGCTTACTCAGCTTTGTCGATAACATACGGGAAAATTTCTCCTTTTCTTTAACAGAAGCAACTCCTCTCTCAGCTTCCTTTCCTATACTGGCTTCCTTTCCTATACTCTCTGCTGGTAAAGGAGGAACCTTAGCTGTTTCAAAAACTTCTCTGTCCCGCTTTTCGGAGGACTTTTCCAAGGGAAGATCTTGCTCTTCAATTCTGACAGGTACATTTTTCAAAGACAGGTCCTGGGCTACCTCTTGGTAAGGAGACTGTCTCAACTCAGTTTTGACTGCACCAAGAATTTCGCTGCTGTCATCTTCCTTTAGTGCACCATTTTCTATAGCTCCCATCACTGGCTCAACAGCCTGATGAGAGATGCTGGGGAAACTATCTGTCTCTGGAGAGGATTCTGCTGATGGCACATTTTTATCCCACATTTGATGTTCCTTAAAAGCAGTGAAATCATCAGAATAGATGTTGAGTTCTTCCATATTTATTTGGGGGGTCTCTTGTTTTTTGGCAAGGTCTGCAGCCTCTACCTCTGGAGACAAGCCTGCAGCCACATATTTGGAAGGTTCCAGCTGGGGCTGGAAAGATTCCAAGTAGGGCTTGCTAACAGGAGGCTGCAACTCCTCTGGTTTCTCCTTCTGACCTTCCTCTGGCACCAACTTGGTGAACATTTCAAATGGTTTCTCTTCTTTCACAGCTTCCCTCTCTTTCTGAGCAAGGTGAAGTTCTGGCTGAGAAACAAACAAGTCGCTTTTTCCAGACAGTGGCAATGCTTTCTCAAGTTGCTCAGGATATTCAGGCACAGGTTGCGAAACACATTCTGACATGACTGTCTTGGAGTAATCTGTAAAGGCTGGAGAAGCAGATTCATTGGGGACCTTGGTTTCTTTAACTAAATCACATGCAATGGAGATATAAGTAGTCTCCAAGTCTTCTTGAGCTGCAGCATTCTGAGAGTCGGGTTCCTTAGCAGCAATTTCAACCTTTGGTTCCTGCACCTGGGTCGTTAGTACATTCACCGTTTCCTGGTAGGACGGAGGCTTCTCAGACTTCTCCATTACATTCTCATAGTCATTAGCAGCAGCAGCAGCAACAGCAGAACTATCTGATGAAGAGACTTCAAGCTGTACGGCAGGACCACCTACCCCAACAGTGCTTGTATTCAACGGTGCTTCCATTACAATATCAGGCAAAACTGGGGATGGAGCCGTTTCTGTTCCTCCTTCAAAGGAGGGACAGAGCTGTACAGCAGCATTCAAAGGGTCTTGCAATAACTCAGATGTTTGGACCAAATCAATCTGTGTTTCATAAGCAAGTTTGGGGCTGATAGCGTCATGCAGTTCACTCTCATATGCTTCTTGAACTAAATCTGGAGTGAGACCTTCAGGTATATTAGCCACAGCATCAGCCTGCTTCTTCGGAAGACCCTCTGCTTTATCAAAATCTGGTTTCTGGGCTTGACCACTTGCCACCTCAGCCTGGGTACCACTCTGCTCTGTGCCAAAATGAGCCTTCATTTCTGCTATCTTTTTCTCATCTGTTTTATTTGCAGAAGTCTGTTCTTCTACCAGAGGCAGAGACTTTGCCGTGTTGCTCTCAACTAACTCAGCTGATTCAAACTTGGCACAAGTAATATAAGCTTGTAAGGATTCTTTCGTAGCTTCTGGAGTGCTTGGGAAAGAAATATCTTCATTGCTGCTCTCACTCTCTTTTTCAAAGTCTTTTTGAGCTGGTGGGGTGTTACTCTCCTCTGCATCGTATTTATCTATGCCACTTTCTAGCTTGCCATCCACCTGATTCTTCGCTGAATCTTTCAAACCACTATTTTCATTACTGGCCCATGCTGATTCAAAAGGCTTGAAGTCTACATATTCATCCCTTGCAGAACGGTTATCGGTGAAAGCCACTTTATCCCCATAATCATCTATATACTTCCTATCCTCAAGAAATGATTCTTTACCCTGCTTTGAAAATAATTCAACAGGTAAGTCTGGGGAAGAGTCCTGATATACAGGAAATTTTTCTATATCTGACCTAACTTTAGTGTCTGCTGCTGCTGCCTCAGACAGAGATAAAGAAAAAAGTCCCGCTCCACTATATGGGGGCACTTCTCCTGAATATTTTAGTTCTGGAGCATCACCATCATCCTCTGCAAGGAATGGGTTTCGTGAATTTTTGGTAGCTGCTTTAAATGCCTCAATTTCAATGCGATCATAACTGCCTTTTTCAGATAGTCCATCTGATATTGTATCAAGGGCTGCAGGTTCTTTAAAAGGATTGGCTGAGAGAGGAGAGAGGGAAGGAAGAGAAGCAGTAGCATCAAGCAGGACAGCAGCAGAATCTTCTTGGTTGGCCAAGTGTGCACGACTCAGCTGTTCTTGCGAGTCCATACCTTCGTCTGCGGCCGTGGACAGAAAGGAAAGTTAGCAAGAGTGCAAGTGCTGTGAAAGTTAAGGCACGTTTTAAACGACAGCTTCCAAAACAGTGGCAGGTTCAACCCTTACAGCTGGGAAGATTAGCAGGAAGGGCATGCATTAAGTTAGCCAAAGAAAGTAAATGTTAACGAAGCAGCAAATTCTGTGCAATCCAGTTAAGGTTACAGAAAGGCTCAGAACCATGCCAAGTACCCACATTTTAGAAAGTAACCTGAGCGGTGGGTCTCATTCCTTGTCCACCCCACTGCCCAAGCCCTTTTTTTTTTTTTAAAAAAAGCAAGCAAACCCATACTATTTCATCTGACAAATAATACCCACACTCTTAACCATAGTTAACACGTTATGGGCTGACACACATCCACTCTTGCTCTCCTTAACCACAATTTGCTTTTGTGGATCTACCACTGCTAATCTTGTTTAAACACTGGGTACTTCCTTAACCAGTGTCAGAAACTAGTTTGGAACTCCTTGTCTTCAATGGGAATCTGGTTTAGCATTAAATTTAGTAAATGTCTACAAACAAAAGAAAACGCTAGTTAAGACTGGAAGAGAGAATTCACAATGGGGGAGAGAATAGTGCTAAATCTGCAGCCCACTCTTTTCATCATGGTTAACAGGCTGGCAGGCCCTATTCAGACATCATAACTATGGATTAACCATGATTTTAGCAGAAGACTCACAAACCTCAGGTTCACAAATGAGGGAAGGATGCCTTCTCTTGCAAATTTAGAAGGCAGCAAGATTTGTCGTGATGTCCAGACCCAAGTTTGTTCTAACCAAAGTTTGTAACAGGGTTATTGGCCAACTGTAATTATAAATTAGGACGTGCAAGTTTCAGACATCATGATAAATCTTTTAAATTAACAAATTGAGAAAGCCGCCTCCCTCATGTGCAAATCCAAGGCTCTCAATCATTGAGCTAAATGACATTGAGTTTTGTGACATTTGGACTAGGTTACAGTGTTACCTGCACTGGTCCACAATGACATGTCTGAGGGAGCAGAAAGATCTCCAAAGTACAATTGCAACAAAATGCTGTCAGCACCAGCGTTACATTACTTCGTTACAATTAGAGCTGACTCTGCACAGGCAAAAGCAACTCTACTGTAATATAAACAGTTAAGCTGTAAATAGTAGCTACAAGATATCCTACAAAGAAGGGTCCAAGAACTTACAGACAGCTGTGGTTTAAGTTTAAAACTGACACTGTCAGTTTGAATTTTGAGCCGATTAAAAACTGTTTTCTAAATTTAGTAGACTTCAGTATTCTTGGATCCATGCCAGCTTTTAGTAAATACATCTACAGATTATTAGTGGGGATAGGAGGAAAAACTCAAAGAACACAGGACGTACTCTAATGCAAAGGGCTAGCTGAAATAACTTGCCTGCAGGAGAGTGCATCAGAGGTTCAGATGCAACAGGAAGAGCAAAAAGGGTCTCATCTGAAAAACAAATACAGTATGACCTCAGCAGAAATAAATATGGACAAGAACTTTTATTTAAAATGGGGAGAGAAAGAATAGCTGACAAACTTTAACCACTATTCACACCCCAAAATTAAATCTAAAGTTGGCATTTGCATGTAACGAGACAGTTCTGAGCAAGCCTTCCTCATTTAGCCCTCATAGTTAGGGCTGAACTACATTGTTTGCATTATGAGAAGGAAAGCACTGATCCAATCAGTTAAAACTCCTGGGCATTTCAGCCACCACACCCTTGCTTACTATCCCATGTCATTCACAGGTCACCCAACATTCCACACTGCCTTCCAGAAAGATAGCTATTGTTCAAATAGCAACTTTCAGACAATTCACATTCCAGGAACACCTATTTCTACTACTCTCCCCTCATTAATCCTTGGAGTGACATAGGCTGATTGTGCATCAAAACTGAAGCCTGTATCCTCTATTCTTATATTAAGCCTTAATATGAAGCACACAGAAAGTCAGAAAATTCTCTTTTAAAAAAAAGTACTATGTAAAATCAAGTAGATCACCACAACATCAATTAGCAAGGTAGGCAAAACTCCATGACCTTGCTTGAAATTCCAGGCTCAAATATTCCCCAGTGCTAATCCAGGCAAACTTTTGTGCATCTCAATAACATAGTACCAAATCTGAGCATTAATTTTTGATGAAGCAAACAGAAAAACAATTTTGATTCAATTCATGTTTTACACAACCTGTATCCACATCTTGGAAGTCTGAAAAGCCACTATTTAAAGGGCAATATTGATAGGGTAACTACAGCCCAATCCTATCCCCCCCCCCACGGCATGCAATCCCACCTATGGATCACACAACCTGCTATAATGGGGGGGCATCCAATGGCCAGCAGCCTCTGCAGGTCTCAGAAAACTCTTGGGATCTGACTGGATAGCAGCTCTGGTCAGGTTTGGAGGGTCCAGGTGGGCCCAACCCAAGACGGTGGTCCTTTGGCACCCATGGATTTTCAACTAATGTGGGTCCACCTGTATTTTCGAAGCATCCAACACAAAATGAATCCAATCTTTATTTGGTCTGATTTCCAAAAGCATCCAGCTACACAAAGGGATCAAATTATGGTGCTCATGTTGCCAAGTTAAGCACCTGAAGAACTGCTAGAATACAATTTGCCTCTGTATGCTCAAAGCAGAGTCAGCACATATGCACAAGAGGGAGAAGGCCCCATGAGCTATTTTTACTGCCCAGTTTTTACTGCTATTTAGACACTTTAACTGAGAAGTGGCCTGTCTTGTTCAGCATGAACGGCAATTACAGAATTTTACATCAAGCAACAAAGCTCCCCATAGAAAGAGCTAATACCATGAAAGAAGCAGGAATCAAAATGATTTTGAAGGGGTCCACCAGTGAGTTCATGTTAACAAGACTGAAATTAAATGGAAATAAAGTTACGTCCTCAACACAGGAATGAAAAATCAGAGGCACAAGTACAGAATGGGAGAAACTTCACTTGGAAGTAGCAATATGAAAAAAGTTCTAGGTGTCTTAAAGGTAAAGGTTTACCTTTAAGTAAACCGAATGGTCTAGTCATGACCAACTGTAGGGGGCGGTGCTCATCTCCATTTCAAAGCCTGTAGAGCCGGCGTTTTGTCCGAGGACAAGCTTCCGTGGTCATGTGGCCGGCATGACTCTACGCCATAACGCACGGAACACCGTTCCCTTCCCACCGAAGTGGTCCCTATTTATCTACTTGCATTTAGGTGCTTTCGAACTGCTAGGTTGGCAGGAGCTGGGACAAGCAATGGGAGCTCACTCCATCACGCAGCCCTGAACTCCCAACCTTCCGGTCGGAAAGCCCAACAACAGCGAATTAACCCGCTGCGCCACCACGTCCCCTCTAAGACACTAAGGTGTCTTAGTGGATCATAATTTGAATGTGTGTGATGTGGCTACAAAAAACAAAAAGCAAATGTATTGCTGGGCTGATTAGCAGCAGCATAAAGTCCAAATCAAGAGTAGTAATTCTATACTTGCTAGCAATACTGCACCCAGTTTTGGGCACCACATTTTAAGGAGGACATTGATAAGCTGGAGATAACCATGGAAAGGCAATCAGGATCTGCCTGGAAACTAAGTCCTGAGATGACTAGTTAAAAAAATAACTTCATATGGTTTGTCTTCTCTTCTGTAGGCCAGTTGTATTCAAACGTTTAAGACTGGGGTGGCACTCATGTCAGGAACCACCAGAAATTATGTCATAGCCGGAAGTGGCATCATCAAGCAGGAAGTGCTGCCATTGTAACATAATGAAATGATACTCCTGAAATGCAAATTGGCATTCTTGGATTGCAGCAACTGTACAACCATGAAATATCCCTGACAGAAAACAAGATTAGGGAAAAATATTATGCAAAAACACAGACATAAACACAAAATTATTATAAAAATTTGAACTATTAACAAAAGAAATATAGCGAGAGTAAGGCCTGCAGCTTCCAAGATAGCTGCTCCCAGCTTTCTACAACCCATCTGACATCAGGTTGTGACCTACCAAGTGGGTCCCGACCCACAGTTTGAATGCTCTAGGCTATAGAGTGCGGGGCATGATAGCTGTGTCCAAGTATCTAAAGGGCTGTCATACAGAAAACAGTCAAGGCCTTTCTTTTGGTGGTTCTTGATGGTATAACTAGAACCAGCGACTAGATGGTATAACTAGAACCAGTATAACTAGAACTCACTGGGTTGTATCAATAGGGGCTGCAGGTGGAGGAACTGCATTGAGGAATGCTCACACACATTCCCTGCACACAAAAAGACAGCATGTCAGAGAGAAGGGTTCAGGGGACATAGAGGAGTTGTCAAGATCAAAACTAATGGAAACAAGCTTGGTCTGCCCCCAACCAAACTTCCCTTCTCCTTTAAGTCAGGCATAGCTGGCAAATACTGATTGGGAAACTGTTTCCAAGCTATTCTAGGATTCGTCAAAGGTAACTACATATTCATCTATAGAGGCCAGTCACTCAAGAACTAGAATTGCAACATAGGACGGAAGAGTTGTGGCTCAATGGCAGAAAAGCATTTCCTCACTTGCTATTCAGCACTGACAGTCAAGTGCAAAGCTGGCCATTACTTTAAAGTCATAACTGCCAAGAAGCAGAACAGGTCAGAACTGCTAAAAGTGAAAGGTGGGCAACCCAACCTATTGCTTCTTCTCTGCCCCCATCTAGATTGCTAGGTCTCAACACCAAGGAAGTAACCTCTGTAAGCTCCACACACAGAATTTCTTCTGGCAACAGCAGTGTGCACCATATGGCTCCCAGAACTCTGAATGTCCTAATGAGAGAGAAGCAAGATCCCCTGCTCACATACCCTGATCTACTTGGCAAGTGGGATCTTGCAGACCCTGCCCTTCACCCTTAATGAATGGAATTGAGTTCTTAATACTAGTCCAGAAGCACCACAATAAGGGTGTAAGTTCAATAAGGGCTGAGAGAATAAAACAAGATCAGTAAAAAGTGTATTTACTTGTTGTTATTCTGCCATAATTACAAGCCCATTATAAGCTCCTAGCTTCTGTAAGATGCAAATCCAACATTTAAATGAAAAGACTTCAAAAGCCAATTTGTACAATAGTTGCATCTACTCACTTCCCAGATGTTTCATTCATTGCTACCATAAACAATTAGTGTTTGCAGCTACTGATTTTTCCCCTCCATGATGACTGAACATTCATTAAATCAAGCTCATTATGGTTGAGAACAGAAGCTAATGATTTAATATCTGTTCCCAATATACTGGCACTTGTACCAACATTCTGAACTGAAATCACAATCTGTAAAAACATAAATACATAATTGCCTTATCACACTTGCATACATTTCAAAACAAGCAAATAATCCTATTACAGCAATGGGCATGGTAAACAGGAGCTATTTTACAGAAGCGTTCCAGAACTCTTAGAATTGTCCCACTCTACCAATGCTATCAAAGCATGGGTGATTAAATAATACATAGGTGTGTTAAATCTGCATGAACTTGATTATAAAGAGACCTGCACAGCAGAACTTGGAGACTCTTCACTATTTGTGGTGCCTTGGAATAAGATATCCATTGTTTGCAGTCCTTTCCCACTTCTTTGATGAACTACCTAGTTCATCAAAGTGAAACACTTGCATCATTCCACCTGTACAAATCGATGGTAAGGCCACATCTGGAGTGGTCACCATACAGTTCTGGTCACCACACCTTAAAGATATAGGGAAACGAGAGAAGGTGCAGAAGAGAGCAACCAAAATGATTACGGGGCTGGGGCACCTCCCCTATGAGGAACGGCTACAGCATTTGGGACTCTTCAGCTTAGAAAAAAGGTGCCTGAGGGGGGACTTGATTGAGACATACAAAATTATGTACGGGATAGATAAAGTGGATAGAAGGAGGTTCTTTTCCTTCTCTCACAATACCAGAACCAGGGGAGATCCACTAAAATTGAGTGTTGGGAGAGTTCGAATGGATAAAAGGAAATACTTTTTTACCCAGCGGGTAATTAAACTGTGGAACTCCTTGTCACAGGAGGTGGTGATGGCATCTAGCCTAGATGCTTTTAAAAGGGGACTAGATAGATTTCTGAAGAAAAAGTCCATCACAGGCTATAGGCCATGATGGTTAGTGCAACCTCCTTACTTTAAAGGTAAGCTACCTCGGAGAGCCAGATGCAGGGAAGTGGCAACAAGATGCACATATCTAGTTGTTTTATGTATTCCCTGAGGCATCTGGTGGGATGCTGCAAGATGCAGGAAGCTGGACTAGATGAGCCTTTTATTTGGCCTGATCCAGTGGGACTCATCTTATGATCTTATCTTTATTGCTCTTTTTCCCTCTGAATTCATAGGTGCACAGCTGAGTTTGTGCCAATTTTTCCAGCCTGCTGCAGCCAGGCAGCCACACTGCACCGTCACCTCCTCCAGAGACTTCCATAATATGCATGTTGTGTCTCCCGGACTCAGAGCGGTGCATATATGCTTTATGGTACATTTGCAACACTCCTGGGCTGGCACAAGTCCCTTGTGTAGACATAACTCTGGGTTAGGATTGCGCCCTCAAGCACTAAAAGCTCTGTGTGTTGCCAATTAACTCAGCAGGAAGTAAAGATAAAACAGGGGCAGACACAGGAGAATAAGACTAAAAGAAAAAGGGGATAGGGTGAACAGAGGATGGGGTGCATATACATGTCATAAGAGAAAGAAAAGGGAGGGTAGCCGAGAGATCTAGAAATAAAGATATGTGCTGAAGACACACATTAAAGGAAACAAGAGTTCCCAACCTACATTTCCTTTTGTAATGCTAATGTCGGAGAAACATTAGCAATAGGGCTTGCACTGAACAGCTTTACTGAACCTCCAGCAAACACTGGGTGCGACAAGAAATAGTGCTTCATTCTAGTGGAAAGGAACTCCTAAATGATCAGTTCAATCATGTACTTGCTTTTTTCCCATGCTTATCTGACCATGCATCCCATGCCCCAGGAATCTGCCTTCCTCCAGATTCCTCACACCATGTGTGAAAGATTTTCCTGTGGACCAAGTGAAACACAGGGATCAAAATGATCAGCCCATACAAAGTGCAAACCAGCACCATGTATAATTGGAAAGGAAACCACAGCTACCTTGCCTGCATTTTTGAACATTTGTAAGTGCCAGAGAATCTTATGGCACCTTAAGAACTAAAACATTTATTGTTGTACGAATTTTCACAGGCAACAGCCTTTTTCACTGTATGCATGAAAATGTCCCTATTAAATTCATTTGATACATTCAGTACAGTAAGCTCTCTCATCTATAGCCTATACAGAGGCGTACCTGGGCGAAACTGCGCCCATGGCATGCAACATCATGATGACACGACATTGGAAAAAGACATTGGAAATGACACAAAAACCCGAGCCGCGGCCAAGGGAAGCCACGCGCCTTCCCGGCTCTGTGAGCCAGGGGGCACACAGCTTCCCTCGGCCACAGCTCAGGTGTCCTCCAGGGCGTTGCGTGGGGGTGTGTGTAAGGGCCATTGGTGCCCCCTGGAAAATGGCGCCCATGGCTCTTGCCACCCCTTGCTACACCCTAGATACGCGCCTGAGCCTATATGTGTTACAGCCTATATGTGGGAATGAGCAAAAGACATTCTAATATTCACACTACAGAAGTTTTAAAAAAGTCTTTGACAAATGTCTGGATTTCAGATGTCCAGATAAAGGATAATCTACCTGTACTATTACAGACTAACAGCATGGGTATTTCCAGATTGTATTCCTGTAATTGAACAGGCAGTTGCTTGTTCAAGCGCCAACACAGCTTAGCTATAAATTCAGGAGGCACTGTAGATCAGCTCCACATCAGACTTATGGGGAATATTAACATCAGACAATCTTTCAAGAATGTGGCAAGAATTACTGAATTTGTGTGTCCAAATCAAGGAATGAATACTAACACTGGCATACATGCAGCAATTCCATATCACTGCTGACCAACACATCTTGGATGAAGGCACATGACCTCTTTAGCATCTAACTGGCACTTCAGTTTTCACAGAAGAATTCCTAGCATGTGGGGAAGCATGACAAGTACCATCTGACCAAATGAATTTTCAAGTTACTTGTAAAAGAAGTTCCAATTTTGCTAATTTCATAACAAAACAGCTTCCCAGCACAAACCAAGAACATCATAATTAAAAAATAATCTAAATACATTTTAAAATTCTGAGTTTGAAACTCATTTTCAGATCTAACATAACGAGAGCCAGAATCTCTAAATGAACATCAAACATTCCAACACTACCACTATGCCTTGCTAAGATGCCCTCTGGATAAGAAGCCCATAAAACTGCTTATTACAGATTGGGCATTATCCCTGCACTGAGACAGAGAAAGCAGAAACACCTCTTGATTTTTTTTCCAGGTAACCTCATTTAAGGAAGCTGAATTTTAGAAGCTCAAGTTCTGTACATGCCAATTTACCTGGTGACAGTGTCAGGCTACAGTATCTCTTACTCAAGTAGCACATAATAGCAAATTTTGAGGAATTGGGGGGGATCAATGGGCTGATTAGCTAATCATCAATAAGCAAGGCCAGCGTTAAGCCAATGTGACCAATGTCATCACATTGGGCCCCGCACTTTTGGGGGGGGGGCACATCAGTGCAACAAGCATTTTGCCTGCTGCAGCAGCCAGGATCTCTCTGAACTGTAAATCAGTGGGGCAAGCAAGGCAGCTTTACCTTGGGCCCTCCCACCTGCCCCTGAATGGCCCAAAATGGGCATCCTAGAAGCCGTTGGTGGTGGTGTCATCATGTCACCTCCAACTATTTCCAGGTGCCGCACATGGCACCACAAGTGCATTTCTTGGTGAGCAAGAGACCCTGTGGAGAGGGGAAGGGCCCCATGGGAATGCCCCGCATTGGGCCCCACTACTCCTGGAGCTGGCCCTGTCAATAAGCATGCCCTCCTGTTGACTGCCCAATTTCACATGCCAAATTCACATGCCAGGAGTTCAAAAGCTTCCATTACATCCAAACTTGTGATTAGTTCTAATTCTGCTTTATTCAAACAAAATCAGGATCAAACCTTGCAAATTGGATAAAGAGGAACTGTTTCAATTGGTGCTTCTTATTTAGCAGGGGGGGGAAGTAACTGTCCCCCTCCCCCCAGCACAATGTCTTTTCTAGTGGTTGTCTGCTGGTATCCTTCTACTTTTTTTTTAAAGATTGTGAGCCCTTTTGGGACAGGGAGCCATTGTTTTATTTTCCTCTGTAAACCTTTTTGTGAACTTTTTTGTTGAAAAGTGGCATATAAATATTATTAAATAGTATTATTAAGAGTAACGTGTAATCTACATAAATTAACTAAGGCGGTTTGCATTGCATGTATTCATTGGATTGCAGTGCAGTTATGAAATCCAGTATCTGCCACAGGACACCAGCCCAGGAATTTTAGCTATCATTCTGAGTGCAAATTAGTGAGTTTCTAATTCTCATCGAGTCACAGACCAAGAACTTCTGGTGACATAGCAAAGTGGATAGGCAGATGGGGCTTCTGGGATATGACTTGCTCCTTCTATCATTGCCATTAAGTACATTAATATTAATACTTAATGTCAATAATCCACCTACCTCTTCCCTACTATTGATAGAAAGTTATGCAAAAAAAGATTGGCTGAAATTGCACTATTTTTGCAAGCTACAGGATATATAGGTTGTGACAGGATTTTTTTAATGCATTGTTAAGGTCACGGATGGATATACTATCTTCAAAGTAAGAGTTTGGTTACCCATCAGGAAGAGAGCAGCCAAGATCAAAAGAATACTCAAGGTCTGAAGCTCAATTAGAAACAAAAATGCACATATCAGTGTTTACCCATACCATAGCAAGCCGGCTCTTAGCATGGAATCTATCTTCCTAGTATCATGCCTCCTAGTTTTATGCAAGCCAAACACAGAATGAAAGCACCCCTATGCTAAAAATCCATATTTACACCCTTACCACAATGCCATTAAAATACTGTTTAAGAGGGGCAAACTTCTAGGATATGCACAGACTAAGAGTTAGCTATTAAATTTATACATTTTTCAAGTCTGAGCCCTACAATTCCTAGAGACTGAAAGAGTTCAAATAAAGTCATTCACTGGGATACAGCCAATCCAACAGTAGCTTTTAGCACAACATTTCTTGCCAGAAAGCACTGAAAGCTATGGGCTGGTCCAGATGTTCTCATTAATTGGGGCTGCTGCTGAAAAGCCATAGACAAGCAATTTTCAACCTTTTTCATCTCACAGCACACTCAAAGGTGCTAAAATTGTCAGGGCACACCATCTGTTTTTTGACAATTGACAAGGCACACCATGCTGCAGGTGGAGTTCATAGAGACTCACACACCCCAATGGCCCTACTATCAAACGACCCTTCCCAAACTCCTGCAGCACAGCTGCAGGCCATTCATGGCACACTGGTTGAAAATTGCTACCTTCGACTATACTGTGAATGTGAGGAAAGAAACCTTTAAACTGCTTTCCTCTGTGTAATACTCCAACCACAAGCAGCATTAAACACACTTTGTATGCCTGAAGAACTCAGACTTTTCACATGAGCTTTCTAGAGCAATCACAATCAGACAAATACATTAGAAGACCAGTAACTTTTTAGACCAGGACCCATTTTTTAGAATGATACTCATGTTGGGACCCAAAGGAAATGATGTCATTAACCTAGAAATGATTTCATAGCCATTAGTTCCATCACAAGCAGGAAGTGCTGTCATTGTAACATAATAAAATAACACTCCTGAAATGCAAATTGGCATTCTTGGACTTCAGCAATTGTACAACCATGATACATCCCTAACAGAAAGCAAGGTTAGGACAAAATATTATGTAAAAGCACTGAAATAAATTTTTTTTAAAAACCCACACTTGAAAATTCAAACTGTTAACACTCACAAAAGGAATCTTGCAAGAGTAAGGTCTGCAGCTTCCAAGATGGCTACTCCCAGCTTTCCACAATGCACCTGACATCAGGTTGTGACACACCAAGTTAGTCCCGACCCACAGTTGAAATAACACTGCATTAGAACTAAATCAGAGTCACTCTCACTCAGAGAAATGTTCTTTAGAGCAAACCTATTCCCTATTATCCCTCATACCAATTACCAACGTCCTCTTCACTTTTCGCTGGATTAGAGCCAGTATGCCAATTATTCTGTAGCACAACTTTGTATTCAACAATGAAAACCTATGCATGTTTACCCAGAAATCTCAGTGCCTCCATACCAATGATTTAGATTTTCTAGGAAGTGTGCACAGGCCTGAAGTCCAAGTCGGCAGAAGTTACTAGTTCACTTGCCTACACACACACTCAAATTGCTGAATTACTATGTAACTAGATTAGTCAGAATGAGGTAGCAGAATTCTAAGTTCTACCAAGTTGGCAATTTTTTAAAATTGAAGATGACCCTTTCCGCCTTGCAAAAAGCTTCCTGCATGTAGTAAACTATCACAATCTGGGAGGAAGGTGTACAGTATTCCTTTCCCGTATGTGCTGGTTGACTAAATGCGATAAGTTTTTTTACTACTGGGAAGGGGGAAAAATATATTCAAAAATATTCCCCCCCCCAATTTGAAATGGTGCAGTATAGAATGCTACTAGTTCATTTTACATAATGAGTGTAGAAGTGTATGCATTTGTGACACATGGACAGTATGAAAGGGGAAAAGAAAGAGGACCAACTCTGTTCTAATATATACACCTGCCTAATCATCTGGAGGCAACTCTCAAGTGGACACTTCAATTTTTTTCAGAAATTAGGAATAACATCTAACAAATGCTGAAGATACTCCCTACCCATAGACTTATCATTTAAAGAGAGACCATATATAAGAGAAAACGCAAGAAAATGGAAGGGGTAGAAAGCAAATGATGGGGAAATGCCTCAGCAGAAATGGTAGCCTTTAATCCAGTGGTTCCCAAACTGTGTGCAATAGCACCAAAGGCACTGCAGCAAACTCATAGGAGCACAGCGGGAGGTCCCTGGTGGCCTCTCCTTCTAGATCTCCTGGGCACCACCATCTTGGATCATGCAAGATCCCACACAATTCTCATGAAATCTCACAGGATCTTGCAAGATCCAAGATGGCAGCACCTGGGAGAGCTGAAAGGAGTCGCCACAATAGAAGGGCATCCCGACACCTGTACGTTTGGGAATTGGTGCTTTAATCCTTTTTTGAAGATTATGAGGAACAGTGCAAAGCAGAAAGTGGTAGCAAAGAGGGGTGGAGTGAGGTGAGGTGTTTGGGGAAGAAAACATGAAATAAGAAGACAGGTAGAAGTGAAATAAAAGACACCAAAAAGGGAGGCAGAAGTTTAAAAAAACACGATAGCAGACTAAGCCAGGATAAGGAATGCAGATGGGCTCCTGCAGATGACCTCAAGGGAGCAGGCAGTCCTTCGTATATCCTGGCCCAGCAGGCACCAAACCCTGGCCCGGATCTGGCAGCCATGCTAACCCCTCCACCCTGTGAACAGAGCTTACCACTCCACCGGGGAGTCTGCTATCTCTATCCCCAGTCTTCCCCAATGTTCACACTGCCAGTCGCTTCCGCATTCTGCTGTCCCAGCAGGCTTTGCTCCCGGATTTCTGAACAGGCACGGCTCAGAATTGAGCAGGCGCGGCTCATTTCCCCCAACTGGGGAAATTGGGGACAGAGATAGCAGGCTACCCAGAGGAACGATAAGCTCCGGACACACTGGGGAGGGTTTTTCCAATATACAGTAGCCTCCACTTTTGCTGTCATAGCCCCCAAGGTGTGAAGGGCTCTAAAGTCAAAGCCAGTAACTTGAATTGTGACCAGAAATGAACTGGCTGCATGTGCAGCCACAGGAGGGGAAGCTCAGAGTCAAACTGCTGCACCCTCATGACCACATGAGTTTCTGCACTAACTGCAGTTTCCAGACAGTATTCAAGAGCAGCCTCACGTAGAACACATTGCAATAATCAAGTCTTGATCACATCCGTATGTGAGTCACTGTGGTCAAGTCTGACAGACTCAGGTAGGGTCTTCTGTGCAAATGCCCACACTAGTTGCAAACACCACCTGATTATCCAGTAGTGAGGAGTCCAGGAGATATACATTATGGAAAAACAGAAAAACCTCTAGATCCTACCTACCACCCTACTAGATGGGTTCAGGACAAAAACCACACATACATCTGTTTTAACCAACCTCCATTTCACTATCGGAAAACTATTTTAAAGCTCATTTCCAACATAGTACCACTACAAGACATCCACAGAGGCTTAATTTCTAGAGAAACTGCTTTCATTGACAGGCCTCTCCCTCCCACCAATTAAAATTATTTATGTAGGTGCACACACCCAACTACATCTGAAGTTGTGGTTGAAAGTAGAGCCTCTCTTGCACCACCACATTCCTATACCTGCATTATTAAAAGGCACTACAAATGTGGAGGAATGAACAGGAAAATACTACACAAAGCCTCCAGCTGCTTTATAGTTGTTTTAATACCGAAGGCAACATGAAACTTGGTAGAAATTTAATGCTATTACTACTGCAAAGCTACCACTTCTCTCTCAATTCTTCTTATCATTCCTCTGTTTTATTGCCACCAAAGTTAATGCTCAGTTAATCTTACTATTAATTGAACAGCACACTGATTTTATTATATAGGTAAGTTAATTTATATTAGTAGTCTATAAACTCTGCCATTGCCTTATTTTTCCTGACTGAAGGCACAGAAATCTTAAGAGCAAAGAGAGATTCGGCATAATAATTTGTCTGGTGTTGAAGCTGGGTGGTGGCAGGAGGCTGGGCCAGTGAACTAGCTCAAAACATGGGGAGGGCGGGGCTTTTTCCAAATACAGCTTGCTGTAGGAGGCTCAAAGCCATCACTCATCTCCTCATGATCAGTGTGTGCAAAGAGAAGGCGGGCTCTCCATGACAATAGACTGGTGGGGCATGAAGCTCCCGACTTGCCTGCAGACAAAAAGAGACCCACCGCTCCAGTCTACGGGAAGCAACAAAAAGGGGCAGGTTTAGCATCCCCTCCCCTATTTCAATCTTCCTGTTAATACTGAGCAGAAAGAAAGTTATCCTAGACCAGTAGATCAGTCTCGTAGGAAACAAAGAGGGGAAAAAGAATTAATGCAGAAAGAGCAGACAAGATCAAGAAAGGGGAAGTAAGAACCAAGGGGAGAGAATCAGTAGATGACTCGTTGAAAGCATCGGCTTGTTGCATTCATGGCTGCAGTCAGCGATAGCATCCGAAAGTCAAAGAAAAAAATGGCAGTTACCCCACCCACCCTCGGCACAGACATTCCTCCCTGGGCTCCGTGCTGCGCTACACCCCAGTGGCAGAGAAGAACTAAGCACACCACCGGCATTTGACACCCTGCACATTCCAAAGCGCCCAACACCAGACACAAAGGAAGAACTGCCTCTTCTTCACCAAAGGGAAACAGGATCTATCATGGCCTGTAATCGCGTTTGAGGCGGCAGGGGTAGCAGAGTGTGTAACACGCCCGTACCAACAACGCCCTCCCCGCATCGGACTCTGGCACACGTGTATCCATGAAGCCTCTGCCACGCCCATCTCCTCCACTGCACAGCCCCTCACGTCTCCAGCAAACTGCCTCGCAGCCTCCCCTCCCCCCCCGTCTCAAACCTCCCAGTTCAGCAAATACAGTTTTCAGTCCCCGCCCCACCACACACACAGAAAAGCACTGAAGCACCGGCACTCCCTTCAGAAGAGCCAGGCACACACTCCCACCACGACGCCCTCGCCAAAGCATCCTGCCGCCGCCCCAAGGCCGGGTTCCAGCCCGTCCCCACACTCCAAAGCTTCCGCCCGTTCCTGCTGCAACTCCTGCTTCACCCTCTCCCCAGCACCTGCTTCCACCTGTTCCTCAGCACCCCTCCCTTCATGGCCGCTTAAGCCCCCTTCCCCTGTCACATCTCGTCTTCCTCTTCAGCCCAGCCCAAAAAACAGCCTGCCACCCTTTTCTGACTGGAGCCCTCTGCCCACGCCTGCCTCTCCCCTCCCAAGAAAGTATTTCCGTCCACTTCTCGACATCCCACAAAATAGCCCCCACATCGCAGCCTCCCAACGCCCCCCCCCC
>JAJKFI010000008.1:29901631-29912843 GCA_029204185.1 Lerista edwardsae
CCCCCCCCCCCGCCAGCGTATGCTCTCGCTCCCCCCCCCCGGTTTCTGAAGGTCCCTCTTACCAGTTTCTACACACAGATGCCAACTAATTCTGCCACCCTCCCCTCCAAGGATCGCACCGCGACCACTCCCCCCTCACGGCCCCACTTCTCCCTCCCACCCCCAATGCACACAGAGCCCGCTCCCCCCCCAAAGCCAGCCACACCCCTCGGGACTCGCCTCAAGCCCCCACTCACCCGGAAAGCTCGAGGCGGCGACCTTCTTGGCCGCGTCGGCGGGGGGGCTCCTCTCTCTTGGGTGGCAAGGGGGCGCTGCGGGGAGGGACAGCGGGGGCCTTGGGCTCCTCTCGGTGCGGGGGTGGCGGCGGCGGCGGGGTGCTCCGCGGGGGCTCCTTCTCCTTCTCCGCAGGTGCGGCAAACTCTGGGGCGGCAGGGGAAGAAGCGAAAGGTGGCGAGGGAGAGGAGGAGAGGGGGCTGGTCCAGGCGGGTTGGGGGGGCAGGTGGAGACCGAGTGGGGGACTGCTCCCCGGAGGCGCCCAGGTCCAGCAGAGGCGGAGTGGGGGCGGCGAAAGTAGTCGGGGCTGTGGCGGGCTTCCTTTCCCTCACTTCCAACTGCTCGTCATCCTCCTCTTCCTCCTCTTCTTCTTCCTCCTCATCCTCGTCCTCTTCGGGCTCCTTCACAAACTGGTACTGGAAAAGGGGCTGCTTGGGCTGCCACCGATCCTGCCCAGTCGCTGAGGGGGCGGTGGTGGAGGAAGAAGAAGAGACCAGGGGGGATTGGTCTGGGTCGTCCATACTTGCGTTCGCTTTGCTCCGTTCGCTGCTGGCTTCTTGCCGGTGCTTGTTTGCGGGAACAATGAGAGGGAGAGAAAGTGCTGGGCAGGAAGAAGAAGAAAGAAATCAAAAAAAGAGGCTGGGGCTTGCCTAGCGCGGCTGGGGAGGGAGGGAAGAAAAGGAAGGTGGGATGGAGAGCGGCTGCGCAGCTGCCACCCCTGCCTCTGGAGGAGCCCGTGTGATGCCGGGGGAGGGGGAAAGGAGGAGGGCGCCGCCACCAGCGCCGCCGCCGCCGCCACGCCCTGTTGAGTCACAGTAGGCAGCGGGAGCTGCTGTTAAGCGCAACTTCCAGCAAAAGCTAAAACGGCAGAACTTGAGCTAAGCCTCACGCTCCCCTCTTCCCTACCCCGAAAAGAGAGGGACAACCCCACCGACCAATGAGGAAGAGGAATGCAGGGAGGATGCTACCAATTAGAGGAGCAGGAGCAGGTCGAAGGCCAGCCTCCGCGGCTTCCTCTTTTCTCCTGCTCTTCTGCAAAGAATAGAAAGCGGGTGGGTCAGTTGGCCTGGGAGGTGGATGTTGCTGCTGGCCTGGTGTCAGGAGAGAGAGGAAGAAGGGGAGGGTTCGGCAGAGCACGAGGGAGGAGCTGAGGGAAAATAACCCCCTACCCCGCCCACGTCTCTGAACACCCGCGCTGGTGTTCCAAACCACGCAGTTAACGCAAGAGAAACAATGAAGGCAACAGAAGGATATACAATTGTTTCAGGTACACATAAGTTTAGTTACAGTAGGGAATAGGGACTAAAGACTTATGCCAAGTAGGTATAGCCAAGTATCCTTTTGGGTCAGCTATGGAAACACACATTATGATGCTTTCTACTGAGTCAAGGGATGGGCTGTCTACTCTGACTGGCTGCAGTGCTTCAGGGTTTCAGCAAAGTGGCTTTTTCCCAGGCCTGTCTCATTTTTCCCAACTGAGCCCTGACCAAATTTACGTGTAAGAAAGTGGCATTTGAGTTAATAGAATTTGTTTCCAAGCAAGTAAGATGCGGTTTTCAGGATTATCCTCAGAACACTGTTAGGCTATGTTGAGATATAGTGTGTGTGTGTGTGTGTGTGTGTGTATAAAGAGACAAGATGTGTTTCGACTGGGATAAGGGAAGAAAGGAGCTGGAGTTTTCTCTTCTGCATGCTACCCATATCCTTGGCAATTTGGGAGGCTTGGACAAGATAAGGGAAAATTATTTCCCCATAAGAGTCCTGCTTGCCTATGGACCTGCTCCATATCTTTAGCAGGCACATGTCTGAACTGGCAGGGGTGTCAGAAGGCTGGGAAAGGGATAGCATCCAGTGTGTGTCACCCGCACTGGGTGCCACTCCCTTCCACCTCCTAACATGCATCCCACTCCCCCCCCCCTGTTCTGCTCTGCCACTGACTCACAATTATTGCAGGCACTCGTCTGGCTACTGGTGAGTTCTGGGCCTCTTCAGCCCTCTCCAGTGGCAGTCTGAACACTCGCAGCTCTCTGCATTTCCAGAGCACTTTTTGCGATGCTGGAAAGTGCATTTTGCTGGCAGAAACACTAGTTCTGGCAGTGGAGCATGTCCAAAGGATCATGCAGTTAGCTATGTGAGCCTGCCCTTTGTCATCTACTGAGTGCTTGTTTCTTGGACCATGTATCTTATTTTGGATCTCCCAGGGCTTCCAAAGGAATGTCTTCAGACATGTCATGTAGCGGGTACGCGGGGGTATGCGAGTACCTGTTCCTAGGATTAGGGCTGGCCCCTCCCATTTGCCCGCCCACTCGTCAACTCCATCAGTGCTCCGCTCCGCCCCCTGCAACGTTTGAATTGCCTGCACGTTTGAGTTGCCTGCACATTCTCAGAGCCAGGCAGGCAGCGGAGCAAGGGAGACCGGCGGCGGCGGCGGCAGCAGCAGCATGAGCAGGTAGGCTGCCTAGGGCTCCCTCCTGAGGAGGCACGGCAGTTCCTGAAGGAATATCGGTAGCCCCCGCGGCAGCCCCGGGGAAGGCCCAGGACTCCCGGGCCTTCTCCCAGGCCACCACGCGGCCTACTGAGGAGGTGCAGTGGTTCCTGGGGGCGGTTCCTGGGTTCCGGCTATGACCTCACTTCCGGTGGGTGGGCCCCGACACAAGTGCCAATCAAAAGTGAGTACCTGTTGCTAAATCATTTAGATGCCATTACTGAATGTCTTACAACCTGTCATGGAGAGTTGAGTAATTTCACCTGTAATATCCTGATATCCCTCCACTCCAATATTTGTGTTCTTCATTTACATGACTTATTGATCACATTTTAAAATTCATTAAAGTTCCTGAGCAATTTACCTAAAAAGGATTATTAATGTGTCTAGCCTTGTGATTGTATACATTTTTATTTACAAACAATATGTATACAGGGATTAAAATCATTATCCTCGGTTATTCTCTTTTCAGTCATTATCCAACATTTGGGTATAACAACAGCTTGTTATGGTTTATAAATGTGCATTATTAAGGGTGTAATCCTAACCTGGAGTTAGGCCAGCAGAATTAGGTCAGCAAAGTTTGGCTGGATCAAGGCAGGGTCACCATAAAGTCTGTTTGAACCACTCTTGGCACCAGTGTGGCCAGCACAAAGATGTGCACCATCCTCCCTGACTCCAGTAGTGGTCCAAACATGCTTTATGGTGGCCCTTCTGCCAGCCAAACTTTGCTGGCCTAACTATACTTGCCTAACTCCAGGTTAGGATTGCGCCCTAAAACAAATATTTAAATATCTTAAAGGTAAAAAGGGGGAGCGACTGTCCTGTTTGCTACAGAATAGAATGGTATAAAATAAAGAATTTTTAAAATCCTGTTTGAGTTTTACCTGGTTTGTTTTAACTATGAAAACAGAAACACTGGATGAAACTTTATCTTATCAGTACATGCAAGAGAAGATGCATTCATTTGATGTTTCTATGATATTCTAATCTAATTTAATTAAGAGTGTGCACTTGTTTAATATCTGGCAGCACCACTGTGTCTTTAACTTCTTGTGCAGTTGAACTTCAATAGATGAAGATGTCCTTTATACTGCAGGCCAGAACCTGTTTCTCCAAGTCTCTTATCTGTAGTATTAAATCTTTAAAAGGGTGGCTTGACCTATAAACCAAGGGCCCAATCCTATTCAACTTTCCAGCAGTGATATAGTTCCATGCCAACGGGGTGTACACTGCATCCTGTGGTGCAGGGACAATCATGGAGGCCTGCTCAAGGTGAGGGAACATTTTTTCCCTTACCTTAGGCTGCACTGCATCAGCATCAGCACTGAAAAGTTGGATAGGATTGGGCCCAAGAGAAGGACCTGGTTAGAGGGCAGATCCTGCAGTAGTACAGTACAGTTATTATGGGATTGCCTCTGTGCGGAGGCTGGACGTATCCTGCTCAGCATTCTGGGCGGTATCAAAATAATTAGGACATACTTTGTGTGGTGACAATGCCCAGGCTTCAGAGTTTTGGTTGCAATTTGCTTTTGCAATGCAGACTTTCATAAACAGAGGTGGATGCAAGATTATAAAATTGCACTTCAGGTAATTACAGAGAGATAACAACAAGCTACAAATGTGTAAGAAGCTATTATTATAATTGACAGAAAGTATTCATTTTATTATATGTAATTTTTACCCTGCCTTTTATGCAATCTGTCTTGGGGATCCTTCTGGAATGAAAGGCAGGACAGAAATTAACACAATGAAATTGTCCAAAACAAAACATGAAATCAAACCCACATGTGTGGGGAAAGCACATTTGCAGTCCAATTCTATGCATGTATACTCAGAAGTAAATTTCATGGTATTCAATAGGGCAGTGATGGCGAACCTTTTGGCCTCAGCGTGTCAAAATGCTTAACTTGTCTCTGCTGGTGTGTCAACCCCTCTCCCAAACAAGAGAGAAATAATTTTTTGTGTTCATTTATTTAAACAAAAATACAGTCTAATCATGTGTGGTGCTATGTATTCTATAAAGAAACATCAAATAATTGCAAAAATGAAAAATGAGTAAAAGAAACTCAGTTTTTGTCAGGCATTGGTGAATGCTGGTGTGTCACCCCAAACGTTGTAGTGTGTCAGCTTTGACATGCAAGTCATAGGTTCTCCATCACTGCAATAGGGCTTACTCCCAGGAAAGTGTGGATAGGATTAGCACCTTGAACAGTTTAGATCAGTTTGGACTGCCTTCTCACATACATTCTCCTCCTACCTCTTAAACCATCTGAAAGAGCTCTCCTTTAAGTGCCCCCTCTATCCCAAGTTAAAGGGATGGTGGCTCAAAGCCTTCTCTGTAGTGGCACCACAAAATATGAAGTTCCCTTCCAGAACCATACACTCCCTTATGGCTTTTGAAAAGGCTCAAAACATTTCATATGGCCTTTTGATGATGATTGGATGTCTGTTCCTGTCCCTCTGGAATAATGCTATAACTTGACCACTTCCCTAGACAATTGTTTTCCCCACTCCATTTCCATGGCCTGACCTGATGTGTTGGATTTTGCCATGTTTGTGATGTTTCTTCACAAACTTTATTGAACGTTATTGATTGATTGATTTCTGTGTGTTCATGTTAAATGCTTAATGTTTTAATGCTTTTGGGTTTTTAACTTACTGTATTCTTACGTTACATTGTATTCCCATCCAACCTGAGCCTCTTACTGGTGTTTGTCACATTGCACCTGGCCTCCCAACCCGGAAGTAACTGGTGATGTCATTACCAGTTACTTCCAGTAGTACTTCCAAGAGGTGGACCATGTGAAGTGGTCCAGCAAGGACAAACATTGAGAAACGCTGCTCTGTACCACTCCCCCATGTTTCTCCTCTCTTAGACTGCAATTGTATACCTACTTTCCTGGGAGTGAACCCAATTGTACACAATAGAACCTCTGACATGTACATGAGTGTGCTGTTAGAAGAGTCCCCTCCCCCGTGTTTTGCACATACAGATATTTGGGGCCACTTCCCCAATGTATTATTATGGAGGCATCCTCCTCAGTCTACTTTTTGGAATATAGCTATCCACTCTCCAGCCAATACCAACCTGTAGTAAACCATTTGATCTCATCTTCTCCCTCCCAAACCGTATTTCTTTAATAAGAAATTAAAGTGAGGGGTAATTAATCTTAGTATTTTATGTATTACATTCCCCCTTACTGCAAGCAGCAGTGTACATAGTTCCAACACCACCCTCCATTTCATTTTGCAACAATCCTGTGAGGTAGATTGGCTGAGTTGGTGTGACCAGCCCAACATCACCCCGTGAGCTTCATGGCCTAGTAGAGATTTCAGTGCAGGTTGCTCCATTCCTAGTGTGACCTGCTAATTACTGCATCACCAATGTCAGCCCCTGGCAGCCCCTATGGGTCTACTCAGATCTGCACCAGCTCAATCAGTAGGGTAGCCAGGTTCAAGAGAGGGATTAGGATGCATTGGAGGTCTCCTCTGCTTTTCCCACTCCCCTTCCAGGCCTAGTCAGGTTTGCAGTCATGACTAATCCCCAGACTAATGCCAGTCTTTTTCACAGAAAGGCAGGGAGGTACAACAGAGAGGCTGCTTTTATGGGGCAGAGGAAGGACTATACCTCACAATGGAATGAGAGAACAAACTTTTTCTTCTTATCTCCTGTGCTTTTCAAATGAGTATGACTCATGTCACTGTTTCTTTATCTTATTATTGTGTGTGGGGTGAGGAGGGAATTTTCTTTTTCTTTTTTTTCAACTGGTGGCAGTTCTCTCATGATTGAAAGGCAGCAGTTCAGCTTCTTCTTCCCTTAAAGAAAACTTAAGGAGCAAAATGACTGTACTGTCTGCATTGTGGCTGAATTTAGGTACAGAGTTATCTGGACCGAATGGGGCCTGGCCATGCATATGACTGCCTGCACATCATTGTGACAGTTCAGGCAAATAAGAGAGTGTGATCAATCCAGAACAGGATTCAATAAGCAGCATCAGTGTTACATTTCTGGATTGTCAGGAAGTATTGAACTTCTCCATGCCCAGAGATTTGGGGATATTATTTAAAAATGACCTTATTTCACATTATTACTGGTTTATTTTTTATAATAACTTATTTTAATTTCAAGGGAATTAACAATTACAATTTTCTAATTAAATACAATTTTTTAAGGCTTTGTCATTTATGGAACTGATTCATTCAACTATGTATAAAAACATGTACAGGCCCATCTTAAGAACAGAAAGATGCAGAGTCTGTTGTTCCTTTATCCATAGCTATAGAAAAAAACCGCACCAGCTTGTCAGTGTCTGGCAAAGAAGTACTGCCATAAGCTTCTCTTGGCTGTGTTTGTTTGATGCCTTCACTTCCCATGCAAAAAAATTAATTTCTTCCAGGCAATTGGCACACACTTGAAAATTGGATCTGGAGTTGTTGGTAATTTTCTGCACCTTTTTAAACAGAAGGTAGAAGGTCTGTATGTGTTTGTGTATTTGTGTCGATGGGATACTGATATACATATACGCCTGGCCAATATATTAATAGCACCGTCCAACACACACACACCCCGGGCTAACACAAGCCATTTTCATTTTCAACACAAGCCCAGCACTGTCACAAATGTGCTGTAAAGCATGTTCACGCCAGCGCGGGAATCGCTGGGCCAACGCAGGGAGCAGTGTCTGCCCAGCACCACCAACAGGACTGCCAGGTAGGTCCACCCTGCAGGGCTAGGCCATTTCTGGTGGGGGGGAGGAGAGAGGGAGGGTAGAATTGGGTGAAGGGAGGATGTTCCCACAGGTGGGGTGGCCTGGGGAGAGTGGAGGACCCAGGTTCTGGTAGTTATGCCAGATCCAAACCCCAGTCCCTGGGCTGTATGGCCCTGATCTGGGCCATGGCAGGGCGCTCAGATTTATGCCTGCTAAACAAGCAGGCACAGATCCAAGGAGCCCTATCTGCTTGGCTGGGGCTTACCCTGGCGCAAGGGGAAATGCTCCCCTTGCCCCAGGGTGAGCTGCAGCTGCCTTCTAGCTTGCCTGCCAACCTTCCTGCTCCTGCACAAGTTAGGATTGCGTGCTAACTCTGTGACCAGCTTGATTGTGAAAATCAGCCTAGGCTCAAAGGCAGGGCCGGCCTTAAGCCAATGTGACCAATGTCATCACATTGGGCCCTGCATTTTGGGGGGGCCCTGCAGCAGCAAAGTAAACTTATCACCTGCTGCTGCAGCCAGGATCTCTATGGGCTATAAGGCAATGGGGCGAGCAGAGCAGCTTTACCTTGGGCCCTCCTACCTGCTCCAGCCTCCAAATGGCCAAAATGGGCTTCATGGAAGCAGTTGGCGGTGATGTAATCATGCCACCACCAAATATTTCCAGGTGCCACAGTTGGCATGCAGCACTACAAGCGCTCTTTGTGGGGAGGGTGGGGGCCCCACAGGAATGTCCCACATTAGGCCCCACCACTCCTGGAGCTGGCCCTGCTCAAAAGTGTTGCTTGTCAACTTAAACTAACTCCTTTATTCTAGAATGTTTATTGAAATAGCATATGCTCTGTCTATCTCAGTTTACCATAGTCCATATCCCTCAGAAATAGTCATACCAATTTTGTCCTTATTTTGCCTTTGAAAAAGATTGTGAAGAAGCCTTTTTAAAACTAAGCCTACAAACATGTGCATTAGAAATATTCAGGTTAGTTCAGACATAATGCCAAAGCACCAGTGACTCAGATTTGCTTTCCGCAGAGCTTAATATATTTTCCTTGTCAGCTTGGGAGAGGCGGGACTTTCTTCTGAAGTGTTATTTGGGGTCTGTGTCCATCAGATTGGGACCATTCTGACAGCTTTGCATTCTTCTTGGAAGGCTTTCAAAGTGGACTGAGACATGAATAAATTTGCAACTTAGGTGCAATCCTATCATTGTGCTGGGTCGGCATAAGTTATGTCTGTACCAATTCAGGAAGCAGATGGGCCAGCGCAAGCAGTTGCACCAGCCTGTGGAGGCCAGATCCTGCCTCTACATTAGCCCGGTAAGTGGAGTTAGCAGTGGCCAAATTTGGCTGGCACAGGGGGATGGGGAGGGCAGAAGGGAGGCATTCCGGGCGTGGGGAGGCAGAGGGAGGGAGGGCCTGTGGGCAGGCAGGCCTGGGGAGGGAGGTGGAGACAGGATCCAGCACTTACGCTGCATCCTACCCTTGGCCCCAGCCCATTTGGCCTTCCACAGGCTACTTGGATATGCACCAGTGATTTTGCTGGAGCAGATCCAATTAACCCTATTGGGGCTGCTGTGGCCTCCCCGGGGCAAGGGGAAAATATCCCCAAGGTGGCCTCCAGCTGCCTCCTATACTGTGGTGGATACAGCTCAGGCCTGCCAGCCTGCCTGTTGATGCACAGCACAGGATTGGGCTGTCAGCTTCACTTTTAATAGGGCTGGATACACTTTCCTTGTCTACTATCAGCATGTCACTTTCAGGAGGCACTGGTGGGTCCCAACCCACTGCTTTAGAACACTTCACATGTATATACCAAACATTATTTGTGAAAACCAGGTTGATAGCAAGAAAACCATTCCAACCCACACATTTTCTATGCAAAAATAGTCACATAGAGATAATATACAACAATATTAAAGTAACCTTACGTGTTGGAAAGATACACAGAAATTCACTGATGGGGTTAACAGAAATGTTGTGAAAAAGCTACAAGTATCCCGGACAATTACTTAGTTTTTTGCCGTGGAGGCATGAGGTTCCAGGTCATAGCAGCCAACAATAATGATTATAAATTGTAAGGATTATTTGTCTGCTTGGGTAAAAAAAAATCAAAACTGAATTATGAAAGAAATTATGAAATGAAATGGGAGCTATACAGCAGATATCTGTAATTGATTCAGAGTATATCTGTTCATCTATATATATAAAAGAGAACGTATATATGTGTGTATGTCCCACATAAGCTCTGGAACGCCTGAAGCAATTGACACCAAACTTGGTACGCGTATGCCTTACGGTCTGGCGACAAATACTGCGGGGGTAAGACCCCCCTAGCACCCCTAGGGGTGGAGGTGCGCAGGGGGTGCCATGTAAAAATGATTGAAAACGGCCGAGATTAGTGTCGAATCCATAGTTTCCGGGGTCGCCGAGACAAACGGTGACACTCCCGATGCTGTTTGAGTCCGGTTTGGCCCCCATCGGCATGGGGGTGAGAAGGGGTGCAAGGTACAACGCTTGGAAATAGAAGATCCGCAGCATGCTGATGGTGGCGTAGAGGACACCGTTTGCTTTCAGATTTCACAACTCATCCCACTTCTAGAAATACTGTGGGGGTAAGACACCCCTAGCGCCCCTAGGGTGACAGTCCCGATGACATTTAAGCCCAAGTGTAGTT
The DNA here is from genome assembly GCA_029204185.1 of Lerista edwardsae. Classification (NCBI taxonomy): domain Eukaryota; kingdom Metazoa; phylum Chordata; class Lepidosauria; order Squamata; family Scincidae; genus Lerista; species Lerista edwardsae. Next base: position 29,911,774 of record JAJKFI010000008.1, read on the forward strand.
GAATAGAATGCACCCCTAGGGGTGGGGCTGGGAAAGGGGTGACATGTAAAGATAATAGAAAACAACCGATATTAGGGTCGAATCCATAGTTTTTGGGGTTGCTGAGATGAATAGTGACTCTCCCGATGCCATTTAAGTCCACGTTCAGCCCCCATCAGCATGGGGGGTGAGAAGGGGTGAAAAATCAAATGTCCCAAAATGACTGACATTCGTGTCAAATCCATAGTTTTCAGGGTCGCTAAGCTGATTGGGGACAGTCCTGATGACATGTAAGCCCAAGTGTAGTCAAATAGAACAAATAGAACTCTGTAGAACCTTCTGGAAATCTTTAGAAATCATTATGCCACAATTAAATACTTGCCATGTTACCAGGCGTAGTCACTGAATACAAGTCTATCGTAGATGATAGTAGATGCCTATGAGATCGTCCATTTCCCATCAGACTTCCTAACTCACTTGAATTGGCTGGATTGCCACCACATTGTCTTTTACTTACAGTGGGATCTCCAATTATTTTACTATGGAACCTCGACCCGCCAAAACTTTGCAATAGCACAAGGCTGTGTGTCAAGAAGATGCTGGGTACTGTAATTGAAGCAACTATCTTAACAAGAAAGGGAGAGGGTGAAACAGTTTTTATCCCACAGATAACACTCATTCCGACGGATCTCCCTTTTAATTTTAAGAGATTGCAATTTTCAGTGAGACTTGTATTCTCGATCACGATCAACAAGTCACAGGGGCAGTCTATTAAGTACTGCGGAGTGGATTTGAGATTGCCATGTTTCTCCCATGGACAACTTTCTGTTGCTTGCTCAAGGGTGGGTTCACCCAAGAATTTATGTTTCTTGCTCCTGGAGGTGAAACTAAAAATGTTTATAATCCAGTTTTGAGTTAAATTAATATTATAGTGAATTTGTAAAAGATTTTACTTTATAATTTTTATACTGTACTTATACTTTTAATTACCTGTACATAAAATTACTTTGATTTTATACTATAGATAGAATTCATTCCTTTTCCTGTCTAGCAGAAGCTTGGGATACATACCCAGGCAATGCCTGAAATAA
>JAJKFI010000008.1:29918892-29942738 GCA_029204185.1 Lerista edwardsae
AATCAATCAATCAATCAATCAATCAATCAATCAATCAATCAATCAATCAATCAATAGTATTTATATACTGCTTTTCAACACAAAGTTCACAAAGCAGTTTACAGGCAAATAGTAATGATGAAACTAAATGGCTCCCTGTCCCAAAAAGGTTCACAATCTAAAAAAAATGCAGAACACCACCAGCAACAGCCACTAGAAAAGACACTGCACAGGGGTGAAGAGGGACATTTACTCCCCCCCCCCACTAAATATAAGAGGAGCGCCACTTGAAAAAGTGCCTCTTGCCCAGTTAGCAGGGGCAGCACCTTCTCCACGATGGTGAGAGGCAGAGCAGGCAAAGCACAGAGGGAAAGGAAGTAAAAGGTGGCTCCCCCTCCTCCCCAGAACGTCATGGGTGGGGGACTTCCTCACTCGTTCTCCCACCCTCCAAAGCACAACCTTTTGGCCCACCTTGCTCCCTTGCTCTGGTGATTTTTTTCCCTACAGTTAAATATAAGGCGGGGGAAGAAACCAGGATCATGGGGGCTGCATTTATTAATGATCTGCGGCTGTGTGTGTGTTGCTTCTTGGAAGGATCCCCTGCCCTGCTGCCTTGCTCTGGTGATTTTTTTCTACAGTTAAATATAGGAAGGGGGTCACCATAGCTTTTTGCCACCTAGTCATTTTGTTAAGTACCTCATGTATATCTGATAGTTGCCTGTCCCTGGACTCTAACTCTTTGGCTATGCCCACTGACTCAAGCTTGCATGGGGTGCAACAAGGCTAAGCACATGTTATCCCCTCGGTTACCTCTGCAAACAGCAACGTAAGTTTCAGTGGAGGTTTTCCTCTCCTTTCCCATCCCAGCCATTCAGTGAATGAGCCAAGATGCGGGCAGATGAGAGTGAGCAACTGAACCATTTATTATTATTATTATTATTATTATTATTATTATTATTATTATTATTAATTGAATTTATACCCCGCCTATTGCCCGAAGGCACTCATTTAGGGCCTTTGTTGGGGGGGGGTGTTCTCTCTAAAGAATCATTGCCTGTGTCTTGGCTCTTGCTGGAGAGTGAACAACTGATGAAAACAAGGGTGGGGGAGACCTTTGGGATTGCCAGCTATGTTGCCAGCTATGTTGGGGGTCAGATAAGAAGAGATTACGATTCGACTGAGCCCTCAGGCTGCTAGCTGCCTATCCCTACATTATTACTGTATTCCCTTTATTCCCATTTTTACAGATTCTCCAATCTGTCCTGGCATTAGACAAAGCACCAGGGGGACACTGGCTCAGATTATGCCTCAAGCGTCGTACACGGAAAAGATAGCACATGGATCCACACACAAATTGCACTCATTTCAGCCAGTATCATTACCATGTGGTAAGTGGGTTGCAGAATGCAGCTGTCAAGTGCATTTGGCATATTACTAGTTTGTGTTCCAGATGTAGATATACCAGATTGATTTACAGAGTGTCAATCAATATTAGTAGCAGCCTGGCTTTTCCGAATGACCAGCAAAACACATGCACATTTACTCACAAGTGTGAGTAACCCTAACCATGCTTCCTACTGAAGACTAACTGAAGGGAAATACAGGGCCACCAGAATGGTCCTGATCCAATGAACATGGAGCTCAACAAATGCTTCAGAAGGCAGCCAATCACCATATTAAGAAGGATAAAAGTGGAGGCTTTACTCCTAAAACTAGGTGGGTCCAGATAAAGTGTCATTTTAAAAAGTGGGTCCTGGTGCTAAAATGTTTGGGAACCATTGCCTTAGACTGTGGACTTGCTCCTTCAGAGGGAGTACAACTCCATTCAGAGCAGGGCAATAGTCCAATACCTGCATTTTGGACTTCCAGACCAAGAGAACCTCTGTCTTATAAGGATTAAATTTCAGCTTGATCACCCACATCCAGCTCCCAACTGTCTTCAGACAACAGTCCATTGTCAAGTCCAGAACATTCGGTCAAGTCCAGATCTTGACCGCCTCCTTGAAATCACGTGAAAAGGAGAGGAAGAGCTGGGTGTCATCAGCATATTGATGGCTCTCTAGTCCAAATCTCCAGATGACCTCTGCCTGCAGCTTCATATAGAACAATGGTTTTCAACCTTTTTTGTGCCATAAATAATTATATGAAGTGTGAGATGGGGGACCCATCAGCGATCCCACCTCCTTCCTGGCACACTATTTGTCCACCCCTGCCTTCTTCACCACTCACTCCCTGTCCCTTAATGCCCTCCTACTCTGTTCATATTCTTACTAGACATCAGAAAAGGTTACCAAGAAGCCTGGCACTGGTGAAAGCAATTTTAGCACAACTGCTAAAAATCTGAGAAGGACTAGTACACAATATCCTGGTACCTGAAGGGGTACACCAGATGCTGCCCTTTATCTTGTGACACACTAGTCCAATAGTCTTCCACCTTTATTCCCATAAATTGCCATGACCCCACAACTGAGGCTTCACAACCCCATGGGGTCCTGACCCCAAAGTTGAAGAAAATTGATATAGATGTTAAACAGCATGGTGGATAGAATTGAACCATGTGGTTCCCCACACCTCAAAGGCTAGGATGATAAGCAAACATCCCCCAACATCACTGTTTAGGATCAGTTGGCCAGGAAGGAGCAGAAACACCCTAAAATGGTGCTTCTATGCCCCAGTCCTTTCAACCAACCCAGAAAGACACTATGGTCAATAGTGTCAAAAGCCACCCATTGGTCCAGCAGGACTATAGGGATGAACTTCTTCTGTCCAGCATAGGTCATCAACCAAGGTAACCAAGGACATCTTCATCCTAAACCAAAGCTTGAAGCCAGACTGAAATGGGTCCAGATAATCAGCTTCCTCCAAGATACTCTGTAGCTGGGATGCCACCACCTGCTCAATCACCTTGCCCTAAAACAGGATATTTGAGACTGGGCAGAAATTATCCAAAGAATCCTCAGGTTCTACCAGCTGAAAAGAATCTCAGATGGAAGGTGCCAAAGGGATATCACAAGATGTGTTGGTTTTCTGCTGCAGGAAGTGTTTTAACTGGAAAAGTGTTCAAAGCTACCCAATCTTTTCTGCCATCCAACATTCTACCACTTCATTTCACCTGAACCTGTAGACCAGGACTGGGTAGACAGCAGCAATAACATTAAAGCCCAATCCAAAGGCCCTTACCGCGGGCAGTACGCTTGTACCATCCAGGCAAATGTTGCGCAAGGCATTGTAAAGCTCCTCCAACACCAGTGGTAAGTCATTACCACCAGCACTGGGATGGCGCCATAGTGACAATGGCCATGGGTGCTCCGAAGGGAGCCCCACTTGCAGGCAAGCAGTGAGTCCACCGTTCGCCAGCAATGCGGCCGTTCTGGATGGAGCAGAGGGTGTTCTGAGGTGGGGGAGGGGTGGAATGGGGGTGGGACTGGCAGTGACTTTCACCGCTGGTTCCTGACCTCCAAGTAAGGCTGCCTGGCCTTACTCTGAGGCCAGCGCAGGAGCGAGGAGACCCATTGCCCACCCTGCACCCTTACCATGGGCAAAGGGGACAAACATCCCCTTTCCTTGCGGAGCCTCCTAGGGCTTCCTGGCTGTTGCGGGATGCAGCAGCAGCCACCTGGCTACTGCTGCTTCCCTGGGTGGTCAGGCAGTTCCGGACTGAGCTGTAAGAAATTTCATCCGGTCCTTAACACTTGAGTAATGTAAGCTAGCAATCTGTTTGCAGCTCTCTCCTTATCCCTGTCTCCAGTACACTGACTCACTTCTCTTCTTCAGATATTAAGTAAAAACACTTCCACTTCCGTTTAGCTAGAAATTGATTCTCTGTCTCTCTCAAATAGGCTGCGGTACACTGTGTGAAGGATGTGGCATTTTTAAAAAGCTGCATTTATGGAATTTTAATAATATCCTTTGTTAGCATATTTGACAAGATTTACACTTGTGCTGTGCCATATTTCAATTTGCAGGATTAGGCATGAGATTATTTAAGTATACCCTAAAAATATAAAGTGTGAATGATTATATGTGATTGAAAACACATACAGTATGTTGTACAGATACTGTTGCCAGAGAGCTAAGATGGCCTCCCTCTCTATATTCAATCTGCACTTGGTAGTGGGCCAGGGACTGTTGCTGGGTGATATTGTTCTAAGACAGTGGAACTTATCATAAGATATCCAATCATCAACACACTTCAAGCAGAAGGAGAAGGAGTCATTTATTTTCAGCTTGTGCAGTATTATGTTTGTGGTACGTGAAGTAAGGAGAACTATCTATCCAACGTAATTTCCATATGTGTCAATTTAGTCAGCCAAGTTAGTTTAATAGGATGAATGTCTTCACTGAGGGTGCAATCCTAAACTGAGTCAGGCCGGCATAAACTAAGCCAGCAAAGTTTGGCCAGCCCAAGGGACACTGTAAAGTATGTTTGGACCACTCTCGGAGTCAGAGAGGCAAGTTCTCCCTGACTCCGAGAGTAGTCCAAAAACACTTTATGGTGGCCCTTGTGCTGGCCAAACTTTGCTGGCTTAGTTTATGCCAGCCCAACGCCAGTTTAGGATTGCGCTCTGAATAAAAGATCTATGTGATACCCTTTGTATTGTCTGTGCCACCTGACTCTATACAGTTTAGGTAATGTTGCAGGTCTTTTAATATGGTTATATACAGCTTCCTGGCCAGGATCTTAATGCAGGCCTCTGTTCCTAGAGAAGAGAGAAAAGGGAAAGCCAGTTTTTGCTTAAAGGGACCACTGTGTCTGGAGACAACACATCCCTCATGTCACATTTTTCCCAATGTTAAGGTAGAACAATTCAATTTTGTTTAAGACAACTTAAATAACTTCAGTCCAGCAAGGACTGAGGCATTCCATTGCCAGCTATCAAGCAGCTTGCCATCATGGTTCTTTGCCATTCATATTCAGGAAAAAGTTTAGAAGAGCCACAGAGCTGGCTGAGAGGTTTTGCTCTCCAACCAGCAAATGGCTCTGGAGGCAAGGGGGAAGGACTGTGTTACACAGGCTCCTGCAACACTTAGCTTTCCCCGTGGAGGGCCTAGTGGTTTTCCCTACTTTTTAAAGTTTAAGCCTGAATTTTGCAATAAGAAGCTCATGATCTGAGCCACAGTCAGCTCCAGGTCTTGTTTTTACTGCCTGTATAGAACTTCTCCATCTTTGGCTGCAAAGAATGTAGTCAATCTGATTTCGATGTAGACCATCTGGTGAAGTCCATGTGTACAGTCGCCGTTTGTGTTGCTGGAAAAGCGTGTTTGCTATGACTATTGCTATTGAGCTGACAGCTCAATCCTCTGTAATTTTGTTGTGATGTACATTAGGTGTGCCTATAACATCTGGTGTTTGTTTGTTTTTAAAAAAACAAGCAAGTTCTAGTTCCTTCAACTGTCATTATAAGTTGTCATGATAAGTTTTAAAGTATGTGGGCAAATACATATTGGAATCTCTAAAGCCTGATCAGAAGTTGGAAGGACTGATGCTTTCCAGTGTTCCAGGGACAGGCCATCAGTTCTATGCAAAGCTCATTACTACTACTCATACCAGTAGCAGCAAATACAGTTATGCAAAGGAAACTGTTGTTTAATTTATATGGGTTACAGAATTCAGCCATAATTGTTGGGAAATCAGAGTTGCATCTATCTTGTCCCGCAAGAGGAAGGTGGCCCAACCTGGCAATTGCACTAATGAAAAATGGGGGCATAATGATAGTAATTATGAACACCTAATTATTTTAATTGTACTTAAATCACCCGGACATGATCAATTACATTCCAGGGAAGGAGTTGATGGATCTGGTCTCAAAACTACTGTTTATAATCTTTGAGAACTCATGGAGAACGGATGCATGAAGATAGGAGATGAATCTTTAGGGATGAATCCTATATTTAAAAAATGAGGGGGAGGAAGATCTGGGAAATGCCAGGTCAGCTTGGCAATAGCTCCTAGAAAAATTCTGGAACAATTAATTAAGCAGATTGTCTATTATCACTTGTAGTGATATCTAGAAGCCAACATAGTTTCTTTTTCCCCAGAATAAATTAGGTCAGAAGTATCTCATGCTGGAGGTGACCCTGCTAACTGGGCAAGAGGCACTTTTTCAAGTGATGTTCATAAGAACTTAAGAAGAGCCCCACTGGATCAGGCCAAAGGCCCATCAAGTCTAGCTTCTGGCATCTCACAGCAGCCCACCAGATGCCTCAGGGAATACACAAGACAACTAGATATGTGCATCTTGTTGCCACTCCCCTGGATCCAGCACTCCAAGGTAGCCTAACACTAAAGTAAGGAGGTTACACTAACCATACAGGCCTGTAGCCTGTAATGGGCTTTTCCTCCAGAAATCTTTTAAAGACATCTAGGCCAGATGCCATCACCACCTCCTGTGGCAAGGAGTTCCACAGCTTAATTACCTGCTGGGTAAAAAAATATTTCCTTTTATCCGTTCGAACTTTCCCAATAATTTTAGTGGATGTCCCCTGATTCTGGTGTTGTGAGAGAGGGAAAAGAACATCCCTCTATCAATGCTATCCATCCCATGCATAATTTTGTATGTCAAGTCCTGCCTCAGACACCTTTTTTTCTAGGCTGAAGAGCTCCAAACGCTGTAGCCTTTCCTCAAATGGGAGATACCCCAGCCCTATTATCATTTTGATCACTCTCTTCTGCACTTTCTCTAGTTCCCCTATATCTTTTTTGAGGTGTGGTGACCAGAACTGTACACAGTATTCCAGATGTGGCCTTACCATCGATTTGTACAGTGGCATAATAATATTGGTCATTTTACTCTCAACCCCTTTTGCAATTATCCCAAACATGGAATTGGCCTTCTTTACCGCCTCCGACATTGGGTCGACCACTTTCATTGAGTTGTCCGCTAGCACTCCAAGATCTCTCTCTTGATCCGTCACAGAAAGCTCAGAACCCAGTAGCCTATATGTGAAGTTTTGATTTTTTGCCCCAATGTGCAATGTTCCAGCGCAATTTAGGACTGTGCCCTTAATGCAGTGGTTTTTAAGCTCTCAAAGAGAGGTGGTGGCGCAGCGGGTTAATCCGCTGTTGCTGGACTTTCCAACCAGAAGGTTGGGAGTTCAAGACTGCGCGACAGAGTGAGCTCCCGTTGCTTGTCCCAGCTCCTGCCAACCTAGCAGTTCGAAAGCACCTAAATGCAAGTAGATAAATAGGGACCACTTCGGTGGGAAGGTAACGGGCGTTCCATGCGCTACAGCGTATAGTCATGCTGGCCACATGACCATGGAAGCTTGTCCTCGGACAAAACACCGGCTCTACAAGCTTTGAAACGGAGATGAGCGCCGCCCCCTACAGTCGGTCACGACTAGACCATTCGGTCGTGGGGAAACCTTTATCTTTAAGTGCTTCCGGGGAAGGGTGGAAGGCAGTAACGTGATGTCCGGGATTGCGTCGCTCCCTGGGGCAATTAACCTGCCTTCCACCCTCCCCTACCCCTTAAAGGTTTAAAGTTGTGACATCCCAGTTTGAAAACCTCTGCCTTAATGTATTAAGTAATTTTAATTCCACATTAGACTACTTGAACTACGCGGTTGTTTGTCTGCAATGACTTTACAGCATCTTCCTTCTCTCCTCAGTTCCGTTCCTCTCCACCACCCACACATACACAATTTCTGGCTATAGGCCTGGTTTTACCAGTTTCCCTGTATATTTTTACAGACACCACTTCTGTATAATCTCATAGTCTGATATCACAGCCTGTCACTCGAAAAAAGTAACTGCAAAAACATGAAGTCTGCAATAGGAATTCACAGTAAGATCAGACATCTCCTTGAAAGGAAAGGTAACTACCTGATTCGAAAAAGGCTTTAAGTGTGCTAGCTATAAAGCAAAACAAGGAATGTGTGTTTTTCTGCTGTCATGTTCCCTGAGTTGTGAATCATTGTACATCAGTTTGTTGTGATATTACAACTTTAAATCCTGAAAATGAAGAACAGAACCAATAGGTAATTTATACCTGTTGTTACAGTGCAGGTGTTCATGCAGGGTTCTTTTTTTTAGCCCCTTAGAGATAGGGGTACCAAATACAAACAGGGACAGAGTGCCTATACCTTTAACCATTGTATAGAGGAAGGAATTTGGACAGGTGCAGCTCAACATGGAAGGGTATAAAACATGCCAAAATTCCTTCTTTTATACAATGGTTAAAGGTATAGGCACTCTGTCCCTGTTTGTATTTGGTAACCCTACTTAGAGGTATTCTTGAGGCAGCAAGCTTGCATGGTCTCAATGACATAGTTTGCCCAGTTAAACAGGACCAATACATGACAGAGGAATTCAACCACTCCTATAAATCATACAACTGTCACATTCACTGTTTTGCACACCAAAAACAAGTACATGTATGAATCTGCTGTATGTTCTTGTGCTAATGGTTCAATACTGTCCACATGCTGATGGGCAGGGGCTTCCTAGGTTTCAGACCATAACCTTTCTCAGCCCTGTGCAAAAGCCTGGGACCTTCCGTATGCAAAGAATGCGCCCTACCATGGAGCTATGATCCATTCCCTAAAAATGTGAAATAGCTGACAGCTATAGCTCTATGAAGCTGAGAATATACAGATATGGATTAAAAATAAAGCAGCAAGTAGCACAGAGGCATACCTAGTGGGAGATCACAGCACTAAGTTTTGCAAGCAGCCGCTCCCCCTCCTCTTCAGACATTCATAGCCAATATAGCCTCCATTATGCTCTAGCTGATGGGAATGGCTTTGGAGAAAGGGGAGTGTCTGCTTGCAAAATGTAGTGCTGTGATCCCCGTCTAGGCACGCCACTGTGTGGGGCAGGGGTAGAGGGTGTCTATTTGAATGCCTCCCTTCAGTGGCATTCCTACAGGAGGGAACACTAAGTTTTGCAGGAGCCTCTGTAATATGGCCCCTCTCCCTCATCTTCAGAACCATTCGCAGCTTGGATTGCTGGCACAGAGGCTTTGCTCTCCAAGCCAGAATGGCTCTGAAGGCAAATGGTGGGGCTGCTTTACACAGGAGCTCAGGCTCCTGCAAAACTTAGCAATTTGCCCCCCCCCAATAGGGATGCCACTGAAGTAGCATTTGCTATTTTGTAGTAGTCAGGGTGATGGAAGTTTACCCACCCACTGTGTTTCTGCTCTAAATTGACTTCTCCTAGAGCTGCTTTTCCTTGGGAAAACCACCTCCTCCTCCTCCTCCTCCACACTCCTAGTCTGTCTAGGTTCACTGCATGTATTTACACATAACATGCAGTTAGGCCTTTAGAGGACGGAACTTGAAAGGACTGCCCTGAAAATAAATAAGCACATGCTGGAAAGAATGCAGATGGACTTGTGAAGCTCAGATGAGCTATTTCTGATTTATATCTCCTGCCCCAATAGAAAAAAACAAAAAACAGCAGCTCTGCTGTCAGAGAATGCAGCCTGTAATCCAAGCTTCTGCAGTCGGGTGCTCTTTCAGATCAGGTTTCCCTGGCTGCTAATGTGATAGCCATTTATCTTGCATTGGCTATTTTTTTTTTATCAAAACCAGATCTTCAGAAAACAGCTCTGTTGTCATTAATACCTCTTCAAGACAATCTGAAGCACTTGACCCCAGTCCTCAAAACTCTTGTGCTTTTAAAGGAAGGTAAGTGCGACAAGGGTCTGGAAGCGTTATTGTGGTACATATTGTGCAAACAAGAATAGAACGAAACATGCTGTTAGGAGCCATATGCTGCCCTTTTTGAGAGCTGGGCCACTAACAAAGAATGCTAATCAACGGACAGTCAAGTCAGCTGAGAATGCAGGTCACACTTGCCTGCCTGCCTGCCTGCCTGCCTGCCTAGGTGGGACTGAGACTGGTGTTCTGCCTCAGAGGTGTGTGCCCAGGGAGGGGGGGAGGGGGGGTTGGAATTTGGCAAGCAAAATAGACTGCGTTCCTAGAACTGGCTGTTTCAAGAAGCAGCCTTGAGGAACTGCTAGTATATCCTGTTGGTTCTGGAGGAATGTATGCTATTTTGAAACTATTATTTCCCCTTTGAGTGGCTAGCTGTTCCTCCTTTCTCACTTTCTTTCTTTATAACTACACAGAAATTTTTTTTAAAAAGCACCCTAAATTTAATGTACTCTTTCTTCCAGTAGGAACGGGTTCTGGAAAAGATGGCATTGAAAATTCCTACCATTCTAAAACGTAGAGAGCACCAAACAACACGTTTTATGTAGACATAAAATGAAATGGACAGTGCAACCGCTGTTGGAATTTTGTTGTGTGTAGCCGCAGTGGATCCCGGTTTACTGTGTCTCTTTAGAAACTGTGATTTCATTTACAATCTTGAAGCCATATGGACAGGTCTGGAAGTGGGGCCTCTGCCATATCCTATCCTCCCTCCTGGCCCTGGCAGTTTTACATGGAGTTGCTCAAATTTGTGCTAGTGATTTGGTTGGTTCAGAGCCATGTAGCCCCATTGGGCAGGCTGGAACGTTACACAGAGTAAGGGGGAAAATATCCCCTAATCCCCAACTAGACTGCCAGCCCCCCCCCCAGCTATTTTCAACCTTTTTCATCTCACAGTACAATGGCAAGGCGCTAAAATGGTGATGGCAAACTGTTTCTGGACAAATGACAAGGCACATTGCGCTGCCAGTGGGTGGGGTGGCTCCCACCCTCCAATAGCCCTTCTAATAAAAGACCCTCCCTGAAAATCCTGCAGCACACCTGTGGACCATTCACGGCACACCAATGTGCTGCGGCACAGTGGTTGAAAATCGCTGCCCTAACAACTCGGCCCCACTGTGCCAGCGCAGGTCCAGATTGGGCTGCCCGTCTTGGAGATTCACATTTTCATTATTCCAGCCTCCTAATCTTTACCTGATATGTCTTTATCTTTACCTAATCTTTACCTGATATGTAACCTTTACCTTAATCTTTACCTAATCTTTACCTGATATGTAACCTTCCAGCCTCCTAATCTTTACCTGATATGTCTAAGGCTGCAATCCTATACAGTGTACCTGGGAGAAGTTTCCAGGAAGCTCCATGAGGCTTACTTCTGAGTAGACATGCATAGGCTTGTGTTGTAAGTCTGCGTCAATCCTTTTTACAGGGTCTTTACCAAGTACGAATTCTTCTCCTTACACCAGACCAACAAACCAGTTCACTCACATGATATGGTGATATTTGTTTTCCCCTCCCAGCAGTGCCATAGCTAAGGCATCTGCTACTTGGGGTCAAAGAAGATTTTGTAGCCCCTGACAAAATCAAATGTAGTTGAGTAAACAAATAAATAAAACAGTTGTAAACAAATAAATAAAACATAATTGGCCAAAATAATTGATAGAATATAGATAGTCCAACTTGGCTTGTTTCATTGCATTCTGCATAAAATTACCCATCATATATAACATGATGGTATTGTTCATTCTTACCAACGTTTTCACAGTTTTTGCCACTAGTGTTAAGGTCAGCTTGTTGTTCCCCAAAAGTTTGTTGCCTGGAGAAATTGCCCCCTGCATCCACTTAGCTATTCCACGGCCTCCCAGAGTGTACTTGTGGCTGTGTATAATACAATTAGCGAAACACACAATTATTTAATTCTTAATAGGACTACATAAGACCTACTGTTGATGATACAGTAACAGCAAACACTGACCACCTGGAAGTGGCACAAAGAAAACAAGTTGCAGCTGTAGCCGTGATCTGGATGCCATGTCAATTAGCTCTTCATGTCTATGACTCAGCAATGGGCACTGCCACTTTTAAACCAGTGAGCCACACATGCATCTCCTGGCACAGCAGCTGTAGTCAACTGATATCTACCACATCAAGTGACGGCTTGCAGTGTCTGAATGAGCCATCACACCCCAGATAGAAACTTGCATATCATCCCACGTAATTCAGGCTGCCCATCTGCAGAGTAAGTGGGATGAGAAACCTGGTGATGTACTTGTATGCCTGAACTAGAATGCAGAGAAAATACCAAGCTGCTTTTGGCTGTAGTGGATAGAGACTAGCATTGCTCAAGCTTTGAAAAATGTGATTGTGACACTGCTCAAAGAGATAAGCTTGCACATTAGGCATACACCTGCATCTTACTATGTGCTTCCATGTTTAAAAAAATGCAGGGCACAATTCTATCTGGACCTTGTACTGCCAGAACTTCTGGAGTGGGTCCGAGGAGATTCATAGGCCAGCAGGAACCTACACAGATGTAAGTAAGTAATCCTGTTTGCCGCTCCCATTTGATGCAGTGTACACTGTCACTAACTTCTTTGGCTGTTGCTCCTCAGTAACTGGGACTTAGAGTGCAATCCTAAATTGGAGTTTGGCTGGCTTAAACTAAGCCAGCAAAGTTTGGCCAGCACAAAGGCCAGCACAAAGTGTGCTTGGACTACTCTCGGAGTCAGGGAGGATGGCGCACATCTGTGTGCTGGCCTCTCTGAGTCTGAGAGTGGTCCAAACATACTTTTCGGTGTCTCTTGTGCTGACCAAATTTTGTTGTCTTAGCTTATGCCGGCCTAACTCAGTTTAGGATTGCGCTCTTAGTGGTGTACAGTACTTCCTCTGAACCCAGAAGTTCAGTTTATCCCTGTTTGTTGCCGGATTCATTTTTTTACATGTTTGTCTATACTTGTATATAGGGAGCTCAGTGCATGACAGGTAAGGCATGAACCAGACCAGTCTCATGGTGTTTTGCTGATGGTGAGGAAACCTTGGATCTCACAGGCCGGGGGAGGAGAAGGCAAAATTTTCGTTCTTTCAAGCAACTTTCTCTCCACTCAAGGTGGGTGGCTTTGGAAAACCCTTGTCTTTCTTTCTCTTTTTGGGAAATTTCATGAATGGCTGCAACTAGTTTAGGCAGTAGAATAAACCTGTAAACAAGACACAATTTCAGCGTTAGTGAGCACAAAAGTGGTACCTTTGACCTTGACTTCTCTCACCAACTGCATTGTGAACTCAGTCGAGAGTTGCATTACAAGTAAGACACAGGCCTCCCGGGCAATCAAGGAGTCTCTATAGGGTGCACTGCAATAGCAGCATCCATCTTGAACTGGGGATTATACATAATAAAAAATGTGCACCACATGTGCATGCACACAGTCGCGGTACTGAGGGCTCACCCGCCCAGGGGCAAACCCCCCAATTGGCCATCCCTACCCTGGAAGTAGTTGTGGTGATGTCATTGCATCACCACAATCACTCCCTGCAGTGGCAGGGCTATGGGCTGCTTCCCCCTTTCACTCTTTAAAAGAAGGGGGAATGTAGGAAGCAGCTCACAGTGGTTTGATGCAGCTCCATTGGAGCTGCATTGCACCGCTGAAAGCTGTGTCCATCCCCTCCAAGTGGAGCAACTGGGTGCCATTTGGAACTGGGCAAAGCAGCTCCCTAGAGTGGCTTTGCACCATTCTGGGTGGCATCTGGTTCCTCTATTTGGAGGGGGCACATGCTGCCTGGAGCTGCACAAAGCGGCTCCCTGGAGTCACTTTGCACCATTCCAAGCAGCCCCCGGCCCTCTGCAGGAGCTGGAGGGTGGGTGAGGGACTGGCGGATCTCTGCCACCCGCCCATCCACCCACTAGCCAGCCGAATGGTGCCAGCAGGTACTCAGCGGCAGTGAACCTGCTCCATTCGGCTTTAAAGAATGGAGGGGAGGCGGGCAGCAGACTCCCACTCCTCCACTCCTTAAAGCTGAACAGAGACAGTGGTGGCTGCTGGATCCATTTCACCTGCTAGGAGCCCTCTCCCCCTCCTTACACCCCCTTTGCCCCCTTTGCCTCCTCTAGGTCTACCACTGCATGCACATTAAAAAAGGTAAAGGTTTCCCCACGACCGAATGGTCTAGTCGTGACCGACTGTAGGGGGCGGTGCTCATCTCCATTTCAAAGCCTGTAGAGCCGGTGTTTTTGTCCGATCATGTGGCCAGCATGACTCTACGACATAGTGCACGGAACGCCGTTACCTTCCCACCGAAGTGGTCCCTATTTATCTACTTGCATTTTAGGTGCTTTCGAACTGCTAGGTTGGCAGGAGCTGGGACAAGCAACGGGAGCTCACTCCGTCACGCAGTCTCGAACTCCCAACCTTGCGGTCGAAAGCCCAGCAACAGCGGATTAACTCGCTGCGCCACCACGTCCCTTTTTGCATGCACATTGCAAAGGACTAATTGTCAAGGGAGAGGATTCTATTTATTCATACACCAATTTCATTTGCTATGTGCAGTTTTGTCTATAGGGGCAGGGGGATTCTTGGTATGTAACTAAAGTCGCATGGGGTGGAATTTCCCTGTTGTTGTTTTTTAGAAAGGAGATGTGTCTTCAAAAGCTACATGATGGGCACAAATCCAGTTGTGTCAGTTTAAGAAGCATTTTTCCTCTCCTAAATACAATGTATGCTTTTCCAGTACTGTAGAGACTGATGAAAGCCTGCAGAGTCATTGCAGGGACACAACTAATCCTTTGCTCCCCAAACAACACAGTTCTTTTTTCGTTCCTTTTGTGAAGTCTTAACTATCTTTCAGTATTTTCCTTTGCTGGTACATAGAAATCGAAAAAGAAAAAGATGCAGCCAATTTTAACAGAGGCACTGCAGGAGAGCCGTATTAATCCATCTTTCCTACAGGATGGTGTGCAAATTGTAAAAACAGCCCAGGAGAATTTAAAGGATGGATTTGCAGAGAACATGCTGTGATCTCAACACTAGTAGAAAGCAAGTTAAAAAGTAGGCATCAGTTTGGCATTCCAAAAAGCAATGTGTTTTAAATCAGTCTTTCCCAACTTCTGCTAGCTGGTATGCATTTATCTTTTCTGAACAAAAACTAGAGGTACAGGCAAAACGTTTAAGAATAAGAGCATCCTGCCCAAAGGAGCCCACTTGCTATATTTTTACATGCATCACTGACACTATCCTAACTTTCCAGCACCAAGGGGGTGCATGCTGCATCCTTGGGGGGGGAGGGACATTTGTTCCCTTACCTTGGGGCCACATCGTGGCTGCTTCAGCACTGGAAAGCTGGTTGGGATTGGGATGTTAATTTCATATTGGATGTGCCTACTGAATAGAAAGAAGCAATCCTACAGCAAAAACCTACAGATTCAACTGGCAGCCTCTTCTAAGGGAACTAATTCTGCTGCAGGTTTGCATCAAGTGTGATCACCTAATTGAGTCTCTCCATCTAGAAGTACAGTAACAGAATTACCCAACCCATGGAAAGATGATAATATGCCAAGAACAGTTCCTCACCCAGAAGCACATTATCCCAAGTCAGACCAATGGTTCATCGGTTCATTGAATAACAAAACTGAATTGCTGTTGCTTCTGTGGTGCTTTACATGCTTTCCCGCCTTCCCTACTATTGCAAAGTATTCCCGTATGAGTAGTAAACCATATAGTTCCATCAATGTTCTGACTCTCTTTTTCTTTGGTACCACATTGGGAGGTAGGTGCCTCATGGCCCATGGTCAAAGATCCCTTAACATGCATTCTTAGATAGCATGTGCATTTTTAGTATACATGCCCAGGAGCATATCAATAAGCAGGTGTGAGCAAAACTGAGCAAGTCATTGGGCACAGAATGGAGAAATTGACTACTCCAGAATTGGGGGGGGGGGAAGGAGGTGCATGGAGACATGAAGGAGCATCTGAGCTGGGCTGAGTGGCTTCTTCCAAGGTAGTGGCTGGAGTCAGATGGCACCCTCTTATGTGACACACCTGGGTTGGCCTTCCCCATGATTGCTGCACTATTGCACACAAGAGCTTTTTATTAGATGAAGGGGTCCTGTTCACCACACAGAGACAAGAATTTCTTGGACAAGAGTCCATCAGCTGTATGAAATAGAAGCTCAAGTGTAGGTGCTTTGAACATATTAAGCTGCTTTACCCTCAATCGTGTATTTGGTCTCTGATTCAGTATGGCTTATAGTAGTGACTGGAAAAAGTTCTCAAGGATTTCAGATGGAGGTCTTGACCAGCCTTCCTTGTAGATGCCAGTGACTGAACCAGAGGCCTTCTGGCTCACGCCCTGGGCTACAAATAATGAGCTCAAATGAGATTTTTTCTTCTTTCTCGTTCTGTGCGGTAGTTTTTCAGCACTTTGGAAGCACTTGATGTGAACAGGATGGAACGGGTCCACTCCTAGTTATGTAAAGAGGAAAACCATTAAATGCATTAATCCTGCACGTGATTTCTGGCTATGCAGCAGCAGCAATGCCAAGAAGGATGGGCTGAGGGTGTTACAGTGGCTCACAAAGTAAGCATGAGTCAGCAGTATGTACTGTACTAAAACGAGTCAAATAGCTATTTTGGGATGCATCAGCAGAAGAATAAGATCCAAGCAACTACAGAAGAACATTGCTACTGGCACAACAGAAATATTGGGTGGAAGTTACGTCCAGGTTTGGGTAACATATTTTGAGACAGATGCAAACTAGAACTGAATGGAAAATTTCACGGAATACTTTATTATGAAAAAGCATCATTTGGCTGGACCACTTCAGGCAGCAAGTGAGGGATTACATCATGACAAACACCCTGCAAGAAGAGAATTTATTATGCCAAGGGGAGGTTAGGTTAGAAGTGTTCTGGTGTGTGCGCGCGCGCATGTGTGTGTCTAGGGTTAAATCTGAAACATGTTAACCTCCCCTTGGCATAATAAGTTCTTTTCTTGCAGGGTTCCTCCCCTTTTCCCCTTTTGCGGACAGGATTTCAAATATAGAACTCACCCCTGCCTACAAATCTGAAAACAGTGTAATCTAGGAATAGCTTTAACACAAGCTGTTTGTGTCAGTCTGTTGTGCTAAACTTGTATGTGGGTGAGCTCTTTATAGTTTCTTGCTTAGACACAGGCTCCTTAACTGGTTCTGGGGAAGACATGGTTTCTTGGCCTGTTTTCAGCATTAGTAAAATGTAAATAATATATATTTCTCTAGTGTATCATAAGCATGCATTTGAAATATGTTCTTTACAGCAAATGATGCTCTTCTTCCTGGCCTGGTAAAATGACTGAACCAGACTTGCAGCAGCAACAAGACTGGAAAACAACAAAAGCACTGTCTGAGAGGGAATAGTGATGAGTAGCAACCTCTGGAATGTATTGCTTTCCTTTTCATCATATTGTTGGGTTCACTGGCTTGAGTCATCTGGACCTCTTGGAGAATTGGACCTTCATAACTCTTTTACCTGGATGACATCAGGGGTCAGCAGCCAGGCTGAACACTGGCCAAGGACCTATACCCATCAGAGGACCCACATGGTCAGGCTGAACTGGAACTCAGTACACAATGTCAGGCTATACCCTGCAGCCCGCAGCAACCTTGTGCCTACACCGTTCTTCCTAGGGAAAATATAGCAAAAATAAGATGTGGAAAATGGTGGTCATATTAATCCAGAGGCAGATCTAAGGGAGGGCAAAGCTCTAAGTTTTGCAAGAAGCCTTACCTTGCAGTGGAAATCTCTCCTGCACTGTTTAGCCAATCCTCACAAGGAAAAGCAACATCTTGGCATTGCTTACTGGCTACAGCAGCAAGGGAGAGGAGGGATTTACATGACAGGGTAAGGCTTCTTGCAACACTTAGAGCTTTGCCTTCCTTGTAGATCCGCCTCTGTATTAATCTGTTGTAGCAAAACTAGCCTTAAAGATGAGCAAATACTGCATATGATAGTGTAACCTTTTGAGAGCCACAAAGGACACTTTGTCAGGCACATGAAAAGTCACTTAACTGAGCAGGTAAGTAAAACTTCCCCACTGCTGATATTCATTGGTACCCTCACTTCAGAACCCTACACTCCCCTACAGCCATCTGTCAGAGTTTGAATTCCTTAGCAGATCTGACATTGGGGAAGTTAGTTTCCATAAACACTGGTGGTAGCTATTATACTACTAAAGAAAATACTTATTCCTCAATTTTGGGGCCAGGGTGGGGTAAGTAAACAGATTTTTTTTTTGTCAAACACACATATATAACCATGTTTAAGGCATTTCCATTCTCGCTAGAAAGCTGATGTACTCCTCCATAGGTGGCTGAGTACTCTCGGGGTGCCCAGGAGTGCCAACTGTTTGTGCTGGCCTGGCAGCTGTTTTGCGTGCATCAGTGATGCATCTGCAGCGCCAGCAGAGAGGGCCTTCCACGGATGGGCATGACAGTTCTGCCAGCAGAAAGCACCCATGAGATCGGGGCCTAAGAGACAGAGCTACACATTAGGAAGTCCCTGGTTGAAGCCTCATCTGTGCTATACTTAGGCAAGCCATTTCTTCTCCCTGTCTGACGCAATAAGGGGATTACGGTATGATACTCACCTTACAGCATTGGTTATAACGATTTCTCTTTGAACACTTCGAAGTGCTATTAAGCACAGGGCCACCCTTTGATATTTTAGGTGCCTGTCAATGCTGCCCCCCTTACCTGATGATGTGCCAGCCTCTGGTACTCCCACTCTCCAGTGCTCTGACTCAGCACTCCCCTCACTGCCACATGGCTTCTGCCCCTCTGTCCCGCTCTTCCTTTTCCAGTCCAGGGAGTGGGAGAAGGAGGCGGGGCAGTGGAGGCAAGTAGGTGATGGGTGCCCCCCCACCAATCTAGCCCAGACCTCAAAATGCAAGAGAGAGGCAAAAACACTCCAGCACAGAGCCAGTCATGCTATGTATTGGATAGATTTGGGCTGCAGAGTCTCCTTGTTCCTTCATACATTTTAATCAGCTATGATGGGTGTGGGTGTGGGAGGGTTTCCATTTCTACCAGAAAGGAACATGGCTCTATATTTGAAGAATGCAATCTGCATTTTCAACAGGATCTCAGTAGTCATGCGACTACTAGATCTTAGAGGACAATTCCGTGTGGTGATACTTTCTTTTGGGCCATCTAGCTCAGCATTGTCTACACTGAGGGCGCAATCCTAACCTGGAGTTAGGCCGTTAGGCCAGCAAAGTTTGGTAGATGCTTTGCTAGATGCTTAATACCAGATTTAATTTTTGAGTGGCACGTATTTGCTTTGAGATAAATTCTATAGCCTCTAACATTAGGAGATCTAAAATAAGTACCCTTAGTACACCCTTAGTACCTCTGCTCAATATTGATGCCTTTTCCCCCCATCCCATTGCTTTGTTCCATGCAGAGTGCCTCTCTGGCGTTCTGTCTCCAAATCCAGCTCCATCCTGCTTTGTAAAGGTAGGATTTACAGAAGCTCTGAAGCTTCTGCAGAGTTTGCTGCAGAGAAAGGGATGCTGCCAGGATTCCTGTTGGCACCAGCTGCAATGAGCACATAATCCCCTTCTTGTCTCAGTTACCCTGGGCTGCCAAACAGTTTATATGATTGTTAAGGTGCTTCCTCTTGCCCCATTAAGCGCTGTAGAATCTTGAGCTGAACGTGCTGTTGAAATACTGCAACCCTAAGCATAAAAAATGCTTCTCTGATTGCTAAATGCTATCCAATAAATGTGCCATGCTCGATGGCTGGAGCATGGATGGCTGGATCAAACAGCCTGGCATGGCATCTTCATGTCTAGACAGAGCCTTTATTGCTAGGCAGCTGAAGGATGTCCTTTTGTCCTTTGCCCTTTGTTTTTCATGGCCAGCGTGACATTACAGATTGCATTTTGATTAACCTTGCAGCTCTGTAAGTTGTTTGTCATGCCACACCACTTTCCTGTCAAGACCAGCCCGTGTCCAGAATCAGAATTGGGTGAGATCTCAGAGGACAATTCCGTATGATGATACTTTCTTTTGGGCCATCTAGCTCAGCATTGTCTACACTGAGGGCGCAATCCTAACCTGGAGTTAGGCCGTTAGGCCAGCAAAGTTTGGCCAGCACAAGTCCCACTGTAAAACGTGTTTGGACCACTCTCCGAGTCAGGGAGGATGGTGCATGTCTGTTTGCTGGCCTCTCTGACTTGAGAGTGGTCCTAACATACTTTATGGTGTCCTTTGTGCCAGCCAAACTTTGCCAGCCTAACACCTGGTTAGGATTGTGCCCTGAGTGGCTGAAATTCTTTCCAATTTTTGTCATCGGTCTTCCCGGGATTGAACCAGAGACTGAGCCAGGGGCCTTCAGCAGGCAAATATGCTATACCACTGAGCAATAGTCCCATCACCAGCTCCAGCACATACGAAATAAAAGAGAATCACCCTGGAAGATGTCCCACTTGGGGAGACTGTAGGAACATGACACATCTTGATTGGACATAGGCCCCCAGCTCCAGACACCATGATTCTATCCCCATTGCAGATCCAGAGAGGGCAACAACAATTACCCTAGGCTGAAGCCCACACTAAAAAGCATAGAGCGCATACGGCATCACAAGACCTTCCATCTCTGCGCCCTACTCAGGATGAGGAGCCACAAACTAAAGCATGCTCTGGATCAGGTGTTGATGTTCCGAGAAGGGTGGGGTATCCAGGCCTTGCCGGAAAGCCAAGGAATCCAAGCTACAGAGTAGTGGTGGCGGCACAGGCCAGTGTGTTCCACCAGAATGCCTCAGAGTGATCAAATAAGTAGATGTGTTGCTCTTGGGTCTTCCAAATAGCAAATCAAGTTTAGATATAAAATAATACCTCCTCTTGTCTCCATTATTGGTTCAACTGAGACATAGCATGAAACCAGGGTTTGACAATTGCCCCAAAGTTCTTATATGTGTCCTATTCCCATCTTCATGCTCAGATTCCCTGCTCCACTTTCTGTTTTTTTGCTAAGCATTACTGTGAAGCCTAGATTTGGAAACTATAGTTACCAGCACAAATTCAAATTCATGGTTCCCCACACCAAGCCATGGTTCAAATTGTGGTTTGAAAGTGCTAACCACAGCTTATAACTTATTTTGTCAGGACAAACTACAATTAGCGATGATTACGATGTGGAGGAGAGAACTTGTGCATGAGATTTCTAGAGGCACTACCTCACTCCAAACCAAGAGTTGGTGTTATGACTTAATTTAGCCAGAAACTAAAACCTCGTAATACTAAATTATTTAAATTCACTCCATGTGATCACACCTCAATGGGCTGGATCCAAATGTGCCCTTCTGTGAGCAGAAAAGCGCTAGTGCTCACAGAGTAAGCACACATTGTTTAGAATAAGCACAAGATGGCTTACATGAGAAAAAGCAGCAAGTCCAACCTTGTTTGGTTCACACAAATATCAGAACTGAAAGCAGTTCTGGAAATTTTAACAAGGGCTCCATGAATTTCCAATGAACTTTCAACATTATAGGGGAAAACGTTAGAGGAAAACTCCAAGAATAGTTTTGGTAAGAGCTGAAAACATTTGACCATGGCAGGTTCAGCTCAAGAAAGAGTTAGGAAGTTTGTTGTATCTAAAAGAAAAATGGCTTGGGAGAGGGAGGAATGTGGAAACAATAAATGGAAAAGAGTAAAACAACACAACACCAGAAAAAGTAAAAAAAAAAAAGTTCACTTTGGAAAGTGGACTATGTTATGATGAACAAAAATCCAACAGGTTTAATCTTTCCCAGTAAGGAGATGTGATATGGAGAAAGCATTGCATGTTCATTATCTATTGGCATGCAGCTATTAAAGGCAAGAAACCCTCTGTCCTCAAAGGTGAAAACATAGGTAAAGTATACACTTTTTTAAAAAGTCTGTTCTTGAAAAATTTCTTTTTTGAGAAGTGCTTTCAATTTTTTTTGAAGTGGTTTGTTTGTTGTCTAAGTAAGTGGATGCTAGAAGATCCAATTCATGGCTTTAAAAACAAAAGTCAGCACAGAGTAAGAGACAGGTATTATCTCTGTTCTGCCACAACTGCCACTCCATTATCTTTCCAAAACACTTGGCTCTCCTCCAACTGTCCCTAAATTTAGCTATTTGTAATCGGCCACCATGTCACCTCCCTGAATTATCCCACCAATTAGCTGAGAAAATGTAACTGTTCTTGGTTCCTGCCGTATCAGTGAGAGTCTTTGCTTCTCTTATGCCTGGCCCTTAGAGCACAGTTTTTCATCAGCATAACATGGTTATAGGAAATTAATGTCAGAAGGAGCACAAGCCATCAGACTTCCATGTAATTGCTGCTGCGTACAGCACTGCGTGGCTGTGATGTGCCACCAGTTGCTTTAAGGGATGTGTAAACTTTGATTGGCTAATTTATTTTTTGCATTTGACCGAGGTTCTGGAGTAGTTTTACAACAGCGGAACCCCTGGATACCCTGCAGGAAAATGGAAACCCTGCAAGTTCCTTTATTTTTAGGAGCAGATCCTAATATTTCTAGAATGAGGTCACATGTACAAGCTGGTCAGTTACAAAAGTGTTCAAAGCTTATCAGTCAGGCTCAGTTCTGATAAGAATTGCAGAGGACCAGCATTCCTATTGTCAGCCACACTTATTAAATATGTGCAATTTGCAACTGCAATGTGTATCAGCCAGAAGTTCTATTTTAAAAGCCAAGCTGCTGATGAGATACTCAGCATAGGCTTGGAGGCAGGCAATCCATGTTTTAAAGAATACCAGTATCAGAAAAACAAGGCTGGGGGTCAGAGAAGGTTTCTAAATATGAGATAAACAAAATCCTGCATGGAGCAGAGTTTTGCTATGGGGCTGACCAGAGCCTGCCATCTTACCACTTGATGTGAAAAGTAAAAATTATACTCCATCGCTGTTGATTTTTATAAATAGCATGTGCCAGGGATTTGACTTACTTATTCGTTATTACATTTTATTCTTCAAGAAGCCCAGGACAACATGCATGGCCCTCCCCCCTCTCATTTTATTCTTGCAACAACCTTGTGAAGTAGGGTAGAAACAAATATAATGACTGTATCAGCGTCAGTAAGGGGCAGAAAACTCTGTATACAACTATTTGGCAACAGTGTCATCTGGATTCTTCATAAAACATGAACAAAAGATGGCAATTTTATACTCCAATCTTAACTGGGGCTTACGGCAGTATACCTTGTGATCCAATCTGGCGCTTAAGGGCTGCCGGAACAATTGGCTGGAAGTACCATGTGCACACCAGTGGCTCACCCTGCCTAAACCGGAGCAGGCAAGATAGTGGCAGGGGCGGTTCAGGGAGGATTGAGGCAGGGAATGGGAATTGAGGCAGGGAATCTCAGAGGCAGCAGTGAATCCCAAGATCTGATCCCCCCCTGTTCCTTGCCTCATACTCCCCCTGAAGTTCCTCAGACTTACACCAGCTGAATACACAAATAAATACATTAAAATTATGAATCAGCTATCCAAGCAATCCTGTGCAGAGTTACTTAGTAAACAAGCCCCACTCTGTTCTTTTTTTAACAGAAGCCGTTATTGGCATAAAAAGCAAAAATATTAGATTTGAAAAACAACAGTAAGCGCCCCGACAATGTTTAAAAATTATTTTGAAATATAGACATGATTGACTCTGTTCAAGTAAATGTCATAAGATTGCTACTTAACAATTCTTTATTCAAGCCTTTACGGCTCGGGTCCGGGGTATTTGAGGGACCGCCTCCTTCCATATAATCCAACCCGTACTCTTAGATCATCTGGGGGGGGCCCTTTTGACTGTGCCGCGGCCAGGAGAAGTGAGAGGGGTGGCGGCCAGGAAGAGGGCCTTCTCGGTGGTGGCCCCCCAACTTTGGAACACCCTTCCCCTAGAATTGAGAACTGCTCCCTCTTTGTTTACATTTCGGCGGGGGCTGAAGACCTTTTTATTCCAAAAAGCTTTTAACTGCTGACAGGTTGGCCAGCTGGTTATTATGATTCACGGGGTTTGTTTTTTGTTTTGTTTTTTTTTAAAACTGTTTTTAAATTGTTTGTGGTTTTTATTTTTTGCTATTGTTGTTTAATACTGTTTTAACTGTTTTTAATGTTAATTGTTATGTTGTATTTTTAATATATATTTTGTAATGCCGCCTTGGGTGCCTTCGGGCACAAAAGGCGGGGTAAAAATCGATTAATAAATAA
>JAJKFI010000008.1:29942748-29958473 GCA_029204185.1 Lerista edwardsae
ATTATTATTATTATTATTATTATTATTATTATTATTATTATTATTAGCCTGTCAACTGCTTTATAAACTTTTTGTTGAAAAGCGGTATATAAATGTGATTGATTGATTGATTAAAAGGTTCTGAATGCTCAGGAAGTTGTGTGGGTTGCAGAAGTGTAGGGAGGGTGCAGGGAGGTGTGACCAGGTGATGCATGGGGGTGGGGTGGCCGTGCTGGGGGCACTGTGATGTCGCCCCAGGTGCACTGTGAGCCGAATATGGCTCAGGTGGGTTGGGCCAAGGTCCCTCCACCTGATGCCTTTTTTAAAATTATCACATAGCATGAAGTGGTTCTGCCATGTGATATGTGTGTTACCCATAGAAAAACGTCCCTGCCCAAACAATATCACAGCATTTGAATTGCACAGCATTAAAACAAGGAAAACAAAAACTTGGAATGTCTCCATCTCTGTGAGCTATTTATAGTACATTTTGCCTCTGGCATTCCTTTGCTCTTAGAGAGCCAGGGGACACTAATGATGTCAGGCTTTGACAACAGCTTCCAAAATGCTGCTGGGTGGTAGGAATGATTCAGCAGCCATAGCAAAAAGGATGCTGTGTAATTTTAACTCCCCTTTCTGCCTACATGTCAAGTGTTGTCTCCTACAGAGTTCCTGGGAATAATATCTCATCCTTTGCCAGAATTCCTCAATTTCTTCTTGGTTCAATCAATTGATTGACTCCAATAGGCATCCCATAGCACATCCCATCACCCAGCCCAACTCACATGGAAATGGCAAATATTGTATTATATCCAGGTCATAGGCAAGAACTCCCTGACACACACTCACATACATGCACGCACTCAATTGAAGCTGTTGCAATGTTTCCAGTTTGTTTTGGAATCTCCAGCCAAGGCTATATGCCTTTTATCACCAAAGGTACCAAATACAAAGAGATGTACCTTTGGCTCTTCAGATCTGGTACAGTCCCTTCCAGAGAGGCTCTGGACCTGTGTTCAGACAGTGCTTAAGCAATCAGTGTGCATGAATTCCAGCAGAAGACACACCTTCATTCCTCAGAGATCAGATCTCTGATTTGTCAAACTCTGCATTTATGTGGGCTGCTCCTCATCCAGCACTAGTTATCAAACTGGGACACCTCCCGCTTCTTCATTGTTAGGTAGGTTTTGTCGTGGTAAATCAAGACAGGCCAAGCATTTGTGTCTGAGTTCTGGAACCTTCCCCCAAACCATAAGGCCTGAGGCAGCTGGAACAGAGACACAGCTGTGGCCAATTATGTAAATGTTGTAGATATTCTAATAGGTGTACCCTGATTGGGGGTGAGTCTGTATTTAGGCAGGGAACACCAGAACTCTGTGTGGGTGTGTTTATGGGTGTGTTTGTGGATTGTCGTAACATTCTGTTTGAAAGAATAAAGCCTCTACAAGGAGACTCTGTCTGCTGTGCTTGTCAGTCTGCTCTTCACGTCGTCCGGCTGCAGGGTTTCTGCTGGCTACACTCTGCTGAATGGACACAAATCCATTCTAAAACCCGACAGGTTTCACATATGTAGCTTTGTTTAGAGTCAGGAGACATCTTCTAACCCACCAAAGTATGGCTAAATTTAATAAATGGCCTGAACAACAGCAACAAAAAGCCACGTTCTTCTCAGGCCTTGGATAAGAGGAAGTAATCGCTGCCTGGACCTCCCAAGCAGAGTGGTTCTGCCTTGAGCAGCCATTTCTGCTACCTCCTGCCACTATGCTGATTGTTCACCTGTGACTTCTCCTTCTCTTCATTTCAACATTATAATCTCTTGCTCCCACTCCAGCAGAAGTGACATTAACAACTCGCATCAGAGAAAGCTATAAGCATTATTAAAAACAGAACACTCTTCTTTAACTAGTAGGGATGGGAAAATTTCACTCTAAATCTCCTATCCTGGGTATACATACCTAGAGTAAGTTCCATTAATCAAAGTGAGATGGACACCCCAATCCTAAACTGCCCCGGTTCCATAGGTCCCAGTGGCGGCCATTTTGGCACTGCTGTTCCTCTGGGCACCAGGGCAGTTGTCAGAGTCTCCTCAAGGTAAGGGAATGTTTACTCCCTTACCCTGGATAGAACTCATCTGGGGCAACAATTTCCTCAGATCTGCATCTACTATTTAGCAGGTGCAGAACCAAGGAGGCCCATGTAGGGCTCTATGGCCTGGGAGGTGGGGTTAGGATTTGGCAGGTGACTCTGCTGCCATTCCTGCCCTGCTGCTGGGCCCGAAGCCTCCCCCCTTGGGCTGTCCTCCCCCTGCCCAGTTTTGCCCCTGTGTGGGGTATGATGAATCCGTGATTTGAGGCACTGAAGCCAAAAACATAAAGCCTGTAATTTGGAGAAAAAAGTGGTTGGCAAAGAATCAGCCTGTGCTTTCAGGCCAAAGTCTGGCTAACCAGATAAATTGGCAAGGGGTGGGAAGTTACAAAGGAAAGAAGGGGCTGTGCGCATTCCTAAACTGATATGGAGAAACGAAACCTAAAAAGTTCCACAGAGCCAGATAACAGTAACGTTTCTCAGCAAGCAGCTTCAACCTTGAGAAAAAGTAAACTGAGCATGTGCAAATAGCCTTCATGAATATTACCTCACACCCCATCTCATTAAGTCCAAATTAGCATGAACATACGTTGTGTGTAGAAATATGTACAGGGGAAGGAGGCACATGTTGAGGGAGTATGTGAGGGGTGGTCTAAAGTGTTCGGTTTGGGTGCTGTTGATTGGTTGAGCTTGGACCAATGAGTGCAGAGTAAGAAAACATGCCTAAGGGGTATAAATTGTTAAACCTGGTAATCCAGGGTGTGGCTTGTTATGTTTGTTTTTCCCTTGCCACCCATATTTGCAAATGTGTGAATAAACCTTTGTTCTGGACAGTAAATTTGGATTCAAAGTCTATTTGAATCAATCTAGATTCAAAGTCTACACCTGCATAGGGTAAAAGGGAGTGGGATTAACAACCTTCTCTAGACAGGAATGCACTCCTCTTGACAAATTAGGTTCATAGTCTGAGGATAAACCTAGCCTGCTGGGTGCTCAAGCAGCATCTGTGGCAGGTGTGGTTTGCCCAGATGCAGCCCTTCCTGATGATAATGAATTTGGCCACAGTGATCCATGCTGTAGTCACATTGTATGTCAGGACTATGGTGATGGGGTTGCATGGGGCTGTCCTTGAAGACAGTCCAGAAGCTTCAGTTGATACAAAATGCTGCCGCCAGCCTTCTCCCTGATTGGAGCAAATCATGCCAATGCTTTACAAGCTGCACTGGTTACGAGTGTGCTTCCAGGTTCAATTCAATTACTTCTGGGTAGGCTTACCAGGTGTCCCGGTTTGACTGGGATTGTCCCAGTTTGGTGATGGTGTCCCAGTGTCCCACCCAGTTTTAAATTCTGTCCCAGTTTTGTGGAGCTGCACTGCTGGCAGGGGCAAGAATCTGGCCTGTCACTATTGCCACGTGCGATTTACTGGCTGCACTGATGGTCTCCTGCCTCTTGGCTACAACCAGCAATATTCTGAGCTCTGAGGGATGTTCTGTGGTGGGGGAGCTGCTGTGGCTTACCCCAGGAAAAGGGAAAAATATTCCATTACCTCAAGAAGGCCTCTGTATTGTGCTGGATGCCCTCCTGTTCTGGCGCAGTGTAGGATTGGGTTGCCCGTTTCTTAACTCTTATTAAAATTCCCACCCCGTCCCCCACACCTGGTGTAACACCAGCTGGTCCCAGTTTCAATTCTAAAAATTATGGTAAGCCTACTTCTGGGTTCTGAGCCGCCAGTCACTCAGCAGGCTCAGGCAGTGGCGGTCCGGGCCGGGAGCGCGCCCCATGGCAGGCGCTGACCACGCGCCCCCATGTCACCCCGCCCCCGCGCGGAAACCCCCAGAAACGCTCTATTTCAGAGTGAAAGGGAGGCGTGGGCGGGGCAGAAACCGCGCGGTCTCTCCCAGACCGCCCGCAGTGGTGCCCCGCCACTGCCCCGCGCCCCATGGTTCGTGCCATGGGGTGCTACAGGTAAGATACGCGCCTGGGCTCAGGCAGCAGGAGGTGGCGGTGGCAGTGGCGGTGGGTGAAGTGGGGCTTTTCTATCTCCCTGCAATATTGGTCCAGCTTCTTGTTCTCCAAAGGAGAAGCTGAAATGACATGGCAAGGAGGTCAAAAAGCCGCTGAAGTGGGAGGAGGCAGTAGGTGGAGGTTGTGGTGGAGCTATCGAAGGCCACCAAAAAGTGCCTTGCAGGCCGCATGTGACCCATGGGCCACATGTTGTACCATCCTGCTTTAATGGAACAGAAAAGTGGTAATTTTTTAAAAAAGAAATAAATAGATAAAGGCATATTAAAACTCAACAACGCCTTTACTTTGAACTAATTAGGCATCCATTTCTTGTTAGTGACACTGGATAAGGGCGCAATCCAGAGGTGTCATCTACTCACCAGTAGACGGTACGCTGGGTGGGACTTAGCGTGATCGACAGCCCGTCCACTCACTTCCGCTTTCTTCCTGCGCGCTGCGCAGCTTTCCCTCACCTCAGAGGGGGCGCCTGCTCGCCCAGGCACCCGGCGCGCCCCCCACCCATCCCCCCTGGCGAGTAGGCGCCCCCTCCGAGGCGAGGGAAAGCCACGCAGTGCGCGGGAAGAAAGCGGAAGTGAGTGGACGGACTGTCGATCACGCTAAGTCCCACCCAGCGTACCGTCTACTGGTGAGTAGATGATACCACTGGCGCAATCCTACCCAGTGCTGGAATGACAAGGCCGGCCGGCCAATGCCATATCCAATGCTGGGTGAGGGGAGGCTGGAGCCTCTCGTGGCAAGGGAGTGTGCACTCCCTTACCGTAGGGGAAGCTTCAGCTTTTCCTATGCTAAATACACAAGCTGCCATACACTAAACAGCGGGCACAGATCAGAGGAGACCGCACGGCCCAAATTGAGGCCATGCAGCCTCTTGAACGGGCCTAGGATTCGGCTGAATCTGTGGTCTGCCCATGTCCCGCCCTCGTCCTGCCCACATTCCGCCCTCCTCCCGCCAATCTCCGAGGTGTGCTGTTATGGCACCTCCCTCGTGCCAGCCAGCTTTGGCCGGTGCAAGGGAGGTGCTGCACAGGCGCTACAAGTCCAGCGCTGCCAGCAGCGCCAGTCCTGTGACCTTAGTGCCGACGCAGGGCTGCCGATTGGCGCCCCCGCATCAGCACTAAGCATGCAGTGTTGGCACAACCCCGTTGTGCCAACGCTGTGCGGACAGTAGGATTACGCTGCCCGTATGCTAACAGAATTTAGCTGCTTTGAATGCCTGTTAGGCAAAAAATTGAAAATAAATACGTTTTCAAATTTTAGTCTCCCTTCCCTGAATCAGCTTCAGTGCCTAACCCCTATTTAACTGCTTACAGCTTTGCAAGAAGGATTATTGTTTTCCAAGGATTGGGGTTCTTCACCCTGATACACCCAAACATCCTGCAATCTAAAAGATGTCAGAAATATCTTTTTAAAAGGCCATGCATTATACAATATTGCCTGTAACACTAAATGTCCAGTTTTCCATTTACTTTTGTTATGGGTGATATGGTGGGATTTCTAAACCATTGGTGGGGGCTGAGCACAGAGCTGCCAAATTATATCGTAGTGGCCAAACCACATCTTCCACATGTGGCTCTTTGGCACATAATGTGCAGCTCATGGAAATACATTGACTGAGCTCCTTTATGCATCACAGTTACAACAAAAGGCAAAGGAATGATTTCAAGCTTTATAATTATTTACTGGACATAAACTGAGAATCCACTGGATTAAAACGTAAGTTTAACGTTCATGGTGAATAAATATATTTAGGAGCTTAAATGCTAATTTTAATGCTAGATTTAAGTCAGGGATTAAAGAAATAAGATTTGTTCATGCCTTTTGGCTCTCAAACATCTGAAGTTTATTGTATGTGGTTCTTACGTTAAGGGTTTGGCCACCCCTGGCATATGCCATTAACAGACTCTAGCTATAGCAAGACCTGTTTGGCACAGCTTCTCAACTTCCCTAAGAAGTAGTGTCGTCCCAAGGAAGAGTGGATTAAAAACAAGCTGCTCTCTCAAATACGTGGTGTCCACCATTTAACCAAATGAATGCCAAAGCCCTTATTTGTTGGCTTGGCCATGAAAGCTCTGCCACTGATGGATCAACTGAGTCATTTCACTGGCTACCACAGGGTCTGAAGCACAGGGCGAGGGTTACAGAAATGAACGTACTGCACTCCTCTGGGCAGCTGGAAGGCATGGCAACTTTTTCAAAATTCTGACAGGAGAAGCACTGTCATACTGTTTGGAATGGGAGGCTGTTTCCCACACACACCAGGCCTGGGAATACTGATTGGGATCACAACAAAAGAGGCTTCAATTTGGCAACAGACAGGCTTTGTTTGCATTGCATGCAGATGATTCAACACTGCAAGAGGAGTTTGAAATTTTGTTAGGTTACAGGATTTTGTTGGCATCTCTAGATAGTTCCACATGTCCCGTTGTTAATCTGGTCAATAGCATTGTGGCCTAACCTCAGTGCTGCTGTTCATAGAACACCACAAATTACACACAACTGCTTGTTTGCTGGTTAATAGGTCTTTCCCTTCTTGCTAGGTGTTTGCTAAAATCACCCTTCATTTCTCTCTCTGCAAGGGAGAAGTATGGGGATGCTGTTTCTCCTTGCAGACAGGAAAACAGCTTGGAGGTGATGATTTAATGACAGAAGAATACTAATTTATTTTTCTCCCTGCTCAACCCTACCCATCAGCCAGTCCTCCCTGGCAGCTTGTGTATGGCAAGACTAGAGGGGAAGGTTGAGGGTGCACACAAACTCACACGTCCAAGGATCCTGTCCATATTATCAGACAAAACAAGCTGAATTGCAGATGACCGGACAATCTGTTGCAGAGGCAGAATCAACTAGAACATTTAATGTGACATCCAAGTTGTGGTAGACGTGAGCAGCTTTATTCATTGGTGGCACAACTCTTTTCTGCGTGGCTGCACTGGCAGGAGGGAAGGATAGGATAGGGCCAAAAGTTTCTTGCAAATTGGTTATAGTAGGCTACAAGACATCCTCCTTAATTTTGGGGGAACCAAAATGTACAGGTAGCCCCTACAAAGTTCAGCTTAGGTTCCGGAGTCCTGTACTGAAATTGAAATGTTGTTAAGTAGAAACATTATTTGTTCATTTATACAAATTATCCAAAATTGTGCATAACTTTTTGTAGTGTCCAAAAAGCAGGATAGAAATATTTATTTCTAAAATAATTACATATAAAAGGAATATTTCACTCCCTAATGAATGTACCACTCTGTGGTAAACCTGCTATTTTTGTTGTGTAATACACAAAATGGGCCTCAGAACAGCCTAGATTGCGGGGGGGGGGGTTGTTGTCTACTGTCTGCCCTCTTGCTTCAGGGCCAACAGCTATCCAGCAAACTGAAGAGCTGGTTTGACTGTGCAGCTGGGCCGAGGACACTTGGAAACAAGTGTGTCAAGAGCAAAGGCTATTGCTCTGTTCCAAAGATTTACCAAGACCTTAATAGAACAGTTCGCCACATTGTCAGGAAACCTCCACAAAGACATCAGGAAACCATAAGATCTTTCTAACTGGTCCTCTCACCGCTATGGAGATTGGATGCTGCAGATAATCAGTGGTGATCTGTCTGTGACAAAGGAATGATGTTAGTCTCCTCCATCATCAAATTACCATTCACCTGCTCAGAGACATAGACCAAGTCCGATATGTGCCTTGCCTGATGCATGGGGACAGTTATTACCTAAGAAAGGCACGTGGTTGTCATGGTGGCCATGAAATCCTGAGCTGCACCTATACCAGATCCCAACCCCCCAATTCCCACCCCCAGATCCCACCCCCTAACATGGAAGCCTGAGTGCAGTGATTTTCAACCGTTGTGCTGTGGCACACCAATGTGCCACAAATGGTCTGCAGTTGTGCCACAGGAGTTTCAGGGAGGGTCATTTTATTAGTAGGGCTTTGGGGGGGGGATGCGAGTCCCCAACTGGCAAAGCAGTGTGCCTTGTCAATTTAAAAACAAAACAAAACAACCTGATGGTGTGCTTTGACAATTTTGGCACCTTGCTATGAAATGGAAAAGGTTGAGAATTGCTGCCTTAGTGGAAAGATGGAATTTCCACGTCCACAGAGAGCATGCTATGTTTGCTGCCAGCTGCTGTGGAGCAATGGTGGGAGAGGGTTTGTGGTGCTTTCTACTCGTAGGCTTCCCAGAAGCATCTGGTTGGCCACTGTGGGAACCAGGATGCTTGACAAGGTGGGCCTTTTGGTCTGATCCAGCACGGATATTCTTATGCGATTTCTGTACAAGGCCCAAATGTTTATGCCAAAAGATCTTCTGTTGTCCTTGCACCACATAACTGGGAAAGTATGAAACAGCTTCCTGTTAGGAAGAAAGGAAGAAAGTCTTGGTGTTCATGTGCAGAGTCATGTACTGTAGATGAAGTCATAGGCTGGCATAGCTGCAGCCAATGTTGACAGTTCTGAATAGCCATCTGTGAGCAGCCGACTGCAGCTCTTGCCCTAAAAAAGATGCAGCAGGCAAGTGGAATGAGCTGGTGCATTCGCTTCTATGTGGCAATTGAAGAAGTGAGGTTTGCTCCTTGAATGGAGAGCATGAAACAGAGAAGGGATTCTTTTAAAAATATTAATAAGAATAATCTTTTTTTAAAAGCTGGTTGAAATACATGAATTTTTTTCTGGAAAGCCATGAAAACCTGCAGATTTTAAAACCATTTTGATTTACACCCAGAGGCAGATCTAAGGGAGGGCAAAGCTCTAAGTTTTGCAAGAAGCCTTACCTTGCAGTGGAAATCATTCCTCTCCTGCACAATTTTAGCCAATCATCACAGGGAGCAGCAACATCTTGGTGTTACTTACTGGCTACAGCAGCAAGGGAGAGGAGGGATTTACATGACAGGGTAAGGCTTCTTGCAACACTTAGAGCTTTGCCCTCCCTGTAGATCCGCCTCTGTTAACACCAAGTAACTTTTTGTACTTGAACAAGCCAACTAAATTCAGTGAAACAATTATCTTTGGCACAAAATCTTGCACTTTAGCAAAATTGTCAAGCCTGCTTATAATTAGCAGGGGCAGAGCAACTGTCTCTCTTCACCCCAGCCTGGTGTCTTTTCCTGTAGCTGTTGCTGGTGTCTCTTCCTCTTTTCTGCCTGTGAGCTCTTTGAGGACAGGGAATCATGTATTGATTTATTTTGCTATGTGAACTGCCTTGTGAACTACTTTTTGTTGAAAAGTGATACGGTATATAAATATTATTGTGAGAATCTCAATCATTTAAAAATCTATCAAGTTTCTAGTCCTTTTTATAACAAGAGGGCTGATTATGACGAATATTAGTTGCAGTAAATTACTGTATCTCCATACCCTTCTCTCCTCCCCACCCCCACCCCCACCCCACCCCCAAAATTCTGTGTAGTCCTTTCCTTGCAAAAAAAATTGATATTATCTGCAAACAGGAATTTTGAAACAGCATATATTTTGTAAAAAGCAATTTTGCATTATACACAATCCAGGTAATTCAGAAATCTGATTTTTTCTAACCATTAAGTAAGTCAGGATTGTTCCCACTCTAAACAAAACTCTGTAAAAATAGTCTTGTTTAAGCCTACCCAATGTACTAAACATAGAGGGGTGACCTGGACCCTGTTCTCCAAAACTCAGAGTACATCACACTTTCACAAACATCAGAAAGGGACAGAACAAATTTGTCTTAACATTTGAAGCTGACTAATCTCTAAGAGTAGGTCAACGAAAGGGGCAGAAAAAAGGACAATGAAAGCTAGAGAAAAAAATCATTCTTGGGATCCGTTCCTGGT
This sequence comes from Lerista edwardsae, assembly GCA_029204185.1. Lineage (NCBI taxonomy): Eukaryota > Metazoa > Chordata > Lepidosauria > Squamata > Scincidae > Lerista > Lerista edwardsae. Next base: position 29,952,637 of record JAJKFI010000008.1, read on the forward strand.
GGTACTGATGCTAATGAAAAGGAAAAAAACTATACAAAGTGTTAACACAATCAGTTCATTCATAACTCCTTCATTAGCAGCTTTTTTTTGTCACGGACAGAAACAGCTTCCCCTTTTTTTAAACCAATGAGTGACAGGAAAGGACTGGAAAACAACAACAAACTTTTAATTGATGAATACAGAGGGCAGCCTGTTTGCAGGCTGCCTCTCCCTTCTTCCAATGAAATGGGGCTGCCAAAATCGCACCTTAACTACATGACAGCTCAGACTTGGGGAAAAATGTTTTCACTCACCAAAGGAAGAATGTAGCATAAAAAGCTCCAAGGGCTCAGGCTGGTTTACATGGAAATAGTTCCACTGGTGAAGCTGAACATTCAGTGGTAACAACAGCATCAGTACCTCATGTGGACAATGGTCGCTAAGAACCAACTCTTTTCAGCAACTGCCCCTACATATTGGAGCTGCTTCCTGAGAGAGGCTTGGGGAGCGTCTTCTTTATAGTCTTTCTGAGAAGGTCTTTCTTGTTTCATCAAGACTTCAGGCAATTTGTCAAGTAGACAACGAGTAAAATGGATCAAGGCCCTGAATCAGGAATATGGCACTGTAACCATGATTATGAGGGGAGACATGGTGGTAAAGCACATAATTCTCATGCAAATGGCCCAGGTTCAATCTTCATTTTTGAAAGGATTTCAGGTTAACAGCCTGGGAGAGGAACTGTAGTAGGAATAAGGAAAAGTTATTCTCCTGTCCTGCTCTCTGATGTCATCAGCCAGGGGCGGGTTTGTTTATGAGTTAATTGTAGTAAAGCACCTGAAAACGCCAGATCTGTTTGTAAAGCAAGTGAAACAGGTCTGGTTTTCACAAGTGCTTTATTATACTTGTGTCAACAAAACTGCCTCTTCTTCATCATCCCTCTGGCCAGAAGATTAAGGGCGCAATCCTAACCTATTTTTCAGCCCTGACATGGTTGTGCCAATGGAGCATGTGCTGCATTCTGCGTCTCAGGTCTGAGGCCTCAAGTCACAGAGGCCTCCTTGAGGTAAGGGAATATTTGTTCCCTTACCTCAGAGCTGCATTGCCCTTACCCAAGTGCTGGAAAATTGGTTAGGATTGTGCCCTAAGCCTTTCCACCCAAGAGATCCCTGCCTGAGACCTTACAGAATTACTCAGACTTGACACCAGTGCCCTGACTCCAAATGAGAGCGCTCTATGTGTTCAAAATAGTTGCTGCAAATACACCAGTCCAATATTTTCCACAAGAAGTACAGTCCGTAAAGCATAAACAACACACAAGAATCTTTAAACACCTGTGTAGACCTTCTTAGGAGCCCTGGCTTGGCTGAGGCTCCCTGCGGTGGGTGAACAAGGCAGGCATTCAAAGATGTGGGCATGTCATTCACGTTTTATGCATTTGCTGTGGGGAATGCCGTGTAAAACCGGCGCACCTACAGCAATCTTGTTTGTGGCATAAAGCACGGCCATCCAGACCCATGAAAATTGGGAGACGGTTCTAGCAGCATTTTTAAAGTGGGCAAAACCCACTGATAATCTGTAGGATTGTTTGAAATTAACAAAACAGAACAGAAATTAACAGGATTGTTCTGTTAAATTAACAGAACCAGAAAACAGGACAAGGGTTTTGTTTGTTCCACTGATGCATATGCTGAATGCAGCCTATTTTAAGGGTAATGATCCGCTGGTAATTACCTCCTGCCATGTTTGTGTTTCACAACTGAACGCATTCCCAGAACATTAAACCTACTTGTTACAGCTTGGCAGCAGGGCTGCCCCCATCACTGTGGCTGGGCGTTGACTCAGGAATGCATGTTCCAGCTGGGTTTACTGCATCATGTGCCTTATTTTAACTAAAAGGCTCTTGCTGCAGAACATCACAATGGCACCTAACTCTGGCTTAAGAAGCTAACAATATAATTATTACTTCATGCAACCCCAATTGCTCAGTACGGGCATTTAGTTAAAAGTTCATGCGCAATGTGATGTATGCAGAAGATGATCTTGATGCAGCAAAAGATTTGGTCCAAGGTTTATACTCAGATGCCTGTTTCCTGTGCAGATCTCTCTTGAGGATCAGGATCCCACATGTGGTCCTCACTAGGCAAAAGTTAAAAGACTTTTTTTCAAAAGTCTCTCATGCCCTAGGCAAGAAAAAAAGATTGCTGCCTCAGATCTCAGGGGAGGTGCTGTTTTTCAGTGGTAGAACTTCTGCTTTGAATGCCAAAGGTCCCAGATTCTGTCTCCTACATCTCCAGATAGGGCCAGGAAATGCACCTGCTATTGGTATTGAAACCCTGGAGGTGCTTGAAGGAGCAATCATCATAAGCAAATTCCTATGTTCCTCAATGTTCTCAGCCACCTTTGCCCATCTGATCTGGCAAGTACCAGGTCAGATGGAGCACTGACCTGCCTCCGTGCAAGGTAGCACTTTGTGTTCCACTTAGAAACGAGCCACAGCAGAGGAGGAGTCATTGCAGCACACGGATTATGAGCTGCTGGTTGCCAAATGCGAGCTTGTTTAGCAATTTGCAACTATATGGCAAATTCCACAGGGAGAGAAGTGTTAGTCTGAAAACAGAAAAGAGCAGATGAAGCAGCCTCAGATCAGGATTGTCTAATGGGCAGCAGATCTCCAAAACTTCCTGCAAGGGCCTTCAATTATGTCTTACTGTGACAGATGCTTTTGTGGACTAGAACCCACTTTATCAGGTGCATGAAGTTGGCAGACAGGATTAACATGTGCACACACATGATTAACAAACAGGATTAACAAACACACACATATACGCAGACATACTCTCTCTCTCTCTCTCTCTCTCTCTCTCTCTCTCTCTCTGTGTGTGTGTGTGTGTGTGTGTGTGTACATCGTTAGTAGGGTCAACAAGCCACAAAAGGGGTGCAGTCCATGACATTTCTGGGCAATGCTCTGACAAAGGGGACTCTGGCTTACGAATGTTTATGCCACAATGACGTTGTTAGTCTTCAAGGAGTCACAAGGCTCCTTCTAGTTTTTGCAGTGACTGTATCACGAAGTCACAGCACCAAGTGACATGATGGCAAAATGGAGCCTACATGTTTAGAGAAAGGTTATCACTTTCATGCTCTGCTAAGGAGTTCTGGACAGCTTCTGGAAACAGGATGCTGGACTAGCTTGATTTTTGGCCTGATCCAGCAAGTCTTATTGTTAGTATTATTTCTGTAGAAACAGATCCCTGCCAGTGTAGCTATTATATGCTTACCTGGCAACATGGTTTTGCAATAACAGGTCGACCTGGCACAGCTGTGTGGAAAGTTGACTGACTTTCAGGTAAACAGTTACTAGTACATTGTCATTATGATGAATGGCTTTTGGTGTGGCAGCTTCCACTTAGTCATGCTTTGCAAACTCTTTGGTGAGATGCTGGTTTGTTGCCCATTTTGGAATGATCTGAACAAGGTTCTTTGTTAACAGTGTTCGCTGATTTATAGGTTACCATTACCTAGGTCAAGTGTACTTTAGGATCAAGAGGATTAAACACAAATTTTTTAGGATACAGCACATTTGTGGAAACAGTACCCCACTCTGATGCTATGAGATGCCCTCATTAAACTGTCAGTGGTTCCAAGAAGGAGTAATTGTTTACGATGGTATGTGAAAATACAGTATTTTTTAAAGTGTTTTCTTTCTAGCAGACAAGAACGTGCTGCCTGATGTAAGTAATGAATTGCAGCATGACTCCATTTGTGCAGATCATCTCATGCTCCCCTCACGACTCACTTTTCTCCTTCTCCTTTCATACCCCTGCTGTCTGGTCACGGTTGAAATTTCGATGTAAGCTTCTCGGTGCAAAGACCTGCTTTTTGTTTGTTTGCTTATTGAAAGATATATAGCATCATCAGCATTAAAACAGGACTATCGTGATTATGAAGACCATGACAATGAAATAACACAGGAGGTGCATTCTAATTGCGCTCCAGATCCATCAGTTTCTCTGCCCCGTCATCCTAGATGGGCAGGAACAGGCTGTGGGGCATCCCCCTAATCAGGCTGCGAGTGAACATATTCATTGCACTTTGGAATTCCAGGCTCACTGTGTCATAGGCACCCACTGGCTAGTGCCAATGCTGACACATATTGTGTGTACAAGCTGTCTAAAACAGGTCTGTGGAATTGTAACCCACTAAGGGCGCAATCCTAGCCTGGAGCTAGGCTGGCACTTAGGCCTGCAAAGTTTGGCTGGCACAAGGGACACCGTAAAGTATGTTTGGACCACTCGGGCAGTGCAATCCTGCCCTGGACATAGCGTCAATGCAACGTCGTTGTGTCAATGTCATGTCATTAGTGCCGATGCGGGGGTGTTGTGCCCACACTGCACTGCACCTGCATTGCAGGGAGTGGGCGGGGGGAGGGCATTTCTGGGCAGGCTGTAGGAAGGCCGGCAGGTGTATAAGGCCGAATCCTAGACCCATTCGTGAGGCTGCGCGGCCCCAATTCAGGCCACGTGGCCTCCTCGGATCTGCACCTGCTATTTAGCAGGTGCAGATCTGAGGAGTGCATTGGGGAGGCTGGCGCTGGGGAGGCTCCAGCCTTCCCTATAGTGCGCTGGATATGGCGCAGGTCCGTCAGCCTCACCATTCCAGTGCAGTATAGGATTGTGCTCTCATAGTCAGAGAGGCCAGCACACAGACATGCACCATCCTCCCTAACTTCGGGAGTGGTCGAAGCTTTATGGTGGCCCTTGTGCCGGCCAAACTTTGTTGGCCTAACTGCCAGTCTAACTCCATGTTAGGATTGTGCCTTAAGACAAACCCAGACTACCATTCATACATCTATATTCTGGCCTAGCAGGTGCTCCATTATTTCTGCAATCCCAGACAGCAACAAAAACAGAACATTCATTGAGCTCCTGGTGGGCCTACTTACATTGCTGGTGCAGACTGCATTCCTCACCAGCTGCGTAGGCCTGGTGTGAACAATTTCAGCTAAATACTTGGGAACCAGATTGGAGTACATGGCCTGACGCTGTGTACTGATGCCTAGAGACAAGCTCAGATTGCCAACTGGGAGAACAGATTCAGGCTTGCTGCTGAAGCTGTGTGAATTAGCGAGCAGAAGGCTGTCTAATCTTCTTGGAAGCCCGAACAGTCATATCCTCAAATGGACTAGAAACTTTATTTAAAAAAAAATAGAGGTACCCCACAGACAAGTAGTCCTTTAACATTTTTTCAATCACCAATCCAGTTTTTATATACCGGCTTTTCTAATGAATTGTTAGTTTAGTGATAACAAGAAGTCTGTTCTATTAGTTTCACTTGTACTACAACTGTCAGAAGCCATTATTTCCCCTTGTGCTAGCCTTTCTACCCATTCCTGATGAACTTCAAATCTCGCTCCTTTCCAAATAAATCAAGCTTGCCAAACTTGTGACCCACCATGTCAAAAACAGGCCACCAGTTCAGCCCCTCTGTTTCTGCAGTCCCAGTCAGCAGCAAGAATGACAGATGCATTTGTTTCCCTGCTGAGCTGCCTTTCTTAGGCTGTCTTTTGCTTGGTGCGTCTGAAATTGTGCAGACCTGATCTAATACCAAGAAGATTTTCAGGACCACACCTAAACAAATCTGTTGTCTCAGCAATTTGCCTGCCACCATGAATGCACATTTGGGATCTTTCGCAATAGTAAACAAAAAGCCTTATGGAGCAGTTATGCAGAATAGTTCATTGATGCATGTATTCTGAAAACAAAAAGCAGATGAACAAAAAAGAACAGATGATAGATAGATAGATAGATAGATAGATAGATAGATAGATAGATAGATAGATAGATAGATAGATAGATAGA
>JAJKFI010000008.1:29964190-30055948 GCA_029204185.1 Lerista edwardsae
ATCAATCAATCAATCAATCAATCAATCAATCAATCAATCAATCAATCAATCAATCAATCGTATTTATATACCACTTTTCAACACAAAGTTCTCAAAGCAGTTTACAGGAAAATAATAATGAAGTTAAATGGTTCCCTGTCCCAAAGGGCTCACAATTTAAAAAAATGCCAAACACCACTAGCAACAGTCACTAGAAAAGACACTGTGCAGGGGTGAATATGGACAGTTACTCTCCCCCTGCTAAATATAAGAGGAACACCACTTGAAAAAGTGCCTCTTGCCCAGTTAGCAGGGGTTAGCAGTAACCATGGATACTGGGGACGCCTTTTTAAAACTAGGGGTTGCTGCAACAAGGTAAAAAAAGAGATTTGTTTAATGTTCTCCTATCTTTTTAATAGGCATCCCAATATCCACGGTTTCTGTGGAAATTGAAATTGTGGATACCGAATCAGTGGATATTGGGGCATGCCTGTAGTCCCATTCCCACCAGCAGGGGAGCTGTTGGCCTAGAGTCAGAGGTGTATAAGTGAGATGGGAGAACTATGCAGCTATGATGGAAAACTGCCCCCCCACAAGCCAGGGAACAGATCAGATGATTGCTGAAACAGCAAGGAATAGCCAAATCACAGGCCAAGGAGATGGGCTGTGTGGGTGTTGTACCAGCACCAATAAATCAGCCATTTAGAGTTGTTATAAGAGCTTTTGCAGCTCCAATCTTCCAGGAAATCTGTGGCCCAAGTCTTGAAAATGCTTTGGTCATGGTTTCATCTTCTGGGAAAGATCTTGTGGGAAGAGAGGCCCTCTCCACTATCAAATGATGGCTTCTGTCTGAGATTACCAGTTTATTCTTAGGGTCCAGGGGGTGATTATAGGGGTCCTGTGGCATAGGAGGAATGCAAGCATGTCCAGGATCCTGGATTCAGCATCATCCAAGGATTGGGTGTCTTTTATAGCGATTGTCTCACAGTCCCAACTGCGGAAACCAATTCCTTCTATTCCCAGCATGTGTGGGGTTAGCGGGGAGCTCCACTTCCTCTTTTAAGGAGGCTCCAGCCAACTGTGACTCCAGGAGCTGGTGGGTCCTGACAAAAGTATAGCAGCATTCTGAGGCCTCCTAACGCCAAGCAGCTCATCAAGCAGCTTCAAATGCAGAAAGGTGCATTTGCAAATGCAGAAAGGTTGGAGCAGAAAGGTGACAAGATGGAACCCAACAAGAATCTGCAAAGGTAAATTGTGGAGAGGCAACAAGTTATCACCTAATGGCTAGATCCTGATTCTTCCCCCCTCCCCAGCCCCCTGGCTGTGAGACCACCCTCCACCCTGTTCCACTCCCTCCTGCCTTCCCCCACCCCAAAAAGCCTCGCACTGGCCAAACTCGGCTGGCATGGGGGCGGCTTACCTCCACCCTTCCATGGCATGTCTGGGCTGGCACTGCTGCCTGCATCAGCCCAGGACCCCTCATGCTGGCACAAATGTGCCTTAAGGTATGTTTGCTACAGCACGAGGCCGACACAAGCGGCTTGCCTCGGCCCAGCAGCATCTTTGGATGGTGCCTCCAAGAGCCAGATTGTAAGTGACTACTGAGTCCCCACGGATTGTTGCCAGCAGACATTACAGACATCTAAAATAGGACATAAACAGAACTCGCTGCCCCTACCACACTTCCCACAACAGGCAGAACTAAACTACCTTCAGAGCTAAAAGCCAAAATTACTGAGAGGCTGACTCACCAGTGGTTGCTATTGCATGTTACGTGTTTGTGTGTGGTTGGGCCCCCACAGAATTAAATTCACTCGCAGGGGAACTGCATTTTTGCTTCTGCAGCTGCTGTTTTGACTGAAATAGGATTGGAGGTAGCAGCTTTCATCATTTCAGTGCTCATGCGGTATAGTGGCTAATGTGTCACAGTTTAGGGCTGGGAAGAACCAAGCTCAAATCCCCATTTACCTGTGAAGTTCCCTGGGTGATCTTGGATCAGTCATCATCTCTTCGCCTACACAAGGCTATTGTGATGATACATTGAGAATAAGAAGGAGATCCAGGTATGCTGTCCTGAACTATGAAAATTGTTTATTTATTATAAGGCTCTCATTTTGTAAAATATCCAATAACTTGTATCAGGCATCACTTTAGGCAAAATCCATGATGATAGACCCATTCAGTGTCATCAGACAGGGCAAACTAATAACAATCTAAATGTCTCTTTCTATTTGCACACAGAGCAATGTGCAGATCAGCGCATTTTAAGGATTCACAGGAACAACTAGCTTATTATCCAAAAAATATGCTAAACCTAGACAAACCAAAGAGATGGACTTTAAAAACCAGTGGAGAAGAATGTTAAGAAAGGTAATTGGGTGAAAAATGGTGCTTTCTTGCTCTTATGGATCTTGGCAGCCCTGCTGTGCAAAGATTCCTGCTGGGTGAAACAGAGAACAAAGACATCCATGCTTTATCCATGTTGCTCAAGAAATCAGCCTTTAAATGGGGGCTGTAAAATTACAGCACTACATTCTTTCAGCAATGCCTTTTGCTACACTTAATTTATCATTGGGTTGCACACACCCTGTATGTGGTACGAATTTCCAGGTGCAAAACTGCTGGAGTGTGGAGGGGAATGCTCAGGAGACCTGCGATACTTGAGTCATATTTGCTTTACAAGCGTAAGAAGAGCTCTGCTGGCCAGACCACAGGCCTCCCTAGGCCAGCATCCTGTTTCCCACAATGACTGTATGCAGGCAAATATGCCTTCCTGTCATTGCCCTCAGCAACAGACGGAACCTGGAGGTGACTGCAGCCGTTGTCACCCATGCCACTGATAAACTGGTTCTTGATGTACTTGATTTAAAGCTTTATTTGTGAACATGCAGGTGCAGTATGAGTGGGAAGAAGAAGCTTGTGTGCTCCCAAAAGGCAACATCTCCATCACCACGCTTCAGATTTCCTCCAGAGACAGGCACTCGTGTGCCCCAATTAGCTCGCAGCTAACACGCAGCTTGTGTGCTCTGCTCCTGGCCCCATCTGTCTCTGTTCCCCAAATACTATTTTTTTTCATATACACACATTACCTCATCATCCTCTCCCCTTAGCTGGGGAGTATTTCCTCCTCCATGCTCAGCTGGCTAACAAGAGATCTCCAGAGGTCTCCCAGCCATTACCTCCCATTAAGGAAACCTGGGCCACCCCTCCCGGGCCATTAACAAGCAATCTGCTTGACAACAAGAATGGCGGTCAGCTGTAACACCCACCTGGCAAAGCCATCCATAGTTTGACTTCCTGGCCCCAAAGCCAGAGTACTTAAGTAAAGCTGCAACAACACATTACAGGAAAGCATGACCTGGGCATCTAGTCTCTGTGCTGAGGCTGGAGGGGGGAAAGGCTCCATTCACAAAACAGAGGATATGGAATGGGGGGGGGCAGACTGTTGCGGTAAGCCCTAGCTCTGGCCCCCATGCTTTATTTATTGTTTCATTGAAAATACATGGAAAACCAATGATTTTACCTTATTAAAAAAATGATAACAAAGCCACTAACAGCAACAGCTGTTAAAAATTAAATCACAATAAGAAAAGGAGCAGCACTAATTGGTCTTCTGTTACTGGGAGCTTCCCTGTTAGAGAGAGAGAGAGAGAGAGAGAGAGATCCTGCTGTAAGCTGTGTAGACAATATTTACTGCAGCTGAGCACACAATAGCCAGTTCTATCTTGACAGAGACTGAGAGCAGGGGAGTCCAAAACACTCAAGCCTGCCTGTGTTGCCATGGCATTTTTTGCTCAATGGCTTCATTTGGAGCCCTCCCCCTGAGACATTGACTGGCATTTAGACCTAGCCAGTGGCAAAGTCAGAATAAACATCAGACGAGCCAGTGCAATAATCCTGACTGCTTTTTCATTGGTGACTGTATCCAGAGGGAAGCTTCATTAATAAAAGTTTTTTCAGATTGCAAAACTGATCAGAAAAAAAAGGCATTGTCAGCATCAGTGTATTGACAGTATCTGGATGTTCTTGAAACTATTTACAGCGACATAAGAGAAAATTTAGGGGATGGACTTCTGTCCAATGTTGCCAGCATTCAAACTTGCCTTCCAGTGTTCTGGCAAGTGCATTTGTACTTTGCAGTCACCCTAGTGCCTTGACACTAAATTTCAAGCTTTTATTATCATCACTTAATTCATGAAATCTCTTGCACTTAAATATACTTGAACTGTATTTAGGTTTTTGCTGATTTTCCCTGACTTATCAGTGTTGTTTTTTGTAGACCCTTGGACAAGATACCCGCAGATTGGGCTCACTTCTTCCATGCAGCAGTCACCACTGACCATTTATGCACCTGGTTCCCTATGGGCCCAATCCAGACCACCATCCAGATATGGAGAGCAAGGCCAGTGGAGAGCAGTGGCGGACCCAGCCAAGTCTCTGCCCTGGGGCTAGGTGCAATTATCACTGCTCCCTGCATCACCTCCTGTCCCCTGCACCGCTTCCCCACCCCCACTCCCCCCAGCGTCCGCAAACACTCCATTTTGGAGCGATCCGGGAGCAGGAGCAGGCAGGCGGGCAAAAGGCTGCTTGCTGCTGGCAGCACCATGTACCCACACACTGCCCCCCACTGCTCCACTGTGCGCTGCCCAGGGGCACTTGCCCCCCCAGGGGCACTTGGCCCCCCTAACAAATACATAGGATTGCCACTGGTGGAAAGTGCTGGTCCTTCTGCCTTCTGCAAGTAGCATGCCTCACTTGCTCAGAGAGGGCAACTGAATAGGCAACAGACCCTTGCCTGGATGGGTGCCCAGCAAAGTCATTCCAACACTAACCTTGTGACATATGATGCTGCCTGATGCTGAGTAAGGCCATTGGTTCATTGTACCTGATATGGCCGCCTCTGATTGATAGAAGCTCTCCAGGGTATCAGGCAGAGTTTTTTCCCATCCCTTTTTATCAGATCCTTTTTTTTATTTGGACACAGAATCTGGATCCTTCTGCATGCAAAGTATGTGCCCTCCTTCTGAGCGATGGTCCCTTCCCTAGTGTATCAGTGTATCAACTTCCTCACCACCACAAAGGTCATGGGGTCTATTGCTACAGCTGCACCGCTCATTCTACCTTCTGCATGGCATTGGCATAGCACAGAGGCAGATGGAATGCAGTGTGCCATGTCTTCGCCCTTCAAGGATGAGACACTGGCATGGGTGGGGGAGAGTGATGATGAAGGTAGGGTGGAGTTACTGCAACACAGAGCTGCACTAATTCTTCTACCCACCTCAACTTCTTGCACCACCATTAAACTGTCATCCTCTGCCTAGCTCATCTCTCATTTAATTCCTCTCTTTTGCTTGAATGCTACAGCCTGTCTACCAGAATTCCTATGTAGGATGAGGACATGCCTAAATGCCATGATTAGCCCAATGAGGAGTGCAAGAAGGTGGGGTATTGGAGGCAACAGGAAAACAACAACACGTTGAGTCTGCCTCACAAATTGCACTTCAGCCTGGCCTTGTCCAAAGTTAGAACATGTAAGTAGGGTTACCCCACTGTCATGGGTTGTTGTTCAGTCACTAAGTCGTGTCCGACTCTTCGCGACCCCATGGACCACAGCACGCCAGGCCTCCCTGTCCTACCGTCATGGGTGCTGGGTGCCAATTCATAATAAGGTAGTTATGCCATTGTCCTTTTCACTTGTGTTGGATAATTGGATAACCACACAGATGGGGGTCAGGCTCCAGGCCATCAGATTCTGAGACCCAGAGGAGCTGGCTATCAGTCTAACTGGGCCAGAAACCGTTGTGTGGCCAAAAAGGCAGGTGTCGAGTTTCAGAACTGCAAACAACAATCAACAGGATCAGAGGCAGGTGCATAGTCAGGAACCGGGTGTCCAGGCAGTGTTGTCAAGCCAGGTTGCTCAGATGGGCAGCCCAATCCTAAGCAGCACCGGCATAGCAAGGCCAGCACAGCAGCATACATTTACAGCAGGAAACTGGTCCCCTCTCACTTAAGAGCCATGTTGATACTTCCTGGTTTGAGCAGCTAAGATAAATCCGCTTCTTTCAGGATATAACCAGCGACGGGATCTACAAACGGCCTGGGGGAACGCTGGGCGGGACTTACGCGGGGCTTCTGTGTGATTGGCTGCCCGTCCGCAGCGTTCTGCAGCTGTCCTGGCCTGTGGGGGCTGCCCCTGGTTAGCGTGCCCCACTGCTGCTTGCCCAGGCACCCGGCGCGACCCTTACCCATCCTCCGCAGCGAGCAGGAGCCCCCCCCCCAGGCCAGGGCAGCTGTGGATCACCGCGGACGGGCTGCCAATCACCCAGATGTCCCGCCTAGGTCCTGCCCAGCGTTCCCCCAGGTCATTTGTAGATCCCGTCGCTGGATGTAACTGCAGAGCATGTTTACAGTGGGTATGTCCAACTTCAGGCAGTGCAGAAGCACCAGCACCCTGTTCCTGCAGACCCCTGTTCTTCTTGTTAGGCCTAGATATCTTATATAAAAGTGAGAGGCCACGGACTGTCTTATACCATCTAAAGGGGGAAAAAAACTGTAAATAAATTCCTTATATGAACTTCCTTGTATCGAGACACATTCCTTGATGCCATTTCACACCAGAGGGGAGCATCTCTCTTAGGGCCCAATCCTATCCAGTTTTCCAGTGCCGGAGCAACCATGCCAATGGGGTGTGTGCTGCATCCTGCAGTGGGGGAGCAGTCACAGGGGTCTCCTTAAGTTATGGGAACATGTTTCCTTATTGCGGGGCTGCATTGTGACTACACTGGTGCTGGAAAATTGGATAGGAGTAGGTCCTTAATTTTCCATTTACAGTACACTGTGCGTTCAGGTAGCCAAATTATGTGGAGAGGTTATAAGTGGTGGCCACCCCAGGTATGCTGGCCCTTTGCCCAGGACACACACTTTTGCAACTTGGGGATAGCAAAATTTGGTGGCCAAGGCATTTAACAAGGGCGGCCATTTCCTGCAAAGACCTCTACAGTGAGATCTAGTAAACTGAACAAAGTCTATCCTGTCTCATCTTCAGCTTTATATAGTGGCAGCAGAGGGTTAATACAGTGGCATAACTAAGGCATCTGCTACCTGGAGCAAAGAAGATTCTGTAAAAAAAAAAAAAACCCATGACGAAATCAAATTTATTTATTTATTTATTTATTTATTAAGTAAGTAAGTACGTACGTACATACTGTAAATACAAAGTTTTCTGGTTAATCGGTCATACCTTTTGAAAGAATACAGATATTCCAACACAGTTTGTTTCATTGTATTCAGCATTAAATTACCTTTCCAGTGATTTACTGTATAACATGATGGTATTATTCACACACACTAAGGTTTTCAGAGTTTTGACAACTACTGCCAAGCTCAGCTTGTTGCCGCCCTAAATCTTGTTGCCCAGTGCAATTGCTACCCCCTACACCCTCTTAGCTATGCCACTGGGTTGATATACTTCTGGTTCTAGCTGTCTGAGTTCTAGCTAGAGGCAGCAAAAAATTGTTGGTTAATCTGCCACCGGCTTCGTGTTTTAATGCTTTAGATCCTATTGTTTATACAGTGGTGTTTATACTTATTTAAGTTATGATATATATATTTTTGCCTAATTTGAGCTGTAAGGTTTCCTTGGCATAATATCCAATAATACAAAGGCTACAAAGACATTCAAACAAAGAAATAGCCTGTGGACAGTATTTTGAATTTAGTGGATCAGCTATATGAAGTGACATTTCCTGCTCAGGTTAGCATTGCAGCTTCCACGCTCTCACACCCTTACATTTGCACAGTTCTGCATAGGGCATGCCCAAATTTGCCTGATGCCCAGGGCTGTCTTTAAGCACTTTCTTGTTCCCAAGGTTGCAGTGCTTTGTGTGTAAACCAGCAGCACAGGCCAAGTGAGAATCCTTCGGTTGCTTCACAAGCTGAAATTCAGCATTCAGATTTCCATGGGCAACCCTTGGGGGTGTGTGAGAGCTGTGTGTGTACAAAGTCTCAAGGCAGCCCTTAAGAAACAACCATCTTGCTTTTTGGCAAAGTGTCAGTTACTTTTCCACAGTCTGACTCCTCTAGGAATCTATACATATTAAATTAAATTGACTGGAGTCTGCTTTTTAAAAATGCCCCCAAAAGTCCTTGTTCACCAAAAAAAAAAAAAAAAAAAAAAAAAAAAAAGAACCTGGCTATATTTTCTTTCTAGCCCCTTCCCACCACCACTATTAAATTAATAAAGTGTGTTGTCTGTTGGTCCTTATCTACTGAAATTTGGATTTCACACAGGTATTGATAAGTAAAGTGACAATCCCCTAAGTGTGCTTACCTACAAGTAAGCCTCTCTAATCTGAACAGGACTTACTTCCAAGTAGACTTACTTTGGATTGCACAGTACACATTTTAAACTGCTTAATTTGTTGCTCGTAATGGCTGTTTTACTTGCTGTATATGTACTGTGGTTTTGTTACATTTCCCCTTTGTAAGCCACCTTTGAAATTTGACTGAAAGGTGGTATACACATCCTTTAGAGAATGAATAAATATGAACAGGAGTCTATGCAACTCCATGGCAAGGTTCTTAGCCCAGAACTGGAGCAGGTTTTCTTGCTGGGAAGGGGAAGAAAGGGAGGGGGGAGTTTGGGCAGTGCTTAAAGGGGAAGTGAATAGTTAATTTACTGTTCCCAAACTGAATACAAGACATTAACAGTTAACAGATAACTGATCTTTTGATGGAATTTTGCCATTAGTGTAGGCAAAATTAGTATAGGCATCCTATTCTAGCTCCCTTTCTTATATATCTATATCTTTTGGATTTGAATGCTGAAGCATACTGTAGAGAGCAAAAATATGAACTATGAATCAGGAAGTCTCCAGTTCAAAATCTTAGTTCAAGAATGAAGTAGTTAGCAGCCTTGGGCAAGTTGCTACTATACCACAAATCAACCCCTCCCCTCTTTCCCCTGTACCTGCAATGCTGACCATCCTGTTCAAAAGACTGGTAAGATATACAATAATATTTATATTATACAATATAAATAAACTATACTTATTTATACTTATTTATATACTATAAATTCAGGGAAGCTGATAATATTAATTCATTTTCAATCAGGTGACAACAGTTCCTGGCAATAGCTAAAATGGGCAAAGAAAAGTGCATGGACATGATAGTGCTACTATAGAATGTAAAAATTGGCAATGTTGTAAAAACTCACTTACCAAGTTGGAGCATTGTCTGGTTGGCAAACATCAAACGCTTGGGAAAAAAAAGATTTTTGTAGCTCAGATATGAAAAAAAATTGCCAGCAACTTCCAAGCTTTGTCAACGAGTTTACTACAGGCTGCAACTCTTATTTGATTAGTTACTGGATCCTAGCAATGTAGTTATATTAACCACAGTAAGCAGTGTGTGTGCATGCGTGTGCGTGCTGGAGAAACAAAGGAAAATACTGCTATTTTCTATTTGCTATATTTTATATTTTCAATATTTGCTAAGAAAATATTGTTATGCTGAACTGACTTACATTGCGTTGATGTTGTAACTAGTGTTTTAGTTGTGGTATGTTTATATTTTAAATAAAAACAAAATTTTAAAATAAACACAGCTGAGCACATATGCTAGGAATTGTATTTTAGTAGCTGAGAGCCCCTCATCATGGAACAAACAGTTCTCATAGTTTCTTAGGAAGAAGGCGTGGCTCTTAAATCAGGTTAGGTTTGTTGTGGAGCTATATACTCTGGGAGGTGTGGGGAGTAAATCTCCATCTTTCCATCTTTCTGTGTAGGTACAACTGTGTGAAATACATTTTTCAATTTAAAAACCAACATGCAAGACTGTATCAGAAACTCAGGTGGGATGAAGAAAAGAGAAAAGAAGAAACAGGAAGAAAAGTAAAGCGAAGGTATGAACATGAGTACTGGACATGTATCTAACCAAAATGGCTGTATTTTGTGAGATGTAAACTTCTTTTTCTATTTTGTTGAATGGCAGCTTATAAAGTTGCATTATTTGCTGGAGATGCAGCTAAGATTCAGTTACAAATAGTGAATAACTAGCTATTCCAATGCAGAGATGATAATCCTTGATTCCCATGCACTGTATTTTTATAGAATAACTTGGATTTTTTTTACAATTCACTCATTGTCCAATAAATAAATAAATATTGCTAATGGCCACATTCAGATGGCACACAAGCCATGAAAGAAGAAGTGAAAGCTCAAATGTTTCCCTTTTCCTTATTCGTCGTAAGAACGTTAAGAAGAGCCCTGCTGGATCAGGTCAAAGGCCCATTTAGTCTAGCTTCTTGTATCTCACAGTGTCCCACCAGATACCTCAGGGAACACACAACACAACAAGATACTTGCATCTCATTACCACATCCCTGCATCTGGCACTCTGAAGTAGTCTACTTCTAAAATAAGGAAGTTGCACCACCCATTGTGGCTTGTAGCCTGATGGACTTTTCCTCCAGAATCCCCCTTTTAAAAGCCCCTAGGCCAGATGTCATAACCATCTCCTGTGGCAAGGAGTTCCACAGATTAATTTCCTGCTTGATAAAAGTATTTCCTTTTATCTGTTCTAACTCTCCTAATGCTCAATTTTAGTGGATGTCCCTTGTGAGAGAGGGAAAAGAACATCCATTCCTCTATTCACTTTATCCATCCCATGCATAATTTTTAATCCTTCTGTACAACCTAGTAGAAGCCTTCCTTGTCTCCTCAAACCATAGTTTGCTGTGAGGTTGCAAACTGTATTTTGATCAATCCCTTTAAACCAGGATCACAATCCATAGTTTGCAATTGTGGTTTAGAGGGATCACACAAAGCAGTTTGCTTCATGGCTAATTATGACTTGAACAGAGCCATAACCAGTGCAAAGCGTGCCGGGGCGACGTCACCACGCAGCTAAGGCCTACTTCCTATTTCCTGTGCTGGCCACCAGCATCCGGAATCTTTCCATTTAGGAGCATACCGGACACAAGAGAGAGTGGGCAGGCCAAAAAGCAGTTTGCTTTTTTCCTCCTGCAGCAATCAATGCCCACTGTGCCCAAGTTCCTCACAGCATTATTAATGCCTCTGGATTTGAAGAAAAGAAGAAATCTTCACTAAGCTTCACGCAAGATGGGAGATGAGAAGGAGACAGGCAAAGGAAACATTTGGAAGATTGGGTATATAATATTTGAACGCAGCGAACAACTATGAAAAGCAAAGCAACAAATCACATTAAAGACAATACAATACAATGAACACACTATATGCCATCATGAATGTATTTCTCAGTTAAAACACATAAGTATTACATACAGCATTTTTCCCCCAAAGGAGAGTATTCATAGATCATCTTCCAGCTCATGCAACCAGCTGAAGCAACTCCTAGGTCAAAGAGCTCCCCCCTGTGTTTTGCAGGGAAATTACAAGAAAACGTGATTCATTAACTCGGCATCTGCATCATCGATAGGAATTTCAACCACTCCTTCCTGTGCAGCAAGAATTGAGATGAGGACCTTGAACAATTTCTCTCTCCTGGCATTCAGGCAGATTTCTGCTATCTGCTTCCATGCCTCCACAGTACATGCTGAATCATTTACAATCTTGTTTTCCAATATATCTAAGTACATTTGAAAAAACACAGAGAAAGGACATTTTATCACAGCTCATTTCATCAAAGGAAATAATGCATACAATCAGGCTGTGTTAGGATCCTAAATTAATTCATCTTTTTCTCAGCTACAAAATATTAATGCATTGTCTACTTGTTAAGGATCACAGCAAATAGGCAAGATACAAAAATAGGAAAGAAAAGGAAAGAAATATTTTTTAGAATATAGTGAATCCTCACTTTAATTGGGGGGGGGGGAGGTTGTCCATTAATGGTGAAAGCCTGCTAAACCTTTCCCCCATTAGTCCATTAAATGCCTACTTCAGAAACCTTCCGAAGCACTACCACTCTGCTCCCCTCTCCAGGGAAGGAGGAACATTTCCATTCTCAGAGTGCCCTGGTGGAGAGAAGAGCGGTTGCACCATTTGAGTGTTCACAGACCGCACTCCTAGGTTGCGCTTGGGCTAGAACAAGTCTCCTGTGTTGGCCGAGGAGTGTCGTGAACGCGCTATAAATAGGGGTGGGGTTTTTAGGTGATTTTTTCCCAAAAGCTCTTGATTAAAATAGCAAATTGCGGTTTTATGTGTTTTTATCCAAATTTATCTTGCAAATTGTACAATTGTTGTTCAGTCGCTAAGTCGTGTCCTACTCTTTGCGACCCCATGGACCACAGCACACCAGGCCTCCCTGTCCTCCACTAGCTTCCGGAGTTCGCCCAATTTCATGTCCATTGCTTCGGTGACACTATCTAACCATCTCATCCTCTGCCGCCCCCTTCTCCTTTGGCCTTCAATCTTTCCCAGCATGAGTGTCTTTTCTAAAGAGTCCTCTCTTCTCATGAGGTGGCCAAAGTATTGGAGATTCAGCTTCAGTATTTGTCCTTCCAGGGAGCAATCAGGCTTGACTTCCTGCAGGATTGACCGATTTGATCTCCTTGCAGCCCAGGAGACTCTCAAGAGTCTTCTCCAACACCGTAATTCAAAAGCATCTATTCTTCGGTGCTCCACCTTCCTTATGGTCCAGCTCTCACAGCCATACATGACTACTGGGAAAACCATAGCTTTGACTTTGTGAACCTTTGTTGATAGGGTGATGTCTCGGCTTTTTATCAAGTTGTCTAGGTTTGCCATAGCTTTCCTCCCAAGAAGCAAGCGTCTTTTAATTTCATGGCTGCAATCACCATCTGCGGTGATCTTGGAGCCCAGGAAAATAAAGTCTGTCACTGCTTCCATTTCTTCCCCTTCTATTTGCCAGGAACTGATGGGAGTGGTTGCCGTGATCTTAGTTTTTTTAATGTTGAGCCTCAAGCCAAGTTTTGCACTTTCCTCTTTCACCCTCATCAGAAGGTTCTTTAGCTCGTCCTCACTTTCTGCCATTAGAGTGGTATCATCTGTATATCTGGGGTTGTTGATATTTTTCCCAGCAATCTTGATTGTACAAACTTGTACAAATAGTGCAATAAATAAGGGTGAATGGCCCTACAATGGCAAGCAATTACTGGTACACACACACCAGCCTGAAATAACCTGCTCAAATGTTCCCAAACTGGTTGCTGCTTGGAGTGCAAGAAACTGCTGCTTACTACTTCCACATTCCAATAAAGTTGCCCCAGCACGCACTGTGAACTATGAACATGTGTGTTCATGCAAGTTTAAGCAAGCTTCCTCCTGTTTCTGCTACTACTACTCCTGATCCCTTACTGAAAACTATTTGTGGATTCCTCAAAACTGAGTCAAAAATAAACAAAAGTGGTTATTTTTGTGAAATTGATCTAAATTTGTGCCAAAATGTCAAAAATAAGCATTTCGCGTTTTGACCTGAATTTTGTTTTACGTAGAATTTTCATGAGAAATTCTCATTATTTAGCATTCTGTGTTGATCATAGAAAAAAAATCCCTAGCTATAAAGCGTGTTTGCCACAACTCAGGAGGTGGGGAGGCCAGGGCACTGAGTTGGAACAGACATCACTCCCACACCGCTCCACAGGCCTGCAGCACCGAGGTAAGGCTGGCCTAGGAAGGCTAGCACAGGGGGTTTAGTTGGGGAGGGGAGAGGGGAATGTGGAATGGGGCAAGGGGAGGACAAGCCCATGGGTAGACCGGCCCGGGGGTGGGGTCAGCACTGTATTGGAAAAGGCAGGAGATACACTTTTGTTTATTTTTGACTCAGAAGATTTAGCCGAGAGGGCAGAAGATTTAGCCGAGAGGGTTAATGCCTCCGTTTGCCCGAAGATAACACCTGAAGATCTCAAGGTCGTGAGCTCGGGACTGCCGGAAGTCTCTGCGAGCAGCAGACCTTGGAAACTGCGGCTGATTAATAAGCTGAGTTTCAGCTGCCTCGTGGGAGGAGGAGTGTGCTGAAATCAGCTGCATCTCTGGTGGCAGCAGGGAAGCCTCATCAGCCAGCAGACGACAGACGGGTGGCTAAAGAAAGAAGGCTAAATCCAGAAAGAAAGATCTGTAGGAGTGTTGTTCTTGGAAGATAGAACATTCTGTAAATTGTAAAAACCTTCGGGTTTGTGAGAAAGTCTGCCTATGTAAACCGCCTTGAGTTCAATCATTAGAGAAATCTAGTGATCTTAAGAAAGGCGGTATATAAATAAATGTATTATTATTATTATTATTATTATTATTATTATTATTATTATTATTATTATTATTACCCTGAGGAGATAGGGAATGGTATTAGCAATGGCCCCTTGTCCCAGATTAGCTAGGGATTACAGGGTTAACCCCCAAGGCCTTTGCAGGCCTCAGGAGCACAGCTGTAGGCTGATGAGGCCCCTGGCAATGAAGGGAGGTTAGCACAGGTGCAGATGGGCATGGCTGATGCTAGAGCCTGCCTAGCAACAGACACTGATTAGCTGGCCTCAGTATAAAGTGGGAGGCAGGAGCTAGAGATGACCTGGGTAGGTGCTGGAGGATGGCACTAGGTGCTGGATGGGTGCACCAGGCAGGCAGGCAGGCAGCTAGCTAGCTAGCTAGCTGAGTGGACTGACTGATGGAGTGCTGGCTGGACTGCCTGCCTGAAGGACTGTTGGACGGACTGTTGGATGAAAAGGACTGGATATGGTAAGCTTATTGTGGGGAATAACTGTGGGGAATAGTTGTCTGGCTGCCACGCCCCTGGAGCCACCAATTGGAGGAGGCATTTGTGGCTTAGGCAACCTGACTGCCTATTGTTTGGTGGTGGGGTTTGTTAGTGCTAGACTTAGGGTAGTTAGGAGCTAAGCCAGTGATGAGGGCAGTCTGGAGGAGGCTGGCCAGCTGGTGATCCCAAACAAAGCTGCTGGAACAGAGGAGGCCCAGTGGGTGACTGAACCCCCTCACTCTTGCCTATCTCTGAGGCCACTCTGGAGGGGAAACTAGTTAGCCTAGTATGGGCATTGGGGCCCTTGGGGAGGCCCAGCAGGGAATTTGGCAAAACAAGCACTTAGGCAGAATTCAAAACTCTGTCCCTGGCCTACATGAGCTACTCAGAGTTGCGCCAGCCATTTCACTGGCACAGATCCAAGTAGCTCTATTGGGACTGCTGCAGTATTACTCGAGATAAGGAAATGAATTGCGCCATATGCAGTTCCAACCTCTCACTGGATATGGGGCAGGATGGTTGGCCAACCTATTCTAGCATAGGATTAAGATAGGTGAGTAAGTAGGTGAGGTAGGTAAGTGAGTAAGTGTGAAAAGGGGCTTGGGGACAGGCTTAATTTAGCCGAACATGGCTAACTTCCCTGCCCCACTTACTCATAATTCCAGTCTTCTGATCCCTACATTCACATGGTCAGTGGGGCACCTTTCACAAAGCAGCAATTGCTTTCAATGACAACCTGGGACAACACACCTAAGCCTCCTGTGTGACTTCAAAAAACCTAGGATTGAGGATGTCAAACATTCATCCAATGTTATGGTTTACAACTACCTGTGGACCCCTATCAACTGGCCCAGCAGAGGGGAAAGCCAGATGAAAAGACACAAAACAATAGGTCTCCTTGGCTGTGTGAGCTTTCCACCGAATTGTTTCAGGGATCATCTCAGGACAATGCCTGTTGCATCTGGATGGTTCAACAGTCTTTTTAAAGGATGCCCTGGCACCTGAGAATCCTCAGGGGGAATTGAAAGGATCCAAAATAGAGAAGAATAGGGAAAAAAATGGGAGAAAAAACAGATTTTAACCATATTTACCCAAGTAGTTTACAATTTAGATTTAACAGTGCGGGAGACAACAAAGAGAGGGGGAAAGGAGGCAAAGTAAAGAATAGAAAGCACTGCTAGATCAGACCAGTCCAAATTATGTTTTCAACAAAGGTCAGTTAAATGTTCCTGAAATGCATAGGAGCATGGTGTGAAGAGAACAGCTCTCCTCTGTTTCCAGCACTTGCTACTCTGAACATGGTATACTGCCTCTGAACATGGAGAATCTATAGCTTTCATAGCTGATTGCCATTGAGCAACTTGCACCACCACCCCCCATTAGCCCCCCTGAGGCACAGGTGAGGAATGGGACCAAGGCAAGCAAATGCAGCTCCATTTCCACTGAGGGGCTGAACTCACCCTTTTCTGTGACAAGTTCCTCTAACAATCGTAGACAGTAGATTTTCTGTTCTGTGTTTAGAAGTGTGAGTAGTGTCACCCCGAGGGACAAGGGGGCTGGTTTCCCATTCCATTCCTGGGTCAGGCAGCGGATGAGTTCTGTACTAGGACATTGCCTCAGTAGGAAGATATAGTCCTCTGGAAGTAAGCAGAAAGACATGATGTGCAAACCTGAGAAATGCCCACAGAGATTTGCCAGCAGAGGCCAAACACAGTTTCTGTCTCCTGGTCTTAATCTCCAGCATCTCCTTTTTTTTTGGAGATGATTTTTTATTAATTTTAATAGCTATAAAGATACAGGTAAAGGATAATCAATTACATAGGAAGGTATACAAGGGATCAAACAATAGGAAATTTGAGGCAGTACGAGAGTGAAATCTACATGCACAATCAATAATTTCAATTATAATATATTCTATCTGGAAAGACAAAATTACTATAATTTCACAAAACTATATCTAATTTCAGTATGTCTTCAAATCTTCAATTGTTTCAATAGTTTCACAATTAATTAGCAAAATCAAACAAAAAGAATTAATTATATATAATTGCCTATCTCTAATTTATAATAAAAGCAAATAAGATAACAGACTAGAAGGGGAAGAGCTTACTATATAAAACACTGAAATAAAGTAAACATGGAGGACGCTGAAACATCTTGAATAACAACACTCTCTTCATCTCATCTCTATTCAAATTGCTTATATTCCATCTTTCAACCTTAATCTCTATTACAAACCTCTTACTATTAAAATTAAGACAGCCCAGTTCAAAAAAAAAGCAAGGAAGTAAAAGGTAAAAATGACGAACACAGGAGTTAGAAATATAACAAAACATACCATCGCTTCCTAATCATCACTAGGTCTTAATATCATATTTCTCATATCTTAATGCAAGCTTGAATTATCACGTACCTTTTTTTTTTAAAGGAAATAATCGCTTAGTAATATAATCTCGACGCAAAGTTACAAGCTTACAATTAATCGCTTCACAAATCAAGACCCAATGCTAATTATTTCTCTCTATCACAAATCCCACAGGAAGGAATGAGCTTTATCACATTTAAATCATCATTTCTATTATTACCGTCTATTCAGTTTTAAAATCAAAAATTTCATTAATCAAATTTCCCAGCCCATTTATTACAAAAAACCAAAAGTAATACAAATTATTAAAAAAAACATCTGATTAAAACTTTTTCCCTCTTCTGCCACCAGAGGGAGGCCTGCTGACAAAAAACACTGCCACTGTAATTGTCAGCTGACCATGGAAATATGCTTCTTAAATCTTCTTAATGCAATCAGGACTGTCCATCTCCAAATAAAAAGCAGCTTGCTTTCTTAAACCGTCCAATTCCATTTCTTACTACACATTCCTCTCCTCATTCCTTCCGACAAAGTTTCTTCAGACATTCTTCAGCTCTGGTCGTAATTCTTTTGCCTTCCGTCGCCATTTTAAATGCACTACGCAGGAAGAAATCGCACAAAACAAAATGCTCTAAATTCCATCTTCCCACATCTCATCCATAAATCTTCTTAATTTGCAAACAGGACTGTTCGTTTTCAAAAGTAATACAAAAACAACTTCTTTCTTCATCCAATTTAAACTCTGGTTGTAAATCTTTCACTTCTTCTCATGTTACCGTCTCCATATTCAATCTTCTAAACAGTACAAGATTCAAATTTTCTTTAAATGCAGCGAAGAGAGTGCTCCATATTTCAGCCTCCCACTCCTCATTAACAAAGAATTTGAAAAGGAAAATGAAGAGAAAAAAAGAAAAAACAGCGATGCACTTCAGTGGATATCTTGTATTAGAAGCTAAGCAGATTTATTTCCACTGACCTCATTGGCCCGCCGCCAGCTCTCCAGTGCAATTCACGCCAAGGTGTCATCCTCACAAAATTCATTAACGCCTGCTCACCACTTCTTCCCACACGTTTGTCTTCATTAGGAGCCTTAGAAGACTTTCCAGATATTATCCTCCCATCATTCTCTCTCAAGCTGTTGTCACTCTCCAAGTCAGAGACCGTCCTCACAGTCTGCCCAGGCAGAGGCAGAGATTCTTCCTATTCTCCGGTTAGAAGCGAACATTGTACACCCCCGAAGTTGGCCACTTTCCAGAGGCTGGATGTCAATGCTTACCCCCAACCCAGTTCTTCTACTGGAATTGGGCCTGAACCCCTTGCAGAGATTCAGGAAAGAAAGAAAGCTCCAGCCACTCTCGAAAAAGTGGCTGCCATGTTCAAGCCTTTGACCACTCCCCCAATCTCCAGCATCTCCTAAACAGACACCTTTGAAAAGGTAAGATGCAGTTTTCGCTATTTTAGTTAGCAGCTACCAAGAGAATTACACATCCTCCACACATGCACCTAAAAGTTGTTTTAAAATTATGACCAATGCAAAAAGAGGGAATAGAAAGAAATGATTCTCTCTTAAAACAATGCATTTTTGAATCATCATGTGAAATTGGCAAAGGTTGAGGCTGACAGAGAGGAAGATCATCCTTAGTCAATACACAATTGCAATCCGAAGCTTACTTACTTGTGAGTATGCTTACTGAACACAAGGGGAGTGACTTTTGTGTAATCATGCATAGGATAGTTCAGTATTGTATGGAATTCATTGCAATCCTAACCCCAGGCTGGAATAGGCAGGCTGACACACCTGCCCCATATCCAGCCTGGGGCTCAGAGGTGCTGCAACGCTACCTGGGGAAAGGGGAAAATGTTCCCCTTCCACCCCCACCCCTGGGTAAGGCCCAGTGGCCCAGATGGAGCTACTTGAAGCTGGGCCGCCAAAATCAGTGGTGCAACTTGAAGTGGCCGAATTGGGACCACCTGGGACAAGGACGGGGGTTAGGATCCGGCCCAAAGGCTGGATCCTGACTGCTCACCCATCCCCGGGCCAGGCTGCTCACAGGCTCGCCTGTTCCCTGCCTCCCCGAACCTGTTCCACCTCCCACTACCCTCCTGGAATCCCTGTGCCGGCCTAAGAAGGCTGGCCTTACCTTCAGGCATCTGGGCCTGGGCAATAGGGCAGCGAGGCCAGCGCATAACCGTGTGCTGGCCTCTCTCTTCTAGGACTGGCGCAAATGCATTTTATGATGCGCTTGCGACAGCTGACGTCTGGCACAAGGGACTTGTGCCGGCCTTTTGGCCAGTTAGGATTGCTCTGTGAATTAGATAGTTTGAAATGAGGATCAGATAAGCTCACAGGACAGGTTCACCAGTGGTTATTAGCCATGATCATGAAAGCCTGAACTCCATATACAAGAAATGTTTGCACCAGCTACTTTTCTGGAATACACTGTATGAATCCTGATTAGTGTGCCACTTCTGGGCATGAATGCAGAAAAGCTAATTCATCTTTAAGGAGGAACATCACTTCTCAAAAAAGTCGAAACAGGCATCATAGGAACAATGAATCTGAAACATGGGAAGAGCTTCTTGCTAGTGGATCTATTCATAAGTAAGGCACTTTATAGCCTTGGGGGCATGGCAGGCACAACGTGTTTGTTCCCAATTCCTCAGGAATCCACAAGACACCTGGCTGTAACTGAACTGGTCATAAGAGAAGAGACCTCTCAGACTTTCCAGCAGTCTTGACAGATAGACCAGCTTGTCTAGGGGAGAGATGTCTCAAATCCTATGGTGCTAGGCCAGCTTCCATGGTTGTGAACAACAGCCCACATAAGCTTGAGGAAACACTCATCAGGGGAAGCCTTTCCCTAGGTGCCCAGCCTTCTGAGATCAGAGAGGTAGCTAGAAGGGATGGGGCCATCCCAGCAGGATCCTTGTGGACCTCCTTACTTAAGATTGCCCTCTAAACTATCCCACTTGGTTAAACAGGACTCCAATTGATTTCACTGCCTCCTGGCTTTATCTAGGCTGGCGACTGCTCTGTTGTTTTAAAATTGTTTTCACATGTATTTTTATATGACTATTTTTAATGGTTTTGAAAGTTGCCTCAAGGTTCTGGCAAGGCAACCAGGTAGATATAAAACATAAATAAGGGCAGCTTTGAACTCTACCTGTGGGAAGGGTTGGTATCTGGTGGAGGTAGTCCAAGGCTCCAGTGATCTGGCCCTGTTTGCACATGCACAGAATGACTTTCTTGTGCTTCTTGCACTGGCTGTAGGCAATCTGAGCCAAAGCAAAGCATTGGGACCTGTGATGCTTATCCACGTCCGCATACTTGTAAATTGCATCACCAGCTGCTTCAGAGAGTGGCAGTCTGGGGGAAACAAGGCAACAAAGGCATAGAACTCTGAACCAGTGCAAATAATTTCAGAGTCAAACAGAATCACCAACATATGCCGCATCCGCTATCTTTACAGCAAAAGCCCTCAAATTGTGTTCATAGGAATTCTTGGATCCCTCTGAAGCTTTCCTGGGGGTCCTGATGAGATAAGTAATTATGGACAAGCTCCCCTGCAAGACAGCCACTATACCGCTACTACAATCCCTTGCAATGCCCATTAGAGCACAAGATTATTATTTTGTGTGCGGTGATGGCAAAGCCTGAAGGGCATGGCTGGCACCCCAGGTGAGTTGAATATGCACTTTAGGGCACTTCGACAATCCTCCTCAACAGGCTGGAGTTATATGATAAAAAGACTGATGTGGACCAAATTCCCTGATAAGAGAAACCATACAACAGCATAAGGCCTCCCAGTTCTGATCAACACAAGACTGCTGTGTTGATGTGAATGTGGAGAGCTGCTGCAGTGTGGCTCATTTTCACACTGCTCAGGTAGCATAATGGGAGAAGTGAAGTCTATGTCACAAGTCCTTTGCATATGTGTATTGCCCCTCCCAGAAATGGAGATAATGTTGGCATGAGCAGGAGCTGTGCTGTGGATGCTGACCACATGAGCTGGGGCTTCTGATGTTACTTTGGCACTTCCCCCATTGGAAAGGTAACAGAGAATAATCAAATCATAGAATTGGGTGTCACCCACAAGGTTATCTAGTCCAACCCCCTGCCTGTAGCAGGAAACCCACATACAGCATCTCCAACAGGTGCCAGTTGAACCTCTGCTTGAAGATCTCCAGTGAGGGAGAACCACCACCTACCTCAGCAATCTGTTCCACTGCCAAACGGCCTTGGCCATAAATAATTTCTTCCTGATATCCAACCAGAATCTCCTCTTTTGCAGCTTG
This sequence comes from Lerista edwardsae, assembly GCA_029204185.1. Taxonomy (NCBI): domain Eukaryota; kingdom Metazoa; phylum Chordata; class Lepidosauria; order Squamata; family Scincidae; genus Lerista; species Lerista edwardsae. The sequence continues at coordinate 29,985,522 of JAJKFI010000008.1, forward strand.
TACCAATTAGATCTGGTTCTGTTCTCAGAGGCAGCTGAGAACAAATATGTTCTCACGTAAGAGAATAAACCTGTCACATTTGTTCAAACATCACAACGAGCCCTTCTGTCTACATCACTCTGACCACAAATGGCCATTGGCCTTGTATTGCTCCTCCTCCCTGGCACACCTTGCCTCACCTCAGCCGCTCACACAGATGCTGGGCTTGAGAGGTAAACCAGATGTGACACTAAAGGCATGACTTGTGTTTCCATCTTTTCCAATTACTGTTATCAAAATAGAAGTTGCAAGGGGGGGTTGGCTATCAAAAATGGGAACATGGTACATTTAAACCTTTCCTCTTGAGCTGCAGTTGTGATGAAAACTGACTCTTTCTCCAGCTGCAGTTAGTGCTGGAAAGGAAGTTTCCATTGATGCCAATGCTTCCTTCCCTTATAACAGCAACTGGTGGTGGTGGGTCCATTTTCATTGGGACAAAGGGAAAAGGGTTAAATACCCCCTCTGTGTATACCATAGTCCCAATCCTGATCCTCTGTGCAACTATTTTAATTTTTTTAAAGCACAAGCATAAATAATGAATTTAGTGTCACACCAGTACGTATGTAACATACTGGCCCTTTTAAAGCCTTACCTTGACTTTCTCCCTGTACCGGCTGAAAGGAAGCTACCATAATTATGAAGAGGGGAACGCTGGCCAGCTGATCTGGTTAAGGCCTGGAGCTATAAAAGAGTTCTGAGGGAAGCCTCTTGTTGGCTGGAGGTCTGGGTAAGCTCAGGAGCTAGTTATGAGCTTACTAGCCGAGTTATGCTCGGCTTCTTTTTACTTGCACTGAATGTATGCTTCTCTAGTAAGAATTATTGTTGCCTTTCTGTAATTTGGAATTTGGTTTTTATGGGCATTAATAAATTGTTATACTTTATTAATTCATTGTAGTCCTATGGACTTTGTATGAGGGAACTGAACACTCCTTACCCCCGTCTGGCACTTTTATTCTCTTTCTGGTTTGGGGATTACCCTTAAAGCAAAGAAACGTAAGGTCAGTGAACTCAGGAGTGGGTCAGGACCTTAACACCTGGTTGACCCTGCTGAAGTCAGGCTCAGGTTTCAGAGTGCAATTCCACTGTATGCCACTGCAGTGTAGCAGTGGGGGCCATGCTGAGGGCTCTTTGAGGGTAAATGCTGCACATGACATTTAGAGTGATACAAAGGCCAATGGGCGCATTTTCTTCTTTTGTTAATGGCAGCCATATCAGGGCCTCCCAAGGGCTCGAATCAGAGCAGAAGGCACTTTAGCAGGCGGTTTTTTCCAGGATAAAGAGCAGCTGTAGCAGATCCCCTCCCAAGTGGGACTGTGACAGGGGGTGGGGGTGGGGGGCTAAAGATTAAAGTTTTCTTTCTCCCATCACAGGCCCGATTCCACTGCTACTAACTAAAGAAAAACTAAGCTCATCAGGCCAGGCCTAGAGTGCTGTGGTTTTGAGAACTATTGCTTAAAGAAGTGCAATCAAAAACTTGTCTTTGAAAGCGGTGTCAGGAATGCTTGGGAGGTCCACTTACTTTTGTAGGGTGACCCAGTGCATCACCAGATCTAACCGTTCTTCATCCAAGGCACATTTGATGGCCTCTGCAGCCAAATATTCATGAAGTGGATAATTACTGGCTATACTGCTATTTACGAGAGCTTCGCAGTACATCAACAGAGGGAGCATCTTCCCTTTAATACGACCAGCAGCTGAAAAGAGAATTCTGAAAGTTAAAACGGAGTCCAAAGAAAGTCTTTGTGTGCTTGGAGTTGCTTGTTCTCTGCACCAATCCTCGCCAGATCAGATTCTCCATCCAGGGAGCCCATTTCCAAATTTGGGATAAATTAATTTAAAGGAAGGACATGGGAATTTATTTGCTTATTTTACCTCAATTCTTTTGCTGAAAAGATTCACATAATTTGGAAATCTATAGAAAGGACTCTGAATGCAAGTGGGCAAGGGGCATTCAGGGCAAGCGGAATGAAGGAATGGGTGAATGAAAGCTGGGAATAATGAGCAGCAGCAGGAGATATGTATTTGAATGTTTGAGCGAGTCCAGTCACAAAGCATGCAAGGGAGTAATGGTGTATGTGAATGTATAAAAAGTAGATTAATAAAATAATAATGAATTGGATAAATGGATTTAAGAAAACTATCAGACTGTGGTGAATTTCAAATGTACAAAATCCAGATGTATAATATTGCATCCACATGCCTTTTTACCTTTTCAAAGAAAAGGTCCAAGTGAAGGCCCATCAGGAAGAGAGCTCTGAGTGATCACTCCATCTCAAGCAGGACCAGAACTGGGAGGGCCCCTCCTCCCAACAGGCTCTTCCAAGTTTGCTAACTTGGGCATTACTAACAAATGGCTAACTAACTTTGGCTAAGTAACAAATGGGAAAAGACACATTCATTCTCAATAGCCTTCTCCAGAAACACAGAATGCCTTCTTGGTTGATCTAAAAAGTCACACCTGGGGGGTCGCCATACCTCTAAATTTTTCCATGGTTTCTTCATTCCGGAGAATGCCTCTTGGACAGTTTGCTGCATATATTGCCGCAGCCTCATATTGCCCACGGGAAAATAATTCATTGAACCTAAAACAGATTTTAAAACATTCAGTTTTAAAGGACAAATGGTGGTGCAAGAAGAATTCAACTGGCAAGGGGAGTATACTAGGCAGGCCTGGTGTCAGAGGCTGGGTAGCTGAGGTGGCAGTAGTCAAATCAGATATGAATTCCTTCCATGCTCCAACTCTGCTGCAGTGCAGACCAGGATGGTCGAGGGTAAACATTCCTGTTGCTTAAGGCCCTCTTCCTACCTACACTTCTACTCCCTATCTTAAATCCATTAATGACCTCTTCCTCTAACTAACATGTTGCACAACATGTTAGATATGCAACTGGGGCAGCACATCAACATTATGCCATGATTAATGCTACATTTGGACCCCAAATTTATTCATGGTGAATAATAAACAGCAGTGAATCTGCTTGGCTTAACCAAATGGAAAGGGAACCAGTAGATGTGTTTTGCTCCCTGCCACATTTCCCCAATTCCTTTCATCAAGGACAGGGAATCCACAGTGTTCTGGCTAAAGACACACCGTGATTTCATCTGCCTGCTCCTGGATCCACTGGAATGTTATGCTTGGCACCTTGGTATTACATCAGTGGGGGGAATGGGGAGATACTGGCAAAGATCACAGAATGCATGTACACCCCACAGTTCAGCTCTGCAATATTGCTCCGGAATCCAGTACAGAAATCTAGTGTGGTTGGGGAAAGTAGGATGGGGACACAAGCTTGATGTGCTGTGTCCTTTCATGTGACAAATATTTCTTTTAAATCTGCAAATAAATATGCCTAGCAAAGGAAAAGGGTGGGGGGAAAGATTGGAGGATCCATGGAGCACTGGCTCATCTTACCTTTCAATGTATTCAATCAGATCTTCAGCCTCTTTACTTTTGGTTGGGTCACATTCAAATACACTTGAGATGCTGGAGGCAGTTACACCTGAGAGGTTAATATTTTTAGTTAGCCCTGGGGTGAGAGAGAACCCCTGGTTGAGGCAACACCAATGTTAGGAAGCATGGAAGATGGTAAAAGCCATCTCTAGAAATGAGTGCTGCTGGACACCCCAGGCACATGTCTAATGTCATGGCTTCCTTCAAAACATCCTGCAAACTATAATTTGGTAAGGGTTTTTTCTGTAAGAATTCTCCCTGAAGAAATCACTATCCACTTGTTTGAACTATTATCCCAATGGTTTATTCGTTATTAGGATTAGTGTCCCAAAACATTGTGTCAATCTTCAGAAAGGGTCAAGCTTAACTCCAGGCAGTCACATTCTGCTGTCCAGAAACACTGTCAGTCCAGTTGGGCCAGAAGTAGGTGTCAAGATAGAAGGAAATGAAGAAGGGCCTGGGACCAGCAACTTAAACAATGTTCCCATGCCAGAGACCAGTGGCATAACCAGGTCATTGGACATCTGGGGCCCAAAATTTTTTGACAATCCCCCCTCTCATGTGGCAACATTTATTTATTTATATTTTCACATTTTTACACCACCATTCCCCCAAGAAACTATATGGTTATTTGGCCATAACTTTTGATATTTCAATGCAGTTTGTTTCATTACGTTCCGCATTAAATTACACACCGAATGGTACATAACATGATGGTATTATTCCTAAAAACCATGATTTCCACAATCTGCAAGCTAAATAAGGCTATGCTCTGACATTCATCCATTTTTTGACTATCATCGACGCTCTCGTCTCTAACCAGAGTGCAAGATGTTGCTGGACAGAGAAGGTCAGAAAGAAGCACCCTGCTTTAGCAAATAAATTCAAACACAATGGACTTCTTTGTATTACTGTTTGCCTCTGCCACAAAGACCAACTGATGTCTGCATGCATCGTAAACCAGTTATGGGTTTTGGGGAGGAGAGGGTGGCTGGGTTTGGTGGCTGCTGTGGTATGGTATTGAAACCATCCTTACCTTTTGCAAGTTTCTCATATTCTATCATTTGAGAGACGAGGTTCTGCAGAGTTTCAATGGTCTTATCTGAATTCTCCCATATTCCCACAACATTGGCAAGTTGTGTGATTCGGTAATAGCTACAAGAACAGAGAATGCAGGATGAGTGGGTGGGTGGCTCAGCAAAGTCCGATGATTTGGCTTCCCTATTCTGACCTCTCCTCATTCTTATCCCCTTTCTTTACACTCTTCATCCTTCACTTGTCATAACCACATTGTCAAGCAGCAATCAGGACTCTTGACACACATGAACAGAGCAGCCAACTAGATCAGGAAGGCCGTGGGCATGAGTTACAGAGGTTCTGGGCCCAAGTCCCTGTGCCAACCCCATTTCATAGCACTCCCTTCCCAGAGAGACCTACTTGATATTATTATGGTACCTGATAATACTTGTTTTAAATCTTCCCAGGGATTTAAGGTTTTTGGTTTTAAGCTTCTGCTTTGCACAGCTGTGATTCCTTTGGAATTGTGATTATTTTATGTTAATTGTAACCGCCTCTGTTTTGAAAGTTCTCAAAAAACAACACTCCACGTGAACAGCATGGATGGGTGCTGCTCTGGTTGAATGAGAGAACACTCTGCAGAGCCCTTCTTTTAAAAAGGGAAAAAAAGAAAAGAGGAAGACTATACCAAAACTTCAGCTTCTCATTCTCTGCTTCAGCCTCATCTCGCAAGCCCAGGGCCCATGTCAGGTCATTTTCAATGTTCTCTGCATTCTCCACGGGAATGTATTTTGTCAACATGTCTTCTTTCATCTCCTTCACCTTCCTTTGTAAGTAAGCAAGGTGATTCGCAAGGGCATCTATGTCGAGGGAGTCTCTTCGGTTGAGACCTGTTGAGAATGGGAAAAGCAACACTTTTCATGACCTCGTGGCTGATCAATGCATTAACTGTCTTACAATCCTAAGTAAGGCTGCCATAACAGGGGTGTATCCTAAAGCCTATTACAAGGCAGCAGCAGCGAAGTGCAGGCCAAGGGGAGGTTTTCTTCTTACACCCGCATAAGCCCCAGTCATCCTAATGGGGCTGCTTGGATCTGGGCCTGCTGTTTTCCAGGCGCAGTGGACATGTGCAGGAGCAGCCCGAATTGGGGCCACTGAGGCTGGGGACGTGGTTTAGGATTTGGCAATACGGCCGTCATGCATCACAACCCTCGTCTCTGCCCACTGCGCCACCCAGTTACGCCCCCAGCACACTTCTGGGACGCCCTTGGTGAGGCCCAGCACTGACTGCATGCCGCTGACGCTCGACTAGCACATGGCTGGCACTGCTGGCGGTCACGGCAGCGCATGAGCGTTGGCGCTGCTGCTTGCGCCAGTCCAGCGCTGTACCGCCAACACTGATGCGCTTGACGGCACGTTTGCGACAGCGTTCAGCCGACGCAAGTGCATAGCGCCAGTGCAACGGGGGTATAGGATTGTGCTCTGAGTATAGGATTGTGCTCTGAGTATGAGTAACAAAATCAAAATTGTGATGACAATGAGAGCTGAAAGTCAAGCACACATTCGGTAGCTTCTTAAAGTGAAATTAAGGGTGAGGCCAAGGGCCACACAACCTGGAACACTGCCTGGTACTGTTTCGGGCCATCCAGATTCATGTACAGGGAGAGTGCATTCATGCCATGCCTGTGAATGAAACTGGAAGCCCCGCACTTCCAGGTTTGACAGCACCATGCAAGGAGCATGGTAAGGAAAGCAATGATCTACTTCTCACTCATGTGAGTGAAAAGCAGATCATTGTGTCTTGCATTGGCTACAGGATGGAAGGAGGCAGTGAATCTGCCACCCCCCCCACACACACCCTCAGGGTGGGGTGAATCTGCCACACACCTCCACTCCAGTCTTGTTGCAATCTGTTGTAACCATCTGTCTCAGATGGCTTCATGAATGGACTGGCAGTGGATGGTGCCACTGTCCAGTGACAGAATGCAGGCTGCGCAATGTAGAAAGTTGCAATCCTTGCCATCTTCAGCTAATGGGAGGACCGTTCTCTGCCTGAGACCTTGGATTGCTGCTTCACCCCAGAGTAAACAGGGTCATCCTTAGCAGATGGCAACTTTGTATGTTCATACAAACCCAGCTATAGAGCAATTCTCCAAGGCTCCCCCATTCTGGTTGGTATACTGCATGCGCTCTTTAACTGAAGTGTGGCCCAACGCATTCACATCTGCAGAATATATAAGATTTAAAAATCCCGCCCTCTAAAGAACGTATGGTCCATCCTAAGTTATAGAGAAGTTCATATACTTGCTTAAAATTTTCAGAATGAAATGCAAGTTCTTAGGAAGAGTTGGTCTGTTATTTTAGAGAAAAAGCATAATTAAAGAAGGATACCCATGCTGCATGCCATAATAAAAGAGGCTACTATTCCTGATAAAAAGCAGCCTTTGGGGGTCAGCTAACTTACAAATACAAGTGTTTTTTTGAATTTGAATTTGAATTAGGAGAAATTTGACATTGATATCTAAATTACAAGACAAGTATACCTTACCTGGAATTTTTTGAGAAGGCTTGATTTTCCTGGTTGGGGACAATGATGTTTTTGATGGTGTCTTCCTTAACATTCTTGTTTTCTCTATCAAGGTCTCAATTTTTTTAGAATTTTTCTCAATGGTTCTTATCCTAGAAAACAAGAGCTAATAACGTATAAAAGACTAAAAGTACTCCTGCCTCACTTGTGTTGGTGGCCATCTAGGGCACCATTGAAGGTGACTTGCAAGGAACCTTCAGCGGTCTTACATTCAGTTAGTCCTTGTTATTTTAATTCCTTGTGATTTAGCTTCTAGTAATTTTACTGAAGATTTAGAGTTACGAAGTCAGAGGGGGGAGCTTTAATGAATATTTTAATGTTCCAAAAGAATGAGACTGAGAGGCAGGATGATCGTGGGTATTTCATTTTAAAGATGAGTGCAAAACTTTTTAAAATGTTGTAATTGTTGCTATTGCTATATGTTTTGGAGGCTTGCTACATTGTAACCTACTCTGTTTCTGGACCTTATATTCTAAAATATTAGTATTCTTGCACCATCCATGTACACAGAACTATACAGTGAACAAAAAGACAGGTTGCTGCTGAGAAAGGGTTATCACAGAGAAAGGAAGTGGAATGGAGGTGGGATAAACAGGGAAGAATGTGCAGTTGCTTCACAGCCCAGTCCAAACCAGGGCTGGAATAAGCAGGCCAGCTGGCCTGCTCCATATCCAGCCCTGGTTAGAAGGTGGCTGTAGCATAACTTGGAGTAAGGAGAGTTTGTCCCCTTACCCCAGGTAAAGCCCCAGCCATCCTAAGGGGCTACTTGAATCAGCGCCACCAAAATTGCTGGTGCAAATCCAGGCAGCCTGTGTAGGGTTAGGATACGGCCTGAATGCCAGATCCTGGTTCTACCCCCTTCCCCAGGCTGGTCTGCCCATGCACCTGCCCTCCCCCTCCATAGTCCGCCTTTCCCCTTTCCTCCTTCTGTCCCGTCCCCCCTGCCCCTGGGCCAGTCTCCATAGGCTGCATCAATTCACCCCTCGTTGGCGAGGATCCAGTGTAGGCAGGCTGGGGTACATCCTCGCACCAGCCTTGAGTGTTCGTAAGATGTCACAAAACTGCTTTACGCCACATTAGTGACTCTCCTAGGCCAGTGCTGGCTTAACTCATGGTTAGGATTGAGCCCTCAGGTACGTAAGCTTCATTACAATAGACTAAGGTAGTGTTTCTCAAACTGTGTGTCAGGACCCATTAGGTGGGTTGTGAACCAATTTCTGGTGGGTCGCCTCTGATGGCAAGAGGTCTTTGATCCCGCAGGCCTGATAGAAGACTATGCTTTTAACTTATCAGGGGAGTTTAGTCACTCACACTCCACCTCTCTCTGTAGCTCTCGAAAGGACTAGCTTGGGAGAAGCTTTGCCTGGCTTTAATTTCTTGGAACACTCCATGAGCAATTGCATTTGACTAGCATATTTCTGAATCTGTGAACAAAAGTCTGTTCTTGGCAGCTTACTAACTTGAACACAGGTAGCAGCACAAAAGAAGGCCTCCAATCCTAGTGCCCTCACCATAGCTAAATTCAATCAAGGAGTCCATGTTAATGGAGCATTTGACCCCTAGTAGAGACAGAACACTTATGGGGCAAAATATGGCAGCTGCCCAGGGCACTGTTCAGGGAGAAGTGCTGGACTGCTGCCACGTGTGGCCTGCCCACTTGCCCTTGTGTTTGGAATTGCTCTTAAACGGAGTGATTCGGGACACTGTGGGCATGGCAATGCATCACGTTGTCACCCTGCCCCAGGCATCATTGGAGCCCTTGATGGCTCTGACCCCTAGAGCTAACTGCTGCACCTCTGGCAAGGGGCAAACCTACAGATGCATTTAGAGCCAGAGATGGCCATCTCATATTAACCCTGATGACACTGGCACTTCAGAAAGACTGTTTTGTTCCATTTGGGACGAGAAAACACCTACACTGATGTTGTGATGAACTGATGTAAAATGATGTTGTACCATTTTTTATTGATGCATTATTGTTTTCAGGGGAATGTTGGGAGCCACTTCCAGTGTTCTTTGTTGCAAGTGTCCCTAAGGAACATTCAATTAAAATAGCTGAAAGAGTCCTTACTTCTCTTGCAGTTGAATAATTCTTTTCATATAGTACTTGAGCGTTGTAGGTTCACAAGCTAAAACTTTTAATTTCCCATGGAGATAAAAGGCAGTCTGTTGACCCTTCTTGACAGCTTCTATAAAGGCATCATATTCCTGTTTGATTGTAGTTAGGGTGCTCTTATATGCATTGACATGCTCAATTATCTGCATTCGAGTCACAGAGAGGAGTTATTGGCCTTCACTGCTTTCTAACAATGCAATGATCTAAGAAAATGTTTCTCTAAAATATCTAAACAAGTGCTTGAGCCCGCAAGGACATGTAAAAATTCCCATAGCTCACCTCCCTGGGGCCCAGGTCACCCCAACAAAAAGTATGAAGTCTTATAATATGCATGTTTACTCACTTATAAGTCACTTATTTCAAGTGGACTTACTTCTAAGTAAATGTGCATAGGATTGCAGCCACAGGCTAGGCCTGTGATTGCACAACTCTGACTGAATAGATCAATTGCAATCCATGTTTACTCAGAAGCTAGTTGCAACTAAGTTCACTCGAATTTAGCAAATTCAGGATTATACTCTAGTGGTTCCCAAACTGGTGGGTCATGGCCCACCAGCTAGGGAAGCACTTCTCCTTGCCCCTTTAAGGGGTGAGGAGAGGGGAAGGCAGGAACATGATCCCCAGCCCTGCGAAGGGCTCCCCAAATCTACAAACATTTTTTAAAAAGAAAAGAACTGGTACTTCTGGTTTTTCAGTAAAACCCAGAAGTGTGTTTCTTCTTTTTTAAACTGCTTAGAGCAGTGATGTCATCCGTCAGCACCAACAACCGGAACGCAAGGTTGAGTGGCAGCTCCCTGCCTCTGTGCGGAGCCCGGCCACGCCTCCCTGTGCCCGGAATAGCTCCATATTGGAGCAAATCAAGCACAGGGGAGGGCAGGCAGGCCAAAAAGTGTGCGGCATCTGCTGCGCAATGGTGCCCCATTGCAGCCCATCCTTGGAACCAGTGGTACAGCATTCCGGACCATCCTGCCCAGATGACATCGCTGGCATAGAGGCATGGGAAGCCCTCCACAGGGCTTCCCAGACCCCCAGGAGCCTCTAGGGCTCCAGTGCTAGAAGCTGGTAAATATAAAAACCCCTCATCTCCCCTACAGCAGCATGATCCTGGGGATCGCACTGCTGCAGCCCCCCCCCCCCCAGCAAATACTTAAGTGGTTCCCTCCTCCCATGAAGGATTTTGGAAACCACTGCTCTAAGTGCGAGGTTATATTCCCCGCTGCCCCATCTCTGACCTAACTTTCCCCCATCCCCAACACACATATGTCCTTTCTCAAAGATTGCAAACCTATCCACACCTGGGAGTAGGCCCTACTGACTTATGCCTGCACTGGATGGGACTCAGAATTGTCCTTCAGCAACAGTCACAGGAACCTATGAAATGAAAATAAATGACTGCACTGCAGAGAGGTGTCTATAGTAGTGTTTCTGAGAAAATTCTACATCAGATGGGCTGCTTCTATGGGCATGTAAGTAATAATCAACCAATCTATGTCATTAGTTCACCCACTGCTCCTTCTGCCTCCAAGGAACATGCTCACTGTTTTTGCAATGTGAAATATGCTTGCTTACAGTGCTTGCTTACCATTTCAAACACATTTTTGTATATGATGTAATACTGCTCAGCTGGCCCCTGCTCAGTACAACCTACATTCCCAATTTCTGAAATAATGTATTTCTGGATGGTCTCCAGAAATTCCTTCTCACTCTCAGGGATGATGGGAGGCAGGACTGAATGTTTCTGTGCTTGAATGCTGCTGGATGCACTCATGGTGGAGATGCCAGCTATGCTTCCATTGTGGTCAGAAGATATAGCGTCACTTGCTTCCTTCTACTGGAAGAAACACCTTCATCAAAATCTATTAAAAAAAGGTGACATAGCATTGTTCAAATAATTAGAAATGTCTCTAAATAGGGAGGCTACGGGAGAATTGCTACCCTAACTTCAGCATATAGGTAGCTAGTGCATCACTGCAGATTCATTCACCTGTGAATCTGAAGGGCGCAGATTGAGATCTTGCCTTTACCATGAACCACCAGGTGTCTCCAGGAAAGCCAGCCTCTGCAACTCATCTGTGATGTATGGAGACTCTTGAACCGATTTAAAACACTTGCAAGGACTACTGAGGCAATGTTCCTGTGAAATGCTTTGCACTCTCAAAGGCAATGCTTTTCACACCTCCTTCCTAGCCTCAAAGAATCATACCTGCACTACACCAATGTGTTCACCGCAGAACACAAGCCTATTCTCTGGAACACTTTGAGATACATTATTATTTTATATAGTACCATTTACATACATTGTACTTCATAGAGACTGTGAAACAGCAGGGCTCTCAGGTGCTCTAAAGCCCCCACTCTCTCACATGTGCATAATCCAGAACAAGAGAAAGCACACTCTTTCCTTTGGAACACTTACTTTTCCTCATATGAAGATGTAGGCAATAGATTTATAAATGCAAATTTATTCAATCAATTATTAATCGACTAACACGGTTCTGATTAATCGATTAAGAATAATTCAATCTGGTGACTGAGGTAGGCAGTCTGTGGAAGAGAAAACGGAAACTTCGTTCCTCACCCCATTAGTCGCGGGGGGGCTTGCAGTGGGGACGGGTCCTTTCAGGAAGGGAACCACCTCAGGCCGCTTCCCTGCAATCGACTCACACAACTGTTAGTGGTAACCAGGCAGAGTGCCGACAGGTGGGGCGGGGAGGAATAGAGCGAGCCCGATGCACTGTGGGAAAAGTGGTTTTTTGTCCTTAATCTCTTCTTCCCCTTCCCGCTCACGTAAACTTCCGCCTACAACTCCCGACGACGCCTTCATAACCCATCCGCTCCACCACGCGCCGCTCCCACTAAGAACTACTACTCCCATCCTGCCAAACCATGCACCCTAGGAGGTAATGCACGCCGGGAGATGTAGTCCATTGGGAATGGCCAGGCCCCGCCTTCGCGTTTCCTCCAGTCTAGGAAACCCCGTGCGAGGCCGACTGGAGCCCTCTTTCCGGCGTCCGCCATTCTGCTAAGTGGTTGGTGGTGAGTTCGTGCTCTGTCTTCCCATTCTCCCCTCGGGCCTCGTGTGGAGGCCTAACGCTGGCTTCGGGCCTGCGCCGCCTTTTTAATTCTTCTTGCTGCTTCTTCAGGTGCGACCGTCGCCCGCGGCGCTGCTGGAGCCGCCATCATGCAGATCTTCGTGAAAACCCTGACCGGGAAAACCATCACCCTCGAGGTGAGCGGCGGGAGGGGATTCGGCAGGTCTGGCCTGGGCAGCTGGTGCCCTCGAGCCGCTTTCTCCTCTCTTCGTCCTCGCCCGCGCTGGCCTTGGAAGTTCTTTTGAATGAAACCGGTTCCATCGGTGGACATGGAGCCGGCCCCAGAGTAACAAGTAACAAATGCCTCCCGGAACGTCCAGTCCAGCGTTTCAACCGAGGGGAAGCGGTAGCGGGAAGCCCAAACGCTCATGGAGTTGCATGTTTGGGCGCTGTTCCTGCAGGGGATTAAAGGGTGGTGCCAAAGGCTGTGCGATAAAGTACGGGATTTGAAAAGGGTTAGTGGAGGCGGTACCACGTAGATGCCAAAAGTACCTCCAAGGAGGGGGCTGATTTATCTAGTATGCGTTTTGAATAGAGTGGCTCCCAATGGTGTGGTTTCCTAAACCTTCTGATGCCTGTAGGGGTGACCGGTCGATGGAATGGTTGTGTTTGTCACCTGATGGGTTTTTGGAGTTTTCCTCCCCATCCCAGTGCCCTGGTATCGGCAGGGGTTCTATTCCGAACTCCACCCCCCCCCAATACTGGAAACGGTGGATGCTAGGGGCGCCTTTTAAATCCAAAAGGGAAGGTATTAGAATTTTCTTTTACCTTATTGTAGCAAAACTGCTTTTATTTGTTTCCAGTGTTGCAGGCAGCTAACTTTCTGAGCCTGCAGCCTTTTCCTGGTCCTTTGCAAATCCTCCATTTTTCAGAGCTCATCCCAGAACACAGAACAGCCAGAAGAGAAGGCATCACACTGCGTTCTGAGACTAGCTTTGAAAAATGGAGGCGCCTCGCAGGACCAGGAAAAGGCTGCAGGCAGCTCATAAAGCTACCTGCAGCCCTGGAAATGCAGCGCTGTTGCTGTGATAAGTTAAAAGAAAATTCTAACCCTTTGTAATTAAAAGTGTCCCCAGTATCTGCGGATACCTGAAACCACAGCTGCTGAATCTGTGGATACTTGGGCACACCTGTATATCACTAGGCTGAAGTATCAGGTACACCTCTGGTAACACAATTAAATATGGTTCTCGCATAGCTGTGTTTATAGCCATTTATCACTTTTGTGTGAAGTCTTGGGTGGGTTTAGTTAGGAGGATCACCAACTACGATGATGGTTTAGTTTTAAATGTGTTAGAAACCACCTCAGCTAGCAGACAGATAAGAAATGTTTAAACAAAAGCATTTTAATGGCTGGTTCCTGTAATTTTAATAACATATATTAGTTTACAAAAATTGAATAAGAAGTTTTGTCTGTCGTCATAACTCCATGCTAGGAAGAGGCTTTTCTTCCTGTGTTTCATGCTGCTATGAAAGGAGCCATAAGGAAAGAAAAAAAACTTTTTTTTAAACTGTTTCAAACTGTTTTTCTTCAAAAATTTTTGAAGTGTCAAGGGACCTTAGAACAGGGAATACAGCCAGAACTGTTTGCTGCTTGGCCTGTTTTCATCCTGTGCTTGGTTCAGTGGATGATCTTGAGTAAGAAAATGCCTTTAGAGAAGTGCCTTTAGAGAATGAAGTCAAATGTCGAATCTTTGTTGGCTGTGATGATACTTAAAACTGGAAGGTTAGTGTAGCACTTAGACACAACTCTTTGCATGACAGTTGCTGAGCAGGAGTTATTTTGGGTAATTATTCATAAGAGTGAGATTAATTAAAAGTGTAATTGCTTTTCTCTCTTTATAAAACTAAAACAATATAACAAATCCAATCTAAATTATTTTACCCTATTGAAACTCTTTAAAAGTTTCACAAAAAAGTTGTCCTGTGAAAAGAGGACAAAGATGTGAGCCTCAGAGTTGTGTCTATCATGCCAAAGGTAAGAAGTGCTATACTAGAATAATTTTCATCACAGACTACAAGGACACGGTGCTAACATGCCTATTCATTCTGTAATATCTTGGTATTTATAGTTGAGTCTACTAAGCTTCACTGATGGCTTCTAATTTTTATAACAGGTTGAACCATCTGACACTATAGAAAATGTTAAAGCCAAGATACAGGATAAGGAAGGTAGGTGTCACTGAAACTTAAAAAATTTTCAGTTTAATTTATGCACTGCCAAGCATTACGTGGAAAAAAAATCCATTTTCTGTTCAGTGGGGTATGCTCCGAGATATGTACATGATTATGAAATTAGGTTTGTAACGCATAGACTTGCCAGTTTTCAAAATGACAATAAGGGACACACAGGTATCTGGATACTGCTTCCTATCAAACCACTCCATGGTTACCAGAAATAATATAAAAAGTATGCAGTCAGCCGTGGCAAAGCAGCTACAGCAGCAGCAGAATTTTAGAATGGGATTTTTAAGTCCTGTTCCAACATTGATATGGGACATGATTTTTAAATCTTAAATATGGGAAGTCCTTTATAATAAGGGACACCTGGCAAGTCTAGTAACACAGCTTGACTATGAACTAAAGCCAGTGGATCAGAAACTGCATTGCAGCCAACTCACAGGGCTGCTGCAGAATGTCCCGGGTGGCCTTACTGGCTTTTCTGGGCACTATCCTTTTTGAATGGTGCCAAACTTTAAGATCTTGCGTGTTTCAAGGTGGTGGTGCCCGGGACAGCTGGCCAATGGTTCTGCTTTGACTGCGGTATATTTGGGAACTGCTGGACCAATGCTATTTGCAGTGTTCTCTGCCAAAAAAGGAAATGTCAGTTAGTCAAGACTTCAAGACAGTAACTCCGGAATCTGTTTGTGGGCTACTTACGGCAACTGGCAGACCACTGTGAGAAACTAAGTGTGCCTTTGACCTGATCCAGCTGGACTGCTCTGAACTTGGATTGAGGACTTAGGGCAACGGTTCCCAAACTCACCCAGCCCGGGACACCCTCCTCCATCTCTGGACTCAGAAGTGGATGCCACTGATGTGATGTCAGTGACACATCTGGGTCTTGCACTATTTTTTGGGTGGCACAACAGTGCAGGGAGGCCCTTCTCCAGTTCTGCCTGCCACACTCAATCTCCACACAGCGCTCAAGTGCTTCACACTGCTGAGCAGCATGGCCAGTGTGGGTCCCACGACACCCCCATTGCTACACCCAGTTTAGGAACCCTTTGAATTAGTACAAAAAAAAGGTAGAGATGTGTGGCAGTAGTGATGTTTTCTGAGAGAGAGATTGGGTCCTACACACATTGAGTTTGGATCTTTAACATATTCATAAATGATTTATTATTATTATTATTATTATTTATTAGATTTTTATCCCGCCTTTATGCCCGAAGGCACTCAAGGCGGCATTACAGAAAATATAAAATTTAACATTAAAAAACAATATAAAACAATATTAAAACAATATAGTAAAAACAACATTAAAAAACAAAACTATAGAATTTAAAAACAAACCCTGTGGATCATAGGATATAAAATACAGCACGCCAGCCAGCCAGCCTGTCAACAATTAAAAGCTTTTTGAAATAAAAAGGTCTTCAGCCCCTGCTGAAATGTTAACAAGGAGGGAGCAGTTCGCAGTTCTAAGGGGAGGGTATTCCAAAGTTGGGGGGCCACCACCAAGAAGGCCCTCTTCCTGGCCGCCGCCCCTCTCACTTCTCCTGGTGGCGGCACAGTCAAAAGGGCCCCTCCGGATGATCTAAGAGTACGGGTAGGATTATATGGAAGGAGGCGGTCCCTCAAATACCCCGGACCCGAGCCGTAAAGGGCTTTAAAAGTCAAAACTAGAACCTTGAATTGGGCCCGGAACAGAACCGGCAGCCAGTGTAGTCGCCGAAGCAACGGCTCGACAGAGTCAAACCGACGTGCCCCAGCAACCACCCGAGCCGCCGCGTTCTGTACTAGTTGTAATTTCCGGACCGTTTTCAAAGGCAGCCCCACGTAGAGCGCATTGCAATAATCTAATCTAGATGTCACTAGGGCATGGGTCACTGTGGCCAGGTCCGCACAGCTCAGGTACGGCTGCAGCTGGCGAATCAGCCAAAGCTGAGCAAAGGCTCCCCTGGCCACCGCCGTCACCTGGGACTCCAGGTGTAGCTGTGGATCCAGGAGAACCCCCAAGCTGCGAACCTGCTCCTTCAGAGGAAGTGCAACCCCATTCAGAGCAGGACGATAATCCAATACCCGAGCTGTGGATTTCCGAACCAAAAGCACCTCTGTCTTATCCGGATTTAATTTCAGCTTGTTCACCCACATCCAGCCCCCAACTGCCTCCAGACAGCGATCCAGGACCTCAACCGCCTCCTCAGAATCAGGGGGGAAAGGAGAGATAAAGGGAAAGGAGAGATAAAGTTGGGTGTCATCAGCATACTGATGGCACCCCACTCCAAACCCCTGGATGACCTCTCCCAGCGGTTTCATGTAGATGTTAAACAGCATGGGGGATAAGATGGAACCTTGCAGCACCCCAAACTTAAGAGGTCGGGGTGCCGAACAAGAGTCCCCCAGCACCACCTTCTGGGATCTGTCAGCCAGGAAGGAGCGGAACCACTTCAAAACAGTGCCTCCAAGCCCCAGCCCGGCCAGCCGACCCAGAAGGACACCATGGTCAATGGTGTCGAAAGCCACCGAGAGGTCCAGCAGGACTAACAGGGTCGCACTTCCCCTGTCCATCCCCCGGCAAAGGACATCCACCAAGGCGACCAAGGCAGTCTCCGTCCCGAACCCCGGCCTGAAGCCAGATTGGAATGGGTCCAGATAATCCGTTTCGCCACCAACGCTCTAGTCGTCTGCCCTGCCGCTTCATCATTCGCAGCTCCTCAGAGAACCAAGGAGCCACTCTGATTCTGCCACTGGGCAGGAGACGCTCGGGAGCGATCTCATCCAGGGCCCTGGCCATCTCCGTATTCCAGAGGTCGACCAGGGCACCGGGTGGGTATCCAACTCTGGCAACAGGAAAATCCCCCAGAGCCCTCAGGAATCCGTCTGGATCCATCAGCCTCCGAAGGCGGATCATAGAATGAGATCCCCCGCCATTGCAGAGGTGAGAAGCTGCAACAAGCCTAAATCCCACCAGACAGTGATCTGTCCATGACAAAGGAGTGATCTCAATATCCTCCACCTCCAGATCATCATCAGCCTGCCCCGCAGTAAACACCAGGTCCAACGTGTGTCCCGCATCATGCGTTGGGGCAGATATTCTTAGAGACAGACCCATGGAGGCCATGAAGTCCTGAGCCGCAGGTGTTCCCGGGGCCTCGGCATGGACATTAAAGTCCCCCAACACCAATAGGCGGGGGGACTCCAACGCCACGCTCGAGACCAGCTCCGTCAGCTCAGGCAGGGAGACTGCTGGGCAGCAAGGCGGGCGGTACACCAGCAGAATCCCTGTTCTGTCTCGCCCCTCCAACACAACGCGAAGGCACTCAAACCCAGTGGACTGCTGAACAGGGTATCTGGTGAGACGGATGGAATCCCAGTAGACCATTGCAACCCCACCTCCCCGCCCCTGTAGCCGTGGCTGCTGAAGTACCCGGAAACCTGGTGGACAAATCTGGCAAAGATTGACCCCTCCCAGCTCATCCAGCCAGGTCTCCGTGATACATACCAGGTCGGCTTTCTCCTCCAAGATCAAATCCTGGATTAGAGAGATCTTATTATTCACCGACCTGGCATTCAGAAGTAGCAGCTTCAGACTCAGGGGACTGTTGCCAGGATTTCCAAGGGTCAGAGGGATGAGGGGAGGGCCAGAAAGAGGGACAGTCTGTCTATGACTGACCCTCCTTCTCCTGTAATGTCCGGCCCAACCCCCACCACCATATCTTCCGTAACCCGTAACTCTGCTGATGGTGGCCTCCCTCCCCTCCCCTGAGCTCCCTCGAGGTGTCAAACACATAATTCCGGCGGAGCGACCTACAAGCCAACCACCAGCACAAATACAAAAAACTAAAAACACACACACGCACACACTCCCCACCACAACCAGTGCAGCAGCCCTCACCCCCCTCACACTGAGGCTTAGGCTGCTGCAGGCCTCTGCCTCTCTCTCACTGAGGCAAAGGTCCTCACTCCTTCCCTCCCTGCCCCCCTCTCACAGAGGCAGGGACAACCTGCCTCTGATTTGGATACAATCTGCCTCTTTGATTTGGATACAAAGTTAAGAGAACTCTAGGTGGTTTTGTTAGAGGCAAAAGACAGTGAAATAATTGAAAATTACTTGAAAGTAATTTTCAAGAACGAACAAAATTCTAGACTTTAAAGCGTGAGGTATTTTTCATATAATTTGGGTTTTGAATTGAATCCGATTACATGAAAAAGATGTTGCATCACTGTAAGCTTTCTATCTTGCCTTTCCCAATGTCGAACTTGCATGGTGCAGCAAATTCTGGGAGGGGAGTTGGGAAAGACTTAAAAAGTAAAATCTACTGTACTGCAAGTTGACGGTTTCCAGAGGAAACCCCATCCTATAGTGCATTCTTATGCATGCTACTCAAAAGTAAATTCTATGAGATTTTCTCTTGGGTGTGTAGCCTAAATCTTTTATTGTAAAAACAATAGACCAGACTAATTTCTTTCAGCAGAAGCTTTTATGGACAGCCCCATGAAAGCTTAAAATGATATAAGTGGTTAGTCTTTAAGGTGTTAATAATTCCTGTAAGAGTTTGTTGTGCTTTCTGCAAGTGGTATAAATTTGAAAGCAAATACACATCTCCAATGTTGTGTGCCAATCTGATTTGTTTTGCTTGGAATAAATATTTTTCAATATACAAGAACTTGGCTAGCCATTGCAATGGATAGGTGGCTAAGCTTGATTTAGTACATAATCGGTGGGATTTCTGACTATACCATGCTGTAATGGCCTCTTGCATGTATGGCTTATTTTGAATGCATGGAGAATACGTGTGTCAGGTGCTACTGGCCGTGGTAACTCATTGTTAGTTTTCAGAGCCATTATCATAAGCCTTCAGAAGTTCAGGATTCCAACTTTGGACTGAGAACTGTTGTGTCAAGTGTGGTGTTGCCTTTCATGAGCTAATGTTTTCATTGGTGCAGCAATAATTAATCTTGGTGGCTAGAAAATACTTGTGGACTCGTAAATCCTAAGGATATCATTTTTCTCTACTAGGAATTCCTCCTGATCAACAGCGACTGATTTTTGCTGGCAAACAGTTGGAAGATGGGCGCACTCTGTCTGATTATAATATCCAAAAGGTATCTCCTTAGTATCTTGATAAAATCAGTTACAAATAGCTGCCTAGACCTTGTCCAAATAGGATGGCCCTTGTTTCTGGTAGTGGCAGCAATGCGGCTTTGGCCCCATGTGTGTTTTTTAAATTATCAAATTAAATAAAAAGCAAGATTGTCTACTTTCAATTAATATAGCTATAATTTAAGATTGAAAATGAACAAATAGCAGGTAACAAGCTCCAACTTACTACAAAATAATTCCCAATCAGTAGTGGTGTCTGTTTCTGGTGAGATAGGTTTGCAGCCTTACTGATCATAATGGACTTATTTCAGAGTAAAATAAACAACACAGTTATCAAAGACTTTCCTATTTGCATCCTCATTTAAAGATCCATTACTAAAGCAGTGTTTTTTTAATGATATAAGAATACAAAATGGCTTGGCACAGGATAAAACCTGGAAGGGCAACCTGTAAAGAGACTAGCTGGAATAATGCAATTTTCTTTAAATATATTGCAATTTTCTTTGGGCACACTGCAATTGTTGTAATCCACATGAGAATGTAAAAAGAGGGGTTAAGTTTTTAAATTTAGCTGAATACAGCTAATTCAGTAAAGTGAAGTAATGGAGAAGTGTTTGAAAATGGTTTTTTTGCAGATTTTGTAATTTTGAAAAAAGTGGTGTTGCATTTTTATTCTAAGATCTTAAATACTTTAAGGGGGAACTAAGGAGGTGATATACAGTCAGCAGATGCAGCCACAGTATTATTTCTAACTGGAAAAGTGTCTATTGTCACTTCTGGAAAATATCTTAAACACCAAAATGTAGTGTTCTCCATTAATCTGCTTTCAGCAGTTCTGGGAGTGAAGACATGAGATCTGTTGGCACTGTTGTACAAAAAGAACTGATTTATTTGTCCCAGGATTACTGCAACAAGAGACTCATTTTGTCATGAATCTTTCCACAAATGCTTTACAAAAAAATTGCCTTTTCTTCCTAGCATCTAACTTTTCACCCCTTCAAGGCGCATGGAATTTTGTTAGATATTAAATTGGAGAGTTGACTCTTGCACAACTGCATGAGCATGTTAATTGTATTGCCTCCCTGAAATGTGGGATTAGTTTAGCATTTGTGAGATTAGAAAAGCAGGTTAAAATAATAATGAATTTTCACATTTATTGGATTTGTTTCCAGTATAGTGTATTGGCATTTTTTTGGTACTAATTACATGCTGCTAGTACTTAGTCATTATGCTACTTTTTTCCATGCTTCAAAAAGCCCACTGTATTCAGTTTAGTGTCAAAATTACAGGAGTTCGCCAATATAGAGTTACAAATGTGCTTGGTTGGGCTTTGAAGCAGATGTGACTGAACACACTGGCAAAAATAACCAAACCTTGCTTTAGTTACTCTTGTCCAGTGCAACATGAGTTTTTGCATCATATTTGTTGGGGGTGGGTGGCTGTGTTTCTGTTTCCTCTTATGAAATCTGCTTCTTAAAAACAGGAGTCTACCCTTCACCTTGTGCTGAGACTTCGTGGTGGTGCAAAGAAGAGAAAGAAGAAGTCTTATACCACCCCCAAGAAGAACAAGCATAAGAGAAAGAAGGTGAAGCTTGCTGTCCTCAAATACTACAAGGTAAGAGCAACTTTGATTACAAGATTACAATCAGGCGGTACACACACTGCCTACTAATACTAATGGATGTGACTAGAAAGCCAGCATGAGCCCCAGTTTTATGTAGTGGACAGCTGTAACCTGTCTTTCAGCCTATTCATATAGAGCTGTTCTGTTTTGGGGGGAAGAAAGGGCAGATCAGTGCATGAATGCAACATACTATTTAGAGTTTCTATACTAATTTTTGCTGTGGGAGTGATATGGATTGTTTCTTGCAGTGAATACTCTTGTTTTTGTAAACCTTGCTAAGACCAAAGTTTTAAGCGTGGCCTCAAAAGGAATGTTGGTTATTCCAAAAATTGCTGCCAGTGATGGTAGTGTAATTTCTTAAGCCAGGCTTCCATTTTTCAAAGCAGGGGCAAAATAGTGCTGCATTACTGACTGAGCTTTTTCTTCCTGCAGGTGGATGAGAACGGCAAAATCAGCCGTCTGCGGCGAGAGTGTCCCTCTGAAGAGTGTGGGGCTGGAGTGTTCATGGCTAGTCACTTTGACAGACATTACTGTGGCAAATGCTGCTTGACATACTGCTTCAACAAACCAGAAGACAAATAAATGTGTCAATTGTAATAAAAACCTTTCAACATTATTGTGCATTTCTGTGATTGCAAAAAAGCAAGGGATCTACAGGTGTTACATTAAATATGACAATGGGCTAGAAGCTGTAGGAATGAGGAGCAAGTAGGAGGGAATGACAGTACCTATTTAGAAGCTACAGCGATTGGAACACTACACCCACACAGTATGTAACCTATAGATGATAGTATTATGGGATCTCACAGTTAACCACACAGTGAAGCTTAAGAATTGACTTGCTCGCCAGATCACAATTGGGCTAATGCTGTTACTCATTTGAGTGTTGCTTGCTTAATAAAGCTTTATACACTTGTGGCATAAAACAGAGTTTTGCCTCTGGCCTCTAACTAGGTGGCAATGCTATCTGGAGCTCCAGCAGAGGTAATAATCAGTTTAATAATGTGGCCATGCCATATTATAAACCTAACTATTAGTGACATAGCAAAGGCTTGGAAAGATGTAAGTGGGTAAACTATTCTCTGCTGTCGTAATTGTAAGACTAATGGGAAATGTAGTTAAAATTGGAGAAGAAAAAAATCTCAATGCTGTAATGCAGCGGGTTCTCATTTTAGATAACCACTGTAAGTTATGAGAGAAGGCAGCAATGCAATCAGGAAGATTGCATTGCTGCTGGGGGCGGGGGGGAGAAGTGGTATTTTTAGTACTTACCACATACAGCTCCAGCCTCCTAGGTTGCTGGGGACCCTTCTGTACGACTCCCTAAACAGCTAAAAAAGTAAAAAACAGCCACTTGCTGTTTTTGTTGTGAAACTGGAAGGGATTGTTGCTTTTTTTAGCTGTTAGGCGGCTTGGGGAGCCTCACAAGACTGGAGCTGTGTGGGATAAGTACTAAAAAATACCCCTAGCAGCAATGCTATTTTCCTGATAGCTGCCTTCTCTCACCCTGCCCCTTCAAGTGGCCATAAATCTTTTCAAATTGGGGTTTTGTGCTGCCCCACTTTGAAGACCTGCTGCAATGCTTCCCTCATCTCCCCTGCAGAGACACTGCAACATCAGTTGATGCAGGTATTGGGGAGTAACTGGTTACAGTTTTCATTATAAAGGGGAGTTGTGACTACAATGGTCCCTTGTACAATAATTTGTCAAACACAGACTGATGCTTGGGCTTGATGATCCCTTAAATACACTTAAGTGCTTGAAACTGCAAATTTTTTTCAGCATGCTGTGATCTGTGCCTTCATAGTTTTATGGTAGAGAATACATACAACTACATAGGACTGGACATGAAGATTCTCCAGTACTTCTTTGTGTTGGAAAATTTTTAGCTGACTGGATTCCTGGTCTCTCTTCAGGAACTGTGGAGCCTGCCTTTGTTTCTCACTTTCAGGGACTATGGTAAGGCAACTCTTTCTGCTGTGGAACCAGAAACTTTTAAGACAGGGCATACCACATAACATTATGCAGAATAACATTCTGAGAAGATGGTGAAAAGCAGGATCTCAAGCCTTGACAGCTCTTTGGCCTTCCAAAATACAGCAAATAGTAAAAGTGCCACTTTAATGCTGAGGCCATGAAACAAAATATTAATATGAACCTACAGTGTTGATCAGTATTCTTGGAATGCAGCACTTCCGATTGATACGTGTACAATGCATCCCACGTTCGGGGTTTAGAGCCTGATAGAAGTCTGAAGTCACATCACTTTGTTTTAATAGGTAGTCAAGCACTTGGATACATTCACCAAAATGATCTTTTAACTCAGCCTTAAACAGCTTGGGTTTGTCTTAGGTCTGCATACCTGTTGCAGTACATAAAACTATGAATCCAAGTGTTCTTCCAATGTTCTGTTGTCTTACAGTTTCAGAAACAGCTGTCCAGATGCATTTTTAATTGATGTCACAAGGCAACTACAGCACCCCAATGTAGTTGCCTACCCCAATGTAGGAATGCCTTCTTTGCAATGTCAGCACCACTAATTTTTATAACAGACACTGCTTCCCAGAAGGCTCCACTATACTCTGTCCTATGGAGGCAGGTCATAATTCAATTTTCTCATTCCATCACTTTAAGATTTAAAATCCTGGGTCCCAAGAAATCTTCTGTGCAATTTCCTTTTCATTGAAACAAATGATCTCATCTCCAACTTTAAATTCTACGTTCTTCTCAAAACCAAGGCCACAGTCCATGCCAGTCTTGATTATAGGGACATCATCCTTATGGTGCTTCAGTGATGATAAGTATCCTAGGCAGAAAAGAGGTAAGTCAGTAAAAATTCCAAAGAATTCTAAAGATTGTGTGTTAAACAGTTCAAGGCACATTTTGAGTTTGTAGAGCAGTTCAAATCTTGTTTCCCAATATCTTGAGTTGCTTACAAATGTATTTGCATAGCACAATCAGTGTACATAGCGTTTGACAAAATAAAAAGACTTCTGATGACCTCTAGATCAGTGTTCCCAAACTCCTACAAAGAAGTTGGGAGCACTGTAAGTGTGTGCTGGGGAGGGGCTATTGCAGCAGTGCCATCCCCAGGGGTGGAGAATTTTTTTCCTATGTACCTCTGCCAGTGCCAGAGGGGTTTGGGGAGCCCCACAGATGTCTCTGCAGGATTCCCCAAACTTCCTGAACAGTAAAAACAAAAAAGATTGAAAACCACTTCCTGGTTTTGATTGAAAACCAGACGTGGTTTCCAATAGCTTTTTTACTATTTTGGAGGCTTGGGGAGCCCTGCAGAGGCATTGATGGGGCTCCCAACCCCTCCAGCACTGGCAGAGGTAAGTTGAAGAAACCCTTCTATCCATGCAGCAGTGAGATCCTGGAGATCACATTGCTGCCTTATCCCGCCACCCGCCCCTTAAGTGAAAGGGACAAGTGATTCCCTGGCTGGTAGTTTGCAACCCACCAGTTTCAAAACCACAGAACTAGATATTGACACAGGGAGACGGGGAGAAAGGCTGACATTATGTCCATTGTGTGGTAAACAGGAAGTATCTGCAATTGTTTCAGGCAAAACTCAGTTACAGCACAGAACAGACACAAAGATGTGGTGCCAAAACCTTCATGGAAAGTGTGGGTTAATAAGAAATCACAAAGATTGGGCACAGAGTTGATTACAGAATAATCGTATGCATATCTACTGAGAAAGTTCCACTGTATTAAATAGGGCTTACTTGAGCATGCATTTAAGATTGAACCTAAATCTTTGTTTCTTATTTGGGTTTTGCATGCACTTCTGATTTAAACCACAAATACTGTATGTAACCAAATCTCAGCCTTGTGACAAAACAGTTATAACAGCCGTGAATTTCCCCTAGCTAGAGTCATAATGCAGAAATGTCTTCACTGTTCAGCAGAACGGTGGATGCTGAAGCCCGCAAACTGATGAGCCAGGAAGGGTGCCACTTACTCACCTGTCCAAATAATATCCCCATTACGAATCAGTTTAAACTTCATCTTCCTGTCTAGCAGCCCCTTCTGCACTCTGCAACCAGCCACTGGAACTTTATTTTTTCCTTCTGTGATTTCAAAGGTAGCCAAAACAGTAGCTTCTCCTAAGGAAAATCAAAGGGTGTGAGCATGAACCAGTGATCCAAGCTTAAATACAGGCACCCCCCCCCCCAATATCTGCAGATTCAGTTCTCTGTGGTCCTCCATGCCCATTACCTTCATTTATTTTTTTTACTCTGACACCAAGCAAGCATGTTTCTTCCTTTTATAGAAAAATAAAGAAGAGCGTGACAATCAGGCAGGCAGCCTGGATGCTAGAGGGAAATAGAGCTCCTGCTTTCTATTAATGTTCTGGCTGTGTCCCTCTAGTGTACAGGCTGCCTGCCTGATTGTCACGGCCCTCTCTTAGAATTCTATAAAAGGAAGAAACATGCTGTTTGTTGGCATCAGGATAAGGAAGATAAACGATATATGGGCAGAGGCTGGCTGGCTGAGAAGTATCGTATTTCTCTGTATAGGGTTACCTCTTAACCATAGTTTCTGTATCCATGAAGGGGGGCAGGAAGATATTCCCCACAGATACAGGGGAATGCTTGTATTATCTAGGACCTAGGATGTCTCTTCTTATTAAATTTAATAGTAATGAAGCAGCTCTTCTTGAAAATAATTGTAATACGATTTTACTTGTTAGTGGAACTCCATACCAAGAACATCCTCTGCTCCGGCTTTCCAAATATTCTACATTATGCAAGCTACATAAAATAAGCAAATATGCAGGCTCTATAATTTTTTTTGAATTCTGCGAGTTTAATTATTTTGAATAGAATAGAAATTTGTCATTGTACACGTGTACACATGTACAATGAAATTAGGTGCTTTCGCATGGTGAAAACACTACGCTACAACAAAAGCAAAAACAAAAACATCACATACAATCCCACTTTGCTTAAACTCTGCTCAACATATCGCTATCCCACTGCATTTAGTCTAGACACTGCACTAGGATAAAAACTTTTGCACAACTTATTTGGCTTTGCTAGCCACAGAGAACAGCAAAGAGTTTATGCTGGTTAATGATGTCTCACTGCCTCCAAACACTGCAAATCTTATTCTGCTGTACTCTCTGGGTTCTGAGATTTCAGTATGCATTGTCAAATACCTTCAAGTATCTCTCTGCAGCCATGAGGTATTTTTTTAAAATAAAAAAGAAGGCAGAGATTCTCAGGAAGAGGAAGCCTGCTCCTAATAAGGTATTTTGTGCTTTTTTCTAAATTCTTGCAGCAAACACTGAGATCATGACTATCAGTATTTTCAAAGCAATAATTATGTTGCTTAGGACACAAAGAGGTCATCACCATCTCTCCAGTGTAGGAAGAGGCCTGCTGAATCACACTGACGGCCCTTCTAGTCCAGCTTTTTGTTTCCAACCAGATGCCTCTAGGAAACCCACAATGAAGGCAGTAGCCCTCCTGGTTTATCCCCAACCCCAGGATTTCATAGGCATACCTAATATGTGCTCCTCCACAGAACAAGGCAATGTGCTGCTCAGTTCTTCAAGCAAGTCCTCAACAAGCCGGTAGATGATATTGTGCATTTTCATTTTTATTCCCTTCTTAGCAGCCAGCTGCTGAATAGATTTATTTGCATTCACATTGAACCCATATATAACACCTAAGAGGTCAACCCCAAAAAGAAGGAAGATATTAATTATTCAACTAAAAAAAAACCAAACCCTAATTAACTAGGAATACTTTCAATATGAGAGCTGTTCTGTTTGTCAAGCACTAAAACAAAGGGTGAAAGAAAACTACTAAGGAAGCAAAATTTCTAAGTAATTTCTACAACTTGATTCAATGATGCAATTGCACATACTTGCTTACTTTGCATCATTTATTCTGTTTATGTCCATCATGGGGAGGGGCATAGAGGTATGGAGGGCCTTACCCACAGATAATCCCATTGAAGAAAGATAATCTTTCTGCTACGATCTCACCAAGCATTGCAAACAGGACAGCAAACAGCTTTTTTAAGTTAAAAAGCAAAGCAGACGTTCTCATGACAAATTCATGTCCAGAATTCTGAAATTCCTTTCTCAAATTCTACACCACGCAGAATCACCATGGAGAAGGCTGCCTAACATTAAAAACATGCTTTTAGCAGCCATTTCATCTGAATTCCCATTTCTACTTTTACACAAAAGCATGAACCCCTGCAATATATGTTACCCCTGCTAACACAAAAGCATGAACCCCTGCAATATATGTTACCCCTGCTAACTGGGGAAGAGGCACTTTTTCAAGTGGTGTTCCTCTTATATTTAGGAGGGGGCAAGTAATTGTCCCTCTTCACCCCTGCGTAGTCCTTCTAGTAGCTGTTGCTGGTGGTCTGCCTTTTTTAAGGTTGTGAGCCCTTTGGGACAGGGAGCCATTTAACTTTATTATTACTATTTTCCTGTAAACCGCTTTGTGAACTTCGTGTTGAAAAGCAGTATATAAGTACCTGGTGATTGATTGATGAATGCCCCAATCCTGTATGCACAGCCTCCAAGAATTAGGACTGAGCATGTGGTTCCCAACAATGGACCAGGAGTCACAGACACAGCCCTAAAGGATGTCATCCTAGCTACATTCTAAATGATATCCCAGAAGCTTGTGCTGTGAGGGTGGGGATACCTTGCAATTTGTTTTGTGAAGTGGACAGAAATGCGCACCATTCCAATGGGAGAGTAACTGCCTAGAGTTATTGTGACACAAAACACTAGTACCATGCAACATCTTACTACGCATAAGTGTCTCTGCATTGGTGTTTTGTTTTATCCTACACTTCATGTACTGAACAGCTAGCTATTCTGACTGAAAAGCAAAGTGCCCCAGTTGTCCAGCAATCTGAGAGTTCAGTAATTTCATGGGGATCACCACACTGAGCACTCTTTACCTTTAAAGGTTTCTGCAAGATTTATGTCATTTTCAGAAATATCCCCAATCCCACAGTGGATCACATCCAATTCACACTCTTCGTGGGCATCATAGGTGTCCAGGATATTCAAAATGGCTTCCACGGAGCCATCAACATCCCCTGGATGGAACAAGAGACCTGCTTAGTTGCAAAGCAGAAAAACACTAGAGAATGGAACAGCAGCTACTCATAATCATTTCATTTTACCTGTAAACTGTTTTGTGAATGTTTTTGTTGAAAAGCCTTATACAAATACTGTACTGCTATTAATCATCATAATCACTGGGAAATTATCTTGTGCAAGACTCAATTAAACGATTGGTAACTGAGCCATGAATACAGACAGAGTTATAATGGATTTTGTCCCATTTCTGAAAGAAAGAACTACATCCAACTATTTCCAATGGCTGATTCGAATGCTGCTCAGTTTCACGGTCTACAGTGGACAAGACAGGTGCTGTTTACTGTTCCAGTTAAGTTTTTACTATTCTTGTAGTAATACAGAGGTAAGTGTTTGGTCCATCGTGGTTCCCTGGGGCTTAGGATCGGGTCAGTCAGCACTGACTAGGGGAAGCATGACAAGCCCAACATTTCCTTGCTGGAATTGGCTTTGACCACTTCCTGGATCCTTCCTATCTAGCCCTTCTGGAGTCCTTGTTATGGTTCCACCACCGCACCCACCCCATGGCACCATCTCCTTCCTCTCCAATCTTGTGTTTAGTTTGTTGCACTGAAAGGGTCGTCGCTCCCAGCCCTGGGTCCCCCTGCACTGTTTCTACCACACAGGAGCCAGCGCCAAGCCATGACTCCAGTGTTGGGCCTGGGTGGATGATATGAGAGTTAGGGTTTGGACCCCAAAACTCTAATGCAATATTGCAGCTTTGAGCACCAGGACAAAACAAGCAGTAAAAGAGGCCTTCACCTTTGACAATGACCGGTAAGGTGTTTTTGTCACTCTCCATTCTTTCTTTAGGTCGTGCAGCCATGAGATGCCTTTTGGCTTTGTACAAAGCTGCCCTTCTTTGTTTCCATGTCAGGTTGGTCAAGCCCTCTCGCTCCTTCTTGTAGGCATCCTTGTGCTCCTTTTGCTTTGCTTCTATAATCTCTAGATCCTTCTGCACTTTCTCTTGTTGCTCCGCGTAGGCTCTCCACTCGACAACTTCACGAGCCCTTTGCTTGGCAGAAGAACAAGAGAGTTGCCTTGCTTGATCATACCAAAGCCTCATCCAGCCTAATATGCCTCCAGCAGTGGCTAGGCTGGTATCTCCAATCCTGGAACAATGAAGGCACGATGGAGAGCACCACTGCATTTGATATAGTTTTGAGCACAGAGGTTCTATTTAATCTTAAGAGCCCTCCTCACCTCCACTTCTGTCACAGTTTAACTGGAACCAGGGACAGCTGGTGAAATTCTATGCCCAGAGTATATATGGACACTTGGCCTTCTGCAGTGGTTTCCTCTCGCCACATGCCACAGGGAAAATGGGAAAGGGAATAAGGAGGAGTGCCCACCCCACTCCTGCAGCACCTAATCAAATCATCAAAGCTAATGTTCAGGTCCAAGGAAGAAAGAAAAGGGTCCTAAGAAAACAGGGCCAAGCCAGTTAGAAGATGACTTCGGTTCCAACCACCTTAATAATTTCTTGGGCTGTTACCACTGAAGCCAATCCACGCGTCTGGGCTGCTCCTCCTCCCCCTGATCCCATTATTACAGTTGGTCCTGGAACACCTCTTAGAGGGCTAGCACCTTTTAGAGGCTGGGATGTGTCCCTTTTCTCTTGTGGTACTGCCAACCCTAAGAAAGTGAGGCCAAATCATAAATGGGAAACCTGGAGTACCTCAGACTCTACTTCAAGGATTTCCTCTCCTGCCGAAGGAACTTCCTTCCACCCAACGATCTCCACTGGCATGCTGGGAGAGGCTGTGTCCATGGTCTTTCCATTCTCATCAAACATCAGGCGAACTTTTGCCCAGCTTTTCCCTGCAACTAGAATACATCCTTTTCTCAGACTGCCTCTTTGTATGATAGCCGTAGTTACTGGACTGGAGGAAGGAAAAGGACAGAAGATGTGAGGTTTTACATGCACAGTTGCTGAAAACTTCTGTAGGTTACATGACAGAAACCAAGGTGAAAGAAAAATACTAACGAATGCTTCACAAGGCATTCCTTGAAGATACTTCACTACACTGAGGCAATGTGAAAGACACAAAAGAGACAGTTTTATGTATTTATTTTCATATCCTGTTTTTCTGACAACCGAACAGGACTAATAAGTGAATGAAAACAAAAAACATTTAAAATATAGCATGTAGCAGCAGCAAACATAAAAAGCCTTCATAAAAACTCAACAAAAAGCAGTTTCACAAAATTACTGAATCTGAAGAGGAAAAAAAAAACTCCTGGGTTTTATTTAAAAGCAAACTGTTGCTGTTCTGTTTAAAAACACATTTATTAAATTTTGAAGTAGCAAAGATAACATTAAAGAGCAAAAAAAATTAAAACAAGAACTTATGCCCCTGAGCTTCACCTATGCAGCAACATACTTTTCTGGAAATTCCAATGCAACTTTGTGCAGAGGACTAGAAGTAATAGAACAGAAGACAGAAGAAAAAGAATGACTCACCCTTTCCCTTTGTCTGTTCGAGTCTCTATTACGGTGCCCTCTACTAAACCAGTGCAGTCAGCCTTCAGTTCCAACACCTCAGCAAGAGTGACAATTGCCTCAGCTAAAGCCATCAGGTTGTCACCCTGCATAAAATAATACAGCTTAGAAAAAAAGTTAAGAATCACAACAGCATCAAGACAATAAAATTCAGCTCAAGCACCCCTTGGTTGCAAGAGGACTGTTGTATGAACGGCACATTAGGGCTGGGGTACAATCATAGACATTGAAAGGCAGAGTGATCTCACCAGTGTCTCAGAATTCTGCATTAGGGTGGACCTTAGGTACATTGTTGCTGTCGCACCCTACCTCACCCAGCTGGAGAACCACAAGCATAGAAGGGCATTTATCCTGGCCCATCTCCGAGGGCTTCTCTTGGCACTGTCTGAGGGACGTTATAAAAAGATTCCTTTTACGGAGCGCCTTTGCCCTTGTGGCTCGGATCAAGTCGAGACCATCGAGCATATGCTACTGTACTGTTCATATTATAGGGACATTTGTGCCACTCTCATTTCTCCATCACTGAATCAATTTTGAGTCGCATATGGCAACAAGGTATCTACTTGCTATTATCTGATACAACCCGATAAATTACATGTAGTGTCGCAACATTTTTTGCAGCAGTGATAAGTATCCAGAAATTGATGCTGAAAGAATGTGGACCCTTTTATTTGGAATAACAATATCATTGATGTCGCAGGTTCAAACATGGGTTGGTATGCAATATATATTAATATCAGTAATTAAACAGAAATAGAATGTTTTAAGTAGGAAATTTACCAATGGAGATATATTATGGTACTGGAATTATTTGTGGGTAACGGGGTTTACCTTAATTTGGTTTAAATTTGGTTGTCTAACACCCTATTTTACTTTTCTATGCTATTATTGTATGATTTTATTTTTGGGCTGGCCTCAGACAGCAATAAAGTCTTATCAATCTCTTAAATGCTGTGCTACTTTATTCCAAGACCAGTGCCATCATCCAGCTTTTATTTTCAGAAACAAGGTCTATATGTGACTTTAGCATAAGGAGGGCTCTGCCATTGGTTTACATTACCTTTAACGCTGAAATATGGACAGTCTGAACATCTCCTCCATATTCTTCACAAACTATATCATGAGCCAGCAACTCTTTCTTAATTCTTTCAGGATCAGCTTCGGGCTTGTCACATTTGTTGATGGCAGCAATAATGGGAACTAAAAGAGACCAAGAAGAAAAAAGGAGGAAGAAGAGAGTAAGATTCAGGGCCAGCATTAAGCGAACTGGACCAGTTGCTCCCAATTGCCTAAGAGCCCCCCCACACTAGGGTAATCTAGTCTTGTGTGCAATTTTATATTAAAATGTGCCTAGATCCACTCGGTCCATTAACTCACATGCACTTTTTAAATGCACATTTTGATTGCCTTCTATCATAAAGATATTAGGTCTATAATAAACTGTATGTTTACCTTTAAGATTCTACAGACCTTGGGTGTGAATCTGGGGCCATGCAAAAAATGTTTCCAATTGGGGCCCCCAGTTCCTAAGGCCGATCTTAGTGAGATCCAACCATAACGAGAAAGAAACCTGTGGTTCCATCTAGTGAAATTATGAAGATCCTTTCACAGGAGAAAATTAGATGTTAGAATTCTAGTTTCTGCACCTAGGGACCAAAAATGAACACTAAGGTCTTAGGAAAAAGGGCATTCTATGGTTATCTGCATTATGTAAATTTCAGATCATATCAAATCAAATCCACTATACCTTTGGCATTCTTAGCATGCTGAATAGATTCCACGGTCTGCTTCATTACTCCATCTTCTGCAGCTATCACCAATACGACTATATCAGTGATGTGTGTTCCTCTAGCTCTCATTGCTGAAAATGCAGCGTGACCAGGAGTATCTAAAAAAGTGATATTTTCCCCAGAAGGCAAATGCACTGTGGAAATAAATGAGAAAAAAAAATTTCTTTGAAGTTTGGCACCTTATGCTCAGAATGTCTTCGTTTCCATATGAACAATTTAGAGCAGAGATGCTGTTGAACCACTAGAGAAACCATTTTAAATCACTGTGCCATGGCATACTGGTGTGCCGTGAATGGTCTGAAGGTGTGCTGTGGGAATTTGGGAGGGTCATTTGTTAGCAGGGCCTCTGGAGGATATGAGCCCCCTGTTGGCAGTGTGATGTGCCTTGTCAATTATAAAAAACCAATGGTGTGCCTTGACAATTTTAGCACCTTGTCAGTGTGCCATGCGATTAAAAAGACTGAAAATTTCTGCAGTAGATTAACAGCCCAATCCTACATTTCCCGGGTGCCCAGAGGAACAGCAGTGCCAAAATGGCTGTTGCTGTATCCTTTGGGTCCAGGAAAGCAGCCACAGGTCTCCTTGGAGGAAGGGAACATTGGTTCCCTTACTCTGTGTCAAGCAGCGGCAGCCCTGATACGTTTACTGCCTAGCACAATGTTAGGTGCTTTACAAATACACTGACCAAATACACTGACCAAAACAATAATAATGTACCCCTCAGCTAGCAGAGTCAATCCAAACAAGAGTGTTAAAATTTGCTGAATTTAAACTTTAAAAAAAATTGTACCAAGAAAGGCACCAATGTGCTGTGTGATGCCTCCTGCTTCCATTGCTGCAACTTGAGTTTTTCGCAGGCTGTCCAGTAGTGTTGTTTTCCCGTGGTCAACATGGCCCAGGATGGTGACAACTGGAGGCCTCGCAGTTAATAAAGCTGGATCTGCAGGAGGTCTGCAATACATTTGAAATTCATTTCAGTAGCAAATGAAAGAAACCTTCCTTTTCTTCTTAACATTTTCCTTTTAATAAGTTTCTTAATGCTCATGAACAGCAATGATCTTTGCATGTGATCATTAACAACAAGCCTTTGGAGGAACTCATGAGGTTTTGAGTTCGAATCTCATGTCAGTCACTTTGCTAGCTGCCTATGCAAGCCACTCGCATTTAGCCTCAGCCTTCTGCTATGCCTTCTGCTATGCAGGGATAATATAAACCCACTTCACAGGAACAATGTAAGAGTTATGGAGATACTTATATATCTGATTTCAATCTCATCTGCTGAATGCACTATAGCCGTGTTCCAAAAGTCCCATAGGAGAGTCGTCAACCAGGTACATGTTTGCTGGGACGGGGAGGGAGGGAGGCAGCCACACGATCTCCATGACTGCACTGCAGCCAAGGATGTCAGGGTATTGCAACTTACCTGGGGGAGCCTGTAACCCCCTCTGTAGCCCTCCCTGTGCTTCCAAACTACTGTAAAAAGATAAAAACTCACTTCTTGTTTTTGTCATGAAACTGAAGTAGTTTGTTCCCTTTTTTACAGCAGTTTGGAGGTGCAGGGATGGCTACGGGGGGTGTGTGTGTTGAAGGCTTTCTGGACCCTCAGGAGAGCCATAGCGATCCCCAGAAGTTGCAAAAACTCTGTCTTCCTGCCCCCAGCAGCACGATCATGGTGATCACATTGCTGTTGATCATGTTGCTGTTCTTGGCCACTCCTCTTAAGGGTGAATGGTCTTTTTCTAGTTCCTCTGGTCATGACCCACCAGTCTGGGAACCACTGAACTATATAGATGCTAAGAATTATTAATCTTCTTTCACATAATCCAAGTGCCACAGATGTCTAACACATGTAGGTTTCTGTGGTTAAGCAAGACAAAGATTTTTGCGGAGCATTTATTTTTGTGTACTTTTCTCAAGACTGGACTTCTTAGCGCAGGAATCAAACAGAAACGGTTGAAAAAAGATACAATTCTTAGATACCAAGAACACTACATATGTAGCATTGCAAATTTCCGTTGCTAAGCCGTTGCCAGGCAGGCTGACCTGCAAAGCTTGGAGGTAGGAAGAGAATGCTCTTTCGGCTTGCCCCTCCCGCTCTGAGAATGCTTAGAGAAACACACGGGAGGGGCCCTCCTGGAGCTTCACAGGAAATCGGCATGCCAGGCTACTGAGAAAATCCTTGGAGTTAACAAAACATGGAAGATAAGAGAAGCCCTTCGAGTTGTCGGTTAAGCTGCTTCCCAGCTTACCGTGAGAGACACCAAAAGTTAGTCAGAGAGGCTTTTTGCACCAAGCAGCAGAGAGGAGTTACATTTCAAGTAGAGAGTGAGAGAAGCACTGGCCAATTAGATGCTTTGTAAATGTGATACACCTACTACTGCATATGCAATTAATTATGTTAATGAACACAGTAATAAAAGGAAGCTGAGACAAAGACGTTCTCAGATTTCTCCGCACAGAGCTCTTGTCGTCCTTGTCCAATCTTTTCCATCCCAGCCTTTTGGGATCCCTACATACATATATGTATGTAGCGACAGAAAAACACAGTTAAAGAAACAAAACCCAGGTATGCACAAACCCAGCAAACAACAGTGGATGTTACCTCCTTATGGCATCTTTGTTTTCTTTGACTTTTTCTTCTTTCAGTTTGGCCCATCTGTGCTTCATGCCAGATTTTTTAATAACGTCCTTAATCCAGACTTCAGGTAAGACTGAATCTGGTTCTAGCGAGTCCAAATCAATGTTTGTGTTTAGCAGGGCTTCGTATATATGATCTAATGGCAGAAACAAAAAACAATGTTTACTCAAGAGTAATGCTCCCGAGGGTGATCCTTTTACCATTGGAAAGTCCCCAGATCCACCTGCAGTTTTTTCTGTCCTCTCCTTCCAGAGCGAAGACCCTGAAAACTGGATAGTATAACCAATGGCCAGGTGCTGGGAGTGTTCTCTGCACTTACCAATATGTCCTTTATTTATTTTTTATTATTATTATTGATAATGATAGAATTTATATCCACCTTTCTACCCCGTATTGGGGCACCCAAGGCAGCTCACAACTTTCAAAGATACAAAGAATTGAAATAAAAGATAAAACAATACAAGATAAAAGATTAAAGCAATGACATAAAACAATTAAAAACAAGCATACCCCAGTGGACCCCACAATTATAAAATCAGAATTGTTCAAAATTAAAAATGCCAGCCCAGCATGTCAGCAGTTAAATGCCTCCTTAAATAAAAAAGGCCCTGCCAAAAGATCACCAGAGAGGGAGGTGTTCTTAATTCCAAGGGATTTCCACAACCATGGAGCCACCACCAAGAAAGCCCTCTTTCTGGCCACCATACCTCTACCTTAATTGGTGGAATACAGGTAGGATTATATGGTCCTTCTAACTGAACACAAAAATAAGAAAAGCTCTGCTGGATCAGGCCAAGGGCCCATCTATGCCAGCTTCCTGTATTTCAACAGTAGCCCACCAGACGCCTCAGGAAGCACACAAGACAACCAGATACTTGCATCTAGCATTTTACCCTTGCACCACACCCGAGGAAGACACCAGACTGCAGTTGGGTTTTAACTTTAACAATATTAAAGTCATGAAATCTACTGAACACGCTGTCCCTCCCTCACCAGTTTGGGGAGGGGAAAAAAAAACTGCCATCCATGGTCAATTCTGACGACAGAAAAAAAAAATCCCTCAGGTGCCTTTTTTTAGACTGAAGAGCCCCGAACACTGTAACCTTTCCTCGTTTCTCCAGCCCAGTAATCATTTTGGTTGCTCTCTTCTGTACTTTTTCCAGTTCCACTATGTTCTTTTTGAGATGTGGCAACCAGAACTATATGCAGTAGATGTGGCCTTACCAGTGCTTTGTACAATGGCAATACAATATTGGCTGTTTTATTGTCAATCCCTTTTTTAATTATTCCAAGCATGGAATTGGCCTTCCTCACCACCGTTGCACAATGAGTCGATATTTTCATTGAGCTGTCCACCAGCACCCCAAGATCTCTCTCTGGTGTGTCACAGACGGCTCAGAACCCATTAGCCTGTATGTGAATTTTTGATTCCCCCCCCCGAATATGCATTACATTACACTTATTTACATTGAAACACATCTGCCATTTTACCAGATGTGTTTTTGCTCAATTTTGAGAAAATTGAGAATAATCCATTCTCCCAGGATTCTCTTTGGAGAGATCCTTCTGGAGCTCTTCACAATCCCTTCTGCTCTTTATCACCGGGAAACGTTTAGTGTCATCTGCAAAGTTGACCACCTCACTACTTATGCCTGTCTCCAGGTTATTTATGAACAAATGAAAAGCACTGGTCCCAGGACAGATCCCTGGGGCACACCGCTCTTCCCCTCTCTCCACTGTGAAAATTGCCTGCTGACACCAACTCTCTGTTTCCTAGACCTCAACCAATTCTTAAACCATAAGAGGACCTGCCCTCTTATTCCCTGACGGTAAAGTTTTTTTTTAGCAGCCTTTAGTGAGGGACCATGTCAAATGTCTTCTCAAAATCCAGATATATAATATCCACAGGTTCGCCCATATTGTACCTTTTTGTGGATTCTGAATGTAAGCCACTTCGCAACACAATCTTGGCTGAAAAGCAGAGTATAAAAAAGTAAACTTCAGGAAGGCCCCTGTGATGACACAGTGCAAATTTGGAGAGTGCCTAACTAACCATCTGGAGCAATGGTTCCCCAACTTGTGGTTGCAACCCACCAGGCAGGGAAGCATTTGTCTATGTCCCTTTAAGGGGCAGAGGGAGGGAAAAGGCAGCAATGCGACCCCCATGATTGCACTGCTGCAGGGGCAGAGGATTTTTTTCCTACTTACTTCAGCCAGTGCCAGCCTCTGAGGGTGTGTTTGTGGGGGAGCCTCAAAGATGTCTCTGCAGAACTCCCAAGCCTCCAAAATAGTAAAAAATTTCAATTGAAACCAGGAAGTGATTTTCAATCTTAAAAAAAAAAAAAAAAAAACCTATTCAGGAGGCTTAGGGAGCTCTGCATTGGGGCTCCCCACAAACATACCCCCAGAGACTGGCACTGGCAGAGGTAAGTAGAAAGAAACCTCTCTGGTCCTGCAGCAGTGTGATCCTGGGGATCACATAGTCCCTCATGCTGCCATAGTCCCTCCCCTGCACACACTTACGGTGCTCCCAACTCCCTTGTAGGTGATTGGGAAGCACTGATCTAGAGTTCTTTGAGAGTGTCAGTAGGCATGTGGATAAGGCAATTCATTTGACACCATACACTTGGACTTTCAAAAAGCTTCTGACAAAGTCCTGCACCAAAGGCTCTTGAGGAAACTTAGCAGTCATGAAAGAAGAGGATAGAGGTCTTTATGTGGACTGCAAGGGGTGAGGTTTTTCTCCTTCTCTCACAATACTAAAATCAGGGAACAGCCGACAAAATTGACTGGTACTTAGGGCAGACATGGGGGTACTTCATGCCAAGCATAATGCAGAGTTTATTGCCACATGATGTGGTGATGGCCAGTAGTTTGAATGGCTTTTAAGAGGATCAGACTAATTCATGGAGGTCAGCTGTATCAATGACTACTAGGCACAATGGCTGTGCAGTACAAGGGCAAGATGATTCAGACCTTGCTACTTTGCCAGGGTCACGTATTTCATTGCTGTTATTATTATTACCATCTTTGTTAAATACATTACATGTGGTGAAGAAATCCTAATGAAGCCAGCTAAAGAATTACAACAAAGGAATTAAAAAAAAACCTTTCCAACTGGGGCCAATTTTACAGCAAACTCCTTTTATTCAAACTTTTCTCAGATGAAAGTAGCTCAAGCTAATCGGAAGCAGATGGTTGAGGAACGCCTCAGAGGATGAAAGGCATCTTGTACAAATCTCCTTCACAGGCCTTTGCAGGACTGGAAAGGCAGGAAACATTGAAACAATTAAAGGGGCCAATGAACGCCATAAATTCTGCTACAGAACTCCCAAGTCAGCAGATATCAGACACAGACTCTCTTCCCCTGTAATGAAAGACAGCTTCAAGCCTGAGCAAATCACGAAAATGCCATGAATTTTGTACAAGAAGCAAGGAAAGAAGATGCAAGTATCATGTCAGCATCTCTCTTTCTCTACTGCTACATCAAGCTTGAAGGCGCTGCCTTATTCTAGGACAGATCATTGGTTCACTGAGCCCAACAGTGCTCAAATTATGAGCAATATCACTGCTCAAATTAAGTAGGGGAAACTTTTAAACAAAATTCACAAAATTTAAACAAAATTCAAAATTTGCAAAATTCCAAACTCCATCTCCACTAATTTAGCCATATCGTACCCTGCTTATAGCCCTTTAAAAACAGTAGATAAGAGCATGGGTCGAAATCAGCTGAGTTGAGTAGAGGCCAAGGGCCCACAGCTACTAGAGGGCCAGCTTGACTGTAAGCTGGTGCTAGCACTGCTATAGGGGCAGGTTCAAAAAGCAAAAGGGCTATACCCCCTTATAACTTGAGTACTGCCCAATATTTTCTATGCTGGACTCACCACGCTCTCAGACAAAGACCTTTCCCAGGTTGGCCATCTAGGATCTTTCAGGTAGAAATGCAGAGGACTGAAGTGGGGACTATCCACTTTGCATGTGCTGTGCCCCTCTCTAGGGCACAGACATGCCTTGCATTTTCAATTCCACAGAGAGTGGGCAATGTAAGTGGCTTTTCCACTGAAATGGTAACTCTTGCCACATAGATGTTATGGCTTGGGCTATATCAGCAATCTCCCTCTCCCCTTCTTCATTGTGGCATGGAAAGGCAGAGCTAAATACGGAAATAACACAAGCGTAATTTGCTGGTTGGTACAGTGGCTGGACAGACATGGAACACACATCCATCCATCTTTAAAGCCCAAGAACTGCCTGGGTACAATTTCCTTTAGCCACTTCCTGTATCATGCCCAGAAAACAAGGTAAACAAGCTGGCATTAAGGAAAGTATACCTTACTTGAACAATGCTGCCAGGTAGTTATAACTGAGTTTGGGCCTAGAATGTATGTTTGGCGTCCAGTGTCCCAAGATCGATTCCTGAAGGCTAGCAGCGCAGAGCTGAAGCCTGAGGGGCAACAAGGAACACGCTCTGTTGATCAAGTGATGGACACAAAGCTAGGCTCTGTCTGTCTGTCTGTCTGTGTGTGTGAGAGACAGAGAGAGAGCCAGTTCAGAGATTTCATACTAGCTACCAATTGCGTGACACAATGTTGATGTCTGTGCCTGAAGAAGGCTCTGAGGTTTGAGCTACACTGTCACAGGTAGCTCAATAGCATAGTTGGGCAGCTGCTGAGGACTCAGAGTCCTCAGAAGGACCCGCTGCTGATTCCCATGCACCTCTGTGCCCATTGCCTTCGTATGGTGACAAGCCAGGTCTCACTTTCAAATAACAAAGTTTCTGGTTCAAACCTAACAAATGGAGAGGTAATACACGAATTAAAATGTGGTCATCTTTTTTCCTTTTCCTCCTTGGCTCCCATTTTTGTGTGTGTGAATCTGATAAAGTTTGCCATGATAAAGAGGACCTAAAAGGCTTTTCCATGAATCAAGAGGAGACTGTGCTCTGCCTCCTCTTACCTGTCCCTCAACAAATGTTCCTGCACCGGAATGGTAAACACATCATCTCCTTTTGAGGTGCACATACTAAGCTGCAGCGCAATGGCCTTGAGAACTGTCATTGTCTCATTCTGGCTGCAATCCTATACACACTTTCCTGGGAGTAAGAGCCACTGAATACAATGAGACTTATTTCTGAGCAGACATGCACATGATTGTGGTCTCAGTCAAAGAAACCTGCTCACCTATGTCTTTATGCATGGCTTTTGCAAGATCTTCCACAGTCATCCTTGGCCTTATCTCAACCTCCTGTTTCTCTGTTTTTGTTTGTACTGGTTGTAGTTTCTCCTTGCCCGATTTCTTTTTCTACAAAACAGTTCAAAAATGGTAAATAGAAATGGTAAACAGTGGTAAATACAAAAGGCTGAAGACAGGCAACCAAGAGACACTGTAAAACCATTAGCTCTTGCTTATGTGAGGTTTAGTTACTTTTGCTTGCACTACAGAACATTCAGCAAAAATAAATCAAAATTATATAATGCGAAGTGCTTCCACATTTCTCGTCAATCACATCTGCAATGTAGCAGTTTCTATGTAGAAAAATTACTATTTAATTTCAGATGATAGAGATGTATGAATGCAAAAGGTCTTTCTCCTGCATCTCATTTATTTAAATCTAAAGACTCTTTTGTTTTTTGCTATTTTTTTCAAGTCTAAAAAGGTGTTTTGGATATAGAGCATTAACCTGTTCCCTTCCGCCCAGAATCACACAGAGAGTCTGCAAATTCCACCTTTGTACTAACAGGCAATTCCAAGGGCCAAGGATGAAATTCTCTTTATATTTCTATTCTCTTTAGATATCTAATATCTTTAAATAATAGAACTCCCTCTTCCCTCACAGTCTTTTGGCAAAGGCTCAAAAAGTGTTTGTTCCATCTGGTGTTTGGGTGATGTGTTATCTGCCCCCTGTGCAGTGGTTTAGTTATAAATATTTGCTCTCATCCAAGTATAGGTAGGGAGGTGGGACTGAAGTCAAGCAAGACTTCAAGCTAAAATATTTTAAGAGTCCCTTATTCCAGCCTACAGAATCTCATAAGCAGCTGCAGACATGGATCTCTCAGCTTTCAGATGGTTCTGGCTTGGTATGTGGTGAGACATGGGGCCACAAAAAGGAAAATTTAAAAACTCTCCCCAAGTTCCAGAAGCTTAAGAGAAAATTATAAATTCTTTTGTGCCAAATTATGCCAGCTGACAAACTATGGAGTAGAAGCAACATTATATCAGAACACCAACATTACGAAGGAAGAGGGAAACACCATCAGCCCACTTCAAATTAGAATTCTAGCCACTACAGAGTCAGATGTCTCTGGGAAGCCTTTGACCCAACTCCTAAGAGCCCAGATTGTATTGTAGTTAAGCCCAAGTACACTTGCATGAAATAATTGCTTATCATAATCTTGTTATCTTTCCTTCTATGTCCCTTCCTTTCATCTGTTGGGTCAATTTTAAACTATGTGCCCATAATGTATACAAATTGTTCTAACTAAATCATTAGTATATTAATAAAATTATCCTTTTTGATCCCATTTCTACTCAGTTTCTCTTCTATTTCAAAACGAGCTAAATGCTTTGACTGGGCAAGACACAAATGAATTTGTTCAAAAAACATCGAACTCTCGCATGCAACGGCTCCTTTGCTTTGATTGTCATTTTACAGAATCGCTGAAAATACATCAACAGAGCTGACTTTCATTTTGCAAGCACAATAACTTGGGAGCAAGAATAAAGTTGCCATTAATTACCTCCCTGGTAGTTAAAAGCCTGAATTGTGAATTAGTGCTTGGCTGCCAGAGCAGAGGATGCAGCTGAACAGGGCACATGGGGTAGGCAGATGACAGAACAGGCCTCCACTGTGTTCTGTGGCCTTTCCTGCAAGCCAGGAAGTGCAGCTGTCTGAAAGTACGATGGAACTGGATCAAGTTTGTCAGAGTCAGCATCGCTTTCCAGCACATTTCTGCTCTGTAGGTAAAAGGAAGTGTTGCTTGGGTGTGTTGCCTTTCAAGAGCACAGGTAATCAGCAGGGACACATAACCACAACAAGGGATGCCAGAGGCAAAGGAGGCCAGGACTGTTGCTCCCAATCCCTCCGCAGTTGTGCAGACGACAAAATACTGACAAGTTCAGTTTGATATGAAGGGAAGAGCTGTACTCTCTGAATTCCTCCTGGTTGTCCTAAACAGAAGAAGAACAGAGAGAGTATACATTTTTTTTCTCATTAGAGGAATGTGTTCAGTGCTCTCAGACACGTTTGAGGAAGAGACTCAGAGCCCCAACTTAGAGCTAAGTGCACAACTTAGAGCCCCAAACGAGAGAGGGGGGGGTAAATAAATGAAGGTGGTTGTCTCAATCGTGGCAAGTTGCACCATGACGCTACCCCGGCTCAGAGGTTACACATCAAGACCTGGGTTCGAGTTCCCACTCAGTCACAGGACAATCTGGAGCATCCTGATCTACTTCACAGGGTTGTTGCGACGAGGACACAATTACAATGCCCACGAATACATGCGACAGAAGGAAGCAGAAAAGGGAGCAACTACTACACTGTGCCAATCTAGGGGAGAGAAGTGACCAGCACAGCAAGTTTGCGACCAACGAAAGCAGAGGGAGGGTGGCGGGAACAGCCCTTCTTCCTTCGGTAGTCTTCGCATCAGAAGCTCCTTCCGCGCGCGCAGCCTTAGCCCCGCCCACAGCTCCCGCGGTCGTGACACGATATTGTCACTACCCTGCATCTAGGTGGCGCGCGCGCGCTCCTTCTCTACCAACGTCTTTCTCTATTCGCGCGTACGCGTCTTTTCTTTCTCACAGCCTTCCCCTTCTTTAGGGTCGCGCCATAAAGCACACAGCTGAGGTCACGCCGCCCTCTTATACTCCCCCCCGCTCCATCGCCGCCCCCCTCAAGTTACCTGCTTCTCCGCAAAAGGATCTAAAGTTCCGGCGCGGCCGTTAAAAGAAAACAAAGAAAAGCCGCCCGTCGCCTCGTTTCCTGGACCCTTGTGAGCTACTGAGCATGCTTAGCACTAACCTCGAGCATGCTCAGTAGTAGAAACTGAAGCCCCGTGCCCTTTGTTTTGCCCTCTCCGGTGACGGTAAGGGCCGCAGCTCAGGCGTGGAGAAGGTCCCCGATTCGATCAGTGGCAGCTCCAGAGTCTGCTATCGGCTCTTAAAGAGGCGCTTTCGTTTGCAACTCTGGGGGGCTGCCACCTGCAACTGCCGCAACCGCTTCCCTGTTGCCTCTCGTTTCCTGTTCTAGTAGATTTGATTGAAGCTGTGGCTAGATATTCCCCGTCCCCGCCACGAGGTAATATAAAGCTAGGGAGACCTGCTAACATCTCCAGGGCTGCTGCTGATTACTGGAGGCTCCAGGCTGGCAT
This sequence comes from Lerista edwardsae, assembly GCA_029204185.1. Taxonomy (NCBI): domain Eukaryota; kingdom Metazoa; phylum Chordata; class Lepidosauria; order Squamata; family Scincidae; genus Lerista; species Lerista edwardsae. Next base: position 30,029,138 of record JAJKFI010000008.1, read on the forward strand.
TGTAATCAACTTGGGACAGGGACTTTCCTCCTCGTTCTTCGTACAGTGCAGTGCATATGGATGATATAATAATACTGGGAACACTGTAAAGAAATTTGGCAATGGCTATATTGTTTTTGTTTTTGAGGCAGAACTAAAAAAGGAAACTTGTGATGTAGCTTATGTTACTCTTTTACTTTATTTTCTACTTTCCTCTTTATAACCTAAGCCAGTGGTCATCAAACTTTTTTCATGCTGTGGCACAAACCCCCAAATAAAGAAAAGGTATGAAACCCATTGCTGATCCCACTTGCCCCCCTCCCAGGACCTGATCAGCCCAACCCCCACCGTCACTTAACCTCATTTCCCTCTATTGGGACTTCAGAACAGGAGCAGCTGACTGCAAGAAGAGGCTGTGTAGGATTATATTAAGAATTCGGTTTTGATAAGGCAGTATCAATATTGGCTAATGTCATGCCAATTTTTAAAAAAAGGAAGGAGAGGGGACCTGGGAAACTACAGGCCGCTCAGCCTAATGCCTATTCCAGGTAAGATGGTAGAAAGCCTCATCAAAGATAAAATTTTAAAACACATAGAAGAACAAGCATTGCTGAAGGAAAGTCAGCATGGCTTCTATTCCGTAAGAATAAGTCTTGCATCACAAAACTTTTAGAATTCTTTGAAAAGATTAACAGGCATGTGACTTCTGGGAAAACTTCACAGTCAGGGAATAAGAGGCAGGTCCTCTTATGGGTTAAGAATTGTTTGGGGAGCAGGAAGCAGAGACAATGGACAGTTTTTACAATGGCAAGAAGTGAAAAGTGGAGTGCCCCAAGGATTAATCTTGGAACCGGTGTTTTCCAATTTGTTCATAAATGACCTGGAGACAGGGATAAGCAGCGATGTGGCCAAGTTTGCAGGTGATGCTAAACTTTTTTGGTAGAAAAACTAGAAGGGATTGTGAAGAGGGATCTCTCCAAATTGGGGGAATGGGTAGCAAAATGGCAGATGCATTTCAATGTAGGCAAGTGTAAAGTGATGCACACTGAGGCAAAAAATCAAAACTTCACATATAAGCTAATGGGTTCTGAGCTTTCTGTGACGGATCAGAACTTGAGGTACTAGTGGACAACTTGACGACATTGTCGACTCAGTGTGTGGCAGTGGCGAAGAGGGGTAATTAAAAAAGGGGTTGAGAATAAATAGGTCAATATAATGCCACTGTACAAATAGATGTTAAGGCCACATCTGGAGTACTGTGAACAGTTCTGGTTGCCACATCTCAAAAAAGATATATAATAGGGAAATGTGCAGAAGAGAGTGACTAAAATGATTATTGGGCTAGGGCACCTCCCTTATGCGGACAGGCTACAGCATTTGGGGCTCTTCAGTCTAGAAAAAAGGCACCTGAGTGGGGACATGACTGAGACGTACAAAATTATGCATGGGGTGGATAGAGGATATTCTTTTCCCTCTCACAATACCAGAACCAGGGGGACATCCACTAAAATTGAGTGAGTACAGATAAAAGGAAGTACTTTTTTACCCAGCAGGTAATTCAACTGTGGAACTCCTTACTACAGGAGGTGGTGATGGCGTCTGGCCTAGGTGCCTTTAAAAGGGCACTGGACAGATTTCTGGAGGAAAGGTCCATTGCAAGTTACAGGCTATGATGGGTAGTGCAACCTCCATACTTTAGAAGTCAGCTACCTCAGAATGCCAGATGCAGGGGAGTGGCAATGGGATGCAGGTATCTAGTTGTCTTGTGTGCTCCCTGAGGCATCTGGTGGGCCACTGTGAGATACAGGAAGCTGGAATAGATGGGCCTTTGGCCTGATACAGTGAGGCTTTTATGTTCTTATTGATTGGATCTTGTACAGGGTTTGAAAGGTTGCCGCAAAACCTCCAAGTGAGGTATCGACCCCTTTGGGGTCCTAAACTCACAGGTTAAAGAACACTGCTCCAAAACACAGCAGAAGTGGGAGGCAGGCAGAGCATCTCCCCTTTCTGCCTGCCTGCCTGCGATCTGGGTAGAGAAGGTCCAATGGGAACTGGAATGTGTGTGCTTGTGCCACGTGTGTCTTTCTTTGGTCTCTGCATCTTCCAGGGATGTCCATCGGAGGTGACCTCCTGCCTGTCATAAGAACATGAGCCCTGCTGGATCAGGCCAAAGGCCCATCTAGTCCAGCTTCCTGTATCTCATAGTGGCCCACCAGGTGCCTAAGCGAGTTCAGTAGACAACAAGATGCCTGCATCCTGTTGCCACTGTCTTGCACCTGGCATTCTGAAGTAGCCTACTATTAAAGTAAGGAGGTTGCCCAACCCATCATGGCCTATAGCCCACAATGGACTTTTAGACACCCCGCAATGTCTGGGGTGTTTCCTTGACCAGAAGCAGCAGCCATGAGGAAAGGGTGGAGAAGCAGTCGGACAGGGAACTGGAGAGCCAAGGCGGTTGGCGTCAGGGTTGGGGAAGCCCTTCAGGTGGCCTTCTCTGGGCACAGCTGACAACACAGCTCTGCTTGGCTCTGACTGGTCCAACCATGGAAGGGCTGCTGCTGTTGCCGCATCACAGGTGACGCCACCTGTGTGATGGCAGGAACGTCAGCAGTCAAGGTGGCTCCTCCAGTGAGGATTGCCTTGTGTGGCCTGGAGCGCAGAGCCATTAGGGCCAGCATGGGCTTGAGCCCCAGGCCTTTTTCAGCTGCTGCCAACACCCAGGGGAGGAGCGATCCCTACCGGAGCAGGCGCCACGGACACACACACATTGAGACTGGGAACCCATCGTTGATAGTGCCTATCTGCTCACGTAGCACCACTGCTGCCTGTTTCTCAGCCCTGTTACACCCTCCCAGCACTGTTCACTATAGCCAAATATTCTTGTTAGAACAGAAAAAGCTTCCATGAGGCCTGGCACTAGTGAAACTATTTTAGCACTTGCTAAGAACCTGAGCAGGACTGGGACACCATCTCATGGTACCTGAAGAGATCTAACAGATGCTTCCACCTTTACCTGGCGATTCTCTAGCCCAGTGGTCTTCAATCTTTTTCATTCCCATAAGTTGCCACAATTTCACAACTGAGGCTTCACAACCCCATTGGGGTTCTGACTTAAGGTTGAAAAACACTGACCTAAGCATATGCCTGTTATATGATACATTGTTTGTTAAAGCCTAGATATAGCTTTTACAAGATTTTTAGAATTAAAAACATGTTAAAGAAACAGAAGCACACCATTATGAAACCATACAATCTAAGTACTGACTTTTACTACTTTCCTGCCAAAAAAATAATTTGCAGAAATCCACTGCTGGTTGGCCTCAATCTTTTGGCCCAACCACTGCTGGCTGGCCCTCCCTTCTTTTATACGCACTGTGTCATTTGGGATTATCTGGGGTTTCTAGGCAGCATTAATGTGTGTGTGTGTGTGGAGAAGATTAAGAGTTTTCAAAGGCTATTAAAAGACTACTGTTTCCGCCTAGAATTTCTAATCTAATGTCGTGTGCGCTGCAGAGAATTTCATTGACAAGATCCAACCATCTGTAATAAGGCTGCAGCTTATAAAAGGGGGGAGGGAGGAGAAATAGGGTCAGTCAGTGAGCACAGCAAGCACACACTGACTCCTGGCTTGCAGCTTAAAGCTGCTTTTGACAAATGCCCTCCTTAACAGACATGCAGAATTATGTGATTTTCCTTCTGCGAAGATTTAAGAGAGTACATTCAAACTGTGTATAACCTTGAGCATGTACATTTTATTTATGCAAGTCTAAATTCACTATGCCAGCTGACATGATTTTGTATAGGCAAGGATTGCTAAGCAACTTATATTCATACCAACAGTTTTTAAGACTCTCATGCACGGACAGCTGTTCTGACTAGGGATATAATATAATCAGATCAATTGAATAAAAACATACTAAACCAGTGGTTCTCAAACCTTTTAGACCAGGGCTAACTTTTTAGAATGGCACTCATGTCAAGACTAACTGGAAGTGATGTCATAGCCAGAAGTTTTGTCATTATGACATAATAAAATGACACTCCTGTAATGCAAACTGGCATTCTTGGACTGCAACAACTGCACAACTATCAAACCATGAAACATCCCTGACAAAAAGCAAGAGTAGGACAACATATTGTATAAAAGCCTGAACTAAAAACAAAAATTGACTTGAAAATTCAAACGTTAACATTTACAAAAGGAATCTAGCAAGAGTAAGGGTCTGCAGGTTCCAAGATGGCTGCTCCCAGATTTCCGCAACTCACCTAACATCAGGATGCAACCCACTAAGTGGGTCCTGACCCACAGTTTGAGAAACATTGTACTAAACTAACATGGTACCTCCAGTTATTTGCCTAGTTTTTTTATTGTTTCAACACAATTACTTATAAAACTGCAGGTGACAAGCATAATTTAGACCAGGGGGTTCCAAAACTGGCCTATGGGCAGGATCTGGTGCCCTGTTTCCTTCTCCCGGGTGACCCAAGCTTACTGTTCCGCCATGGAGCATAGTGACAGTCCTACTGTCTGGCCTACTGACAGGCCTACTGACTAGGCCTACAGTTTCTAGGTGTCCCCATGGCCAGCCGCTTCCTCATTTGGTTGGGGCTTACTCTCTCTCTCTGTGTGTGTGTATAGGGTTGTAGCCTAAGAGAAGAATTCTCCAATTATCTCACACACAGGAGGGAATGCCTCTTCCAAGAAAGTGTCTGCTTCAACACAGGCATGCCTCATCTAAAAGTATGGTATGCTATGTCAAAACAATTGTTTTTACCCATAAACATTAACTGCAACTCAATTAATTGATTGAGTAATGTTTAATCCCATGTTTTGTAATACACCGGCTAGGTTGATGTTTGTGATGGCAATGGAGCCCTTAGTAGTATTTGACTAAGATCAGTGGTGTCATTCAAATGATTTAGGAACAGGAACTCACTTTTGATTGGCACTTGTCGGGAACACGGAACCAGCCACGGAGCCCGTTAGGATCCGGAACGCTCGTTCTGGTCTGTTCCCCCTGAATGACATCACTGACTAAGATGCCCTAATGTCACAGCAGGACAGGGTGGGGAAATCTGTAGTTGTCATCAGCAGAGGTGATCCTGGGGAGCCCCCATCAGGTGCCGCCCCCAACCCCCACAGCCTCGCACAGCTCCGAAAGGTGATGCCGGGGTTACTCTGGGAAGCGGCTTCACATTCCTTTTCGGGGGTGGTCAGGGGCGGGTGGTCAGTGTCGGGCCCCCCAGCCCAACACCTGGGGAATTTGCACCCCTTGCCCCACCTCAGGTCTGCCACTGGCCATCAGTAGCATCCCTAGAGGGGGCAGGGCATTAAGTTTTGCAAGGAGCCTTACTTGTTGCTTACTTGCTACTATGGCAAGGAAGAGGAATGGTTTACACATAAGGTAAGGCTCCTTGCAAAACTTAGCGCCCCTGCCTCGAGGGATTCTACTGGTTGTCATTGCTGAGCTGCTTTAATCTTATTTGCTGAAATTTTCTTTTCCACACAGCTATCAAAAGGTACAGACGCTTAGTCCTCAGAGATTCATTCAGGTTTCCCTGGATAATATCAGTAGTCTTCAACCTTTTTTGTGCCATGACCCAAATAAAGTCTGAGACTGAGGACCCACCAACAATCCTGTTCCCCACCTGGGACCCGAACCACCCTCGCTTGCCCAGTTCCTCCTACTTCTCATGTTTTCACAACAACCCTGTGAAGTAGCAGCCCGAGCAGGGCCAGCCTTAGGAGCTGTGGGGCAAGACAGCGGGAAGAGGCTGTTCAGGTTTATATCAAGAACTCAGTTTAGATAAGACAACCAACCCACCAAATGAGGCTAGCTGTGCCATTGAAGTGAAGACCCAGGTTGAGAACACTGATCTAGATCTATTCCAATCTGGTTTCAGACCAAGTTGTGGGACTGAAATGGCCTTGCTTGTCCTGGTTGACCTATCCCAGGAATTAGCCAAGGAGTGCATCCCTTTGGGGCTTTTGATACCATTGACCACTGTGTCCTCCTGAGTTGCCTGGCTGGGTTGGGAGATATATTACAGTGGCTGCACTCCTACTAGTTGGGAGAATAGCATTGTGGGACTGCTATCCAATCCTTAGTGATTAGCCTAGCAGAACACAATGGACTTACTTCTGCATAAAATAAACACCATTTTCAAAACCTCACGTAATAACCTATCATTTATCATGCCCTGCATGGCTCTAACCCAAGTTACGTGGACTGTTTCCTTCCGATTAGCTTGCTCCTGTTCTGTGTTCATTATCAGAGGTTCTACTTCATCCCCTACTTCATCCCCTGTAGCCATCAGAGGTCTGTTTGATGGGGCATGGGGGTGCAGCCATACAGGGCCGTCTCAGTGGCAGTCCCATGACTCTGGAATTCTAGACCTGATTGGCTCAGATGCTGTGTGGCTTTAGGCAGCCTATTAAAATGCAATCCTACAGACATTTATTTGGGACTAAGTTCAGAGGAATTTACTTCTGAGTAAGTTTGGACTATAAAAGTACTAGAAATTGATTTACAATGCAATTATTTATTTATTTATTAAAAAAAATTGCATTCTAGATGTTTTTTGCAACTTAAAATCACTATGTTACAATGGGATTTACTCCCACCCCATTGTGAGTAGTAGGACTGCAGCTTTGGCGTTTACCTGAGAGTAAATCTAAATTGAACCGGGTTCACTCCCCAACACGGTTAGGAGGATCGGTCTGCGAATCTACTCTGGCACAGAGGTGACTTTCAGTTCAGAAGAGCTGAGCCATGAAACTGAAAGCAACCCTCTTTTTGGCAGTTCGTAGCTAAGCTAGCCAGGAGTTTTCCGCCCGTCCCATGCTACGAGGAAAGGCGGTGCCTCCTCTCCGCACATCGCAGGCGAATCAGCTGACATCCCCGGCCATGGCTGGGCAAGGACTTCGGGGAGAGCTGGAGAGCCTCCTGCTGAATTTGGGCATTCAAGCGCTCAGCGTGCAACACCCCGAAGTGAGTGAAGGCGCAAAACTCCGAAATGAGTGAAGGAGGGTCTGGCGGCAGCAGCAGCAGGCAGGCAAAGGGAATCGCCACGTGGATGATTCGGGTTGCTGCAGTAGGAAGACCCCATCCTGTTTGTACTTCCTGTTTTCAAAAGGGAGAAGGTGCTGCGGCTCGAGCCCCGCTTGCAAGTTCGGCACACCTTGTTTGTCCTGGATTGTGATTGCCCAGGCCAGGGTAGCGGGGATAGCATCATTTACGTCCTGTGCTGCTGGTGGAGGTGGGTGGGGATAAAAGGTGCAGGAGCGGAATTCGATAGGCAGCCTTTATGTGTCGGTGTCCTGGTAGCGTTGCAGTGAGAAGGAGATCATTCCCTTGTTGAAACTGTGGTTGTCATGTAGCTCTGAAAAGGCACCGCAAGAGGCCTGGAATTCACAGAATCTGGAGTCAGGCAGGGGGCGGGGCCTATTTTAAATGCGGCTTCCTGCTCACACGGACAACACTACCTACACGGAGGCACACCATCGGCTACTCCAGTACCATGTTATCTGCCTGACCTGAAGCTGCTACTTTCCAGGGGTTCAGCTAGGAATCTTTAGCTTTAATCTTTTGCCCCTGCCAGCGCCATGGCCTTGATCCAGATTCCTCCCGAACCCGCTTGTTGTCACCAGTGGAATCTTTCCACTTAAAGAGCAGCAGTGAGGACAAGAAATGGAGATCAACACGGTTAGGAGGATCGGTCTGCGAATCTAGACGGTTCAAGGCAAATCTAGGCAAAGGCCCCCTTCTCCCAATGGCAGTTCCAGTACGGATTGGGGATCCAGTGGCTGCTTAGGCTCTCTAGATGTTTCAAGGTACTAGGATATCTGAGATATTAATATAGAAACCCTTAGCACTGTAATAATACCAGTTCATGTAGCTTCTTGGGCATTTGTCCAGTGCCCTTTTTATTGGAATTCAGTTGTACTACAGATTTTAACTGTTTCCAATGGTAGAGAATTCCACAGGGCAACTGTGGATAGTCATTTCAAACCTTCAGGAAATTAACTCATTTGGACCCAATTCTTGTATGTTAACAATTGACCTTTGTTCTTCTTTCTCCAAATCCCTTCTGATTTTATATTTTTGTTATTCCATTTCTATTTATGTAAATTTGAGTTTATGCTGGCAAAATATACAAAAATGACAGAGATGTCATCCGGGCGCGCCAGGAACCGGAATGCCCGGATGATTGACAGCCCTCCACCCCTATGGCGGAGGGCAGCCATGCCTCCCTGTGCCCGAATCGCTCCATTTCAGAGTGATTCAGGAAGCAAGGGAGGGTGGGCAGGCCCAGGAGCAGCTCGCCCGTCCTTGGGAGAGGCGGCGCGGCCCGGGCCCATCCGCAGAACTGGCGGAACGGCGTACCGGGCCGTTCTGCCAGGATGACACCATACCACTGAAAAATGACAGGGAGCCATACAAGTCTCTTAGTAAAACATCCAAAAGCCAAAGTCAAGCAATACTTTTATTAGGACTAATTAAAAAAATCACAAAGTTCTACAGGCGGGATGTTATGACAGCAAAGTGAAGTGTAGCATGGGGAGAAAAAGAGAGCCATGATGAGAAAACTTCGGGGGCTACAAATTGTCACACATAGATATGAGGAAACAGCCCTTTTTACAGTATTTATTTGCCAGTAGCCCTCCCTGCAAACTGAAATCTGTCTCAGACGTAGCAGAGGCTAGTCAAATTAAGGGCCCAATCCTATCCACCTTTCCAATGGCAATGCAGCTGCAATGCAGCTCCAAGTTAAGGGAACAAATATCCCTCTGTATAAGGCCTCTGTAACTGCTCCCAGCACATGCCCCACTGGCATGACTGCTACCCTGCTAACTGGCTGCTAATCAGGCAAGTGGCACTTTTTCAAATGGTGTTCCTCTTATATTTAGCAGGGGGGGAGTGATTGTCCCTCTTCACCGCAGCACAGTGTCTTTTCTAGTGGCTGGTGGTGGTCTGCAATTTTTAAAGACTGAACCCTTTTGGGACAGGGAGCCATTTAACTTTATTATTTGCCTGTAAACCACTTTGTGAACTTTTTGAAAAGCTGTATATAAATACTGATTGATTGACTGCATCAGCACCAGAAAGTTGGATAGAATTGGACCCTAAGGCTACACATTAGCATGGGGGGGGAAGATCACTAAGTTTTGCAAGGAGCCTTACCTTGCCATGTAAATTGTTCCTCTCCCTTGCTGTTGTAGCCAATCCTCATGGGGAAAACAATGCATCTGCATTGCTTACTGGCTAGGTGGCAAGGGAGTGCTTTACACAGCAAGGTAAGTCTCCTTGCAAAACCCAGCACTCTGCCCCCCTTAGGGATGCTACTGAGTCTACATACACCTCTCTGTGCTTCATTTTAAGATGGGGGGCTTTGCTATCACACCCTCCTCCCTCCTTTTTTGCTTAATATCCAACCTAGGAAGAGTTCTGAAGAACTCAGAATCTTGCTCACTTCAGTCAATATTGTGTGTGTGTGTGTTTTAAGGCTGGCTATGTGAATTAAGATGCAGCAGCTGTCTTAATTGGATGCACACCCTTCTCTTCTTTTCAGTAAGGTGAACTGTTATGCCTGTAATGCTTATAGGTTGGCATTAGGTGACTGAGTAATGCTGTTCACACACCTGCAGCATTAACTTAAATGTGAAAACAGCCTTTCTTTCTTACTCTCTCTGGTAGGGGAGACCATCCTATAGAAAGAGACTGCTTAATGAGGAACCATAGAGTAAAGCTAGCACATATCCTTTTCATGAGATTGCCTTTGCTAAAGAAAATGCTCTAAAGCAACAGTTCCTACACTTTTTATTATTGGGACACACCTTTTAAAAAAGTTTCACTTTACCAGCCACTCAAGCCTCTGTGGCTATCATGGTGATTGGGCTGTAGTGTTCCCGCAAGTACTGGGTTGTTTAACCCCTGATGGACATAACCTAATCTACAGTTTTGCGAACCAGCAAAAACTGGGTTGTGACCCACTGGTGGACTGCAGCTCTAATGTGTGCTAGGAGGCATTTAATGTAAGAAAGTCATGAGACAAAGAAACCCAAATAGTTCTTGGGTGTGTACATTCACTCTCAGACAGGTGTTAATACTTCCAGCTTAGTGACTTCTGTAATGGTGTATTATTAGGGCTTAGCAACTTGCAGATAATGGGCAAAATCTGATTTCACAGACTACAAAGTAACCCACTGAACCCCAGTGTCACTGCCACTGCATAGTTGGTCTATCCAAGCAAACTGATTGTCCTGAAGCTGCTCACATTCTTCCATCACTTTGAAGAACACAGACATGAGATGAGAAATATGACGGATGCTGGGTAGCCATCTACATACAGGATAGTAATGCCCTGTCCTTAATTCTTTATTATACACAAGGCAATCTAGTGATGGACCAGGGGTTTTTTCATCTCCCTATCCTACCAGGGAGACAGTGCTACCTTCTTGGAAGGTCAGGCCAACAGGAAATCAGACAAGCTCTTGGCCAAATCAACTTAGGATTCATTGGACAATTAGTACAACACAATAGTGGTATTCCTAGAGGGGGCAAAACACTAGAAGGAGAGTGTGAGCTGTTGCATAAAGCAGCCCCTCCCCCTTACCTTCAGAGCTATTCTGGCTCAGAGAGCAAAGCAAATGGTTCTGGAGGTGAGGGGATGCATTACATAGGAGCTCAGGCTCCTGTAAGATGTAGCATTTTGCCCCATCTAGGAATGCTACAGCAACAGAAAAAGGCAGGGCCTCTTGACCTCTCTGAGAGCCCAATCCTGTGCATGTCTGCTCAGAGGTAAGTACCTTTTATAATCAATGGACCTTACTTCCAGGTAACTGTGGACCAGATTTTAGCCTGAGTTACTTTACCCTATTTTTCAATAGCTTTGAACCCAGAGTCAGGTGAAGGATCTCCACCTAGGAAATAGGTGGCCGTTAGGGGCATCAAAGGGCCCATGATACTGCTGGCACAGTCTCCTCCAGGTCTTTGGCAGGTAAAAGACTAGCTGTGTTTTCAAGACATGCACTTTACTCTCACCTACTGCAGGCTAGGAAATGACTCAGGTGAGTAACTAATGCTCATGGCCTTGCCTTTCTCCTATCTGGCAGGTTTCTCTTAAGTCAGTCCCAGTCCTCTCAGGAGCCTCTCTCTGCACTCAATCCTTACAATCACCCTTGCTTTTTCCAGCTCTCCCCCACCTTGTCCCTTTTGGACAGCCACCCAATCTCCATCTTCCTTCAACTGAGGCTCTGTTATAAAGACCTTCTTTGGCCCCACCTTAACCCTCTCAGCTGACTGTCATCACCTGCTTTCTTCCATGATTGGGAATATCCCACATTGTAGGTTTATATGAAGCCTAATGAAACAACTCACTTGGATTGGCTGCTGTCAAAATCTGTTGAAATGAGCAAGATTTTGGCACCATTCATTTGGCACCCCACCATTAGTGGGGCTTGCACAGGATAAATTACGTGGATTGTGGCTTATATGTTTTAAAGAAATGCCAGAAAGGGCAAAAGTGTTTCTATCTGTGGTATTTATATTCCACCTTTCTTCCTCGGTAGTGCACATGAAGTCTCTACATGAATAGTCATTCATCAGGCACTGACCACTCCTAGGTCTCCTAAAGCTTCAGTAAGATGGCTGTATCCTATGCCTGAAGATCACATCCTAGGACAGTGATGGCGAACCTGTGACACGCGTGTCAAGGCTGACACGCCAATGCATTTTTGCTGACACGCCACCCCGCTGGAGCTGCTGGCACTTAAAGACTGCTTCTCTGAGCCTGTGCCGATCAGAAGCAGCCCCGCCCCCAAGCGAGCTCTTGCAAGCAGCTGGGAGGCCGGCAGGGGCTCTGCTAAAGAAGTGCGGGAGGTTACACAATCCCAGGGGAAAGCAGGTTCCGTCTGGAGGTGTCTGGGAGACGAGGGAGGGGGGGCTGGCTGGCTGGTTTTGCTCTCTCTCGACTTACTTGGGAGCGCTCTGAATCCTGGGGCGCGTGCACAGAGAGTCAGGGGGGAAGCAAGCACACAAGGCAGAACTGCTGCTGCTGGCCTCTGTGTGTGTGTAGGAGAGTGTGTGCGCACGCAGGGGGGCGGTGAGAGTCAGCCAGCGAGAGAGAGAGAGCAATAGCCAGAGAGCAAGTGAGAGAGAGAAGAGAGCGCGACAGCCAGAGAGAGAGAGAGAGAGAGAGAGAGAGAGAGAGAGAGAGAGTGCAATAGAGAGAGAGAGAGCAATGTATTTTAATATGTAATTTTTTTTATCTTTTGTTCTGGCGGGTGGGGGGGGGGGGTTGACACACCCGCAGAGTTGAGTTACGAATTTTCTGAATTTCTGACACACCAAGCCCAAAAGGTTCACCATCACTGTCCTAGGACCTCATAATGATCTTTGCTAACCATCTTTTCTAGGTGTTTACAGTTGAAGAAATGATGCCTCACGTACAGCATCTGAAAGGAGCTCACAGCAAAAACCTTTTCCTTAAAGATAAGAAGAAAAAGGAGTTCTGGTTGGTGACAGTCATGCATGACCGACAAATAAATTTAAATGACCTGGCGAAGAAACTGGGCGTTGGAAGCGGGAATCTGCGCTTTGCTGATGAGGCAGCCATGTTGGATAAACTGAAAGTTGGCCAGGGTTGTGTTACCCCATTAGCTCTTTTCTGTGATCAAGGAGATGTGAAGTTTGTGTTGGATGCTGATTTTCTGGAAGGAGGTCATGATAAATTGTATTTTCACCCAATGACAAATTCAGCAACCATGGGATTACATCCAGAGGACTTCCTAAAATTTATTAAGTACACAGGACATGATCCTATAATTGTGCATTTTGATGAAAGTGACAAATAGAAATGCATTACCATTTTTGTTTGTTAGGAATAGTAGTTGTTTTGAAAATGTAAGAAAACGTTACAAGTCATCCAATTAAAATAACTACTCTGTGTTGATATACTGTGTCAAAATGTAGGTTATTGTTAGTTTAATAGCATAATACTGTCTTTAGGGCATATTTGACAATGTTGAACTGTTCTCCCAGCTACACCAACCTACAAGTCATTAATTCTAGAGGCCCACTAGTAGGGAAGAAATTAAATAATTACCGGTAGTTTCAATACTTAACCAGGAACCAAGATTGACAAATGCCCATTCTAGAACCTTATGGCTCTAGCAAACATATTGGATACTCATTATATGAAAAATAGCAAAATATCAAAAACCAATGCTAGGTGTGTATTCAGAGGGAAAGCTCATATAGGAGGGGGGTCCTTGTCATGGAGGGTTGGCCTACCCAATATCAGAGTTGGAAGGAACCCTCACCAGAATGCAGTTTCCCACAGTACAGTACAGCTCTTTAGTGTAGAAAACTACACTGGAGTGAATAACTTGGGATGAATTATTTTCAGCCATACAGGCTGAGTATCCCTTATCCAGACTGCTTGGAACAGGAAGGTGTCTGGATTTTGGAATAATTGCATAAAGAGAAATGCTTCCTCTTGCTCTTTTCACTGTTACCCATAAGAGTTTCTGCTAGTCTCAGACATTTTTCAACAATGTCGGTTCAGACCAGTCTGTACACACCACAAGATAGAGAATATAAGTCACACCTTGTAGTTGCAATGTACATGGGAATGAGCGCAAGACCTTCTACTATTCATACAACAGAAAACAAGTCAGACAAAAATGTCTGGATTTTGAATAGTCTGGATTTTGGATGTCCAGATAAGGGATAATCTACCTGTACCAGTCTATGTGAGGCAGTCATAGCCCAGCAAGAGTCAGGGCTGGCCCATCCATGCTGCATCAGTGGCATTTTGAAAATTCTGAAGGGACAGTGGACTAGGGGCAAGTCTCCCAAGTATGCTATCACCTCCCTCCAACCACTGCTTTCTCAATCCAAGAATAGTTGGCTTTGTGCTGGAGCGAATCATGAAGCAGAATCTGCTTTACGATTCAGTATCAAGCCAATCATTCCCTTATTTCCCAGGTTCCTTGCGCATTGCACTTCCAGGTTTCAACACAACATGCAAAGAGAACAGTGTTTGGGACTGGGGTTTTTTACTGGGTGGGGGGGGGCACACCCAAGGCTGCATCAGGCAGTATTTCAGATTGCATAGTGCCTGAGTAGAGTCCATGTTTTGCCTATAGTTGCCCCATCAGGAGACACCCTCACCCAATGAGGGTCTGTCTCTGGTGACCATTACAATTAAGATTTGGGCTGTAACTTCATCCATACAGCCCCAAACTTTCATCAGTAGAACCTGCTCAGGACCAATTTGTGCTCTATGCCACCAGTGCGTGTCTTCTCTCTAGCAGTATTTTTAGCAGTAAATAATTGGAAGTGGTAGGCAGAGGAATGTGTTTTAAAACATTAAATGGATTAATGAGCTTTCTAATTGAGTATCCTATTCTACTTTCAGGGGGAATTTCAGAGTATGCAAAAATTGTGCCTCATATTTGTAGTGTGGTGGTCTGTAACTTTATTCTGCTGCATGTGTAGACCAGGCCTGAGCCTGTGGCCATCACTACATCCTGAAGCAGGGCAGTCCATAAATTCATCATGTATTATGTGAATGCTGTCTTTTATCTGTCCTGAACCTGCTGCCCATAATTTTAATTGGTTAACCCCTATTACAAGATGAAAATTCTATCCAAGTTTTTCAAACCATGCATAATTCTATAAACCTCTAGCACAGTGGTTCCCAAACCACTGTCGCGACCCAATTTTGGGTGGGCTGAGAAACTGAAAAACTGTCAGCTGATAAGAAAAATGCATTGAACCCCATGAAAACTAAACAGAGCAGCATGTGCACATTTATTTGCAAGCAGGTGAACTTACCTTAGTCTACTTTGAAGAGCATACTGAGGGGAACACAAGGCTACCAGAATGATCCCATGAACATGAAGGTGCCCCATCTCCCACCATAGTAAAAAGGATAAAAACAGTGGCTTAAGGAGCTGGTAAAGTGAACTTTTTAGAATGTCTTGCAAAGCTAGGTGGGTCCTAGTAGAATGTAGTTCTAAAAAAATGGGTTCTGGTGCTAAAATGTTTGGGAACCACCACTCTAGCTTTTCTTGTAGAGAGAATGCTCCAACAAGGTCCCACATCACATCTGATTCTCTTTTCTGCCATCTTTTCCAGCTTTACACATCGCTTTTTGAGATGCGATGGTTCCAACTCTGCAGAGTATTTCAAAAGTGGTTGCATTTATTCTTATTACATTGCAGCTCAAGTGGCTGAAGCTTATAAGCATTTTTTTTCCTGATCCACTATCATCTTCCAGCTATGGAGTCCTTAAGTATATATATTTAACATCTCACCTACAATTTTACTCAAATGTTTGTAGACCTCTTGGAGAATAAATAAATGCTGCTTCTAAAAGAATAAAGAAGAGAAAACTGAAGAGTTGTTTGGCTTGGAATTTTAATAACATAATTAAGTAGTATACAATGACAAACATTACAAAACTCCTTAATAGGGAAAAGAAAGGAAAAAACTACAGTTTTAAATAAGAGCTTCTATAAAACAGTGTTTGAACAGTTTGTGTCACACCCAGGCTCTCCCTTTTTAAGGCAGTTCCATTCTTAACAATGTTTGAGCTACACACAATAGAGTTTATACTGAAGAACATACATTGGCTCCGTTGTCAGAGCTGCGCCCTCTCTTGAAACACAAAACATTTCATGAAATAATGCATTCTGGAGATAGCGATTGTAGCCTTAGTAACAGCAGCAGAGTGGAAATCAAAACATTTCATTGTATTACATGAGATTTCCAGTTTCCACTTTGTAGCTGCTGAATATTGTCATATGCAGTGAAAAAAGCCCTTGTGTATAATTCCAAAGGTGCTAGAAATTCAAAGGATGGCTAAGTGACACATTTCCTGACACTGTCAAAGATTTTATAAAAAAATTAAAAAAATTGTTAATATTTTTATAAATAGTGTAGACTGTAATAAAAATTGGGATGAAAGGGATGACAAATTTCAGTTTTTTTCATGGATTCAGGAGGAGTGAAGACTAGAGAAGTTAGGGGAACCAGATCAATGTGCCCTGGAAGAGATAGCTAAGGGGGCAACAAAATCTGTTTTCAGTTAAGCTGCTACCAAAACAACATCTGGATTTACACAGAACAAATGACTAAGTTTGTTGAAAAAGAGCAACACAAATTACTTACAGCCCATAAGCCTCTTCCTTTGAGAAAGATAAATGGAAAGGAAAAATTGTATTTCATTTTTAACACTTTGAATTATGCCAAGAAAAATCCTGTTACATGTAGTTCTAACTTTCTGCCCCAGCAGGTAACATTACATCATCAACTTCTCACGTGCAAGGCCCATGTAACTATTATGATGGTCAGGGCCTAACTCCCCTTTGAAATGTCAAAGCTCTAAGTGATATAATTTCCTGCAAAAATGCAACATGCCTATGAAAGAAATTTTAGGGCACATACACAGGCATATAACAAGTGCAAAGCTCAAAAAGGTGCAAATCTTAAGAAAATAGGTATGGTCAATCAGAGGACTGGCAAATGCACAATTGTTCTCAAAAGTTCTAACAAAGCAACAGAAGCTCCAACATGCAGTATTTTGGGGGGCACCTTATACTAGTCAGCAGTTCTCTGTGGCTAATTTAAACTCCTCCCCCCATAAGATACCCATGTTAAGAAAGTTTTGTGGTGGTGTTGCATAAATCAAAGGCTGTCTGAAAGTGGCTACATATAAATAGCTTGGAGATTTGGCAATCCCAGTTTCCAGCTCTGTGGCAGAATAATTTCTGACAAATGTAGTCAGGCTTAGTTATACATATAGTGCTGGGGATTTTTTATATATATACATTTGTTCAAATAACAAGATCCTTTTACTGGTATTTTATGATTGTATAAGGGCTTGGCGACCTCTGTTTCAAGAGGAACATGGGGAAATGGGGATCCTCTAAAGCACACAAAACTATCTGGGGATGTTCTTTTGCATTCATCCTTCTACAAGGGTTTTCATGTCACGTCTTTCACTGTTGTTATATGTTCCTTTGAATATAAGAACTTTATCAGGTCATGGAATCAAATCCATTCTGCTCTTCCCATACTGAAATTGAGTGCTTATCCCACTGCAAGTATCATATGCTTAAAAACCTGATTTTAAAAAGGATTAAACATAATCACACAAAGCATACAAATGCATTTCTGTAAAGATAGTTTAAAGATAGGGACGTGGTGGCGCAGTGGGTTAATTCGCTGTTGCTGGGCTTGCCGAATGGAAAGTTGGGAGTCCAAGACTGTGCGACGGAGTGAGCTCCCGTTGCTTGTCCCAGCTCCTGTCAACCTAGCAGTTCAAAAGCACCTAAATGCAAGTAGATAAATAGGGACCACTTCAGTGGAAAGATAACGGCGTTCCATACACTATGGCATAGTAATGCCAGCCACATGACCACGGAAGCTTGTCCTCGGACAAAATGCCGGCTCTACAGGCTTTGAAATGGAGATGAGCACCACCCCCTACAGTCGGTCACGACTAGACCATTTGGTCGTGGGGAAACCTTTGCCTTAAAGAGAGTTGACTCAGAAGTCATAGCCAGAATCCAACCCTGTTGGGATATATTTTAGAGCACTATATTTAATTTGCAAGTTGAAATGAGTTTGCAACTGAGTTTTAGGCGGGAACCTGGTCATGTGATATGTACAGGTCAATGTTGCAATTATGTACGGGCTTGAACTGGACTGGATGTCAGTGAGTCTGTGTGAGTGTGTGAGGAGCTGTCTTTGCTGTTAGATGTGTGGAGAGAGAGATAGAGAGCTGAGTGTGATTTCTTTGAAGCTGTTCTATGTAAATACGTTCTAAATACAAAGTTCTGTTTAGAACAAGTCTCTGCATCTTCATTTGAACGAACCTAAAGGTCACTCATCGTGTCCACCCTAAGGCCGCCACTTTCCTTCAAACCCTACTTTGTAGAGAGTAGGAAGCAGCTACTTCGAAGCTGAACATCCTATAGTTGTGAGTAAGCTGCACAGGCCATTACATAACCAGCTTCTAGGGGAGGGTGGGTGTTGAGCATCCATCACAGAGCCATTGATGTGCTGGGGTACCACCTGCATGCTGCTCCTAGAAGCTGGATTTAGGCTGAAACCAGCTTTGTCCTCTGGTTTGCTTAATGTGAGATGTGGCAGAGCCTGCTGTTTGCCACTGGCAGAGACAGACACTATTCTAACTTGTCAGAAATAACTTTAGTAATGGTAAGCAAAAGCTTGATTATTATAATAAAATATCTTACTTGATAAATGTGCTAAGCAAGAGTAAAGGTAGTGGCTCCAATTCAACCAAAGTTTAGATTTACTGCAACTGTACTCATGAGAGAAAATGGGCTGTGATAAAAGTGAAAGGTGATGTGGTTAAATATGCATAGGAGCTACCAGGGCAGTACCCTATGAAGTTAAATCTAATACATGTGATGGATATATTAATACATTTACTGGCTTGTAAGAAAATAAAACTTTGAAATTTAATATAGCCAGGACCACTTCATGTACATTTTCCAGGATTAACCAAATCTATTTTCTTGTGCCCTTTGCAAGCGATTTGAAGACAACAAATGCATACAAATATTGTAAAAGTACCCACAACATTAATCAATTAATTAATGCAAACAAAATTATAAAGAAGAAACCTGGAACAACTTATTAGTAAGGGCTTTACACAGAAGGTATGGTTTGCAAAATGCAGATCAGATCATGAGCATAGTTATATTGGTCTTTTACCAAAAAGTATATTCCTAAGTCACAATCATCTCGTAACAAAATCACAAATTAAAAAATAAACAAGTAAAAATACAAAATACGTAAATGTGAAATATTTTACACTGGAAATGGTATGTTCAAAACAAAACAATTTTATTGGAAAAAGGAAGTTCTAGAATCTTCTTTTACTTTCCTGCCAAAACATTAGAATATTGTTGAATTGTAAAATTTGCATATAGAAAACACATATGACAAAGATGAATTAATCGAGTGGATTAAGGTGTTGTTTTCAGGTCTGCTTTCAGTTTCTTTTTACCATATGCACAAAAATAAATCAACAGAGTCCTGTTTTATGAAGAGTAACATCATGCAAATTATGGAAACCCAATAAGGTGTGAAGTGCCAATAAGCTTGTGAGGCTCTTTTTTTGTACCTGTATTTACAACGAATTCCACAATATACTACATCCTTTCCCCCTTTCAGATTTACAGAACTAAATATTGCTAATTATTAGCAGAAGCAAATGGTGACTAAATTTATAAAGGTAACAAAGGAAGAAGTAATTGGATTCCTGGAGTAATTCTTGAGACCACATAACCCTTGGTCCTTAGAGAGATGAAAATTGTCCTTTTTCAGTAGATCTTAAGAGTGCAATGTGCAATAAATTCCCTTTTTTTTTTTTACAAAAATCAGCAGGAGACACCAGTACAGTTCCTTGATTCAAGGAAAGAAGATTTATATTTCTTGACTGCTGTATTCATGTAGGCCTGTAAAAACTTTCCTTAACATATTTGTTTGGTTTTTTAAAACATGATTCTTATAGCTGGATGCCTTGTTACTTCAGAAATAAATAGGCTTCGTACTGATACTGAAGGACACTTTTCTCTCTGTGTTCAGTTGAAAAGTAGAAAGAGAAGAAAGAAAATATAAGCACAGTTTAAAAGATATAGAAGAGATATAAAAACTAAAGTTACTAAGGGCTACTAGGACACTGTAGAAATGATTTAATAGTGATAAGAAAAGGGAGACAAAATGCTGAGAGCACATTATTAAATAATGGCATACTCTGAGTAGTTGTTGAAATAACACTTACATAATGTGGCTATATTTTTATCTGCATCATATGGAGGATTGTGCATAAGCTACAGTTCTATGGGACTGCATAAAAAGTGGAGAATGTGATAGGGGGTAGAATTCAGCTTACTGAAAATCTCAGCTATCATTAAAAAAAGTATAAATTATGCAAATTAGTAGAACAGCAGTCATATAAAGTAAAAGGCACAATCAGTTCATAGAAACCAGCTTTACTTCACACTTTTGTGTGTGTGTGTGTGTGTGTGTGTGTGTGTGTGTGTGTGTGTGTGTGTGTGTGGAGTGTACACAGCCCTGATCATTTTAAGCAAATATTTCTGAAGATTCTTAAGAAATTTAAATCATAGCCTAAGAAAGTGACATAGTATATACAGTACAATCTTAGGGGCACTCAAAACAACTGGTTCTTCAGTCTCTGGGGAACAAAAACGCTATTTATATAAGGTTACAGATAAAACACAGAATGATTATGGATAACAAGAATGGGAAAAGGAAGGTGGGTTTAAGAAACTGGACACTCCTTCTCTGGTTAAATAAAACAAAGTGCCAGAGTCTAGTTTGGCTTTAGTAGTAAGCATGATAAAAGACCTACTTAATGCAAGCACAATTTACAACTGTTAATGCAATGTGCACTTGTCTTACTTATAAAATGTTAGTTTTTTCCTCTGTAAATGAAAATGATCTCATTTACATGCTGGGCAGAAAACTCACCACTTGGCCCACATCTCATGTAGTGGGGCAATAGAATTAGGAGCTTTGTTGCTCCCTAGACCTGCTTTTTGAATTTCTGTTGGCTGGTTTAGCTTCCACATCTGCAGAAGAAAAGCATTTCATGTTACTTGTTTAGCAGGAAAGAACAAAATGTCCTCACATCGCAACATATATTGTTAGATACTACTGTTGGAAGGGTTACAAAAATGAAGAAGAGGGATAAGAAGGAAAGGTAGGAACACAACTGTTACAACATTAACAGTAATAAGTGAATCTATTCTGTTAATACTCCTTTTTTCATTTATTATTATTTTGATAATCATCACCATCTTAGATAGTCACACACACCCCAGCTGTGCACAGGTGATAAAAGCTCAATTCTAAGAATACTGGACTAGGAAATTTATGGAACTATGGCTAATTACATCAGCAGAGAATATGCAACTGATTTATTCACTCTTGCAATCAAGTATGTAAAGCAGAAAATCACCATTGCATGCAACAAAATGGAACATGCAGAAACAAATTAATTATTGGCTTAGAAAAGCAAAGTTTCAAGCAAGCTTTTTCTTGCAAGCAAACCAATTAACAACAGACCAATTATATTTCAGTCCCTCATGATTCTCTTGGGGTAATGATTTTCTATTTAATTCTTTGATTTAGGAGTCATCTTGTATAACCAAACAAAAGTGTGGAAGCGTGCACTAAATGATTCCACATGCAGAATCAACTTGTGGAAAAAAGTCATGACTCGAATTTTAACTCAAGTTTTGACATTTTGGCCTGATTATCATCTGAGATGCATGTCATTAACTCTCACCCTGACTCTCTAATTTGCATGCGTGCGCTTCAATACTTTGTTGCTGCTTCTGTGTCAGAAAGAACTCTTTCAGAGATCCAGAAGGAGCCACTAAGTCACCACAAGCAGCTGTCATTTCATGTTCCTTCCAGTCAGAAGAACAGGTGGCGGTAGGGTGTGGAAGAGAGGCAGAAAGCTAAGACATTTGAGTCGCAGCCCGCCCAACCATCTTTGTCCACATTGCCATGTCTCATGTGCAGAGAGGGCTGAAGTGATCCTTCTTGGCACTGCCTGCCTGTGTGTGCCCATGACAGTTCTTTGCCCTGCCTGCGGGGCATGCCCAGAACATACTGTGGGCTGTAGTGGGCTGCTCATCATTTCCAATTCTGATTCTCTTCCGCAGGAGGGAGGGAGGGAAAAACAAAAACTCTCACTGAATGGCTAGCTGGCTGGGACTATTTTATTTCCTTCTAGTTGGGTTTTATTTGGGGAATTGTGATGTAGATGGGGGGGGTAGGTTTTGCCACAGCAGGTATTATAGAGCTGCTTGTAGTTTTCCTGCAGCAGCTCGCTTGCTCACTCACCCGCATAACAGCCACAGATTGGCCTGACTTTTGTGGAAGAAAAGATCTCACTGACTGAATGACCTGCTGCAGCCAGGTCTAATTTTTTCCCTTCTGTTCTTCTGAGTTGCAATCGGAACAAGTGGGGGGAGGGGAGCAATTTTCATTGTGGCGGCTGGCTTCGTATAGAGCCGAAGGTTCCCTGCAGCCTTGCGTGCTGGTTCGCTCGCTTGGGTAACAGTCACAGGTCAGCCTGATTTTGGCGCTTTACTTATAGAAGTGAAATGGCGGTTCGGTGGAAGCAGTGAAGCACTCTCAGCAATGCATCGCTGGTCCACCAGAACGTTAAGTGTGAAACGACCACTCCGACTGCCCTCCCACACCTCCCATTTTCCACCATTTGTAATTGTGCATGCACCTGACCCGCATCGCAGCTTGCCATGAAATAACTCAAGTGAAAAAGACTTGTGGAATTCCATTAGTAGCCACAGGCACATGCTAGGACTCGTGCATGAGTCAATTCACGAGTGGGTGGAGATTTGAGAATTGACTCAACTCAAATTTCGAGACTTGTTCCCAACACTGCTGCCAGCCCAGTGCGAGCAGTGCTTGCTTGTATGGTGCTGCAAACTGCTTTATGGCATGTTCATGACACTTTTAGCTGGTGGTACACATGTACCGCCGGCAATATGGGCTTTGGGATCGGGCCCACAGTTTCTTCAGAGCATAGTAACACAGACATCTTTGCGTATCACTTGATCAAGTGAGTTGACTCTTAGATTATCATTTCCAAGCTCAAAATACACTAGAACTGTAGTTGCAGTACAGCAGGAAATTAAAGTTCTGTACTATGTGAAGAAGCAATGCTGGAATTTCTTTAAAAAAGAAACACCACATGAAAAATCATGTGGCTGTTTAATTGGGTTTGTTCATCATTATTTTTCAGAGAAATGAAGTGAATTTTTTATACAGGAAACAATAGTGGGAACTTGCTTTCATTAACGTAATATCTGGATAGTAAAAGTTACTGCTAATTATGGACACTGTTTTCCAGATTGTTATTTTGTTAAAAAAAAGTGGTTAGCAGAATGTATGCATGGTATAAGTGAATACTTATATTTCCTCTAATGCGATTTCCTCTAATAGTATATCCATTCCGGATTTCACTTTTTGTCAGCAAATGCTTTCCCAGACGTGTTAATTTAAATTAACTCTTCTTATCTCCATTGAAATTAGTGGGTTGTGTCTATAATGAAATTTGAATTGGGATTGGGCTCTGAATCAGCTTATGTAGTAAAAAAAACGTTCAAAATTTCCCTGTTTAAGACATATTTTCCTACTGAAGAAGATGGGATTAAAGTGGTTTATTTAGAACACTTGAGTTTAACAAGGATGTGGATTAACATTGCTTGTCCCCCTTCTTATGTGGGCAGCACCATCCAATCCCCCCTTCCCTGGGCCAACACCCAAGGTGTTGAACTGTTTTGCTTCGTTCTTTTAAAAAAACAGACTACAAGAGGTTACTTTCTGAATAACCCTTGTACAACAAACATCTTTGAAGTTGAAATTTGAAAGACCTATCAACTATGCTCAAGTTACATTTCAATGTTCTTCACAGTTGCTAGTGAATGAGGATTTTAATGAACTATGATTTGATTCTGAAGCACCATTTTCTACTCTTAAGGGTCTGAAGTTCTTCTGAATGTCCAAAAGGGCTCTTGAGCTTGTGTTTCTTGAACAGTAGCCACTAATGCACATGACATACCAGTTTAGAATGTGAGGGAGTTTTCATAACTAAATTGTAATATAGTATGGGATTCTGCTCTTCAAATACAAATAAGCAAATCCAAGCCCCTGGGTATTTTGAAAATAACGATTTGAGTCATACCCTAATTTTAAAAACATATTGTGCAACATTTTCTAATAAACTCTCATATCCCTGAACAGGAAAAAAAAAAGAATACCAGCATACCATTTTATTTTTTATTTTAATACACTGTAAAAATTCAGATAAAGCTGTATAATAAAAATTCGGATAAAGCTCTGTAGACAAGACAATACATGACCACAGAAAAACATAAAGCATGGGGCGGAAAAGCACACAAATGGGAAAAGATGAAGAGGGTCAGTCTTTTCAATGCAACTGCTACATTTATGTATCTTTAAACAAAATTTTTTTAAAAGGTCACCTTTTAAGTTTCTAAACCTTATTGCCTTACTATTATGAATGGTATTTTAGTGTGCAAAATAGAGGCACTGAATTATTTTTGCTAGAATTTATACATGACAAATAAAAACCTAGAAGTGCAGAGCCCCTTCTATATTCTTTTCACTAGCAAAAGGGGAAATTTTTACTAAAAGCCTTCAATCCAGCTAAAGGTGGTAATGACTAGTAGTGCAATCCTATGCACATTTAACTGGGATTAAGCCCAAATGAACAAAATGGGGCTTACTTCCAAGTACATGTTAATTGGATTGGACAGTATTCATTAAGCAATGAAACTTAAGTTAGTCGTAGCTAAATTGTTCCACTGGGTTTAAACCAAACTTTGTCACAACTAACTTTGGTTTGATTGGGCTCAAAATGTATAATCCACATGATACTGGTGCATCTGAAAGGAAAGCAAACTACAGAAATTACTGTTGCTAAAAGTTACCTGGTTTTTTTGTGCCATTTCTGGCACAGCAGCATGCAACTGGGTTAGCATGCATCCAGCAATGTACAGAAAATAGAATATTTGTAACAAATGGAAAATAAAAACACAGACCGTTAGCTTGTATTATTAAGGCATTTAAAAGGCATGCAGAAAATACACAGTGCAGTTATTGTTTCATGCAAGCTTTGGCATGGTTACAATTTTTACATTCACCCACATGCTAAGGAAATAATATGCATTATCCATAATTCAGGGAAAACTCTGTACACCTAGATATTATCCTTGCTAATACGGCCTAACATGGCCTAAACTGTTCATGATGAACATGAACCCCTATGTTGCATACAAGAGAGTACTTATATTTGTGTGTATTATACACAACCATATTCATACCAAAGAGTTTTAGTATCTTCACAAACTGGTAATGATGTTTCACTCTCACTAGCACTTACATGTGCAGGGACAGTACAGTCACTACTATTTGGAGTCACCTCTGTGATTCTGACATCAGATTTCTGATTCTCAGAAAGTGGTCTGCAATCTTTCTGTGGCAATTTCACTGAGGAGCCAAATGTCTTATCAGCTGTTTCTAATACAGGCCATTGGGGCAGTCCACTTACATTGCTTACTAATTCAGTGTTAATTGACAAAAATGGCCTGGAGAAGTGAACTGCAGAAAACTTCCCCGTACCTCTTGTAGACCTGCCCACCTTATCACTGTGTAGGTTACTACAAGAAAATGTATGAGAAGGAAAAATTGTCATCCCTATCCTTGAATTCTTAGGCTTTCCTGATATATGTGTAGAATGACCTATAGTCGATATATTGCCCAAATCATTTTCTGACAAGGTAACTGCAGAATAAGATGTACAATGAAAAACAGAGGACTGTTGATGAGGACTGTACTCACTAGAAGCTGATGGGACACTTCTGCCAGCTGTGGGTGGACTTGGGTCAACAGATACCGGTTGCCTAGTGTCCTTAGATAAAAAATCATGTATGCTTGTCCTTCGTGTAGTTCCTTCAGCTGTTGAAATCACACTGCTTGCGCGAGGTAAAGTAGCATAAGGGTTATTATCTTTTGATTGTCGTTGTGACAGATCTCTGCATACAGTTTCCTTAACAGGCTTGGCCCTTCCTTTAGTGCCTGCTGTAAGTGTTTTTGAAGAGTTTGAGAAGTTAGGATCTTCCATTCTACGCATATTGGACCTTGCAAAGTATTCTTCTTTTCCTAGCTTTCCATCACAGAACTCAGTTGTGGTTTTTACACTCTGTGATCTTGCAATACCACTGCCTGATGATTGTTTCCTTAGTTTCTCTCTTGCTGATAATTCAGCATTTTCAGAAAAAATTTTCATTACTTCATCCAAAAGATTATCTTGACTTGTTGACTTGATCTGCAAAAACAAACAAACAAACAAACAAACAAACAAAAAACCAACAAAGTTTACTCTGTATCTAGTTTTATTTTTTGGAATGTAAGAAAGCAGTTTGACAACTTCTACAGCACAACCACGCAAAGCCAGTACAGTTTCATCTTATGGAAATTGCTTATGTGCTGATCAATTCTATTAGTTTTTTATGTGTAATATTTTGAATTGTCCAGGTTATGCATTTATGAAAAATGACATATTTTCCTCATTAAAGGTATAAACTGGCAAAGAAATATGCCTACCTTGATATTCTGATTTCTGTGTATAGATGTACCTATTTCTAAATTGATGCAAGGATCATTTTCTCTCCAGGATCAAGCAGCTTAACCAGACATTACCATTTCACTTTCAAATCTCTCCCATACCCTTCTCACTGATTAAAAACTTCCTTAGCAAGCTGAACATCTTGTACAAAGGAACCTAAGCCTGAAATCATTGTATAGGCTTCCGGATTTGGTATTCCCAGTTGGGAGTCCTTGGAAAAAAGCCAAGATTCAAGAAAAGAACAGGGCTGCCCTTCCTTTTCGAAAGAATTCTCCACAGCAAGTTTTATTTAAGAAGCAGTCACCTGTAGACAAATATATCTGCAAATCTTGATTCAAAGAAGCTATGGTAATGGCATTTGCTGAAAGGATGTATTATACTGTCCATCAATAATCTGAGAAAATTGCTGTGTTTTGTTCTTCACAAAGCTGGTAAAGTGCAAGACAATAAATTAGAGCAAATTACCATCCAGCCTATCTAGTTTCGTAGGGAAGTTTTATATTAGAAAAACAGAAATTAAGCTCCCTAGATGATGATGATGATGATGATGATGATGATGATGATGATGATGATGATGAT
>JAJKFI010000008.1:30057379-30070281 GCA_029204185.1 Lerista edwardsae
CTCCGTGCTCTGGGCGACTTCCCCAGAGCACGGAGAGCTCGCGCGGCGCCAGAACAGCCCGTGCAGAAAGGGCGCGCGCCGGCTTGGAGGAGCTGGGACAGCATCCGTGCGTCTCCCCCGGCTTCAATTGAAGATGAGGGACATGCACGGAAGCCCCACCTCTGCCGCTGACGTCATGACGCCTTGCGTCATGATGTCACGGCGTGGGGCGCAACGCGTGCCTTGCCCTGGGCAGGGGCAAGGCACGCTACGCCACTGAACGTGAAGCATATGCTGAACAAAACACCACACAATGCATTGCATTGGCAAGGTCACCAGGAACTCAGGGAACAAGGTCGCAGGAAAAGCCTATCTGCACAATCAGGTGTGCTGTCTAAACCCTCCCTAGAAAACACTGTATCCTCCATGGAGGAATCCATGGGAGAATCAAGGCTCAGTATACTTTTTAACTGAACTTCTGGTTTGATGTTTAGAAACAAAGCAACTTTTGACTTTGGGTTTAGCCTTACGCAGCAGGTCTGAGCTGGGGTTTAGTGAAGGGCCTAAAACATGGTGAACCCATCCATCTCAATGGGAGAGGGAATACACTGCAGGCTTTCCTCGTACAGTAATGCAGGGGAAAGGGGGCCTGCAAGACCAACGCATCGTGTAGGCTGCAGGACTCCCTTGTGCGGTAGCACAGGGAAAATGTCTGCTAGGTTGGCAGTAGGCCTTAGTCCTTTCTCATGAAATAGTGTGGGGAGAGAGTGCCAAAAAACCCACCATTGCCTGTGTGAGGAGACAGGGGCAGAAGATGTAACAGTCTGCAAAGTCTGCTCTCACTTCAGGCTGTCACCCCTCCTCTCCAATGGTTGTATGTAATTCCTTACATGGCTCTGATTACTCCCCACAGAGGATTAAAGATTCAGTCAATTCCTCTGCATACCCCTGCAATTTATGGAGATTGGGCATACCCAAACACAGACTGACATGGAACCTGCCACTCCATTAGTGCTGCTGGCTTCTGTCCTGTTGCAGCCATCTCTTTCTTCCTTATCTCCATTCTCATGGGTGTGGTTGTGGTTGAATGGGTTTGGAATTGCCTTTAACACAAACAATCCCCCTTGACTAATCCTAGGGAGGAGGTTGGAAGAGACCCACGAAAATGTTTTTTTGAATTAAAATGGTTGTGGATGAAGCAATGGACCATCTCTCCTTCAGCAAGGTAGGGAAGAACTGGGGAAGTTGTCAGCCCTCACGTGGAGGTTTTAATGGACTTACAATGGACCCTAAAAGAGTTAGGATGTCAGCTGTGGGTGTTCTTGTCCAAGCATTTTTTCATTGCTTGCAGACAGTGAGTATTTTTTTGGGGGGGAGGGGGGAAGAAGTCTCCCTCTTTTATTTACTTTTTTTTTAGGGTGCGTGCCCTCTGTAGAGAGAAAGTGCTTGAATCACAATCTCCGGGGGCAACATCGCATTGGTGATTAGAGTTGTGGTGTTTTGATTCAGTGCCCTAGTTTGTCCAACAGTCAGTGAGCCGGGCTAACCACTTTGCAGCAGTCTTTTCCAATTGTGCTCGCTGTGTCCAGGCAAGAGTCAGTCCAACGCACACCCTCATTGCAGCGGTAGCGGAGGACTGCTAAGAAGCTGACAGGCCTTCTTGTTGATCTTTTCATTTTCATGAGTTGAAAGGCTCATTTTCTATTGCTGTATGACAGCTTTGAGCCATAATGCGATCAACTTTCATTCAGCCCCAGGGACCTGAGGGAGCCCTTGGAGAGTCTGAGATGTGCATGATTGGTGCTGCGAGTGTGATCTGCACGCTTTTCAAGGCCCTCCCCTAAATCCTGCTGTGCCCAGGGCTGTGGCATTACCCTCACCCTTGTCACAGTGGCTGCGAAGGGCTATGGTGGCAGCTGACAGGCCTCCGGGTTTTTTTGAGGCCATCTCTCTAAAAAATTGCTGCCTTAGTGCAGCAATTGAGAGTGGCAATTGGCACCAACAATGCAGCATCACTTGAGCCCTGAGGGAGCCATTCAGTGAACTGGCAATATTGTCCTGTGGTTTGGACAGGGTGAAATATTGGTCTTTTGAAATTTACCCTCCTTTGCTCACCAGATGCATCTGGGGGTACACAAGGCAATAAGATATTTGCGTTTTGTTGCCACTCCTTTGCATGTGGCATTCTGGAGTAAGATCATGAGCTTCATCCAGCTGCCTTTTTTTAAAAAAGACTATGTCTATGATTAAAGCTTTGACAGAAGAAATGGTGACATCTGGCCAGGTGCAGGTGGGTTTGGAGGCTCGAAATAAGGAGGTTGAGTGCCTTTTAGAAAGCAGGGGACTAAGGCTAGACGACTGTACAAGGGGTTGTATTATTTTTCATTTTATTGTTTTATGTAAATCTGGTTAACTGCTTTGCGTACTCCTGGTTGTGGGGAAAGGTGACATAAAGAAAGAAATGAATGATGCACTATGAAGGGCTCTACAAAGTTATTTCTTTTTCATGTTTATAATCTGCCCTTCCTGCAAGGAAATCAGGGAGATGAAAATTATTCCTTCACCTCTTTTTAGCCTTACAACCACCCTGTGAGATGGGCTAGACTGGGAAACAGTGACTAGCCCATGGTCACCCACTAAACTGCATGGCTTGCTTAGGAATTGGCATCCAATTGCAATTTGGATTATGTACTGCAGCAGATGTGAGGAAGTTTTGCAGAGGCCTCTTCAAATTCTCCCTGTCTTTCAGTATTGACAGAAAGACTACCCATATCCCGCTTGTAACATTTTAGTTTCCATTTCCAAATTAGCCATATGTACTGAACATTAAGGCTACAATCCTACATCCACTTACTGGGGAGTAAATCCCATTAAACACAGTGGGACTTATTTCTAAGTAAACACGCATAGGATTGTGCTGTAAGTCTTTTACAGAAGATTCATTAAATAGCTTTCCTAATGGTTGTTTTTAGTGTTTTAATTGTTTTTGATTACCGAATATTATCATGTTTGTAATCCACTTTTTGCTTCCTTTTCTGGAAATGGAAAGGTGGGGTATTAAATCTTTGAAACCAAACTATGTGAGAAACCCACAACTTGCTTGTTTTTAAACTTTTCCTGAGAACGTTACTAAATTCCTTCCCAGTTTGCCAATGATTTTTCTCACAACTTCCCTTACTAATTTTGAATTTGGGTCTTAAAATCAAAATTTTCAGATTGACTTTATTGGTTGTCAAAAGCCAGTAATCCAGTATATTGCAATCCAGTATAACCCAAAGTCATATTAGGCAACGTTATGTTCTGCGTCCTAAACCTAAGTAGCTTTTCAGCTTACCTCAGTTGAAGTAACCTTATTACTTTCTTCCAAAAACTGCTGCAAAGTAACTACTTCACTTCCAGGGGAGTTGGTCATGATTCTCCGCAGGCCTCGTCTATCCAGAGTTTCTGACATCTTATGATGAAGTACAGGGCTAGATCTGGTATGGCTTTTCAAATACTGGATAGGACTGCTGCTGCTGCTGGACCATGCTTCATGATCATGAAGCAAGCTAAATTCTCCACTGCTGTGACTTTGTGGTCTGCTTTGATTATTAACTGCACCTGCTTTGGGGGTAAATGGTATTGAAACCTTTATTACACAAAAATTTAACCAAGACACAAGATAGCAAACGTATTCTGAATGAAATGCAGTGCATCAATGATGTTTGTTGAATAATTAATACACTAAAATGTCTACTGTCATAAACGTACTCAAAGTAATATAAGACAGTGGTTCCCTAACATTTTAGCATTGCGACCCCCTTTTCAAAATGACACTTTTAGGACCCACCAAGACTTAAAAATAGTTTCACTTAGCCATTCAAGCCTCTGTTTTTATCCTTTTTACTATGGTGGGGGGCTGCCTTCTGGACAATTTGTTGAGCTCCATATTCATCAGATTGGGACCATTCTGGTGTGTTCACTGTCCTTTGATAAGAGCTAAGGCATGTTTGCCTACTCATGAGAAAGCACCAATGCGTTCAATATATTTTCCTCGTCAGTTATAGGCTTAGTTTCATAACTCACCAAAAATTGGGCTGCAACCTACTGGTGGGTCCTGACCCACAGTTTGGGAACCACTGATAAGAGAGATACTTTCGTTTTTTTACCTGTTATGACTCTTTATGGGAATATATCATCTTTTCAGGAAAAAAAACCATTTTTGATCTCTCCCAATAGTACTAGGTTCCAATAACTTAAATATATAAAATATTTTAATGACACAGCAATACTACAGAGGGGTTTTTGATATTTACTGCTATTTAAGACAGTGTAACTTTAAAGCCAGTGACTCTTTAAATAAATGTTTCATAAGATGATATGCCACTGATTGTCAGTTTTAAATTGCCATGACTATGACTTGAACAAAGGATGAAGAAATGCCATTTTAACATGTATGCCAGGGTTTCTTAAAAGAAACCCAATCAACATACTGTACATTATTGAGTTATTGAATAATTATTACATTTGGAAAAAAGCAATGAACCAAGTTCAGTATATATAAAATACTACTGAATTGTACTATACGTATACAACAAATTACATTTCTGCAAAGAGAAATCCATATTAGGGAAATCACAAGTAATAATATCATGAACATCTATATTTTCCATTGAGCAAATACATTCCTGAAAGATTATTAAATGATTTAAAGAATCATTTCAACAATTTGCTGCCCAAATAATGTAAAGGGGCAACAGATACTGGTTGTGTTTCTGTCCTGCCTTGCATACTGTTGTGTGTCACCTATTTTGAGAACAGGTAGTATATCCCCAGCTGGATGTGTTTGAAGGCCTAGAATCAGAATACAGAGAGTATAATCTGTCTTCTTGATCCTACCTATTGTACAACACTGGCAGCATTGTAACATTCTGTCCATCTTCCCTCTTCTCCTCTGAGTTTTCCTCCGCCTTATATAGCAGTTCTTACTTTTTTTTTTATTCAACATTGCTCTCTTCCATGTTTATTGCTGCCCTTACACCATTCATTCTACCTTATAATTTTTATGCATTTCAATCTTATATCGCAAATCCTACCTTCCTTCCCTATTCTCTTCCTATTTCATGAACCTTTCCCTTCCTTGCGCCTACAAATTCCATTATAATCTTCCTCCCTCTCTTGCTTTTCTTTGGCAATTTTACTGATATGATAAATTATTTTTTACTTCTTTGTGATGTAAAGTTCTTCTTCTAATTTCTCTCTA
The DNA here is from genome assembly GCA_029204185.1 of Lerista edwardsae. Taxonomy (NCBI): domain Eukaryota; kingdom Metazoa; phylum Chordata; class Lepidosauria; order Squamata; family Scincidae; genus Lerista; species Lerista edwardsae. The sequence continues at coordinate 30,062,601 of JAJKFI010000008.1, forward strand.
CTTGGAATACTTTCTTCTTACACTTATTCATTCGCTATTGAATTTTTTCAGTGTGCTTCAAAATCTTAGCTTTTTGCTATGCCCATCAGGAGCATAGCATCTGCTGTTGAGTGCTTACTGAAGAACATTAAATAATAGTAATAATAGTATTTATATACCGCCTTTCTAGGTCATTAGATTGCTCTTTTGACTTTATTCAAGGCGGTTTACATAGGCAGGCATTCTTAAACCCAAAGGGTTTAAGGTTAAAAGTTTTTAAAGGTTATTGTTTCCATTACAAGATAACTTGTTCTAATTACCAACGTTTTGGAGTTACATATAGTGATCCATAGTAAGCCACTATGTGTGGCTGCCAGCAAGCACATATGGCTGACAGCGATTTGAGGCCTTGTTGCACTCACCAGTGGCATTGGTGAGCACGACAGGATCCAAGCACTTATGCCCAGATCCTTGCCCTTGTGCCAATGGATAAGATTGGGCTGTAAAAAACCTCAAGTAGTAAATAATACCATACTGCTTACAATAAAAAAGATGGCATTAGTGTAAATATACACAGAAGAATCAAAGAAGAAATGCACCATTTTTATTGCTAGATCTACCAGCAACACCAGATTAAGTTCCTTGCAAAACTGCTTGCAACATCACACTTAGTAATGCTGGCTTTAATGGCCTCACAGCCTAATCCTATCCCTCTACTGTCAGTGCTGATGCACGCATGCCAAAAAGGCTTAAGCTGCATCCTATGGTAGTGGTGGTGGACAGGAAGGCAAAGTTGGAAGGAGAAAATATTTGTGCTAAACCTCCAAGTAGGCTGTCTATGGATTTCCTCAGACATATACAACTATTTTGATGGTGTAGGTCTGAAGGAAAAGGTTTACAAAAGAGTGGATAAAATCCACTGCTGGCTCCACCCCCTCCTGCCTCTTCCCTTGCTCCCAGTTGCCCCCGCTCCACACCCAGAAATGCCCATATTCCTCCAACTCCTTCTTTGTTCCTTCCACCACCTGCCCCCACTGCTACCTTACCTGGCACCAGCGGATGATGTCCATGTGATCACCAGTATCTGTGCTAGTGACTTCAGTGTGCTCATTGTTGGCATTGGTGAGTTTAACATCATACTCTGGATCCTGGCACTCCCCAGTTAGATCAGGGGTCTCCAAACCCCGGCCCAGGGGCCAGATATGGCCCTCAGAGAGCCTCTGGCCCTCTCTGGTCTTGCTGGCATGGGCTGCACTCTCCAAGCTGTGCTCTAGTTGTGTGAGGTGGGTATTCTGAGGACCAGGGAGGCTGCGCACAGCCTCCCCAGCCCTCACAATGCCTTCGGAAGGCTGAAGATAGTCACTTCCTGGTTTTCCCAAAGACCCAGATGTGATTTTATTTTAGTCCCTCTGAAGACCTTAGAAGGCTTTCTGAGAGAATTTCAGGGAGAAATTTCTGAGAGGCTTTCAGGGAGAATTTCCTATGATCTGCTGGTTCTGAGATATTTACTCTGCTTGTGGGGTGGGGGAATGGGAGTCCATTAAAAGGTGTGCTATATTTCTGTGGTGGGTAGTACTTGGAGGAATCCTGGAACTCTGAGTCCATTCATTCAACTAGGTTCGTCTAATGTATTTATTAGCTGCCTTGAGTGCCCTTTGGGGAGAAAGACAAAATACAAATCAAATTAATTAATAAATAAAAATATAAAATTTATTTTTCCAGCCCTCAACACTGTGACAGTTGTTTGATGCAGCCATCCAGCTAAAACGTTTGGAGACCCCAGACCCCTGGAGATCCTACTTTTATTGGTGGAACGTATGTTTTGCTAGGAGCCCCAATCTGACAAGACTGGACTGTGAGAGTATGATACCAAGCATTTATTGGCTCCTTCAGCGCACAACATTTTAGTGTACTTTTGATTTTTTTCTAAGATTAGATTTGTTAAAGGATTTAAAATTATTTGGAAGTATTTTACTCTTTCTATTTATCTGATTTATGTTTAAACTTTCCAGGTACAGCAAACTACTGCAGTAAGGGACAAATACAGACTATATGGTAGAGAAAACAGAGCATATGAAGATCTGCAATATTCGTTTTCCTGATTTATTCATAGTCTAGCCTATTCTAAAACTTAATTTAGAAGGAATGCAATGTATAAATGATCAAAGGAAAAAAAAAAAGCCATGAATCCCTCCCACCCCCACATGAGATGAAGCACATGTGTCAGTTTGCCTAGAAGCATACCTTTGACTTCATGGAGTGAGGCATTATTATTGCTATTGCTAGTGGATGTTCTGCCACTATCAAGGCTGGCTGGTCTGGAAGCTAAATGAAAAAAATCAGTAGATAGCATGAAGCACATACCCATAGCAGATGACACTATGCCTGGTATATTCTGATCACAGAATGCTCCAAGGCAGGAAATCATGCACTACTGGTATTGCATAAGCTGAGCATGCTGTCAAAATGTGGTTTCTTATAGGTGAGAAAAAGGTGTTTCCAGACAGCCCAGGACAGCATTTTAGAAAAGCGCAATACTGGAGCAGGAATGTACAAAGGAAGAAACATAAAAACAGAATGCATGTTTAGAATTGGAGCTGGTTTATTGGTGGGGAAAACCAGAATTTTAAAAGGAACAGCAAACCAACATGCAGAAAACTAATTGTGATTAAGGCACTTACAACAGATTTGACATGGAAGTCTGCACATTGCAGAAGTGCCACCAACTGGAGGAGAAAGAGCATCTGCACAGTTAATATTCTGCACTCCTAACCAACAGAGGCACAGATATAGCATTAAAAGGTGTTTAAAAAGTTACACTACTACGATTCAAATTGGTTTATATTCATTTATAGACTTATAATAACTGCAATTTCAATTTTAGTACTTTTACAACTATGTTAAAATTTGATGTAGGAAAAAATACATCAATTTACAAAAGGTTAAGTTTTGAGGAACAGATTTGTTAAATAAAAGGTTTTCACAACCAAACTGCAAGGTAGGATTGAAAAAAGAGCAATTTGGTTCCTGTTCAGGTGCACTTTACACTCAGTTTGATTGAAGAAAGACATTAAGTGACAGAGATGAAACAGATACCATACAATTAGGTAATATGCAAGGAGAGAGAGAAAACATGCACACTTGCAACGCTGGCCAGTTCCTATTCCTGGATAAACTTCATCAGCACTCCAATAAGAGATCTGCTGTTCCACACTCCTTTAATACACACATCTTACCATGAATTCTTGATCCTGTACTAGAATCATCACTAATTCCTTGTGGACTTACATCTTCAAAAGATGTAGCATCTAGATGGGAAACAAACACAATTTTGTTACAAATTTTTTTTGAATATTTCAACCTATAAAAAGATAGGACAGTTTGCACTGATCATTATTTCAGTAGACAGTCTCATGCTTCCCCCAAAGAACTATATAAATACAGCAACTTTTTCCACCCAATTACTCCACTGGTCTGCAATTTAATTATTCTAAATTGCTGGAAAAGAATGTGAAAAATGGAGCACAAAACAGAGTCCAACAATGCTATCCACCAACACAACCACACCACACTGTGAAAAGGTTCTACCTATACCTTTATTATTAAGCAACTGCTTGGATCTCAAGCCTGCAGCAGAGTTGACAGTTGCAAAGTTGATGGATGTAGTAGAGAAGGCCATAGATCCCAATTCTTTTCTCCTTTTACCAGTAGATATATCATCAGGACCCTCCAGATGCTCAGAACTACCTGTCCATTGTCCTCCTGATAGGACCATGGACTGCACCAGGTCATTCATGGCTGGGATGTAAATGAAAGCAAATGAATCAGCATGGTTCAATGTTTTTTTAGGTTGTCCTTCTGCATTGTAAAATGCTTCACGTTTATCTAAGCATCAAAGCATACTGAAAGCTAGAGTCACAAGTTCATACTGGTTACAACATGCAATTGGCTAAATGAATGAAAAGTGTTAAAAAGCCAAAGCCTTCTTGTACAGATGATTGTAATTGCTTTTTATTAGCTACAACCGCCATGCTTGAGCTGGAGTGCTATACAGTAGATAAGTATGTTAGAAGCTCTGATATGTTTTGCAATGACAAAATGGAATGAACAGGGTAAGATGAGCAGAAGTGCTAATACAAAGTCAAAGTTGGCAATGATTAGGGTTTTATGTTCAGTGCATAAAACAGTGCAGGTTTCTGCAGAATATTCTACATTGCATGACACTAGAGAGAAGTATCTGAAATAAAATGTGTCCTATGATAGATAGTTGTCTTTATGATGCTACACACATTGCCAGCGCCCTCCCCCAACTTTTAAAAGAGCAAATCAAATGTAGTGACAAAAATATGTTCCCTCCCCAGTCTGAAACGACAAAACATTTGTAAAGAATATCACTGCTACCATGTATCTCTGCTCTGGCTTTTAATCAAAGATTTCATAGATTAATACTTTTTATAAGACAACTGAGGGCGGAATTCAAAATTTGCAGATGTATTGAGTGCACTGTGTCTTTATGAACACAAAATTATGCATTTTTGTTCAAATGTGTAATTTCCATGAATTGAACATAAGTGTGCATTCATTTTTTGTGTGTAAATATTATGCATGTGAATACATATACACCTCAAGCGTTATGTGTATTGAATACAAAGGTGTTTAAGAAACATTGCTTCAGCTCCTTGTATTATGGCAGGACTTGCATTTTTACAAAATAGGGAAAACAGCACAGCCCTGGGAAAAGGTTAGTGAAATTAGTAAAAGAAGCCAGTGTAGCCATTTAAAAAGAAGCTGAACTGTCATAAAGTCTTACACATGGAGCGACGGTAGAAGGCCTTCATTTTGTCTTTTTCCTTCGGTCTGTTCCTCAAAAAGGGCAGTCTTTTCAGTGCAACCACTTTTATGTCATAGCATAAGGAAAAACGGAAACGGGAAAATGAAAGAAAAAGGGGAGAAGAACAGATGGAGGTTAAATGTTGAAACTAAGGAGAGAAATGAATGTTTTGAGTTTCCACTAAGTTTCCACTAAAAGTCATTAACCTCATGCTTCTGAATGACAATGGAATATGAAGCCTCCATGGTGAAACTTTTAATTCAACCCAAGAAACACTGGAAACCATGTGTGAGGAAAGTATGAAACTTCCTGTTCTGTTCAGAATTGCTAAGTCACTGAAAAAGAAGCAAAAAAGGTGTCCATTTTTGTGGGTAGGGAATCAAAATTCAGCCAGCAGATTTTCTGATGGAAAAATATCTTGAAAAAATGTTGGCTTGTTGTAAAAAACCTCTTTCAATAATGTTATCATCAAATCTTGCTGTCAAGCAGTTGCTGCTTCCCCCTCCCCCCACATTAATGGCATATTTTAGATGTTGCTAATTTGAACCCATTTTATTTAATTCAATTATCATGAGTGCAGCAGCAGCAAAGTTTTTACACATCATGTTTTTATCAGATTATGTATTCACTATTAAAGATATTCTCAGAATAGAATGAGAAAATCAGGAATCTATGATGATAGGATCTACTTTAAATAAGAACTCCTGGCTAAGTAATATAGAATTTTGTTATTGGGGGGGGGGGGGAGAGAGAACAAAGAAATGAACAGAAGCATATCTGTGTCAGTGTGAGAACATGTGCAGGAAACATTAAAATCAAATGTGCAATACCTGGAAAGAGAATTTAAAATTTCGTATTATAGAAAGATTTTCCATGGTTTTAATTCTGCCAGGGTTTCAATCCTCTGTAACAGAACTTTGAAACTAACAGATTTATTACAGTGTAGCAATATTAACAAGTCTAGTAAAAAGATTGCAAACCGTAGGAGATACTTATCTTTACTTATCTTGTATATGACCCAGCACTTTATCATTCAATACCAAAATGCATTCTACAATATTTCAGACACAATAGTAATTTGTTTCTATTAAACCAATACCGTAAGTAACACCTAATAAAAGGCCTACCCATCCACCTGATCCCCCTTCATGGATCACTGCTTTATTGTGGCAAAGGGGCTTGAGTAGCTCAATGAAACTATGAGCTATGCCATACAGGGTTCCCCAAGATGGACAGATCATAGTAGAGAGTTCTGACTAAACATGGTCTGCTGGAGAAGGAAATGGCAACCCACTCCAGTACCCTTGCCAAGAAAACCCCATGGACTACAGTATGGTTAGATAATGTGACCGAAGCAATGCACAAGAAGTTGGGCAAACTCCGGAAGCTAGTGGAAGACAGAAAGGCCTGCCGTGCTGTGGTCCATGGGGTCATGAAGCGTTGGACACGACTTAGTGACTGAACAACAAAATCCACCTGAACATCACATCCAGAAGCAGCTAGATCTAGATCTGCACTGAAATGGAAATACAGAGGTCGGTAGTCTGAATATTGCTAACACCAAACATCTTGATGTCTTGCAGTTTCATGTAGATATTGAATAACATGGGGAAGGGAGCAAAACAGATCTCTATGGAATACTATTATATTATATGGGATAAAGGCTGGGGCACCTTTTTTTTTTTTTTTTTTTAAAGCAGTGCATAGATATTCTTAACAATAAAAAGGCCCTCAATATTACCTGTTGGAAACTACCCTCCAGAAAGGACCCAAGTTGCGAAACACTGCAAAACATTGCCCCTTAATCCAAATTTAGCCAGATAATCTAGATGGACATATAATAATAGTTGATGCTATGCAATGGCTTTTTTAGATAGCTAGCAGGACCAAGGCTTTTTTATAGGCTCAAATATCCTGTCCACCAGTGACAGTGTGCGTGTGGCAGGTGAGGCAGAACCATCCCACCAGAGTTCTTTGAAAATCTCAGCCACTGCTGAGATAATGGAAATGCTTACAACCCATGGGCTCTTGTAAGTTTATGCAGGATCACAGCCACCACTAGTAGGGACACTTGCCTCCTGTTCAGTACCCAATGTGGGTAATTAACCAGGAGACTAAGGCTATTTTCGTACCAAACCATGGTGAGAAGCCAGATTGAAAAAGATCTAGATAATCAGTTTCATCCAGAAATCCCTGGAGCTAGGAAGTTGCTGCCCGCTTGAGCTCTCTGCCCCAAAATGGAATTCTCGGATACAAGAGGATTCTTTTTTCCAAGAAAAGCTGGACAGACCCCAGATGCAGGCAGGTTGGTACCACATCTTCACTTAAAAGGTAAAGGTTTCCCCATGACCAAATGGGTCTAGTCACGATCGACTCTAGGAGTGGTGCTCATCTTCGTTCCTAAGCCAAAAAGCTGGTGTTTGTCGGAAGACAAGTTTCTGTGGTCATGTGGCATGATTATACGCCAAGGCGCACAGACCACCTTTACCTTCCCACCGAAATGGTACCTATTTATCTACTCCCATTTTTACGTAGTTTTGAACTGCTAGGTAGGCAGGAGCTGGGACAAGCGACGGGAGCTCATTCGGTTGCGTGGTCTCAAACTGCCAACCTTCTGGTCAGCAAGCTCAACAGCTCAGCGGTTTAATCCACAGCGCCACCATGTCTTCAATTAGAAATGTATTAATATCATCATCATCATCATCATCATTATAATTAATAACATAAAAATTCTTATTGGCCATGATAGGCAAAGCTCAAACATGCATGTAGAGGTCCCCACACTCTCAAATATCCTGTCTACCAGTGACAGTGTGCGTGTGGCAGGTGAGGCAGAACCATCCCACCAGAGTTCTTTGAAAATCTCAGCCA
>JAJKFI010000008.1:30070291-30225846 GCA_029204185.1 Lerista edwardsae
CCCACAGGCAACATGGTGTTTTCCTTCCACCTTCTTCTCAGCCCAATTCCCCTCCCCATTTATCCAAGCAGCTCCTCTTTGAAGCTGAGGAAGCCTTACTGGCTCTGGCAATATGAGGCCTTTTTTGATGTGTTGGGTAGCCTCTGTCTTTAGCGAGACCTGGAAATCTGTTTGCAGTAATCTTTCCTGGCACTATAGGTTGAAGCAGCACCCTATAAATAGCTCATGGGGGCAACAGTCTATTCTGCCTTGTTCCACCTACCTTGAGATTCCTTGCATTTACCATATTAACCTGTGTATAACTCAACTCAGGTTTTCTGGGTCAATTTTAAGGCATATTATTTTTAATCATATATGAGTATATACAGTACCTGTATTACTAAAATATTATTTTATATAATACTGTTCTGTTCAAACAGTCCACAACTTTTGAACAATTTTTTTCATTTTTGTAGCATTTCATTTTGGTGTAAGAATAGAAAACCAAGAATTTGGGGCATTTAAAAAAAGCTTGTAGATTTACAGCCCAATCTTATTGTGGTGCCCCACTGTGGGAGCAAGTCAGCGCTCATTGCCTTACAGCAGTCGTAAAAATCACTTGGTACCATGCAGACCTGCACCAACAAATTTGATAGCCCAGGTCCTAGTAAGGAGACTCCTCTGCACTTTCCTTACTCAGAGGAGACCTACACACACACACCCCAAATGATGCAGTGGAAGCCAAAGCCATTTTGGCATCGCTGCATTGGCAGGGGTGGGGGGGAGAGAATAGGATTGGGCTGTTATTGAACATATCACAATTCATTTCTTTTGCTTCACTTATGTACTATATGAACATATTAAAATCAAAGTCCCCCAGAACATATGAGTTCTCTTTAATATCTTTCTGGCATATGGATCATGGAGGTAGCATCCAGACTTTTGGCACAACAGCCCACCATCAACAGAAAGTCCATCCATGAACGGGAGGAAGTTGCACGCATGCAAGCATCCTTGTGTGAGCAGAAGTCCTCTTCCATTAATGGAAGTAGCTTTTGAAGACAAAGGGTCTTTGTGTCAAAGATACTGACCCTTTGTGTCAAAGATCAATCAATCAATCAATCAATCAATCAGGTACTTATATACCGCTTTTCAACACGAAGTTCACAAAGCGGTTTACAGGCAAATAGTAATAATAATAAAATTAAATGGCTCCCTGTCCCAAAGGGCTCACAATCTAAAAAAAAAAGAAAAAGAAAAAAAAGGCAAACCACCAGCAACAGCCACTAGAAAGACTGTGCAGGGGTGAAGAGGGACAATTACTCTCCCCCTGCTAAATATAAGAGAAACACCACTTGGAAAAGTGCCTCTTGCCCAGTTAGCAGGGGTTAAAGATACTGACCCAAAAATGACTTGTTATTTAAGTAACCTGACTTTGCTGGCTTAGTTTATGCCGGCCTAACTCCAGTTTAGGATTGGGCTCTGGGATGTAATCTCATAGATATAATCCTAGACCACGTCACTGCAATTTCTGACACAATTCTATATACTCTCTAAGACAGCAGGCGTGTCAAACTTGTTTCATACAGTTTGCTATCTCATACAATAGCATTAATGGTATCTGCTGAGGGCCAGAAGTGATGTCATTAAGCATAAAGTGATATCATTAAATAGATGATTACAAGAAATAAGCACTTTGTTCTCACCTAGTAAATAATTAACTGCAAATGACAGAAGAGAAATGCAAATCTTGATCATATTTTCAATATATGGGCACGCTAAATTATCACACAGGTTGCGCTTTCAGCAGCGCCACTTCTGCTGAGGCATCACTTTTTAACTCAGCGGCTGAGAGGTACTCTGTAAAGTGACATCTCAGCAGAAGCAGCACTCCTGAAAGGGTAGTCCACATGATAATTGAGCTCTCCCAGTGCATCAACAGCATCTCCTTTCTCCCTTTCTCACCCTTCTTGGTCTGCCCATTCCCCTTGTACCCTGTTCCTCACCTTCTAAGACCGCCTTCCATCTCTCTCCCCTAGTGCCTTGCAGAAGCTGTTCTGCTGAAAGGGTGATGCTTAGACAGCCTAATTAACATGCAGGCAGATAAAGAGCTTCTGTGGGCCATATCTAGCCCATAGCCCTTATGTTTGATATCCCTGCTCTAAAGCAACTGATAAGATTAGGAAAAGTCCTGCCAGTTACTCTTACTTTTAATATTAAAAAACAAACTTTGCAAGAATGTTTGTAAACATGAAGGTCCTTCTGAAGGAAAAAGAAATCATCCCAAACTCCTCTTGCCACCAGAGCAAAAGTAATAATGACAACAGGAAAAAGGGTGGATGGATGAAGTTTCCCAAGTATCTGAAAAATAACCTTGCCAATTTCACTGGAGAGGAAAAAAAGGCAATGGTAAAGAACATGTCAGTTAAAGAACAAGGATACTTCCCACAAAATTATATATAGTGAGGAGATGAAAAAAAAAGAGATGTCAAACTTGCAATTCACTAAAAATGTGGTAGATGACTTTAAAGGTGTTTCAGACAGAAGAACCTGGTTCACAGTGAATATAACAATGCAAAGTAACTGAAATGTGATTTTAACTCTGCCTGCCAGCATAGCCATCAATTTAAAAGTCTGATACACATACAACAGGTCCATTTTGGTTCTTCACATATGGAGGTACATATGCACACCAGCAGTGAGAAAGAATCAAAAGCGCCTTAAGAAGCACATATGAAATTTTTTAGAAACCAATCTTTTATAAAAGGAGAAAAATGTGGAACTTGTAAAATAAATTAAAATTAACCGTCAAACTTTTAGAAAATGTTTTTACTTTTAAGCAATGCTTCAGTAGTAGCCCCCTCCGTATCCATTGATCCTGAATTTGAGGTTTCAATTATCTGTGAATGTGTACTCCCCCGTACTCCCCTGCGGAAGCTCTTGTGAGCCCCACAGGGGCTGCGTGCGTACATCTGGGGCCTCCATGGGGCTCAGAATGACTCCTAGAGACAAAAAACACTTCTTCTTGTTTTCACCCCAAAACTGGAAGTGTTGTTTTTATGCTTTTAAAAAGGCATAATGAGGGCCTGCCCTCATAATTCCTTTTAAAGGCACAAAACCATCACTTCTGGTTTTTGGCCCAAAAACTAGAAGTAGTGTTTTTGGCCTCGGGGAGGCATTCTTGCCCCACATGGACAGGCACGGTCTCTGCAGGACTCAGAAGAGCCTCTGGAGGCTCCGGAGGGTCCAGGGCATGGGGGTGGGATGTTCCTTGTATCCACAGTTTTGGGTATCCACGAGGGTTGTGGTGTCCAATATGGAACTCCTGTGGATATGGGGGCATGCCCATATTTTTGGGGAAAGACCCAACTTGAGCATCCTTATTTCTATTTAGAAAATATTTAAAAAAACCCAACTGCCTCCACATTCTCTCTCTCCCAACCTTCCCTTACTTTGGGTGTTCCAATATTTAAAACTGAGTTGCGAGTATTGGTGGAGGAGTTTGTGAAAGAATGCAGCTTGGTGTAGCTTGCTAAGCAAACAAGCATCTTTCTGGTTGGAAAAATGAACTGCAATCCAGAGTGCTTGTTGTGCTGGCGCAGACCTCCTGCACCAGTTTAGGAGTGTCACGAATGTGCCTGTGCCAACTCCCAGATGGTTAATCAAGGCTCTGACTGGGTAAGTTCATGCCAGCCTGGGCAGGGCAGCATGGAGGTTGGGAAAGGGAGGCGGGAGGGTGCAACCAGCCGTTTTTGGGTGGGGGGAGGGGAGACTGGCCCAGGAGGGACCAGTCATGGCCGATTGTGCCGGATCCAAACCTCCATCCTTGTCCCTAGCAGCCTTAAATGAGTTGCTTGGATTTGCGCCAGCAAAATCACTGGTTGAAATCTGAGTAACCGCAGGGGGTGGCTGGGACATGACACAGGGAAAAAGGAAAATATCCCCTTACTGAGCCTGGCTATTCCAGAGCAAGTTAAGATAGGGCTGTACAGGTCTACTAAGCCTGGCTATTCCAGAGCAAGTTAAGATAGGGCTGTACAGGTCTTTGCAGCTGGAGGACAGCAACAATGGACTTGCTTTATTGGAAACAACTGACCTAGTATTAGACCTAAATGAAAATGTGTAACTTGGGTTGGTATAGCAATTAGTAGGGGTTGTTTGAAATTTTTTTCACAGATTTCCTGATTTGAAAGGCAGAAAGCGGTGTTAAGTTTTTATTCCGAGTTCTCATTACAGGTTCTCATTTTTAAAAGTGTAATAGGTAGGTGATATAGTATCAGCAGACGCAGCCACATAATTATTTCTAATTGAAAACATAATCAATTTTAATTTTTGGAAATTTTCTTAAAACAACAAAATACGATATTTTGTGTTTTTATTCAGTTATCTCGCTTCCCCAAGACTTCGCTTAGTCAAGGAAGACTGCTAAACTGCTCCAGTGCACCCCGAATTTGAAACTGGGGCTATGTAAAGCAGTATGGAAGCCAACCGCAGAGAATTACTGCTCCTGTATACCCTGAAATTGAAACTGGGGCGATGTTAAAACAGGTTTCAGAAGTGCAGGGGTTGAAAATACTCCCTGTCCAGTAACAGACCAGCACAGCCGGCACAGCGTGCCTCAATCAGCAGAAAAAAACAGTCCCTGCATCTCACCACCTTGCTGGTTTCCGTTGTAATAAAGGTCTGTTTTTAAAAATAGTCCGTTCAGCAACAAAAGATCGCAGCAGCATCTGCTTTTTAAAGTGGCAATGTGACTAGCAGACATTTCCCCTTCAAGAGATTTGGTAAACATGTCTGTTGCATGCATGTGATTGGGTGGGCTTGCAATTCCTTGTTAGGGTATAGAAACATTTGATTGCAGCTGGCTAGGGGTCAGAAGCATGTGTACCTTACCTTGATAAAGAATAAACCTTTTGGACTATTTTGTATACCTCTACTGATTGGACCTGAGCTAGGGGTGAAAACTACCTAACAGGAGCACTGCTACTCAAACACCATTATAGCCTGAGTGGCTGGTAAAGTGAAAAGACTTGAGCACATTTTTTAGGTAGGTCTTGATGCTTAACAATTTGGGAACCCACTGCCTTAGATGGATTATCAGTCACCAGTGAACTCAAAATGTAAAAGCAATTCGTTGAAAAAAAGATTTAAATATACGGTAGAACAGAAATCAATTTCTAAGTCTTTGTAGAATCTGTATAACCAAAAGCATACAGTGTTTTAATTCTTTTTCTATAGGGATAGATAACAGAGAAATGCATTTTAAATATACATATATTGGCACTATGTAAAACTAAAAAATTTTTTTACTTGGTAATAATACAATGGTGTTGCTGCTCTGCTTTACTAGCATAACAGATCTTAGTAGTCCCATAAATTACTTGTTATTGACAAGACAATATGCACAGCACAATAGGACAGGCCTCATTCATTTTAAGAATTAATAAAAATGACTTGTTAGGCACAGTTCATATTACCATGATATTACCTCATGATAACAGCAACTACCATGTGATGCCATATTCTATAAGGCAAACATCGTAAGTCAAACTGACCTAGATTGAATATTCCTGTGTAAACCTACTACCCATTAATGAAAAACTGCTTATTAAGTCTAGTGTCCAATTTTGTAAGTATGAACAGCCTTCTCTTCAGTTTCTGCAATTAATTTTTTCTCTGAAATGGTAGTAAATATAAAAATAAAAAAAATCAAGTGACTTACAGTTCAATGTTCTATTTAATACTATGCCAATGCAATGAGATGTGAAAAAAGATTCAATTTTGGAAATGTTGTGTCAACATAGCTTAGCATAACAATGCAGGAATAGTAGAGCATGATGAAGAGGTATGAGTTAAAAGAAGCATAAAAGATATCACAGTGTTGGATCACTGGCTTCTAAAGAGTATATAGTGCAGCATTTATCAGACTGTTGGTTGGGACCCACTTGGTCGGTCTTGACCCGATTTATAATGGGTCCCACAGAATCTCCAATGAAAACATGGGTAATGGAAAGATCAGCTAACTAGTTGTCTCAAGGCCCAAGGCTATTCAACAGATACCTTCTAATGGCTTTGCAAAGAGCTGAGCTCTGCAGTTTGCAAGCTTATGTAAATATAGGGATATAAATGTTATGAGTGTGGTTTTTTTTCTGGTGGTTTTTTTTTTTTTTGCCAGTCCATCAATGACAGGTAATGGGGGCAGGTGAAGGCTGGACACATAACTTACCGCACAAGCCTTGAGGGTAATCATTAGGGCAGCCTCATTATGAGAAATGAATCTAGTACTTTTGCAAATAAAAAAAATATTGTAAATTTAAAAAATTGTTTCTTTCTAGATCACCTTTCTTGTCTTGTAAAGCTAGATGGGCCCTGATAGAGTGTTTGAAAAAGTGGGTCCCAGTGCTAAAAATTTTGGGAACCACTGATATAGTGGGTATATAGACTTCCATATTGGGATTATTCCTTGTCAACCTGCCGTCCAGTTCTACATTCCATCATAAAATTTTGGGAAGCAGATGATCCAACACAATGTTCTCCCATGCAAAGTTTGAGGTGGTAATGCACTATGACAGCTCCATTAGAAATCTAGGCTGCCTAACTATGAACATGCAGAGATGCAGGATCAATTCAGTTGTAGTGAAAGAATGTTAAGGAAGTGTGTTACAGGGTGGCATGGCACACACAGAAAGGCAAAATTATTATGAGTATATGAGAAGATCCAGTACAGAAAAGACCAATGATTACAGGTAAAAAGAGACCCCAAATTTCACCTGCTTAGCTTTGGTTTGAACAATTTTTTTTCGTTATATTTAAATAATGTAGTCCTAAATGCATTTATCTGCTGAAAGGCTTGATTTTCCATACCTGACCCCAAATATTAAAGAAAAATGCTGGTTTAAGGCAGTAGTTCCCAAATTGGGAGCCACAGAAACCATGCAGTGGAGCTGCAGAATCCTTGCAAAAAACCCACTGCCCTATACAATATATAGGATTGTAGCCCTAATGAAAGCTGTGGCCAGTAATCCAGTAGATTGAGGAAGCCACCAGCTGAAAAAGTTTGAGAACCACTGCTTTAAGCTTCTTCTTTTTTTTTTACTCCATTTGGAAACATTACACCAGATTTGATTCCTTACTAAAGTGAAGCAATGTACTCACTGCTGCTTTTTTTTGGTTCCCACAGTCTGACCATCTTCAAGTGAGTTTGAGCCCACTGAGGAACTATCTTGACTGTCCTGCTGGGGAAGTTGGAGAAATCCTTCACTAGATTCTGAGCGGGTTGGTGTCAGAGTCAAAGACTTGAGACGTTCTCGATTAACATCCTTCTTAGATTTTATCAACTTCCTCATTTTCAGAGTAATCCAGTTGCCTCTCCTTCCAAAGAAATGAAGACGAATATTAGGTTTAGTATTACATAGATTCTTTGGCAATGATTCTTTTAAAATAACATTTGTCCCCCTAGTCTACAAGGGCACGCTTCTGATGACTCTACGGAACTAAATCATCTGCAAGAGAAGGAAAACGGTATTCTTTAAGTTAGTAGTCATGCATTACCTTCTTGGGGGAGATGGTTCATAAAACTTATACTGATCCATAATCTTTTCTTCTAGTTTTTCTTTTTGTCTTCTCAATTCATTTAGCTTGTCACTGTAAAAAAATTAATATACTGTATATTTCAAAAGATATGTACACTTTTTTTTTTTTTTTTACAAAACAGTACTTTCTCCAGCCATTTCAGATCTTTTGTACTGTTTCTCATTTTTTGCATGAGACTGGGGGCCCAATCATATCCAACTTTCCAGTACTGATGCAGCCGCAATGCAACTCTGAGGGGAGGGAACAAATACTTTCTTTTCTTGAGGAAGCCTCCTTGATTCCCCTCCCCCACAGCTGGATACAGTATATACCCCATTGGTACAGCTGCACTGGTGCTGGAAAGTTAGATAGGATTGGGCCTTGGGTTAGTTTGCCTCAAGGTAGTGTTTCTATTGTGGCAATTTCATGAACCTGAATCTTCAATCTCATTTGTGTTTTAGCCTTTTTAAAACTGTATATTCTTTTTCTTCAGCACTGAAGGGTCACTTGCTCCTTATTTGGAAAAACTATTACTAACAGAAATACGCCCCTAAAGCAAAGCAAAATCCACTATATGGACAGTAGATGATCATGCTACTGTCACTGGAATGAGAAAGAGTTTAGCCCCAAGTGAAAAATACATCTTCCTTACAGTGCAATCCAAGCATGCACTAAAGCCAAATGTTACAAATGTGCTGTAAACGACATTTGGAATGGTCTTAAGCATGTGTAACTGGGCACAACTGTGCACCGAGGAATGAGAACATGTGTGTCTCACTGAAGAAAGTAGTGTTTAATTGAAGAAAAAAGTGGTTAACTGTTTTGCCTTTAGCCGTAAAGCGCATCTGCACCATTTTCAGAAGAGATTGGCCAGTGCACGGATGTGTGCTGGCCTTGCAGAGCTGGTGCAGAGCCTGGAGGCCTTGTAAGGCTGGCACAGGGACTCCAGGAGGGGCAGGAAGGCAGAATGGGGCAGGGGGAAGGCAGAGCACGCATACAGAATATTTCCCCAGAAGCACATATAAACCCCAGGCTGGACATGGGGCAGGCATGTCAGCTTGACTATTCCAGCCCAGGGTTTGGACTGTGATTTGGAATGGTCCTTAAGCATGTGTAGCTGGGCACAACTGTGCACTGAGGAGTGAGAGCATGTGTGTCTCACTGAAGAAAGTAGTGTTTAATTGAAGAAAAAAGTAGTTAACTGTTTTGCCTTCAGTCAATCCATTCTTTATTATAGTCTACTAAAAGGACATATTTTAAAGATGGTTTATCTTAGGATAAGTTTGCTTTTTTCCGGTTTATGGGAATTTGTTGAAGCTAATTCAAGATCATCACTGAACCTATGTTCACTGGGAACAGCAGAGGCTCTTTTGTTAACAGCATGAATTAATACACATTTTCATCATATATTTCTGTTTGAAGTTTCAATGGAAGTTATATTGTGTACTTTTTGATACCTACATATACTGCCTTTGTTCAACATGGAAAAGATCTTTGCTTTCCATATTCTGTTCTAACAACGTTCGGTTTTGTAGCATCAATGTCTGTATTTGATCCAGTAGGTGTCTGTTTTCCTCCTCCAAGTTTCCTTTTAGTTGGCTAAGCAACTGTTAAAAATGTACAACACAGTATTTTAGTATAGACAATGTGCTCAGTTTTATTTATAAAACAAAATACAGAAAAAGTGAAAGCCTGATCAAATGATAGAAGATTGCATCTGAAAAATATAACTTCTATCGATTGCCATCCTTCCACATTAAGGGGAGAGAGATCTGTACTTTCCATTAAGGCCCTGAGCCACTGTGCCAGAGGATACCTAATGTCATGCCAATCTCTAATAAAGGAAGGAGAGCGGACCCAGGAAACTACAGAATGGTCAGTTTAATTTCTGTTCCAGGTGGAAAGCCTAATCAAGGATAAAGTCTTAACACATACAGAACAAGCTTCACTGAAGCATGGTTTCTGTAACGGTAAGTCTTGCTTAACAAATCTTTTAGAAAGTTCAACAAGGATGTGGAGGTGGGTGAATACATTTGATATTATATATCTGGACTTTTGGAAGGTGTTTGACACAGTCACTCATCAAAGACTCCTGAGAATACTCCACAGTCAAGAAATAAGAGGGCAGGTTACTTTATGGGCTAGGAACTGGCTGAAGAACTGAAAAAAGGGAGAGTGTAAATAGGAAATAAAAATGTTGACCCAGTGTGTGACAGCAATGAAAAACATCAATTTTATGCTCAGGATAATTAAAAAAGGGATTGAGAATAAAACTGCCAATATTATTATGGTTAGGTCACATGTGGAATAGTGAGTCCTGGTTGCCACATCGCAAAGGATGTAGCGGAACTGAAAATGGTACAGAAGAGAATGGCCAAAATTATTAGTAGGCTGGGACACCTTCTTCACAAGGAAAAGCAAGGCTGGCTTTAAGTCAATTGGACCAATCATTCCCTGTGCTAAGGGAGCCCCTTGCTAGAATAATCTATCTTGTCAAATACACAAAACACAATACTGTAATGAACACCTAACACCACATGGCAAGTTTTATAGAAAACAATTTTAATTTTCTTCTGAATCCTTAAAGATTCAATAGTGTGTGCTTATACTGTTTAAATTTTGAAGTTCCCTGTGAACTGGGGCCCACAAAAATATTTCCATTTGGGTCCTGCAGCTTCTAAGGCAAGCCCTGAAAAAAGTTACAACATTTGGGGCTCTTCAATCTAGAAAGAAGATGCATGAGGGGGGCATGATTGAGGGCTCAATCATATCCAGCTTTCCAGTATTGATGCAGGCGCTGCATCCTATAGTGAGGCAGCAGTCAGAGCAGCCTCCTCAAGTTCAGGGAAAACTTATTGACTTACCTTGGCAGCTGCATCAGGGTTGGAAAGTTGGAAAGGGTTGGGCCCTGAGACATAAAAAATTATGCATGGGAAGAGCAGAGTGAATAGAGTGAAGTTCTTTTCCCTTGTGAACAATACTAGAACCAGGGGACATCCACTAAAAGTGAGTAGTGGTAAACTTAGAACAGACAAAAAAATATTTTTTTACTGGCACATAACTAATCTGTGGAATTCCTTATCAGACAGATTTATGGAGGAAAGGTCCACCACAGGTTATGCACCATGATAACTATCTGCAAGCTATCTCTTTTAGAAGTAACCTATCTCTGAACGCTAGGTGAAAGAGAGTGGCAAAAAGGTACTAGTATCATATTGTCTTGAGTATTCCTAAAGACATCTGGTGGGCTTCTGTGAGTTACAGGAAGCTGGACTAGATGGGCTCTTGGCCAGATCCAGCAAGGCTTTTCTTATGCTCAGTTCCTTGGGCTTTTTTTGTTTTTGGCTTTTGGGGAACGTATGCAATGCTGTAGCTAATGGGAAAGTGGGACCCTTTTAGGGATATCCAAGACCCTTTACCTAAATTTTCCACTTTTGTTTAAAAACCAAACCATTTCTAAAACGTTTACATACAGAATGCCATACTCTGTCAATACAAATGACTCTGAGAATGGACCAAACATACTTTACAGTGGCCCTTGTGCCAGCCAAACTTTGCTGGCCTAACTGTGTTGGCCTAACCCAGTGATGGCAAACCTTTTGGGCTTGGTGTGTCAAAATTTAGGAAAATGCTTAACTTGACCCTTCTGACATGTCAATCTCCCTCCCAAATGAAAGAGAAACAGTTCTATATATTCATTTATTTAATCAAAAAATACAGTCCAAAAATATAGTCCAATCATGTGTAGTGCTATGTATTATATACAAAAAATCAAATAATTACAAAAATGAAAAATGAGTAAAACAAACTCAGTTTTTGTCAGGCATTGGTGAATGCTGGTGTGTCACCCCAAGCGTTGTAGTGTGTCACCTTTGACACGCATGTCATAGGTTCGCCATCACTAGCTAACCCCAGGTTAGGATTGCGCCCTAAGGCTGCATTATTAAAAAGGCTCAGTGCCCATGTCCATCTGGCTAGGACAGATTCCCAAAGTGTTTGTTGCAACGCCTTAGGGCAGCAGTTCCCAAAATTTCTGGGAGTTCAGGAACTGCAATAAGTGCTTGTGGTAGAGGGGCAAATGGGGTGATGTCACCCAGGACAAAGCCTGGCAACACAGAAGTTTGGTGGTGACATGATAACATCATCACATCACATGTCACTTCTGGAGTGCTGGGAAGGAAATTGACCAAGTTACTGAAACAAACGTAAACACACATAAAACTGCCGCCTTCCTGCCAAATTGCATGCCATGTTCCTGATGGTCACATGCGTCCATCTCACCTCGTAGTTGCCATGCCCCCCACATTCCGCCAGGTGATCTAGGAAGGAGTACAAAGGATGTTCGCATTTATGTATGCTAGAAACCAGCCATTTTGCAATGCTGGGTGGGCTCTTCATTTCAGGTAGTTTTGTATGATACTCTATAAAGATGATAAGTGTCTTCTCCTCCAACCCTTGGTGGAGGTGGAGCCCCCAGTGGAACTAGAATATTTTGTTAAGAAAATTAGATCAATGGGCATAGAAACAGATGTAATAGGATCACTAAAATCAAGCAGAAGCCTACCAGATGATTAAGCACCACCAACAAGACGTGTTCCCCAGTACATATATCAATTTCTTTGAAATATGGACATCTAGCCCCCTTTTCTCTAATGGCTTTTCATGGCAATCTCTTCTTGTGCACTCTGGCAAGTTGCAGGAGCAGTCACTGCAGGAGTACTGTACAAGTGGCGGCGGCAGAAGATCCTTTCCTCCTCCTCCTCCTCAGTCCCCACAATCTGCAACCCTTGGAAAGCTTGCTGCTGGAGGGAGAAGTGGAAGCTAGAATAGATGGGCCTTTGCACGAGTCCAGGGGGCTCTTATGTTCCCTTTCCTTGATTACCTGGGGGTGAGGGAGGGAATGGAAGCTAGAGGGGTGACACAGACCTACACGACAATCAGAAACAAGCCATGCAATTTGGCAGAGGTAGTGGCAGTTTCATGTGTGTTTTCTTTTGTTTCAACATCTTCGTCAATTTTCTTCCTGGCAATGCAGAAGTGATATGTGACTTAAGGCTGGTCCCTGGGGCAGGCTGCACCTACTGCCCCACTGTTGCTATGCCATTGTTCTCAAAGTGTAATAATGTTATAATACAACATTATGCATTAACTTGGACAGATTACCTCACACTGATTATTCAGTTTTGTATATGTGATGTCCAGCTGTTGGTACTGTTCCTTGAGCTTGGAAAATTCAGCTTCTAATCGTGTTTGTTCTAGTTTAGAATTATTCAATAGCGTTTTCAAATTCTTATGATCCATTTGCAGAGTTTCATTGTCTTTCAAAAGCTGGATGTATGTATGATTTAGTCTGCAATAAAAATATTCAGAAATCAAGACTGAACATTTAAAGTAGGTCTATACAGAATTCAAAGGGATGTAATTCATAATGAATTAAGAATATGTGTGTGCACATAGCAAGCATTTGTAGACATCAAATGGATGCATTATAAAATTATATTGTTAGTTTCAATATCCTATTACTAAAGACCAATTTTCTACAAAGTTATCATGAAATTATACTCCATCTCTTACTCCCTAAAGTAGTTAGCACAGATCCAAGTAGTCTTACCCTTTGAAGTCTCTTACTTTGTCTGGAACTGTTCCCAACTTGGGGGACAGATCCCTGATATGCTGGCCCTGATACGGGGACAGTAACACCTGCCCAGTAAGACTGTTGCAGCAGCAGGTGACAGAAACCACTTGAAGACAACACAGGCACCTTGTGATTAATTTAAGCAATTCCCATTGCTATAATGACAAAGATTCTGAAACCAGGGATCACAGGCAAAGGAAGGATAGAGGAGAGTCAGGAGAGTATTCGTGATGAACTGTAGCGTTTACAAGTCCAGCAGCTATATAATGATAGAGCTGTTGGTGTCAAAAGTTGCTTGTGGTCAGTCCTTTGCAGGAAGAGGAACCGATCCAGGCCGCGGCAGAGAGCTCAGACTTTCGCCTGCTAAATAGAAGGCGCAGATTCAAGCAGCCCCAATGGCCCAGCTGGGGCTTACCCTGTGGAGGCTCCAGCTGCCTCCTAACCTGTGCTGGATACAGCACAGGCCAGCCTGCCTGCCTGTTCCAGGGCAGGTTAGGATTGCATTGTCTGTCTTAACAATGCAAAAAAGCAGCTGCATATTTAATAATGCATTGTAAATCAGTGGTATAGTGATAAATTTTAAAGTGCAGGAGCTTACCATGATACTTCCATTCCCCCATACTCCATTAAGAAAAAAAAATTCACAGCAAATTTTTTTAATTAGAGTGGTTTTTCCTATCCTGCCACCTATTTGAGCTTTGAAATCTATTACTTCATTGAAATTTCCTGCTTTATTTCATTCCAAACTATTAGAGTAAGTTGTAATAGTTATGAAACAGATGTATAAAATTGAAAAATAGGATTGAAGTATCCCAAAGGAAAAAGGTTATGAGACTACAAGCCTATAACCATTTATCTGGGAGTAAGAAGCTCAGTGAGACAGAGATACAGAAATTGTGATGTTAGCATGCTAACCTATACATTTTTGTCAGAAGTCCTACTGTGTTCAACAAGTGAAGTTGCATAACATGAGCTACGTATAGTCTCTAGGTACTCCTTTTGAAAGAAAACAGCATCATTAACATATGCCCCTAGTCAAATTCCTTACTTCGCCCCTCCTGCTGCTCTTCTAAGTTAAGGTCCTTCGAAAAAAATAAAAAGCAGCACCTGAGCGCTCCTGCTGGTGATATCACAACTCCTGCTGCAGGAAACGTCCTAAGGTTCTGCTTCCCTTTACTTATTTATATTATTTATTATTAAATTTTTACCCCGCCTTTCTGCCCGAAGGCACTCAAGGCGGCATTACAAAATCAAAGTTAAAAATACATCATAATTAAAAACAGTAATTAAAAACAATATAAAAATACAATATAAAAGTATAACAGTCATCCCATGGATCATAAAAATATAAAAGAATACAAAGACCAGCCAGCCTGTCAGCAACTAAAAGCCTGTTGAAATAAAAAGGTCTTCAGCCCCCGCCGAAATACCGCCAAAGAGGGAGCAGTTCTTAACTCTAAGGGGAGGGTATTCCAAAGTTGGGGTGCCACCACCGAGAAGGCCCTATTCCTGGCCGCCACCCCTCTCACCTCTCCTGGTGGCGGCACAGTCAAAAGGGCCCCCCCCGGATGACATCAGAGCACGGGTAGGATTATATGGGAGGAGGCGGTCCCTCAAATACCCTGGGCCCGAGCCGTAAAGGGCTTTAAAGGTCAAAACCAGCACTTTGAATTTGGCCCGGAACAGAACCGGCAGCCAGTGTAGTCGCCGAAGCAACGGCTCGACAGAGTCAAACCGACGTGCCCCAGCAACCACCCGAGCAGCCGCGTTCTGTACTAGTTGTAATTTCCGGACGTCTTCAAAGGCAGCCCCATGTAGAGCGCATTGCAATAGTTTAATCTAGATGTCACTAGGGCATGGGTCACTGTGGCCAGGTCAATACTTCCGGTCAATATGGAGAATCATTCATTAGTAATGCTTTCTCACCTATCATTTTCCTCACAAAGCTTTTTGTATTTTGCTGTTACAGTTTCATGCTGTTTACTTTGCTGTAGCATCTTCTCTTGCTCTGCTTTGAGAACTTTTTCGAGTTCTTCTAACTGCACTTTTTGTTTCAGCAGTTGATTGTATCTGTAAGATGAATTATATAAAACATGAATGCTATTTTCAAAAATTGACAAAAATTACTGAGAACACAGCTACTTAATATGATATAATCTCAAAGATGTAAAAACATGTCATTTCATTAAGTTTTTATTTTCATAACTCAATTAAAATATAAAGGAAGATTTCAAATTTAGTCAGAAAACCATCAGGACATTGTAATCACCTATCTTCTAAGTCTTTATGTTCCACCTCAAGGTTCTTATGTGCTGATTTAAGGTTTCCATGTTTGGAAATTAGAGATTCATATTCAGCAGCTTGTCGTTCATGAAGTTGTTCCAGTTTTTCATGATCTTTGACAAGTGAATCGTATAATGATCTCAAATCCTCCCGCTCCTTGATTATGGATTCATTTTCATTTTCCAAAGCAGACTGCTGAATCAGTAGCTGTGCATTCTGATTCATAAGAGATGTACTTTGCGAATTAATAGCAGAGTTTTCTACCTACAATTGTCAACAGTTACATAAAAACATTAATAAAAAAGTCCTTTTTAAAGTATTACACTATAATAAACCTTATATAGAGCTACATCAATGGTTTATCTAGGCCAACTAAACACAATTAAGGCAATCCTAACCTGTGCCGGAACAGGTAGGCAGACAGGCCTACCTGGGTCCCCTTCACTGGGGACCCAGTGCAGTTTCCAGTGCACAGTATCCAGTGCAGTTTTAGAAACCGACTAGGGTGCAACAAGTAAAAGGGCATTTTATTCCCCTTCCCCATGTCGCACACGAGTCAGCCCTATGGGGCTACTCAATCTGAACCTGCGATTTAATGGGCGCAAGTCTGAGCAGCCAGTTTAATGCGGGTGGGGCCAGGGCTGGGGGTTAAGGTTTGGCCTGGGTCACACAGGCCAATCTCACCCCTGATCTTCCTCCCAGGCTGCTGTCGCCCCGTTTACAACTGTCAATGATCCACACTCCTGCCATCCTCTCCCGCCCCCTGTGACAGCCTCCCCAGACCAGTACAAACTCAACATGTCCCAGCGCAGGTCTGGTGCTGCTGGGCCAGCGCAAATCCATATGCAGGCCCAGCTTACTCCCAAGTATTATTTATTTATTTCTATCCTACCTTTCTCCCACACTGAAGGGGACCCAGGGCGGCTAACAGTTTAGAAACATAAAGCAAATACAATTAGAGTATTGTAGCCGTGAACGTCCTATACAGCACAATCACGACACAAGGACCCTGTTCCAGCTCGTGGGGGTAGGATTGCAATGAAATTGGTTTTGAATCTGATTTCCCTACCTCTCAGGCAGGCCTCTTTGCTCAGACTCCTCAAGATCTCTAAAGCTGAAATGCTGGGAATCATTATATATGATTTTAAAGCATGTAATCTACCTCTGTGTTAAGGGTTCTCTCAAGCAATTAAATGGAGATTGACACATAAATAAGAAAACCAATCTTATTCAATTAAGGTGCAATCCTAACCTGGAGTTAGGCTGGCACAGCTAGGCCATCAAAATTTGGCTGGCACAAGGGCTACCATAAAGCATGTCTGGACCACTCTCGGAGTCAGAGAGGATGGTATACGTCTGTGTGCTGGCCTCTCTGACTCCGAGACTGGTCCAAACATACTTTACGGCAGTGATATTCAAACTTTTTAGACTGGGACCCACTTTTTAGAATGGCACTCCTGTTGGGATTCACCAGAAGTGATGTCATTAATCTGGAAGGTAATGACATCATCAAGCAGGAAGTGCTTTCATTGTAACATAATAAAATGACACCCGTGAAATGCAAATTGGCATTCTTGGACTGCAGCAATTGTACAACCATGAAACATCCCTGACAAAAAGCAAGATTAGGATAAAATATGATGTAAAAGTACTGAACTGAAAACAAAATTAAAAAAAATCCCTTACTTGAAAATTTGAACTGTTAACACTCATAAAAGTAATATAACAAGAGTAAGGTCTGCAGTTTCCAAGATGGCTGCTCCCAGCTTTCTGCGACCCACCTGACATCAGGTCGCGACCCATCAAGTGGGTCCCAACCCACAGTTTGCATACCACTGCTTTACAGTGTCCCTTGTGTCGACCAAACTTTGCTGGCTTAACTGTGCTGGCCTACCTCTAGGTTAGGATTGCAGTCTAAATACTTAACAGTTTCCTTTGCCAAGTGTGGGCAAAGCTTGTTCCATCCCCCACCCCCTAAATTCTTATTCTCCGCTAAAACTCAATTGTTCTAGGACAGAGGAACGATATTCCTTTTTCTCTTTTCAATAAGGTCACCGCAAGTAGTAGTAGCAGTAGTAGTACTAAGGGGAAACATGAACATTTTGCTCTGTGGAATGGGAATTGGTTGACTTTTCTCAAGCTTAAGGAGGTGAGCTAGGGTTGGGGAACTGAACTGAAAGTCACTGCCATAGGGGCCAAAAACAGCAAGGAGCTGTGAATCTCCAAAGAATGGAAGAATAAAGTCCAAAACATCTCCCTGGGGATAGAGTGACCAATGTTTTTACTGCCTTGCTTTCAGAGGTAAAATCAGTCTGGAGACAGCGGTCGAGGTGGGGGTGGGAATGTTACCTAACCTAGAAACTACCATAAGAAGGACATGATACAGTTATACTGCCTATGAGGAATATATTTTATGTCCCCATAGACTTCCCCATGAACTTCACACTAATAAAATTGCTAATGCTGCTACTGCCACATAATTAACAGCCAAGCTTTCACTTGCACATTGTATGTTCTTGACAAATATACATTTGTGAAAACAGAACCTGAAGCTTGGCATTCTGAGTTTGCAACGTTGTATTTTGCTCTTGTAAGGAGACAGTTTGTCTCTGAAGTGCCAAAATCTGAGCTTGCAAATTATTGTTCTGTGTCTCAAGTTGTTTTAGTTGCGTTTTCAAGGCTTGCTTCTCTGCCTGTAGAGTTGCATTCTGGATAAAGAAAAACACACATAAAAGCATTAAATGCATGTACCACTGAGGTATCACAATATTGATTTTGTTCTTGACTGTATTTTAAACCATACATTGCAAAATTTGACATTCAAAACTTGCATTGAGGAGAAATTACAAGCAAACCAGTATACGAGCTGGGTCCAAACTACATCTCACTTTGACTGCATAATTGTATACTTCAGCCTCAGTTATAGTCACATGTAGCATACACATGGGCTCATGGTGAGAGATAGAAAGTATTCAACCCCATTGTGTCATTTTGACAGTGGTATTGCTAAGGGAGGGGTGGGGGTAATTTATGTGGATGAAATACAGTGGGCCCTCATTATCGGGGGAGGGGGGAATCCGTTCCAGGAACCCACATGGATAAGGAAAACCATGGTTATTCAAATCCGAGGTTTCCAGGCACCCCCACCTCTGAACCCAACCGGAGCTGATTCTGAAGACTGCAGAGGCCGCGCATGTCTGCATGCAGACTGAGAGGCCTTCAGAATGAAGCCTGAAACAAAAACTTGTAACTTTCTGGGCTTCAGAAAGCCTCTAGAACCAACTGGAGCTGTGCTTTGGTCAGGCTTGGAGAGCTTAGGGGAAGAGGTGGTCCAGCACCTACGCATGTTGAAAACTGTGGATGTTGGACCACTGGAAAATGTGCCCCCCCCCCGTAATTTAAGAACACTGAATTACAACGAATTTCATAATGCCAAATTATGGCTCAGAATGCTAGGCCAAGTAAGGAGGCAAGCCCTACAAGGGTCTGGCAGACCAATAATTATGGTTAGACAGGACTAAGATGCTGGCTGCAGGGAGCTATCGGCTGGCCAGACGTCTGATATCCGGGTGGAGAGTCAGGCCAGGGTGGAGCAACCCCCGACCTCTGACACTGACTGTAAGCTTCTGAGGCCCAGCCTGACTTGAGAGGAACGCCTCAACATCCTGTGCCGGGGCCGTCAAGCCGAGGTCTTGCCAAGGCGGCAGGTGCACCAGGCCCGCCCCAGACACTATCAGATACAGATTTTCTAAATGGCCATTTACCTAAAGTATGACACCCTTTCATGGCACCCTTGACACCCTTTCATGGATTACTGCCTTGTCGTGGTGAAGGGGCTTGAGTAGCTCAATGAAGCTGTGAGCTATGCCATGTAGGGTTACCCAAGATGGACAGGTCATAGTAGAGAGTTCTGACTAAACGTGATCCGCTGGAGAAGGAAATGGCAACCCACTCCAGTACTCTTGCCAAGAAAGCCCCATGGATTACAATTCAAAAAGGCTAAAAGATATGACACTGGAAGATGAGCCCCTCAGGTTGGAAGGTGTCCATCATGCTACTGGGGAAGAGCAGAACACGAGTACTAGGAGCTCCAGAAAGAGTGAAGTAGCTGGGCCAAAACTGGAAGGAAGCTCAGCTGTGGATGTGTCTGGAAGTGAAAGGAAAGTGTGATGCTGCAAAGAACAATACTGCATTGGAACCTGGAACGTCAGATCTATGAATCGAGGTAAGCTAGATGTGGTCAAATGCGAGATGTCAAGACTGAACATCGACATCATGGGAGTTAGTAAACTAAAATGGACAGGAATGGGAGAATTTAATTCAGATGACCATTATATCTGTTACTCAGGGCAGGAATCCCTTAGAAGAAATGGAGTAGCCTTCATAGTGAACAAGAGAGTGAGAACAGCAGTACTGGGGTATAACCTCAAAAATGATAGAATGATTTCAATTCAGATTCAAGGCAAACCTTTCAACATCACAGTAGTCCAAGTCTACGCCCCAACCACTGATGCTGAAGAGGAAAAAGCACTGATGCTGAAGACCATTTCTATGAAGACCTACAACACCTTCTAGAATGAACACCAAAAAAAGATGTCCTTCTCATCATAGGGGATTGGAATGCTAAAGTAGGCAGTCAAGAGGTAATAGGAATAACAGGCAAGTTTGGTCTTGGAGTACAAAATGAAGCAGGGCAAAGACTGATAGAGTTTTGTCAGGAGAACACATTAGTCATAGCAAACACCCTTTTCCAGCAACACAAACAACGACTGTACACATGGACTTCACCAAATGGTCTACACCGAAATCAGATTGATTACATTCTTTGCAGCCAAAGATGGAGAAGTTCTATACAGGCAGTCAAAACAAGACCTGGAGCTGACTGTGGCTCAGATCATGAGCTTCTTATTGCAACTTCAGGCTTAAACTTAAAAAAGTAGGGAAAACCACTAGGCCCTCCACGTATGACCTAAATCAGATCCCCTACGAATATACAGCAGAGGTGACAAATAGATTTAGGGGCTTAGATTTGGTAGACAGAGTGCCTGAAGAACTTTGGATGGAGGTCTGTAACATTGTACAGGAGGCAGCAACTAGAACCATCCCAAAGAGAAAGAAATGCAAGAAGGCAAAGTGGCTATCTGACGAGGCTTTACAAATAGCTGAGGAAAGAAGGGAAGCCAAAAGCAAGGGAGAAAGGGAAAGATATACCCAACTGAATGCAGATTTCCAGAGAACAGCAAGGAGAGATAGGAAGGCCTTCCTAAATTAGCAATGCAAAGAAATAGAGGAAAACAATAGAATGGGGGAGACTAGAGATCTTTTCAAGAAAATTGAAGATGTCAAAGGACAATTTCATGCTAAGGTTGGCACAATAAAAGACAAGAACGGCAAGGACCTAACAGAAGCAGATGAGATTAAGAAGAGGTGGCAAGAATACACAGAGGAACTCTATAAGGCCGATCTCAATGTTCCTGATAACCACAATGGTGCGGTCACTGAGCTCAAACCTGACATCCTGGAGTGTGAAGTCAAGTGAGCTTTAGAAAGCATCACTAACAACAAAGCTAGTGGAGGTGACAGCATTCCAGCCGAGTTATTCAAAATCTTAAAAAAGGATGCTGTCAAAGTGCTGCACTCCATATGCCAGCAAATTTGGAAAACCCAGCAATGGCCACAAGACTGGAAAAGATCAGTTTACATTCCAATCCCAAAGAAGGGCAATACCAAAGATTGTTCAAACTACCGCACCTTGCTCAAAATCCTACAAGCTAGGCTTCAGCAGTATGTGAATCGAGAATTACCAAATGTACAAGCTGGTTTCTGAAGAGGCAGAGGAACTAGAGATCAAATTGCCAACGTTCGCTGGATCACGGAGAAAGCAAGGGAGTTCCAGAAAAACATCTACTTCTGCTTCATTGACTATGCCAAAGCCTTTGATTGTGTGGATCACAACAAACTGTGGCAAGTTCTTGAAGAGATGGGAGTATCAGACCACCTTATCTGTCTTCTGAGAAACCTGTATGCAGGCCAGGAAGCAACAGTTAGAACTGGACATGGAACAACCGACTGGTTTCAAATTGGGAAAGGAATACGACAAGGCTGTATACTGTCACCCTGCTTATTTAATTTATATGCAGAGTACATCATGAGGAAGGCAGGGCTGGATGATTCACTAGCTGGAATCAAGATTGCTGGGAGAACATCAACAACCTCAGATTTGCAGACAATACCACTCTAATGGCAGAAAGTGAGGAAGACCTAAAGAAACTTCTGATGAGGGTGAAAGAGGAAAGTGCCAAAATTGGCTTGAAGCTCAACATTAAAAAAACTAAGTTCATGGCAACCACTCCCATCACTTCCTGGCAAATAGATCACCACAGATGGTGACTGCAGCCATGAAATTAAAAGACGTTTACTTCTTGAGAGGAAAGCGATGGCGAACCTAGACAACTTAATAAAAAGCCGAGACATCACCCTGCCAACAAAGGTTAGCCTAGTCAAAGCTATGGTTTTCCCAGTAGCAATGTATGGCTGTGAGAGCTGGACCATAAGAAAGGGAGAGCGTTGAAGAATAGATGCTTTCGAATTATGGTGTTGGAGAAGACTCTTGAGAGTCCCCTGGACTGCAAGGAGATCCAATCAGTCAATCCTCCAGGAAGTCAAGCCTGATTGCTCCCTGGAAGGACAAATACTGAAGCTGAAGCTCCAATACTTTGGTCACCTCATGAGAAGAGAGGCTTCTTTAGAAAAGACCCTCATGCTGGGAAAGATTGAAGGCCAAAGGAGAAGGGGGTGGCAGAGGATGAGATGGTTAGATAGTGTCACCAAAGCGATGAACATGAAATTGGGCGAACTCCGGAAGCTGGTGGAGGATAGGGAAGCCTGGCGTTCTGAGGTCCATGGTTGTCGCAAAGAGTCAGACACGACAGCAACTGAACAACAACAACAAATACTTCACACAGGAAATTGTTTAAAATGTCTTGCCGTTCTTGAAATGGAAGAGTTACAAAGCTGTTTTCCTCTCTTTTACGATTTTGCAGAATAGATGTTTATGCAGAGCAGCATGTGGTTGAATATGTACTACAGTACAGCAAAGTAACATAACTAAAACTATTCAAAATGATCACAAATATTACTCACATTTCTCTCAACTTCAATTAATCTATCTTTAACCTTCAAAAGTTCTCTAGTAGTCTCTTGACTCTCTCTTTCCCATTTAGTAACAGGCTGACTTTCTTCACCAGTTCTTGAAGAACAATTCTGTACCATTTTTTCTTCCTCTTGTCTTTGCTTGAGGGCTTCATAGTTTTTTTTCACCTAAACATAAATTCATTTAATATTAGATATGTAAAATACGGTTCTAAAGTAACTGGGTCAAGAATGTCACAATATTTTTTTTACTTCATTTTTATTGATAGTGATTGTGCACTGCACAGATAATGACCTAAAAAGGGTTGTGAGAGTGCAATCCTATACAGTGCTGGAATGGCAAGGCTGGCTGGCCCACACCATATCCTAACGCAGTATACTGGAGGATGGAGCCTCCCCACAGCAAGGGAATCTCCAGGCGCACATCCAAGGAGACAGCACGGCCTGAATTGGGGCTGAGCGGCCTCTCGGACCGGCTTAGGAAGCGGCCGTATGGCCGCCTTCCAATCCCGCCCATGTACCACTCCCGTCCTGCCCACAGTCTCCCTCCTGCCGCCAATCCCGCTGCCGCATCCGCGCAGAGCCTCCCTCGCGCCGGCTGGCTTCAGCCAACACAAGAGAGGCTCAGCGCGGACTCAACGTGACTGGTCCTGCTTGCAGCGCTGATCCCGTTGCTCAAGTGCTGACACGGGGGTGCTGATCGGGGTCCCCGCATCAGCACTACCTCTTGCGTTGACACTATGACGTAGCGTCGATGCAACGGGCGCAATAGGATTGCGCTGTGAGTAATGCAACGTGATTCCAAAACTTACTCTATAATTACAGAAATGCTGAGGATGAGACAATGCCAACAGCATAAGTAGTGTAACTTCATGAGATATATTATGCCATTGCTGCAAACCAAGTTCTAAACATAATACATTAAATTAACATTTGGGGATCGTATACCAATATATACTACAGGCGGGCTCATGATATCTACAGATTTGGGACCCACATATTTCAGAATCCGTGGGTTCCAAACCCGCAGGGCAGGGTCCCTCCTGGAGGATTTTGAGGCCTGCAGAGATCACATGTTACTGCCCACAGCCTCTGTGGTTATCAGAATGCCTTATAAGGGTAGAAAACCTCTAGAAAAAATAAGAAAAAAACCCTAGAAAATTTTTTTTTTGGGAAAAAATAAGTAGTGTTATTTGGCCTTCAACAGGCATTTTGAGGCCTGCAGAGGCCACAGGTGGTCTCTGCAGGCCTCAGAAAACCCTCCAGTCAGATCCAGAGGATGGAGGTTGCCCAAATCCATGGGTTTGACTACCCGTAGATTTCAGAATCCGCAAGGGTTCCAGGAATGAAACCCCCATAGATAACAACCTGTCTAACTAAAAAACAAAAAGGAAACAAACAAGACAAACAAAAAACTGAACATTAATATTCTATTACTCTGCAAATTAATTTTTCAATATAGCTGAGTTTAATTTTAATTCATTATTTATTATAAAGGTTTCAGACCTACTTTATAAAGTTGCTGTGAGGATTATTGAAGCAATGTACATGAAGTATCTCAAGCGTTTAGGGAACATTACATAGCTAAGTGTGACCACATCCCAATGAATGGCCCTCTCATTATTTCAGCAGCCTCAGAATCAAAACCCAGAACAGTGTCAAAAACAAGACTAGACTGTGTAAGACTTAATATTACAAATTCCTCATCTGAGACTTTTAAAAAAGCATTTTAGTTGATTAAAGATTTCTCAGAAAGGGCAGATATACACTCTTCTCTAATACATCTTCCTGTTCTCAAAGGCATTTCTGTAGTTTCTCATCTGCTCACAGAAGCCTGATTTCTCAACTGTGTTTGCTCTGACATGTATTAAATAAGACATCAGGATTGGGCTGCCCAACATATAAAGTGTGCATATATGTAAACAATTTCATAGCATTTAGACAATGCTGTTTAGTTTAAGGACACAATCCAAATGACCTCTTAGGAGGGTGCATATCCCCTGCGCCAGCCTAAGATTGCTGCAAACGTGCCGTACAGTACATGGGCTGGCGCAGGCAGTCATGCCAGCCTGATAATTGGGCTGGCGCAGGCCAAGTTCAGCCAGTATGGGGGTTGCGGAGGGCAGGGGGAGGGTTGGGGAGGGCTGGGGGCTGTACAGCTTAGGGAGAGTAGAGACAGGATCCAGCACTTATGCTGGACCCAACCCCTGGCCCCGGTCCGATTGGCCTTGCATGGGCTGCTTGGATTTCACTGGCACAGCTCCGAGTAGCCCTATAGAGGCTGCTGGGGTTTATCCTGAAGCTGCCTCCTATACTGCGTGGGATACAGCACTGGCCTGCCTGTTCCAGCACAGTATAGGATTGGGCTGTAAGGCATTTTATTTCAGTTATATACCATTTGAAAATAAAATTTCCCATTTTATGTAAAATAAAATTAAATAAGAACAGCAACACTGTTTCCCTTACTGTTTTAAGCTCCTGGCGCAGCTGTTGATTAAGATTTGTTGATTCTTCTAATCGAGCTTCCAGAGCAGCAATTTTTTCTTCTTTTATTTCAAGTGACTTTTTTAGTGTAGACTCTAGCCTTGACTCCAATAGTTTGTATTTGCTATTTAATGAAATAATTACAATAATGTTTTCATCATCCAAAAAAAAAAAATCAGATTAAGATATACAAATGTACATTTTTCTCAGTGTTCTGCATTTGAAAGGTGAGAATGCATTCAAGTGAGAGCAGTTTCAAGTAATCTGTGTAAGGAAGGGAGCACAGTACACACCAAATACCAGTACTGTATCTCAGAGCGCAATCCTACACAGCACTGGATTGGCAAGGCCAGTCAGCCTATGGCAAATCCAATGCAGTATTGAAGAGGCTGGAGCTTCCCCACGGGAAGGGCCCTTACTGTAGAGAAGGCTCCAGCCTCCCCAATGTGCTACTCAGATCTGCATCTGCTAAACAGCAGGTGCAGATCCGAGGGGGCTGCACTGCCTCCCAGTCGGGCTTAGGATTCAACTTTATGGCTAAATCCCAAACCTGCCCATGTCCCGCTCCCAACCTCGCTTCCCCCACCAATCCCATGTCCAGATGGACCCGGAGACTCCCTCATGCCAGCCGGCCTCGGCAAGGGAGGCGTGGCGCAATGGGACTGGCACTGCAGGTAGCACCGGTCCTGTTGCACTAGCACCGACATGGGGGTGCCAATTGGCACCCTGTGTCAGCACTAATGCTGTCGCATTGATGCTATGACGTAGTGTTGATGCAATGGGCAGAGTAGGATTGTGCTGTTAATTTTACTATTTGATCTGCCATGGTTGCCCCCACTGTGGCACATCACCCATCAACAATAAAGGGGGTGGGTTCATGCTCCTTCCTCACATGGTATTTTCCTCCAAAAACAGGAAGTATCAGACTTCTGCTTTAAATATAGGGACCACATGAGGAAGAAGCAACGTGGGTGGATAAGGTGGAAAAACTGCTGCCTGCACAGTTTTTTAAGGACCAGGCAGTGGCAATCCACTTCCCTTTTCACTCACCTCACTTCTTGCTCAGATTGTTCCTTTAAATAAAACAGGAAGTCACGAACTTTCTGTGTTTGGAAAAGAACTTCATGAGGAAAATAATGGGGTGGATCAATTTAGCTTTGTCTGTGGCAGACTGGAGTAAGGCACTAGCAGGCTCAGAGTGAAAGGAATGAGCTGCATCATCCACCAGGTTAGGCCAGCCCTGCCCCTACTACTTCTTAGTTTGTGTGTGAAAATGTAAAAATTCAACATTTAGGGAAATACAAAATCTGAGGTCACAATTTCGGGAGAGGGACAGAGGCATATCTGGGGAAAATGGTGCCCATGGCAAGCAATGAAATTGAGCCCCTATCAAAACACCCGGAAGATCAGTGGTATTCAAACATCATCAAGCAGGAAGTGTCATCATCTTGACATAACCAAATGACATGCCTGAAATGCAAATTGGCATTCTTAGACTGCCTCGCTGCCGGGTTTGATGACTCCTAACAACAATGCAACCGTCAGAAATCCAACAGGTTAAGCCTTTGCCATTGTTGCATCTGGCTATCCAAATCAGTATCATCAAATCTTTACATCAGGGTGGGCAAAATAGACACATAAACCAATCCTTGTGCCACGTTATGCTAAATTGTTTAAATCTTAGTCTCATCAATGAAGTACTTAAGTAATACTTCACTATTTTCAAAGCAGTGTTATGTGAAAGAGGTTGAACTTCTCAACTGTCTCTATAAAATTTATTGTACATCATATTATGAAAAAAAATGTTTTCCATTATGACAATCATTAACTTCTATGTCTTATTTAGTTATTGACTTCATGTACAGCAATACACAGTTCAATTTAATTGATGCACATCACCTCTTATCCCCAGTGCATCTCCACCCTGCTCTCCACAGCAACCATGTTTGTCTGCAGAGAGTCTGCACCCAGAAAGATAATATTCTCATGACCTGGAACACTGGGCACCCTAGTAAGCCCCACATGCTGTCCCTGACCATGCATTCCTACCCAGGATGTGAGTAATGGCTAAACAGAATTAAAATTAGTCAGAAATCTTCCACCAATTAATTCAATTACATTAACCATACTATGTTTGCACTTCACCCTAACTAAAGTTAAATTTACAAAGCAAGATTTGTATATAATCCATAATTCCCTAATGACAGGATGATAATTCAGGATGATCCTGTGCCTTTAGCAGCAGCAAAATAGAAAACTGACTACAACTTCTCTTGTCATTGAAAATATTAAGGCAAGAGTCATTTTCAGCAGCTGGGAAGTCAGTCCGGCTGAAACATTTGCAACCCTTTTCAACCCACGCAAGGCGACAGACGCAAGGTGGGACTCGCCTACCCACGCACCCTCCCTAAGCACCTGCTCTTCCCAGCACCAAGTAATCCCCAAACAGATATTAAGGATGGGGGTGCGGGCTTCTGAGGCACTAGATCAATGTGGGTTCCCCCACCCGCACTGTTCTTTTTTCCCACCATAAGCAGGGCGATGCGGTTTTTCCAGCATCACGTGTGAACCTCCCTCCTCGCCCTTGAGAAATCAGCATCTTTGCTGCGTAGAAATTCTTGGCGGGAAGGATGTTTGGGGAGGGGGGAGGGAGTCGCATGGGGCTCAATGCGGCATTCGCAAAGCAAGGATGAGTCCCCTCCCTTCCTTCCCTCTGCCCCCACTTGGGCCCTGCCCGCTCTTTGTTGGTGCTCCGGCTGCACGCAGAGCCCCACTGCTGGCACGACCCCCAGGGTGGGAGTGGGGAGCTGCTCGGGTGAGCCGCGAGTGGCCGCCACGGAGCATTTTCCTGGCCTACTTTTGCAGAAGCGGCGCTGCAAGTCCGCAACCGGCTCGCCAGCGCAGGTCAGAAACGCAGCCTCGGTGCACGGAATTGGATCGGATCGGATCTCTGCCGCGCCGGCTCTTCCAACGGAAACACGTGTCCTGACGCTATGGTGTCAAGTTGCACGCGCAGTCGTTGGGAAGCACACATGCACTGCGCGTTTCCCAAAGGGAGAGAAATTTGGAGGGGGGTGGGAGAGAGGTGGAAGAGGAGGAGGAGGACCACGTTGTGCTCCAGGTGCGTTTCCCAAGAGCAACAATATTGGGGGGGTGGAAATGAGGAGGAAGGGGCCACAGTGCACTCCTGGGCAAACCAATTAGAGGGAGGAGGAGGAGGAAGGGGGCAGCGCGCGCTTTTCCCCAAGACAAACAAACGAGGGGCAGAGAGGAGGAGGAACGGGAAACGTGTGCACTCTTGGCACGTTTCCCAAAAGCTACAACATTGGGATGAGATGGGGGGGGAGGAGGAAGGGTCCAGCGCGCTCTGTCCCTCCGAAGCCAAAGGATAAAAAAAAAATCCTGCTCCCTGGAAGGTTTTCTTCTGATGGTGCCAGCAACGAAACACATCAGAGGCAGACTTACTCCATCCTCTGTAAATGTGGATAAGCTCGGAGCCTGGAAACGCGGTCTTCAACCTAGGAGCTAGTCTCCCCAGCCTATGCATTACTCTGAGCGTCCCACGTGGCTGCCCAGGAACGTTCCACTGGCCAGACCCCGCCTGTTCATCTCCATATGGCTAATTTGCATGCCTCCTCTCTCGGAAGCCTATATAACTGGAGGGGGGCGGGTGCATGCTAATCTCCCAAAATAGAGCGGGACCTCCTTGCTGGACTCATGCAAATTAGAAGTGTTGCATGATGGTCTCTGCTCACATACAGCAATTCCTTCTTGCTTTTTTCCACATTGCTGAAAGTGGAGACACAGGGATTTCAAACTGTACTCAGCAAAGGGAAAGAGCCAACTACAAAAAGCTAAGGCTGAGCTCACCGTAACCTGAAAGTAATCCAATCCATGAAGTTTATATACCTGGTTTTCAGGCTACTTTAAAGATGGATGGGTACTTTAAAGACGGAATGAATGGGTGGGGGAAGGTCCATGCAGTTCTGGGGGCGAGCCAGCAAGCTGGGGGGGCACAGCTGTGGGGGGGGGGACTGAGGCCAAAATTGGCACCCCTATGGAAATGGCACCCATGGCTCTAGCCACCCCATGCCACACCCTAGATACGCCTCTAGAGGGAAGCACATATATACAGTATAGGAAAAATGTAAGTACTTGATATTGGGCAATAAGGGACAAAAACAAGAGGTTTTACTGGAGATGGGCCTGCAACCTAACAGAAGTAGAAGGCTTGAATTCAATTATACTGAGAGCTAAATTAATGTTTAAATGAAATAGGCATGCTTTGTGTTTGTTTTGTTTGGATGAATTTTTTGTTTTGTTTTGCAGATAGCAGCCTTGAGGGACCCCCATGTGAATGAGGAACACAACATGGGTGAGGTATAAACTCTTCTTCCTGTGCTCTAATCCTGATGAAAATTGCCCCTGGACCTATTTATTCTGTCATTTTGTCATTTTCTGCAGCAGAGAATTATGTTAATGTCTCTGTCTCCACCATGGCACAATCCAGATTACCTTCCCAGCTATTACTATTTACAACTATTTACTATTACACGACACATAAATGCAAAGCACATATCATGGACCACATCTAATTTGAACAGAAGAATTGTAGAATATAAACAATGTAGAATTCAAATAGACTGGATTGCTACCAACTGTTCGTCATTTTTGCTGTGTTCCAGCAAAAGCAAAGATACAAATGACCTTGATTACAATCTTTCAGCATGAAGGACTTAGAGAGTAGGACCTGACAATTTCCATCTCATAGCTGATCAAAACATGGTAGCACTAAAGAGAAGGAGAAAGAAACTATCAGGCAGGTAGATGATTATTTCATGTGTATATTAACAATATGGAAACGTGGCACCCAATGCAACTGTTTCAAAATTATTCTTTCTTTTTGGGGAAAGCAAAACTGACTTGGCATACCTCCTCCACAACTGCCAAAGTTAACATGCTGTTTTCTGAGGTGGCCAATAAAGATGAACTTTATACCAGCCTGATCCTATGGGATTCTATTGCCGGTGCTGCAGCCCCTGTGCCAGTGGTGGATGTCATAAATATGCCATAAGAATGTTTGTGCCACCCTATAAGTAAATCTGTGCTTGTGGAAAGCCTGCACTGTTCATCAATATTGCAGACTGATCCCTGGCTGCCGGCAGATGAAGGTAAGCCCTTCACTTACCTGGTGGTGAGGTGGCGGGAGGAGATTCTGGGTGGGAGGAAAGATAGAACAGGGGAAGTAACTGGCCCAGGAGGGGAGTGGAACCAGTGAAAGCCTCCTATCCTGTCGCTTCTCCTGGGCTCGGAAGCCTGACATGGGGCTGGTGGGCTCTACACATGCAAAATAGCTGGTACTGACTCAAGAAGCCTCATTGAACAGGCTGGGACATTATTCAGAGTAAGGGGACAAATGTAAGTGGACAACCTCCAGCCTACTTGTATCCAGCACATGACACAGCAGTGACCGTTTGGGGCCATGGCTCCTGTGCTGGATAGGATAGGGTCCTAAATCCCTCTAGTTTTCAGACTGGTCATACCTGCTTCTATTTTTTCCATGTTACATGAATGTTTTCTTAATATCTGACCATGGTTAGTTTTGTATTCATTAAAATGGATATACTGTAGTGCCAAGAAAGTATGAAACAAAATTACATCATATTATGAAATGCTGCACCCTACACTTTTCCAATGTTCAGAAGGCATTTAAAGGATGCAAGTCAGGAGGGAAGATAACAGAAGATGATCATGCAGGTTGGATGTGCAACCATGCAGTACAAATCTGCAGATATGGCCAGCCATAGCAAAATATGGTATGAGAACAGAGAATCATCATGTCATACTGTGAATCAGGTTTCCACCTCCCAAAACTTTTACTCACTCTGTGGGGCAGGCTGTTTATGACAGAACTCAATAATTCAATAATAACTCGTGCGCATGCCCTCACAGGCGAGCGCCAAGACAGCATAGCCTTTTCCCACCTCACCTCCAGCCTCGCTGTGAGCATGCAGGTATGGAAAGCCAGCTAATTTACTCTGTAGGTTCTCTTGAGCCAATGTCACCTATTAAAGTCACATGCAGCCCAATCTGAAGTAGAAAGTTTATTCAAGCAAGGCATAATCACCTCCAAAAGGGGAAACTACCACTCCCGCAACTGAAAAGAGCAGAGGGGCTTTTCAAGGATGGTCCCAGGAGTCAGCATACATTACAGCACAAAATTAAATGTCTAGAGAAGTCTATGCTACCTGAAAACTATCCTAACTACATATTGTTTTTACTAGTGCAGGCAGATGTCCACTTGCACAGAGTGCTTTGTGGCAGTTGCTAGTCCAACCAAGGGAGAAGAATGTGGATTTGGCCCAGTCTTATAGGAAAAAGCCTCATAACCCACGAGGGATCTGGACCAATAATTTGATGACAATTCTGTTAAGTCATGTAACTCCAAGACCTTAACCAATCATATCTTAAGAGCGCAATCCTATACTGCACTGGAATGGCGAGGCCGATGGACCTGCACCATATCCAGAGCAGTATAGTGGAGGCTGGAGCCTCCCCAGCGCAACGGCATATTCATGCCATTACTGTAGGGGAGGCACACCCTCCCCTATGCACTCCTCAGATCTGCGCCTGCTAAACAGCAGGCACAGATCTAAGGAGACTGCGCAGCCTCCCGAACAGGCTTAGGATTCAGCCATAAGGCAGAATCCCAAGTCGGCCCCCCTCCCAGAGCCCACAACTCACCCACAGCCGGCCCAGAATTGCCCTCCACCTGCCACTCCCTCCCTTGCCCCGACATGGCACTTCCCCTGCACCTCCCCTTCCCCTGTTGCCTTAGCACTGATGGGGGGGGGCTGCTCGGCGCTCCTGCATCAGCGTTAAAAGTGTGATGTTGACGCAACAATGTTGCGTTGATGTTATGTACTGGGCAGGATTGCGCTGTAAGTCACATAACTACCAATGCTTGTTCCTACTGATTTCTTATACCTGTTTGTTACTTTTTTCTATTCTTGTTATCTGCTAGTTTCCAAGGTCTCTGAGATACAAATCTCCCTACACTCCTAGCCTCCTTCAGTTGATAAAAGTACTGTATATTAACTCCTTCTTGGCTTCCTTGCCATTTGTTTATTTCAAAGCTTGGTCTGCATATCCTCTAAATTGCCCTGTGTACCAAAGTAACAGGATGTTCCCCTGTATGCAGCTTTGCTAATTCGAACAACATGGGGTGGCCTGGCCAATTGGATGAAACCCATTGTAAATTCATCTTCACAGGAGGGAGTGATGCCTAATATCCTGAAGACCGCAATTGTGTGACTCCTCCTGAAAAAAGAAACATCTCTGGATTCCACCAACTTAAATACTTATTAAATACTTATTGACTAGTTTCTAACCTTCCTTTCTTGAGGAAGGTGATCGAGCGGGTGGTGATGTCCCAAGCTCAAAAGGTTCCTATAGGAGACAGATTAATTTGACCCCTTTCAATCTGGTTTCATACCGGATTTTTGGTCAGCCTTGGTCACCCTCATGGATGACCTTCCCTGTGGATTAGATAAGAGA
The DNA here is from genome assembly GCA_029204185.1 of Lerista edwardsae. Taxonomy (NCBI): domain Eukaryota; kingdom Metazoa; phylum Chordata; class Lepidosauria; order Squamata; family Scincidae; genus Lerista; species Lerista edwardsae. The sequence continues at coordinate 30,102,954 of JAJKFI010000008.1, forward strand.
AATGTGTCCCTGCTGGTCCTGCTCGACCTCTCAGGAGCTTGGATACCATTGCCCAGGGTATTCTTCGAGATTGGCTAGCCAAGCTGAGGCTAAAGGGCACTGCTCTGCAATGGTTCCACATGTTCCTGGCTGATAGGTGCCAAATGGTGATGCTGGGAGACACCTGCCCCATACTTTGGCCTTTACAGTGTGGGGTATTGCAGGGTTCTATCCCATGCTCTTCAATATATACATGAAACCGCTGGGGAAGATCATCATGAGATTTGGGGTGTGTGTGTTTCCAATATGCTGATGACAAACAATTCTATCTCTCTTTGCCACCTTGAGCCAAAGAGGCTGTGAAGGTCCTGGGGCACTGCCTGGAGGCAGTTGGTGTATGGATGAAAGCCAATTGGTTGAGGCTGAATCCAGAAAAGGCAGAAATCCTCCTGGTAAGGAATCCTCATGCAGGCACTGAAACATCTACCCACCCTGAATGGGGTGGCCCCCCCCGCAAGAACACGTGCGCAGTCTGGGAGTGCTCCTGGACCTTTAGCTCTTTCCGGAGAACCAGATGGCAGCGGTGGCTAGGAGTGCATTTGCCCAGCCTTGTTTAGTGCTCTAACTACAACCATACTTGATCCATTTACACGTGACCTCGGCACATCTGACCAAATACATGTGTTAGGGACTTCAAGACTGGACTATTGTAACTTGCTGTACATGGGGCTACCCACGAGGGCAGTTTGGAAACCACAGTTAATGCAAAATGCAGCAATCTGGGTAGTTATAGAGGCTAGACGGTTTGACTCAGTAGGACCATTCCTTCAGCAGCTACACTGACTGCCCATTCATTTCTGATCTCAATTTAAGAGGACGCCTTTAAGGCCCTTCATTACTTAGGCCCAACCTACCTAAAGGACTGCCTTCACCCATATATTCTAGTCCGCCCTCTTTGATTATCGAAGGGGCTCTCTTTCAAATGCCCTCTATCCTAAAGGGATGGCGGCTCAGGCACAAGCCTTCTCTGTAGTGGCACCACAAATATGGAATTCCCTTCCAGAAGAATTAAGAACTACACATTCCCTTATGGCTTTTCGGAGGGCTCAAAATAAACCTATTTTCAGATGATGGTTGGATTTCTGCCCTCCAGAATAGTGTTTTAGCTTGACTAGACAATTTTTTCCCCCACCTCCTCCCATGACCTGACTAGATGTGTTGGGATTTGCTCTGTTTTTATCTGTGTATTCGTGCTAAATATTTACTGTTTTGATACTTCCGTTTTTTGATATTTTTTATTTATTGTTTGCTATATTGTACTTTTATGTTCTCTGTAAACTGCCTTGGGCATTTGCTTTGGCATGGGAAAGGTAGAGTCTAAATTCTATAAACAAACATGCCCGAAGATGTTTAATTACTGCTCCCACCAGATCAAAGTATTTCTCTTCTAGCACTCCTAAGTTCTACACCATATACTGTATCTGTGATCATACTGCCTTGGTCATATTTACTATAAAATATCCTGACTACATAAACACCTCCATGATACATACTATACTATCACCACTCATGCTGAAAATCAGACCATTTCAGTCAGGAAGATACTGTTTTCCCATTTTTTGCTATCATACTGATTACTGATGAACATACTAAGTGAAATTCTAAAAAAGGCAGACACCTTGATTCGATGAAAACAACACTCTTGTAAACATCTTTATAACTAAAATATTTATCGGCCTATGAGGAAAAACAAAGATTAGAATAATTGAATGACCTAGCTAATTTTTTTCTACCAATTTTAGGTCTAGATACAAGGTCACCAAAAAGAGACTTGCAACTACCAATATACTGTTAAAATAAACTAAGACAAGGGTATTCAAACTTTTTAGACCCACTTTTTAGAATGGCACTTGTATCGGGACCCATCGGAAGTGATATCATTAACCTGAAAGTGATGTTGTGGCAGGAAGTGACACCATCAGGCAGGAACTGCTATCATTCAAACATAATAAAATGACACCTCTGAAATGCATTCTTGTACTGCAGCAATTGTACAGCCATGAAACATTCCTAACAGAAAGCAAGATGAGGACAAAATAGGATACAAAAGCACTGAACTGAAAACAATTTTTTAAAAAAAAACCTCACTTGAAAATTCAAACTGTTAACACTCAGAAAAGGAATATAAGAGTAAGGTCTGCAGTTTCCAAGACAGCTGCTCCCAGCTTTCTGCGACCCATCTGACATCAGGTCACGATCCACCAAGTGGGTCCTGACCCACAGTTTAAATAACACTGAACTAAGATATAGTTTTAGAGACGCAAGTGAACATGTCAAAAAAATTGCTGTTATATATTTTCTTTGAAAACAGAGGAAAGGGTATATCATAGTAGTGTGAAAATACATGATATACTCTTTATATTTTTAGGAGTTATTGAACAGCTCTTGGATTCAAGGCAAGAAAGCAATAATTTTCAATTCACCTTATCTAGAGATGAGCACCGATGCATAATAATACATATATTTCAATATATAGCCCATAAATTTAAAATGGGTTACATTTAAAAAGTACTACCCATTTCATACATACATTATATATGGGCTGCAAAGAAAGACAGATGAGAAACAATGCTAAGAGGAAGGACTTGCGTGATGACATAATCCCTTAGTATAGGATTAGATGTTATTATCCACAGTTTCAGTGTCCACATGGAGTGGGGGAGCAGGTATGTACCCCTGTGGATATGGGGGATGAAGACAGAACCTGTATGTATTTTGAAAACTTAAAACAACTGCTAACTGGGCAAGAGGCACTTTTTCAAGTGGTGTTCCTCTTATATTTACCAGGGGGAGAGTAATTGTCCCTCTTCACCCCTGCACAGTCTTTCTAGTGGCTGTTGCTGGTGATCTACCCTTTTTTTTTTTTTAGATTGTGAGCCCTTTGGGACAGAGAGCCATTTAATTTTATTATTATTACTATTTGCCTGTAAACCGCTTTGTGAACTTTGAGTTGAAAAGCGGTATATAAGTACCTATTGATTGATTGATTGATTGATTGATTGATAATCCTTTAGTATAGGATTTGTCCACAGTTTCAGTGTCCATATGGAGTGGGGAGCAGGTGGATACGGGGGATGAAGACAGAACTTGTATGTATTTTGAAAACTTTAAACAACTAAAATATTTCATCCCTCATACGCTTTGACTCATGAAGCCTACCATTCTAATAAAAAGATTTCTTATTCAAAAACTCCCCAATCTACCCTATTTTCTTTCTCCCAAATACAGTAGCCAAATCTCAATAGCTGTCCAATGTCACTGCCACTGAATTTGCACTTCCTGCATCTAATAATTTCACCCCACAATACCACTGACACGCCTCCTTCCATAGCTGAATGATAAGCATTCTTTTGCCCCAGCAGATGCAACCAGCAACTGGAATGATGGAAAGACTGAGCAGGAATGTTCGTATATTGGGTAGAAAAAAGATAGCATAATAGGGGGGAAAGTGCTGATATTCTTCTTGAAAAGCTCACATTGTTCCAACTAAACACAAAACACAGAAACTAAACACAGAAACTAAGACTGGATACATAAAATAATAAAGCTACTTAACTCTTGAGATAGCAGGTTTTGAATCTGCCACCATTATTATGTCAGTCAATGCTATGCTAATAATAGACTACAGTGCCAGCTGTTTTCTTCAGCTGAGTGGCAGACTGGTCAGAAGCTGGAATATTCTGCTTTCCTTTATACATATCCCACAAGGAACAGGATGAAATGTAAAACCAAGCAAGGAAACAAGTGTTTTTATACCATTAGATTTATGTTGGCAGGTGCAGTAAACTGATCAGAGTAAAAAATGCTTCTGAGAGACTGTTTGTGCTTCCTTGTCTTGTGTATGACAGCTTTATTTTCTGCTGTAAGTATCACAATGGCTAAGGAAGAGATAGTTATTATAACAAAAAATGCTCAACGACAAGTCTTTCACAATGAGCATAAGATGTGGCAAGAGGGAGCAAGAACTAGCATGAAGTATAAAATTTAGAAGTCCCTTGAGATCCCAAAAGTGGAATGTAAAAAATCAGTGTCTGACAATGTAGTGGTAAATTAGTCTTCTGTGAGAGGTGCTCTATCTTATCATTTTTTTCACTTTTACAACAATTTAGATTGTGATAAAAGTGAAGGGTTAATAATGAAATGGAGAGCATCTTCTCTCACAGAAGACTAACTCTATTGCGTCATTGTCAGGGAACTCTGGCTTTCACACTTAAGTGCTCTGATTCTAAGGGCTGAGGTAGTTGTATTCTTAACATTTCAAATGCACTTCGTCGCTCACTCCTGTTCCCTGGGGGAGGCCGGGTATTCCTCACTCGTGGGATTCGCCCTCATGTTGGCAGTAGACAGGGCCAAGAAAAAGGCGGCAGGAAGCTCCTCACAAAGAATGATCCAGTTTCCCAGATTACTCCTGTCTTGTGCAGAGTGAAGTTGCCTTTTTGGCAAGCTCACCGTCAGTGAGTTTTGCGGTCAGTTTTCAAAAGAAGAAAGGAAATCAACACTCTCCCCTACCTGTCTTTAGGCAGGACCCATCTTTAGGGATGAGGGGGGACATCCATCATGAACATCTACCATTGGGAGCCGCTTTCAGCTTAGTTCATTAACCTTATGCCTGTATTTTAGCTGTTTATCAGTCTGTCTTAAAGGGCAATCAACACTTCTTTTGTCTTGTGGCTACATCTAGCTGCCTGGTCTGAACCTCCCTGAGGTACTAATCTAATCTAATCTCTGGCATAATAATTGCAGTCCTGGAAAGAACTGAGAGAGATCTGCCTGACTGTGGGAGGCACCAGATGCCATTTTGTGAGTCACATTCACCTCAGAGGATCACAGCATAATCCTATACTGCACTGGAACAGGCAGGCCAGCAGGCTGCACTGGATACAGCACAGTGTCAAGGAAGACTAGAGCCTTCCTGGTGCAAGGGCATATTGTGCTCTTGCACAAGGGGAGGTGTTAGCCTCCCCAACGGGCCAAATAGCAGGCGCAGATCCGAGGAGGCCGCATGGCCTGAATCAGGGCCCCGTGGCCTGGGGACGAGCCCTTGGAATGGCCGAATCCTGGGCCCGCCCACCCCCCTCCCTGGGCCGGCCCACCCACCCACTCCATGACATCAGATTCTCATATTAAAAAATTCTTTAGGGGTATGGCTCTAATTAATCCTCCTATTCATAGGGTACCTAATTGGGACTTAAATACAGTATTGTCAGATCTGATGAGTCCACCTTTTGAACCCTTAGCTACAGTTCCTCTTAAAATCTATATATATAAAATTGGGTGTGTGTGTGTGTGTGTGTGTGTGTGTGTGTGTTCCGCATAGTCTCCTCAACGCCTGGAGCGAAGCGCACCAAACTCGGCAAGCGCATGCCTTACGGCCTGGCGCTCCCGACGCTGTTGGAGTCCAGGTTCGCCGCCCCCCTCGGCGTGGGGGGCGAGAAGGGGTGCAAAACAAAACATCTGCCATGCCCTGCTGAAACGCCTGGAGTGATTGGCACCAAACTCAGCACGCACATGCCTTGCGGCCTGGCGACAAACACTGCGTGGGTCAGGCCCCCTAGCGCCCCTGGGGGTGGGGATGCACAGGGGGCCCCGTGTAAAAATGGTCGAACACGGCTGAAATCGGTGTCGAATCAATAGTTTCCGGAGTCACCGAGACAAGCGGTGACGCTCCCGACGCGGTTGGAGTCCGGGTTTGGCCCCCCCCCCCAGCGTGGGGGGCGAGAAAGGGTGCAAAATAAAACGTCCACCATGACCTGCTGGAACGCCTGGAGCGACGTGCACCAAACTCAGTACACGTATGCCTTACGGTCTGGCGACAAATACTGCGGGGGTACGACCCCCCTAGCGCCCCTAGGGGTGGGGGTGGGAAGGGGGTGCTGTGTAAAAATGATCCAAAATGGCCGATATTGGTGTCGAATCTGTAGTTTCCGGGGTCGTCGAGATGAGCGGCGACACTCTCGATGCCATTTGAATCCTTTTCCTATCTAATAGAAGGTTGGGATAATTTGTTACCTAGGCAACGCCGGGTAACAAAAAGCTAGTTCTATCATATAATACAGCTTTACTTGTGGCTATCACCTCAGCTCAAAGAGTTTCTGAATTAGGGGCTCTTTCTATTGATCTGCGGCTTTTTCGTGAAAAAGTGGTCCTGCGCATAGATGCTTCCTTTAGTTAATTCTTTATTCCAAAGTTAATTCTTTATTCCATCATCAAAAAAAATTAATTTTACCTCTTTCTGTCCAGAACCTAAACACCCAAAAGAGAGAGCCTGGCATTCTCTTGATGTCAGAAGGGTTCTCAGATTTTATACTGAGTGCACAAAATCCTTCAGAAAGAAGGCTTATCTGTGGCTTTTCATGGTAGAATGATAGGCAGAAGAGTGTCACCAGTCACTTTGGCTCGCTGGCATCTTGCATCACCAAGGTTTATGAGTCAGCTAGATTAAGGCAAGCAGGAAGGCAAATTGTGTGGCCAGAAAGAAGACTACACCATGAAAGTACCATCTGTATGTTGTATGTTCTTGAAAGATAGAATTTTCTGGTAATTTGTAAAAACCTTGTATTTATGAATAAAGCCTGCCTATGTAAACCACCTTGAGTTAAAGTCAGAGGACTAATCTAATGACCTAAGAAAGGCGGTATATAAATACGAGTATTATTACTATTATTATTAACTCCCCCAGAGGGTATTTTGGCACATTCTATCAGAGGCGCAGCTACATCAGCAGCATTTGAAGGGGAGGAGTCCCTTTCAGAGATCTGTAGAGCTGTTATTGAGTCTTCTCCGAATACATTCCTTAAACACTATAAGATAGACATCACTGCCTTGGTGGAAGCCTCCTTCGGAAGATTCTTTAAAACATGGTAAAATCCTAAAGTTGGATTATGCATCTTCCTGCCCATGGGGGTTACTGCTCAGGTATATCCCACAAGTGAGGAATGCCCTGATTCCACCAGGGAAATAGGGAATATGACTTACCTCTGGTAATCCCTGTTCCTGGTGGAGGCAGAGGCATTTCGCCCACCTGTAGAGCTACATCATCGGTTACCTAATTTTGATTAGGATAGTCTTCCAAGGTTTGGGAGGTAGTTAAGGCCTCCTATTTCTTTTTCTTTTTCTGACATACAAATCAGTAATCTATTGCAATTATTACTGAATTCGAGTCAAAAGTATTACTCGTTCTGGTATTGTGTGAGAGGGAAAAGAACATCCATTTATCCACTCTATCCACCCCATGCATAATTTTGTACATCCCAATTATGTCCCCCCCCTCAGGCACCTTTTTTCTAGATTGAAGAGCCCAAAATGCTGTAGCCTTTCCTCATAAGGGAGGTGACTCAGCCCAGTAATCATTTTGGTCGCTCTCTTCTACACCTTCTCCAGTTCCCCTATATATCTTTTTTGAGATATGGAGACCAGAACTGTAAGCAGTACTACAGATGAGGCCTTATCATCTATTTATACAATGGCATAATAATATTAGGGGCATAATAGATTTAGGGGCTTAGATTTGGTAGACAGAGTGCCTGAAGAACTTTGGATGGAGGTCTGTAACATTGTACAGGAGGCAGCAACTAAAACCATCCCAAAGAGGAAGAAATGCAAGAAGGCAAAGTGGCTGTCTGACGAGGCTTTAGAAATAGCTGAGGAAAGGAGAGAAGCCAAAAGCAAGGGAGAAAGGAAAAGATATACCCAACTGAATGCAGATTTCCAGAGAACAGCAAGGAGAGATAGGAAGGCCTTCCTAAATGAGCAATGCAAAGAAATAGAGGAAAACAATAGAATGGGGAGGACTAGAGATCTTTTCAAGAAAATTGGAGATGTCAAAGGACAATTTCATGCTAAGGTAGGCACAATAAAGGACAAAAATGGCAAGGACCTAACAGAAGCAGATGAGATTCAGAAGAGGTGGCAAGAATACACAGAGGAACTCTATAAGGCCGATCTAAATGTTCCTGATAACCACAGTGGTACAGTCACTGAGCTCGAACCTGACATCCTGGAGAGTGAAGTCAAGTGGGCTTTAGAAAGCCTCACTAACAACAAAGCTAGTGGAGGTGACAGCATTCCAGCGGAATTACTCAAAATCTTAAAAGATGATGCTGTCCAAGTGCTGCTCTCCATATGCCAGCAAATTTGGAAAACCCAACAGTGGCCACAAGACTGGAAAAGATCAGTTTACATTCCAATCCCAAAGAAGGGCAATGCCAAAGATTGCTCGAATTACCGCACCATTGCACTCATTTCACATGCTAGCAAGGTCATGCTCAAAATCCTACAAGCTCGGCTTCAGCAGTATGTGAATCGAGAACTACCAGATGTACAAGCTGGTTTCCGAAGAGGCAGAGGAACTAGAGATCAAATTGCCAACCTTCGCTGGATCATGGAGAAAGCAAGAGAGTTCCAGAAAAACATCTACCTCTGCTTCATTGACTATGCTAAAGCCTTTGATTGTGTGGATCACAACAAACTGTGGCAAGTTCTTGAAGAGATGGGAGTTCCAGACCACCTGATCTGCCTTCTGAGAAACCTTTATGCGGGTCAGGAAGCAACAGTTAGAACTGGACATGGAACAACCGACTGGTTTAAAATTGGGAAAGGAGTACGACAAGGCTGTATACTGTCACCCTGCTTATTTAACTTATACGCAGAGTACATCATGAGGAAGGCAGGGCTGGATGACTCACAAGCTGGAATCAAGATTGCTGGGAGAAACATCAACAACCTCAGATATGCAGACGATACCACTCTACTGGCAGAAAGTGAGGAAGACCTAAAGAACCTTTTGATGAGGGTGAAAGAGGAAAGTGCCAAAATTGGTTTGAAGCTCAACATTAAAAAGACTAAGATCATGGCAACCACTCCCATCACTTCCTGGCAAATAGGAGGGGAAGAAATGGAAGCAGTGACAGACTTTATTTTCCTGGGCTCCAAGATCACCGCAGATGGTGACTGCAGCCATGAAATTAAAAGACGTTTACTTCTTGGGAAGAAAGCTATGGTGAACCTAGATAGCTTGATCAAAAGCCGAGACATCACCCTGCCAACAAAGGTTCGCATAGTCAAAGCGATGGTTTTCCCAGTAGCCATGTATGGCTGTGAGAGCTGGACCATAAGAAAGGCAGAGCGTCGAAGAATCGATGCTTTTGAATTATGGTGTTGGAGAAGACTCTTGAGAGTCCCCTGGACGGCAAAGAGATCCAATCGGTCAATTCTGCAGGAAGTCAAGCCTGATTGCTCCCTGGAAGGACAAATGCTGAAGCTGAAGCTCCAATACTTTGGCCACCTGATGAGAAGAGAGGACTCTTTAGAAAAGACCCTCATGCTGGGAAAGATTGAAGGGAGAAGGGGGCGACAGAGGATGAGATGGTTAGATAGTGTCACCGAAGCAATGAATATGAAATTGGGCAAACTCAGGAAGCTAGTGGAGGACAGGGAGGCCTGGCGTGATGTGGTCCAGGGGGTCACGAAGAGTCGGACACGACTTAGCGACTGAACAACAACAAAATAATAATATTAACCATTTTGTTCTTACTCCCTTTTTTCATTATCACAAGCATAGAATTGGACTTCTTCACTGCTGCCACACACTGGGTCAACACATCAAGTTGTCAACCTGTACCCCAAATTCTCTCTGCTGATTCTCTTGCTGAGCAGAAAGCTCAGAACCTATGAAGTTTTGATTTTTGGCCCCCATGTGCAGCACTGTACACTTGTGTACAACGCATCTGCCAATTTGTTGCCCTTTCCGTCAAATTGGAGAGATTCCTCTGGAGCGCTTCACAATCCGTTCTGGTTTCCACCACCTGGAAAAGTTTAGTGTCATCTGCAAACTTGGCCACTCGCTGCTTATCCCTGTCTACAAATCATTTATGAACAAGTTGAAAAGCACCATCCTTGTGGCACTATGATCCTTGTGGCACTATGCTTTTCACCTTTCTCCATTGTGAAAATTGTCTATTGACCCTCACTCTCTGCTTCCTGCTCCCCAAGCAATTCTTAACCCATAAGAGGACCTGCCCTGACTGTGAAAATCCAGATTTTTAATATCTATGTCTCCTGGAGGGGAAGCAGGAATTTATGTATTTTCCTGAAGTGGAAATGAGCCCATCTTATCACATCCTGGTAGGATACCATCATCCAAAGAAGCCTGGCCAGGGTTAGGACATCCTGTTTTTCCTGCTGTTGACAGGTTTCGAAGAGATTCCAGAGTTTTGTCTGTCTCTTCAAAGACAAAGAAAAGTGGGCCTTGCTGGAGTCCAGTACTAGGCCCACATGTTCCAACTTTTGGGGGGCATCCCTAAAGGACTAATTGTAAAACCAAGGCAGATTCTTGTCATAGATGGTGGAGAGCTATCTGAGCAGTGAAGCAGATTGCAACTCAAGGACACCAACGAAGAAACACAGACACTGAAGAACTCCACCACCAACTCGGTATTTACATAGAACATTTACAGCAGCACAGCAAACGTCTTCTGTACAGCATAGGATACACAGCAAAATAGACAATACACACTCCTCACGACCAACACCACACTCCTATTACGACTCACGCAGAGCGTTGGAATCAGTTAAGAGCTGCTGTGCGCCAATCAGAACTCTCTGATTAGCCTAATGGTGATTGCTTTCACCTGCATGCTGTGACTCAGCACTTTATAACCACACCTGCATGTGATTGCCTGATACCTCATGTCTTGCTTGCTCCAGACCTGCAAATACCAGGCTCGGACAAATGCCAACCCTGATACCCCTCTAATTTGCACCTGGAGAAGCTGTACAATAAACATCATGCACTGTACATACAGGTACATGTACAAATATATACATACACAAGTCATTACATTCATTACCTTTTCTCTGTGGTACATATATCGGTTCTCATTCCCAGTTTCTGTACCCCTTCCTCATATTTCAGTGCTGTTAAAGGCTTGGTAAGAATGTCCACAGCATTCTGTTCTGATGGACAATAAATTAACTCAACAAGTCCATCCTTAATTGCCTCTCTCACATTGTGGTATCGTAAATCAATATCTATGCTATGGTTCTTTAGTCTTTCAGATGTTGCTATTTGTATAGAGGTTAAATTGCCTTCAGAAACAAGAAATGCTCCTTTTTCAGGTACTCCCAAGTCAGTTAGTAATTGCTTATACCAAACTAAGTCTAAACATAGTTCTGATGGAGCTGAAAACTCAGCTTCTGCTGTAGACATAGCTATACATATTTGTTTCTTGGACTTCCATCCAATCAATACATTTGCAAATTTAATGGCTATGCCAGATGTTGATTTTCTATCAATATGATTGCTTGCCCAATCACTGTCCGCAAAAGCATGCAGCTGCATTGGACCTTCCGGTTGGATGGTGAACTGCAGGTTCTTGTTGGTATACTTGCTCAAAATCTCCACTGCATTGCTATTGTCTGGTCTTGTTCCCTATGTAAGGAACTGAAGACTCCCTAGGGCAGATTTATATTTTTCAACATCACATAGATCTGTGTTTTCCCCCTCTATATCGCCTACATGGAAATCAGCAGCCATAGTGTTTTTTACGTTCTTATAGTCACTATTTTTGCACTTTTCTAGCAGCTGTACTATCTTACTGCTCTGACTTAGTGCATATCCCTTTCCAGGGAGCTTTTGAATCTGCACTCCCAAGTAATTTTGGATTTCACCTAGGTCTCTCAATTGAAAATGTTTTTCCAGCCTTTGGGCTGTCAACGTGACCTGTTGAACATCCAGACTTGCAATAAGAAGGTCGTCAACAAAAATCAAAATCCTATACGGGAGGAGCTTCCTATAAGTTGGGAATGACACCCTTCATCTGCCAGAGAAATGTTTTAACTGCTGCCAGAATGCCAACAGAATCTCAACTGGAAAGAAGTTCCATAGTATTAGCATTTCCAGAGATAGCCCTCTTCCTTGCCACTTCCATGAAGGGCTTTAAAGGTCAAAACCTGGACCTTGAATAGTGCCCAGAAACAGGCCCAGTGGCAATTAGTCGTCTGATCTTTCCCTCACCCTGTTTTCATTGGAGGATCTGCAAGATCCACCAGAAATTGGGTCATGGCCCACCAGTGGCATATTAGTCATCTGATCTTTCCCTTACCCTCTTTTCATTGGAGCACCTGCAGGATACTCCACCAGAATACCCACCAGAAATTGGGTCATGACCCACCAGTGGAAACTCTGCTAGCTAAAGCACTTGCTGTCTGGGGTCAGATTTTGTACCTCCATCCCATTTAATTAAGTAAATAAAAAGTATGCCCCGTATTGGTTAGAGACAAGTTCTACAAGCACCCCCGCCCAGCACACAATCCTTTCCAGAGAGGTGGGGGGCTAGTATAAATGCATGGAATTTAGAACGAAGCAAGACACATGAAGGACATGGCTGCTTGGAGCACAATGTCAGAAAACTGAACAGGTATGTAGCCTTTTTTAGCAAGGCACTACTTTGTTCCTAATGGAGCTGACACACAAAGAGCTCCTTGCCGTTGCCCCCAGCCCTCAGACTGCACACCTACTCCCACAAACCATTTTAAAAAATGCAGAACAACACCAGCAAACAGCCACTAGAAAAAGACACTGTGCCGGGGTGTGAAGAGCAGTGGTCTTCAAACTCTGGCCTGTGGACCGGATTCAGTGACTGCTGTTTCCATCTGCCCTCTGTCCCGTGGATACCGTTCCCCTGTGGGACACAGAAACAGCCATGCCTACCTGTCCCAAGTGTTGCTGTGGCCAGCCTTTTTAATGCTGCAGCAGTCTCCAGTTTGGAGACCACTGGTTATTTTCTTCCTGCTAAATATAAGAGGAACACCACTTGGAAAAGTGCCTCTACCCAGTTAGCAGGGATAACTGTATTACAATTCATGGAAATGAGAGCTGACTCATATTAACATCTTGCTGTTCCATGCTGTATCATAACAACACATCACTGGCTCAGAACAATCAGTTTCATTGGTCAGTTTTGAGTTAAATAAATCCACTTTTTATTCCATAAGGCAGTTGTACTTTCTTTTCTGGTTAATTAGCCATAATGTTTGATAGAATACAGATATTTCAAAGCAGTTTGTTTCATTACATTCTGCATTAAACTACCTTCCCAATAGCATGATAGTATTATTCGTAATTACCGAGTTTTTCACAATTTTGGCCACTAGTGTCAAACTGAGCTTGTTCCCCCCTAAAGCTTTTTGTCCTGAGCAATTGACACCCCCCTACAGCTTGTCTTAGTGATTGTGACTGTGACTCACCAAGGGGTGGATAAACAGCCATGTACATTTATTTGCAAATAGGTGCAGCAGAGTGATTTAGAAAAGGTATTTATTTTATTTATTAACCATACTTTTATCCTGCAATTCTCCCCCTGCTGGCCAACCTTTTAACTGAATGTGCCACATTTAGGCTTTTTAAAATCTTGGGTATGCCACTCAAGCCATCCTTTCTTCTAACTAATTTGCTTATATCAGATATAAATAAAAAAACACAATCATCTTCAAAAGACTTGTCCTGTACAGACCAATTGCTAGAGTGATCAGATGTTTCTCTTCCTCCCCAACTCTGAAAAACATAGGAGCCGCATCGGTTTGGTCACTCTATCAACAATAGTCAAAGCATCACATTCAAAAGATTTCCCACAGTCCAGGACCAACCTCAATGGTTGCAGAAACCAACCAGGGAAGAGGAGGGAGGTGTGATCTAGCAGTAGGTGTTCTCCTTCTCAGTGTCTGACTTGCACAAGCCTCTCCCTCTCTGCACTTTTCCACCAGGCTGCCAAAGTACAGTAACAAGATACCTTCCACACAGTAGCAGGGGAGCGGGAATCACTCTCCTGACCAGACCCTGAACAAGCCTCTCTCCCACTGCACGTTTGCATCAGGGAGCCAAACTATAAGGAACTGCTCACAGTCTATTCTAAAGAAATCTGGCACACTCACCTGTCATCTGTACTCTGTTCGTCATGCAAAAGGCGCTCCTTATTTAATCCTATCTTTTCAAGCTCATGTGTAAGCTTTTCTAAGTCATTATTCATCTGCTGCGTCTTCAGTTTTTCATTCACCAAATCCTTTTCCAGAAAAGAAATTAAAAGAACATTGAACATATGAAGCAAATAATGTCACATTATGTAACATCATGTACTAGAAAGTACAGCTCGAGAGAGACAATAGTTTAAGAAGAGTTGAAAGTGGTTTGTGAGTTGCTACACCACCTATGGTAAACCCACACTGTCTTAGGGCACAATCCTAAGCAACTACCCAGTACTGGGGTAAGGGCAATGCAGCTCTGAGATTGGAACAAACATCAAACATTCCTTTACCTTGAGAAGGCCTCCTTTACTACTACTTCACTCCTGAATGCAAAACATGTACCATTGGACCAGCAATGCTAGTGCTGGAAAGTTTGTTAGAACTGCGCACTTAATCACCTCCCATCAAACAGATTTTGAAACAATAAAAAATCATCCAAATGTGTTTACTAAAGGCGACAGTAAGACAAGTGAGCATACCCCAAGCAGTGATTCCTTTGCAAACCATCTTTAGCTCTCAGAAAAGATTACTGAGCCCCTAGCCTATATACTCTCTGACTGCACTAACATCTGGGCAAATATTTATGAACGTTATATTAATTTAATAAATGCAGCAAGGCTGCTCTACTGCCCAACAAATTCTTAAAATAATGCACTCACTGCAGTTTCATTCATTACAAAACAATGGAAAGTGTTCATTTCACATTGCTGCAGAAGCCAATGTAGCTCACACATCTTAATGTAAGAGAGAGGAAAAGGTGCATGAAGAAAACAAAAACTGCATGAAGATGTGTCACTCACATATCCAATGTCATGTGGATCAACCTTCAGTTCATAAGAGCATTAGCACTAAAAATGTTAGCATACAAATGAATATAATTCATTCACAATGAAATAAAATACAGAATGATATTCATTTGCATTTGTACATTAAAACTGTATTATCATTCATAGTGATACATAATATAGAATAAGAAACATTACCTCTCGTAATGTGACAAGTGTTTTCTTGTCAATTGTAGCTCTTTTTACCAGCTCTTTGTTCTCTTTTTCAAGCTCTTTTAACCGAATTGAAGCCTCTTTACAAACACCAATTTCCTTACTGAGTGATTTATTCTCTTTTTCCAAGTTGCATATTTTTATATTATTTTCTTCCAGTGTGCTGTCCTTTATATCTGCTTGCTGTCTAAGTCTTTTGTTTTCTTTTTCTAGCTGCTTTTTATCTTTCTCTAGCTGAGAAGTCTCTTGCTCCAAAAGTTTATTTTCTTTCTCTAATTTTTCTAGGCGTTTACTAGAGATTTTGAGTTCTTCTAGATTTTTTTGTAGGGCTTGGTTCTCTGTCTCTAGATCCTGCAGTTCACTTTCCAAGTGCTGGATCTTTTTGTTGCTGTTTTCTAGGGCTTTCTGCAGCCTTTGGTTTTCTGTATCCAAACCTTGGTAACTGACTTCTAAACGTTCAGTCTTCTTAAAAGATGTTTTCATAAGTTCTAGGCTTTTCTGAAGCTGTTCTTTCTCACTTTCTAGTTCTTTATTTTCTAACTGTAACTGAGCCATCTTGATGTTTGCACTCTTCAAAGATTCAACTGTTCTTCTGAGCTCTAAATTCTCTTCATCAAGCTGCGCATTTTCTTTCTCTAAGGACTCCAGCTGAAAGCTGAGATTTTTCAGGCTATCTAAAGTTTTTTTTAGTTTTCTGTTTTCAACATCTAGACTGGAATTTTCTTGTTCTAAAGCATCTATTTTTTCACATGTAATCTTCAAGTTGGTAATCCTTTTTTGTAACATTTCATTTTCTTTTTCAAGATGTTGAACTTCTTTCTCCAGATCATCAGCCCTTTCTCCCTTCTCTTTGTAATGTTCCAACTCTTTTTTAATTTGCTTCTTTTCAAATTCTATCTTATTTAATTTACTGCTTGTCTCTTTAATAGACTCATGGAGAACTTTATTTTCCTTTTCAATATCTTTGACTCTTGCTTCAGCACTGATTTGTGAACGCTGTCTAAGGGAAGCTACTGTTGTGTTCAAATGGTCGTTCTCCTGCTCCAGTATTTTTATCTAATTAATTGAAATCATAGAAAATTTAAGTGAGCACCTAGCTACAATGTTTTTAAGATATGAACATGAAAATATGTGCCACAAAAATTATTTCAAAACTTAGATAATAATATGGTAGTAATAAGTCAACCTAAATTATAAAACTTAGAATTTGGTATGCATGAAGAAATTGCTAAACTGCTTCACTGTGTTCCCGCTCAACCCAAATTTGAGCTCATGTTCAGGATTATAGAAGGGCAGATACATCAGAACCTAGAAGTATCTATTAAAGAACTGACAGTGCTGAGGTTAGAAGAACTGGCAACTTATGGGCCTAAAATTATTTACTTACTGGATTTCTGTACCTCTTTTTAAAAAACTCAAAGCAGCGTTAGAATCAGAATTGTTACCCTCCGCCAAAAAAAAGAAAGCAAAAGAGGAAAAAAATCACACTGCAGGAAGTGCCTTGTTAAAATGTTAGAGATTCAAACCAGCCTGTGTTTGTAGGAAGGGTTTGTAGCACACAGCTACAAAGGCGATCCAGAGGGGTCTGGCAACAACATTCCTAAACAGATGTTTTCCTGTGCAAAGCAGAGTTAGCCTTTTATTCCTCCTGTAGAATCCACCCACTTTTCTAGCAAATTAGTATACAAACAAGGTGCCGCTATATGCTCATACACAGGCTGAAAGAAGAATTAAGGAATAACATTTCCCTGTCCTGATCAGAAAAACTAAGCCATGATGACCATGTTTTATAAATATATAATAGCCTCTGTTTAAGACTGTGTTATTAAAGATAATGTTAATTGTCAAGTGAAAAGGTCTTTGATGCATTACCTGTCTCTCCGAATTTTCTCTCAGTGTCTCAATTGTCTTTTCAAGTTGTGCTTTCTCTTTCATCAAATCTTTGCTCAGATTCTGACTATTCTGAAGACTTTGCTTCTCTTCAGTAAGCTCATTCTCAAGTCTTTCCAGCTAAGGAGAAACACAAAATTAAAAATGAATAATTTTACATTTAATTTACATTTAATAATTACATTTGGGGTGCAATCCTAACCTGGAGTTAGGCTGGCACAGTTAGGCCAGCACAAGGGACACTGTAACATATGTTTGGGCCACCCTTGGAGTCAGAGAGACCAGCACACAGATGTGTGCCATCTTCCCTGACTCCGAGAGTGGTCCAAATGCACCTTGTGCCGGCCAAACTTTGCTGGCCTAACTGTGCTGGCCTAACTCCAGGTTAGGATTGCACCCTTGATGACATACAATTAATATCTTAAAACAAGGGTTCCTAACTTGTGGGGCCTTCATCCTTAGAATAGTGGTTCCCAAACTGTGGGTCAAGACCCACCAGTGGGTCACAAGCCAATTTCAGATGGGTCACGAAGCACCCAGAGCAGCCATACTGAAAGTATGAGAAGATGGGATGCTGGAAAGGGAGAGAGCTGTGGGGTTTCGCTTGTGTCAAGGTTGAAAATAGGGCTTTTCCTTCTGATTCACTTTGCTATTGGAAAATGGCTGAAAAATAACCTATTGCTGCATTGGGGCTAGGGGACAAATCTCCCCTTAGTTGAGGAGACCTTCTGCAGGATACCTTCTGCAGTAGAAGCATTGAAAGCAGCACAAGGATATAAGTAGGATTGGACTGTCTGGACCAAGACAATCCTCCTCATCCATATGCAGTTGTCTGCCCTATATAATATGCCCATTACATCTAATAGGGCCCTTCTGCATTTTCCAAGACTGAGGTGAGGGGTAATGATACTATGCAAAGGATTTTTTTGCAGTAATGACCAGTAAATGGAAGTCTCAGCTGCAGGATACTGTGGTTGGTACCCTTAATTGTAGCATTCCATTACTAGCTCAACTTTTTTTATTCCTGCAATCTTTTAAAAAATATTATGGTTTTATGGTGCTTTCTTATACTTTTCTCTTCTTTTTCATTAGAAACTTTCTTGGACTCCCCAACTTTCTTGGACAACACCAGTAGTACAGCCCAAGCAATTATGCACTTTATAGATAACAGAGCCAATTCTTATCTTCCAGCAGTCCAAGAGGTCTTCAGAGCCAAAATTATCCCCCAGGTTTTGTAGGGTGTGCCAATTTGGATGAGCGCTTAGGTTCACTCCTTGGAGTAGATTCAGGGCATGTTCCTCTGTAAAATCCTTGGCATGCCGGGATGTGTCCCCTATGTGATGCTTTGTCTAGAAGTAGGGCTATTTTGGCTGGAGATAGTGGTCTGGTTAAGATTTTTTTTAAAATACAGCCTCAAAACTTATTATAATGCAAGTTTGAAGACCCTACTTTCTGGTCTTAGGGTGCAATCCTAAACAGCGCTGGATTGGCAAGGCCGGCCGGCCTGTGCCAAATCCTAGCGCTGCTCAGGGTGGTTGGAGCCTCCACACAGCAAAGGCACATTCGTGCTCTTACCTTAGGTGAGGCTCCAGCCTCCCCTATGGCTGCTGAACAGCAAGTGTAGATCTGAGCAGTCGCGGATCTAGGGGGGGTCAAGGGGGGCATGAGCCCTGGGCGCCATCTTGGGAGAGGGTGCCGTAACCATGGTGCGCCCCGCCCCCAAAATGGCGCCCACGGCCCGGCCCGGCCCTGCCCAGGCCCTGCACCATGTTCTTCTCGCTCCGGCTGGCCTTAAAGAGCCAGCCGGAGCGAGGAGAACGCGCTGCCACCCAGCGCCCCCTCCCGCCTCTTAGAGTGGGGGACAGGGCACCGCGCGGCGCCACATTCTCCGCGCTCCGGCTGGCTCTTTAAGGCCAGCCGGAGCATGGAGAACGTGCTGCCGCCCGGCGCCCCCTGTATTATTTGTTACTTCTGTTACTTGTGACTTGTTTTGTTATTGATTAAATAAATAAATACCCCCCCCAAAGAATTTCAAAACATTAACATATAGCCAAAAATAATATTTACAGACACATCTTGCAACTTCTTTCAGGAAATAATGTTTAAACCATTTATAAAAGTTAAAAACGAAAATTTTGCTTTATTTCAGACACTGCTGAACAATCAAATCAATACATTCAATACGTTCATTCCTCCAGCTAGTTCCAAACAGGTCCTCCACCCACCCTGTTCCCAAGTATAAACCAAAAAAAATCTGTGAGTACAAGACATGAAGGAAACATACAATGAAATTTATATATCTGCAACTTTAGCTGTGTCTCAATTTTTTATGTATTCATAAATATTGGTTTGTGAATTAACCTATTCGACATCTTATTTTTTGAAAAAAGATATATAAATTAAAATCAGTACCTTTTTATTTAGTCTTTGGTTTTCTTTTTCCATTTTCAGAATTTTTGAATTACTTCCTTCCACAGATCCCACTGTATTTTGCAGCTCTTCCACAGTCTTTACCAAACTTTGGTTTTCCATTTCTAGTTTCAGTAACCTACTTGATGTCAATTCATTTACTTCATGACCAAGTGACTTCCGTGGAACTATATGATTGAAAAAGATTTTCCCACCTATTATCTCCTGAGAATTTGCTACTTGTTTAAATTAATACACATCTTAAGAACCAAGCAGGCCAGACAACTCTCACCATGCTACTACTATACACTGTTCCAGGCAAAACAGGAGGTATGTACTCCATAGTTTCTGCTTCTTTCAGGATAAGAGATTATGAAAATCTGTTGAAGAAATTACTTCTCCTGAGAATTTGCTACTTGTTTAAATTAATACACATCTTAAGAACCAAGCAGGCCAGACAACTCTCACCATGCTACTACTATACACTGTTCCAGGCAAAACAGGAGGCATGTACTCCATAGTTTCTGCTTCTTTCAGGATAAGAGATTATGAAAATCTGTTGAAGAAATTACTTTGACAAATGGTTTTCCGGTTTCAAAAATTCAAGGTATTTGTCATTAATTGAACAAAGATGAAAGCACAGCATTGTAATAATAAGCCTTAAAATTTGTACTGTGTTTTTTTAAATGTTCAAAATACTTTGCATGTATTATCTTGATGTAATCCTTAAATTAGAATTATTATACCCAGACTACAGCTGGGTGTCAAGTCTGAGAGCCAGTGCTTAAGGTCAATTACCTAGTGAATTAATGGATGAGGGGAAATTTGAACAGGGAAGTCCTGATTTGTAGAGAAGAAGAACCTTTTAAAGTGGTATCATTTAATATTTAGCAGGGCGACAGCAACTGTCCCTCCAATGATATCTCTATGGGTCACCCAGTGCAGAACCTGGAAGATTGGCAGTAACATGATATCAGCATGTCACACATCACTTCCAGGTTACTGAGCTTTCACTACCAAAGGGAAAAGAAGCTGGTGCAGCAAGCAGGCTGCAGGTGTGCATGGACTTCGGCTCCAGCAATGGCAAGATTGCTGTCCTGATCCAGTACTACTGTCCTGATCCAGGATTGGTGTCTTGATCCAGTACTACTGTCCTGATCCAGTAGGGCTCTTCTTATGAGTTGGCTGGCCGAATTGGGGATTGGGGGCATTGCTTTTCAGTGGTCCTGCTCCTTATTTGCTGATAGATCCCAGATGGTGATGCTGGGGGACACCTGTTCAGCACCCTGACCTTTACAGTGTGGGGTGCCACAGGGTTCTATTTTGTTCCCCATGCTTTTTAACATCTACATCAAACCACTGGGAAGATCATCCGGGGATTTATCTCCCCTTGCCATCTCGTTCCAGAGAGGTTCTGCAGCGCTATCTGGAGGCGGATGGGGTCTAGATGAGGGTCAGTAAATTGAGTGTGATTCCAGAAAAGACAGAGTTCCTCCAGGTCAGGAAACACTTGATGCAGGTAGAATCATCTGCCTGCTCTGAAAGAGGTTGCACTCCCCCTGTAGGAGCATGTGCACAGTTTAAGAGTGCTCTTAGACTCAAGAGCTCTCCCTGGAGAGCCAGGTGGCAGCAGTGGCAAGGGGTGCATTTGCCCAGCTTCGGCTGCTGCACCAGCTGTGGCCATACTCAAGCACCAGCTGTGGCCATATTGTTTAAATTGTTTTTTAATGTTGTTTTTATATTTTTTATTGTAAATGCCGCCTTGAGTGCCTTCGGGCAATAGGCGGGGTATAAATTCAATAAATAAATAAATAAATAAATAAATAAATAAAATACTCAAGTCGATTGGACCTGACCATGGTGGTCCATACTTTAGTGACTTCAAGATTGGATTACTCTAACATGCTCTACATGGGGCTGCCCTTGGGGATGGTTCAAAAGCTGCAATTAGTGCAGAATGCGGCGGCCCAGGTGGTTACTAGAGCTAGGGGTTTGGCTCTGTCAGACAGCTGCTTCAGCAACTGCACTGGCTGCCCATTTGTTTCCCAGCCCAATTCAAGGTGCTGGTTGCTGTTGTTTAGTTGCTAAGTCGTGTCTGACTTTTCGCAACCTCATGGACCACAGCACGCCAGGCCTCCCTGTCCTCTACTAGCTTCTGGAGTTCGCCCAATTTCACGTTCATTGCTTCAGTGACACTATCTAACCATCTCATCCTCTGCCACCCCCTTCTCCTTATGCCTTCAATCCTTCCCAACATGAGGGTCTTTTCTAAACAGTCCTCTCTTTTCATGAGGGGGCCAAAGTATTTAAGCTTCAGTTTCAGTACTTGTCCTTCCAGGGAACAATCAGGCTTGACTTCCTGGAGGATTGCCCGATTGGATCTCCTTGCAGTCCAAGGGACTCTCAAGAGTCTTCTCCAACACCATAATTCAACAGCATCTATTCTTTGGCGCTCTGCCTTCCTTATGGTCCAGCTCTCACAGCCATACACTGCTACTGGGAAAACCATAGCTTTGACTAGGCTAACCTTTGTTGGCAGCAAGGTGCTGGTATTGACTTTTAAAGCCCTTCACGGTTTGGGTCCAGGCTATCTGAGGGACCTGCCTTCTTCCATACATCCAGCACAACATCTTAGGTTATCTGAGGGGGCCTTTCAACAAGTGCCACTTTTCTCCCAAGTTAGGGGGACAGCAGCACATGGGCGAGCTTTCTCAGTAGTGGCGCCACAATTATGAAACTCCCTATGGGGGGGAATTAAGATCTACTCACTCCCTCATGGTTTTTTGGCGAGGGCTCAAAATGTTTTTGTTTCTTCTGCTGTTTGGGTGATGGGTTGTCTGCCTACCATGTCTCTGCAAATAGTCTGCTTGTAAAAAAAAAAACCTCCAAATGGCTTTATTTATTTTATTTTATTTTATTAATTCTTATATTTTGTATTTTTAGTTGATAATTGTAAGCCGGCAGAGGAACGGTGGAATAAAAAAATCTTATATATAAAAAACCAGAAACATATCAAATGGAACATATAACACATTTTGTTAAGAGTTACTTCCAATGTCTGTAAATTTATCCATGTGGAGTGGCCACAGTTCAGGGGATGCAGCCACATCAAAGCTGGGTCTGACCTACAGCCACCATTTCCCAGCACCAATTCATATGAATTCAGAGGCTGGAAAAAGACTAATGTGAATTGCCACTGGAAAGTGGCAGCTTTCCTGATGGATGTGCTAGACTAAATGCTACTTCTTCCATATGGCTACTTTCTTGGAAACTTGCGAACTGTTTACAAACATCTGAACCAGTTTATAATGTATCCCAAATGTACAATTTTACCATTTCTTATCTGTGAGAAAACATATAAAGATTCATCTACCTTCAGAAAGTTCAGTAGTTCTGTTTATCTGTTCCAGTTCCCAACCAAGATGCAGCGATTCATCCATACTCTGCTTCTGAGCCATTTCCAGAGTCATGTTTTCCTCCATAAGTTCCTCAATTTTTTTCCGATCCATATCACGTTCCTTAAATTTTATTGACAGAAAACTTTGTAAAAATTTTCTGTCAAAGTAGACAGACTTATAGAATCACAGAATGTTAGAGTTTGGAGGGATGCTGGCCATCGTCTAGTCCAGCCCCCTATTTGGTGCATGCAACTACTACAACATTGTAGTAGAGATGGCCATCCAGCCTCGGTTAAAAACCTCCAATGAGGGAGAGCACACTATTGCACAAGGCAGATGGTTCCTGTGTAAGAGGACTCTTACAGTTAGGGAATTCTTTCCAATGTGTAGCCTAAATATACTTTGCAATTTTAACCCATTGGTTCTAATTGTGCCCACAGGAGCAACAGAGTGCAAGTCCTCTCCTTCTTCCCCGTGATGGCTTTTTACATATTTGAAAAACATTTTACACATTTGAAAAAAGTCCACCCTTTGGTCTTCTCTTTTCTGAGCTTAACATACCAACCTCTTTTAATTGTTTCTCATTAATACAAGTATCCCCCTGTATCCATGGGGGCTGCATTCCAGCCCCTACTCCACGGATACTATGGAGAACCCTATGGCTGTTTCCCCCCACCCCAGGACCCCTTAGCTTTCCATTAATGTTCTCTTCTTCTTCTCTCTTGTGTGCAGGATTCCTGTCTGCTTGTCTGTCTATAAGCTTCTTGCTCATAGCGACTAGTAAAAGCAAGAAATATTTAGCCTTTGTGTGGGCGGTAAGACAAAAAAAGTGAATGGACATTGGAGAACACCCCGATCTGCAGAGAAGTAAAACTGATGATATGGAGAGCACCTATACTTAGTTTCCAGATCCCTACCATCTTAGTTGGCCTCCTTTGAACCCATTCCAGCCTCTCAATGTCTTTCACAAAATGTGGTACCCAGAACAGGACATAGTATTCCAAGTAAATCTGAATAGTGCAGAATAGAGTGGAATTTGTTTCTTTCACTAACCAAATTTATGCAAAATGCTAACTAGCTGAATTTTCTAATCTGCTGTTTAGAATTAGTTATAGAAGCACAGAATGATTACTTAAACTTAACATATACACAATGGGTAACATTGGAAGTGTCTGCCCTATATTCTGGAAGCAATGCTTCCAATCTGTTGATACCCAATCTGTTTGATGATCAGGGCCAAGTCTGTTAGACATACCCACAGCAGTGAGCTAATGAACAAGCTTGTGAACAGGACAAATTCACATGGAAAAGTGCAGTGGAACCCAAAGACTGTTGCTGGTATGTCTGTAGGTATGTACCACATTTGTGTTCCTGTCTACATAAGAAATTAACTACATCTGTTTCAAATACGAGGTAGTCTCTTGCTAAACGAGAAGGTGGTAGCACTTCAGGCATTCTCTTTTTTTCTTTCTTTTTACTATTTTGTCATTTAAAAATATCTAGTGCTGCATATAATAAAAATAACCAGTTTAAACAATAAAACACATAAAGTAGACAAAGCAGCAGCAGACAGAATCAGCAACTTTGTAATAATTCATTTTGTCTTTAAACCTATGCATCTGAGGTCTCGTATGCTCACCATCTCCATATCATGCAGCTTAGCCTTTAACTGTAGATTCTCCTTCTCCAATTCATGCAGTTTATCAGAACGGGCTCGGGTCCCTTCTAGCTGATCTTCCAACATTGTCTTTGTTTCCAACAACACTTGATTATCTTCTTTTAGTTCCTATAAGAATTAGGAAGACATATAAAGCTGAAGTTTATTTAGTAACAGACTGGCTTTTCGTGTATTTTATCGTTATGTGTATGTTATAGTTTTGTTTTATTGGGCAAGACGCACTTTTTCCTCTTATGTTTAGCAGGGGGAGAGTACCATATATAATCGTGTATAAGTCGATGTCATGAATAAGTTGAGGGCAGGTTTTAAGCCAAAAATCATGGAATTCGCCATGCCCGGTGGATGAATCATGGGTAAAACTTAGGGGTATCTGCAATTCATTGAATTAGATAATTTTGTCTAATTTTACCCAATACCAGATTCTGACAAATGATCTACCAATAATTGTTACCTAAGAACTGTACAATCTACCTATTTATTCAAGTGTGGGGGGAAACAAAATAAAACAGCAACATAGCAAGCAACTATCAAACCAGTTGTTCCCAAAGTTTTAGCACTAGGACCCACTTTTGAAAATGACAGCCTATGGGGACACACCAGAAGGGATGTCATTAAACAGAAGGGTTGTCATTAGAGACAAAGGGCAAGGCATGCTAGAATAATGAAACAAGGCACACATAACTGTTCAAGGCTAGAACTGATTAAGCATAGAGTTACAGATACGAACTGGGACAGAGTGCCTATACCTTTAAACATTGTATAGAAGAAAGGATTTGGGCAGGTGCAGCTCAACATGGAAAGGTTTCAAAAGCTATATCTGCTCAAATTCCCTCTTCTATACAATGGTTAAAGGTATAGGCACTCTGCCCAGTTTGTATCCAGTAACCCTAATTAAGCATATCTGCCTGGATCAGCTAATAAAGGAATGCATGAAGTTGAAGAAACTTCACAGTCAGGGAATAAGAGGGCAGGTCCTCTTATGGATCCAGAATTGGTTGAGGGCCAGGAAACAGAGAGTGGGGGTCAATGGGCAATTTTCACAATGGAGAGAGGTGAAAAGTGGAGTGCCCCAGGGATCTGTCTTGGGGCCTGTGCTTTCCAACTTATTCATAAATGACCTGGAGACAGGGATAAGCAGTGAGGTGGCCAAGTTTGCAGATGACACAAAACTTTTCCGGGTGGTGAAAACCAGAAAGGATTGTGAAGAGCTCCAGAAGGATCTCTCCAGGTTGGGGGAATGGGCAGCCAAATGGCAGATGCGTTTCAACATAGACAAGTGAAAAGTGATGCACACTGGGACAAAAACACAAAACTTCACCTATAAGCTAATGGGTTCTGAGCTGTCTGTGACAGCTCAAGAGAGAGATCTTGGGGTGCTGGTGGACAATTCAATGAAGGTATCGACCCCTGTGCGGCAGCAATTAAGAAGGCCAATTCCATGCTTGGGGTCATTAAAAAAGGGGTTGAGAATAAAACAGCCAATATTATCATGCCATTGTACAAATCAATGGTAAGGCTGCACCTGGAATATTGTGTACAGTTCTGGTCGTCGCACCTCAAAAAGGACATAGTGGAGCTGGAAAAGGTGCAGAAGAGAGCGACAAAAATGATTACGGGGCTGGGGCACCTCCCTTATGAAGAAAGACTGCAGCATTTGGGGCTCTTCAGTCTAGAAAAAAGGTGCCTGAGGACATGACTGAGACATACAAAATTATGCATGGAAGGGATAGAGTCGATAGAGGGATGTTCTTTTCCCTCTCTCAAAACACCAGAACCAGGGAGCATCCGCTAAAACTGAGGGTTGGGAGAGTTAAAACAGATAAAAGGAAGTACTTTTTTACTCACCGGGTGGTTAATATGTGGAACTCTTTGCCACAGGAGGTGGTGATGGCATCTGGTCTAGATGCCTTTAAGAGGGGATTGGACGGATTTCTGGAGGAAAGGTCCATTGTGGCCTATAGGCAACGATGGATGGTGCAACCTCCTTACAAAGGTGGTGGGCTATTTCAGAGTACCGGGTGCAAGGGAGTAGCAACAGGATGCAAGCATCTTGTCTCATGCCTCCCTGGTGCACTTGGTGGGCCGCTGTGAGATACAGGAAGCTGGACTAGATGGGCCTTTGGCCTGATCCAGCAGGGCTCTTCTTATGTTCTTATGTCACCCTGCCAAGCACAGTTTACTTGCTTGGGCTGGCTTCTGCAGGGGTGATCCCCTCCCCCCCCCCCGAGAGAAAAAGCTGGAGCTGGAGTCTGCATGGTCCCATCAAATTTGTTTTGAGAGCAGATACACTGACATAGAAGTTATCCATTAAAATGCTCAAGAGGAGTAAAACAGCCCATTTCTTCCACCCCCACAATCCCCACACCTGCTTGGGTTGGCTTCTGCAGGGGTGATCCTCTCCCCCCATGAGAGGAAAAGCTGGAGATGGGAAGCAGCAGTCTGCATGGTCCCATCAAACTTGTTTGAGAGGAGATACACTGACCCATTAAAATGCTCAAAGCTAGGACTGATTAGGCATACCTGCCTGGAACAACTCAGGAGGAGTAAAAGAGTCCATTTCCTCCATCCCCACCCCACATAGTTTGCACAGCACCTCAGTATCACAGCCATCTGAAATAAGAGAGCATAATCTCCACACCTTGAGGTTGCAGAGCCCTGCTGAATTTAACTCACATGTTGCAGTAAACACTTATACTCACAAGTAAACACACTCATGTAGCTCAGTTTCGCTTTTCATAAGGCTCAATACTTCTCAACTTAGAAGGAGGGACTTCCTTCTTGAGTGTTTTTGGGGGCCTATGTTCATCGGATAGGGACCATTCTGGCGGCGTTGCATTCCTCTCAGCCTGCCCTTTCTGATGCACCATGGCACACTGGCTGCCTACTCGCAAGTAAATCCGCAATGTGCCTCAGTTTCACTTTTCATAGGACTCCATTCATTTTCCTGAGCTGCTTCTAAGCATGCTGAGAAGGCTCTGCAGTTTCATGGCTTGCAATTACTGTCAGGAGCACTCCCTCAAATATGTGTCAATGTCAGGTTTTTCTAGGCAATTATTAGGTGTAAATTTCTCGACATATATTTATTTATTTATTTATTATTAGATTTGTACCCCGCCTTATTGTGCCCGAAGGCACCCAAGGCGGCATTACAATATAGATATAAAAACAATATAACAATTCACAATTAAAAACAATTAAAACAGAATTAAACAATACAATCAAAAATTAAGAACACAATTAAAAACAAATTTAAAAACAATATAAAAACAACAAGCCCCGTGGGTTATAATAACCAGCCAGCCTGTCAACAGTTAAAAGCTTTTTGGAATAAAAAGGTCTTCAGCCCCCGCCGAAATATAAACAAAGAGGGAGCAGTTCTCAATTCTAAGGGGAGGGTGTTCCAGAGTTGGGGGGCCACCACCGAAAAGGCCCTCTTCCTGGCCGCCACCCCTCTCACTTCTCCTGGTGGCGGCACAGTCAGGAGGGCCCCCCCCAGATGATCTAAGAGTACGGGTTGGATTATATGGAAGAAGGCGTTATATATGGTATATATGGTACTCCTCCCCCAACCTCACTGATCCCAAATGATCAATTATTCTATATCACTAGATTTGGATAACAAGAATTGACTGTATATAAACAGGGGTTTCTTAAATTGAAACAAGAGATCCTTTCACAGCTATTTATATACATTCAATTTCCCCATGTATTCCTTGAAGAGATAAGCATACACTTCTGCCCTAATACTGATTCATCTGAAAAACTGGCATATTCCGTAACACATTAATAACAATTTTTAAAACTTCAGATCACCTCTACTCTAGCCTTGTAGAACTCAATATCATGTAGCCTCTCTTTGTATCGGCTGACTTCGCTTTCAAGCTTGTCTACCCGGATTGCTTTTTCTCTGAGAGCATCAAGTTCATCTCGGTACACTCTGGCAGAACGGGCATCCGAAAGCAAATTCATATTCTAGGAAACAAACAAAAAGGTTATATTTTAAACATTTGTACAAAATTAGATCTTGCAGGAAATGACTGACACCATGCATTCACATTAAATTAACGTTAAATGACATTCGTATTTAATAACATGTTTAGACCAATGGTATTCAAACTGTGAGCCGGGACCCACTTGGTGGGTCGCAACCTGTTGTCAGGTGCGCCGCAGAAAGTTGGGAGCAGCCATCTTGGAAACTGCAGACCTTACTCTTGTTATATTCCTTTTGAAGTGTTAACAGTTTGAATTTCTAAGTGAGGTGTTTTTTTTTAAATTTTGTTTTTAGTTCAGTGCTTTCCCATAAAAAGTCTTCATCTTGCTTTCTGTCAGGGATGTTTCATGGTTGTGCAATTGTTGCAGTCCAAGAAGGCCAGTTTGCATTCCAGGAGTGTCTATTATTTCACAATGCTGGCACTTCCCGCTTGATGATGTCACTTCTGACTATGACGTAACTTCCAGGGTAATGGTCTAAAAAGCTTGAGAACTACTGGTTTGGACAATTAACAGCAAAGATAAAAGACACTAAGGGCGCAATCCTAACCAACTTTCTAGCACTGATATAGTTGTGCCAATAAGGCATGTACTGCATCCTGCAGTTGGGGGGAAGTAAGGGAGGCCTCCTCAAGGTAAGGGAATTTTTGTGTCCTTACCTCAGTGCTGGAAAGTTGGTTAGGATTTCACCCTTAATCATCTGGAATGCTGAAGACACTAAGACAGTGGTTTCCAAACTGATGGGTCGCAACCCACCAGGGGAACCGGAAAAGGCAGTAATGCAATTGCCATGATCGTGCTGTTACCAGGCAGGGCAAGTTTTTTGTTATTGTTTTTTAAACTTACCTGGGGGTCACTACAGCTCTCTGGCAGGTCTGGGGAGCCTACAACCCCCTCTACTGCCTTCCTAGTGGCTTCAAACTCCTGTTAAAAGCAAAAACAAAAAACAAAAACCCCTACTTCTGGTTTTATGATGAGGGGGTTGTAGGCTCCTCAGACCCTCCAGAGCGCCATAGCAACCTCCAGGTAAGTTTACAAAGCCCTTCCCTGTCTGGGCAACCGCGTTGCTTCCCACCCCCAAGCAAACACTTACAGGGTCAGAGTAGAACTTCAGAAAGCACTGTACTAAGACATAAAACAACATTATTTGGATTCATCCAAGAAATCTGAATCTGTAGCATGCAACTCAATCCTATGTATTGCTTGAAAATCTCACTGAATTCATTTTTCATCTGAGCCTTATCCTAGTCACTGAAAGTCTGTAACGATTATTGCGGAAAACCTATCTGTGTTGTAATCATCTTTTCTGTAAAACAGGCAATAGATTCAACCATTTCTACTCGTTTTGGTTGCAAATGAGTTCAGGGAATCTCACTCTATTCCTTCACACAGATGCAACTAGTCCCTTATTAATTTCGGTAGATGTGTTTGATTATCCCAAACTAATTTTCTCTACCTCTGTGCCTTCGGGTGTATTAATTTTATTGCAATATTTATATACTGCCGTATAGACTCAAGGGTTTACACAGACAGACTGAACATAAATCCTATTTTCCAATGGGATTTTTATAAATATTATAAATAGTATATTTATAATTTAAACATTATAAATCTCATGGAACCTCCATTTCTCAATATGTTTCCTTTCACAGTGCAGTCATCATCCTGGCTCCAACTCTTCCACTTTCTAAGCTCTTGCTGGGAGCTGCTTATTGTAAATATGTTGAAACGATTTCCCCAACCGGAGAACTGCCAAGTCAATCAATCAATCAATCAATCACTAGTATTTATATACCGCTTTTCAACACAAAGTTCACAAAGCGGTTTACAGGCAAATAGTAATAATAAAGCTAAATGGCTCCCTGTCCCAAAAGGGCTCACAATCTAAAAGAATGGAGAACACCACCAGCAACAGCCACGAGAAAGACACTGTGCTGGGGTGAAGAGGGACAATTGCTCTCCCCCTGCTAAATATAAGAGGACACCACTTGAAAAAGTGCCTCTTGCCCAGTTAGCAGGGGTCACTCCATCTTTAAAGGAATTCTTCCTCTGATAAGGCAGGTGACCTGAATGATTAAGGGCACAATCAAGAAGCCCCGTATTGCTGGCAGTATGTTTGTACCGCTGGCAAAAATGTTGCAAACATGCCATAAAGCATGTCAGCAACACGTTTATGCTAGCTTTGGAGCAGTGTTCATTCAGCACCAGGCCCCAAACATGACCAGGTGGGTGGGTGGTGCTCTAACAGTGCTGGCCGCCAGTAAGCCCGTTTGGGCATGGGTATCCCTGGCAGTGGCTCAGACAGCTCGACACAGGGCTGCTCGATTCAACTCCAGCAAAATAGCCAGCATTGAGCCAGTGATGTCACTAGAGTTTGCATCACCCGGGGCGGAAGGTCAGTGCGTCATCCCCAAGGATGCGCATCACCCCTCCTTCCACACCATACAGAATAAATTACAATACCATATGCACAACCTAAATGCAGTGTTATTACTAGGGTTGGTGTTACCCCCATCAACTTTATTTATTTAACTATAGTACAGGTCACCCAACAAATTAGTAACCAACAAAAAACCTGTGGCCAATTTGATGACATTCACATGAAAGTTCTGGTATTAGCTCTGATACATGGAAATGAGAACTGACTCATAATAATGATTTGATTTTTACATAAAAGTTGCATTTTCAGTTTTTAGTTTTTTGGCCATAACGTTTGATAGAATGTAAAATTACACTCTGGCTTTTTCATTGAATTCTGGGTGAAATTCCACATCCAACAGTACATGATAGTATTATTCTGTAAAACAGCAAGTTTTTAAAAATTGCAATTTTACATTAAAAGTTGTATTTTGGGGTTTTAGTTTTTTGGCCATAACTTTTGATAGAATGAAGATATTACACTCCATTGTTTCATTGAATTTCGGGTGAAATTGCACATCCAAACGGTATTGGATGGTATTATCTTTTAAAACCGCAATTTTAGCAATTTTGGTCCCTAATGGTGTCACCCCCGCCCCCTCTCACGAAGCCATTGCATTGAGCTGATGAGCCCCATTGCAGGCGGCGGGGCTTTCCCTGGGGAAAGGGAATGAATGTCCTCCTGGGGAGATCCCAGTGGCAGCCTGGCCTTTTAGCAACTGCTGCGCCTGCAGCAGTAGAGACTAACTCTCTACTATGACCTGTCCATCTTGGGTAACCCTGCATGGCATAGCTCACAGCTTCATTGAGCTACTCAAGCCCCTTGAGTATCCATGGGCAGTGATCCATGAAATGGTCAATGGGACTTTCTCCTAGGTAAGTGTGAATAGAATTTCAGCTTAACATAATTTGTTATTACAAGATTGGAGTTTCATATTGTTACAATATTTTTTTGAAAACTCATTAAAAAATCTGACATACTGGTTTTCTGCTTAGAAATAAATTCATTCACTATAGGCCCACTGTACAGTACTTGAGAGCATCACAAGGTTTATATAAATATTACCAATCATTTAAATGACTCTTAAGCGTATGAGGAGATTGCTTCCAAAGGCACTTAAAATATACAATGCACAAAGCAAGTCCCTAATCCAGTTCCCTGGCAAAACAAAACCCAACTTAATCCAGAGTCCTTGCTTGGAAAATATATCAGGGATTGAACTGATAAAAACAGCTACATTTGATCTGAGCAAAGGCCTCAGAAGTGATCTTGTATTTCCAAACCTCTTGTTGTAGTCTCTTTAATTCAGCTTCGATCTGTTCCAATTCTTGTTTACAATCCAGCAACTGTTCAGTCTTTTCCTCACTTAATTAAAAAATAAAAAATAAATTAATTTGAATATAAAACTAACATCTTATTTTACATTACGTATTTTACATGCCAAGAAATAAAGGCAACATTAAATGCACATTCCCTCTACAGCTCACTCAAGGACAAACTACAGGTTCAACCTAATTTTCTGCAGCTTTTATATCCGCAGATTTGGCTTAAACGGAAGCCTGCAAGGGCAACCGGAGTGGTGCCTTGAAATGCCTTATAAGGCATTAAAAATTAAGGCAGTAATTTCCAGGGTTTTTTTGTTTTGTTTTGCAAAACCGGAAGTTCCTTTTTTTTTTTTTTTTGCCTAAATGACCATTCTGAGACTCACCAAGGCCGCAGTGGATGCATGCAGCCTCAGCGAGCCTCAGTAGAACCTCCAGAGAACGGAACCTTCGCAGGTAAGAAGGCCTATGTGTATATGTTATATGACAACAAGCCCCAACAATATTTTGTCTTAAATAATTTAAGAAAAACAGCTTTGAGGGAAGGCACTTGACCAACTGTCAGCAGGAAGAGGTGGGTGAATACTTAACTATTTGCCTTCTCCATATATATGATTTGCCTTCTCCCAACCACCCCCAGTTCATATGTATTTTGAGACTGACTGGAGGTTAACCACAGAGGATGCAATGAAGCCATGGTGTTGGCTTCCTCACAAGGAAGCTACTTGAAACATTCACTGAGGCTATGCCATATCTCTGAAACTAGACACAACAGGGCAAAACAGATGCCATTTTTTGAAATCAGCACCCCAAATATACACAGGAACAGGTCTGACTTAAGACAGCAAAATGTGTGTTGGCCTGTGTACTATTTCCATCTAGAACAGATGAACATTCAAAGAATAATGTCCAGTGCAAGGCACTCAAATATAACCTGCTCCCACAGTCATTGACATTCAAGACATTTGTTCAAAACACTAATGATGCTAAAACTAATCCAACAAATTTAGAAGATGGGAAAAGCAGATGAAATCAAATGTTCATGAATGAGATTTTGATAATTTCATTTGAATCAGAAAACAAGCATGGAAAAATTCAATCAACATTGTTAAGGATTAATGTTCAAGTAGCATGAAATAATGCTAATAGATAATCTACTAGTGGATTAATCTAGCCATGCAAATACAATTATTGAATTTATTATTCCATACATAATTACACTAAAATGTTACACTAAAACTCTAATGAACTGCCCTAAATTATGAAAGCCCTTATCAAAACAATGGCCATATACTATATTCACCAATTTTTGTATATATTTGTTGTGCAATGTAATGTACATATAATGCACAGAACTAACTGCTACTAACAATGTGATCAATAAAATATATTTAACATTTAATGTGTAGCAAGGGATGTATTTACAAATAAAACTCTAAAACATTGCAAATAATGTTCAAATGTTATCAGTCATGACTATACTTCCAACTGAGTGCTTCAACTAAAGTGAAAAAATGAACGTAATTATATAGAATACATTAAAGTGCACTGTTTAGACTATTTGCCAGTCAAATTAATAACAGCAATTTGCATTAATTTTCCTAGTGCAGCTGTTTACAGAACATCTTGGGCAGGCTCTTTTCAGCAGCCATGTAATAATCCAGTCATCAGAAAATGAGATCTGTTTCTTTTATTGTACGTCAGTGCTCACAACAACAAAAATGTATTACTTTGTGTGCTATGTAGGGGTGGAAAGGGAATTCAATAGAGATAACAATTAACTCAGCTGGTTTTAGATGATCTAGTCAAAACTCTCTTTTAAAAAGAGTATTGTTCTTGGTTCTGAATAGGTACAGGTTATACAGTAACTCACAGCCCATTCCTATGGGCATTTTGCAATGGCAAATCATTAGATTCGCTGGCATAAAAAGCCCTGCGACAGTGGAAATGTGCTGCTGTTACACACAGAACTGGCCAGTGACTCTGCACATGCTCCAGAATTGCCCGCATGCTCTGCAATTTAAAAAATTTAGGAAGGAGGAAAAGGAGGTAGAGATGAGCTCTGGGAGCTCTCCTGAAGTGCGACCTAGCTCTGTGTGAGGCAGAGCCGGAATGGGGATGGGCTGTCCTCCCAGAATGTGGAGGCAACATTGAAGTCCGGCCTGGTTCATGCATGGGAGGGGCAACCCATGTCATGACGAGAGCCTCCCCCTTCCTCCTACAGAGAACAATACAAATAGCATAAAACATGTTCCTAAAAATGATCAGCCATCCTGTGATGGATCTATTTTCCTCTTTTTTTAGGAGACTCACAGCCCAATCCTAAGCAGTGCTGGCATAGCAAGGCGGGCACAGCAGGCCTGCATTCTAAACCCAGTGGGAGGCAGCAGCAGCACAGCGTAGGGCAAGGGGAGGTTTTCCCCTTACAACCAGTTAAGCCCCAGCCAGCCCTAATGGGTTGCTCGGATCTGCGCCTGCTGATTTGCAGGCTCAAGTGAATGTGTGCAGCAGCAGCCCGAATAATGGCCACCTTGGCCTAGAGCAAGGTTTAGGATATAGCACAATGGCCCTCAGTCATCACCGCCCACTGTGCTTCTCTGTTATGCCCCTGGCAGCCTCTGGAACTCCCTCCACAATGTCCTGTGCCGATTGAGCACCACCTGTGCTTGACAAGTGCAATTGACAGGCATTGCGGCGCCCAAGTGCCAGTGCTGCTGCTTGTGCTGGTCCAGCGCCCAACTCGCTGGTGCAAACGTGCCTGATGGCACATTTGCAACAGCATTGGACTGGTGCAAGAGAGCAGTGCCGGAGCAATGCCAGTATAGGACTGTGCTCTCATAGTTCATAGCTCCTCAGATAGTTCATAGTTTTTAATTGTGTACTTACAGTTCTTGTCTAAGTCTTCTGATCTTTGCTTTGGCATCTGCTAGTTCCACTGACAAATGCTGTCTGCTTTCTGTGCGTTTCATGCCTGGAGAGCCACAAGGTGATTGTGCTGCTGATGCATGAGGTAGACAGTGAAGAGAGTCTCGTTCTTCAGAGAGTTCTACAATAGTCTAAAATAGAGTATAAGATTTTTCAGACACATACATATGAATAGAAAAATGCTAGCTTTTCTAGCAAGCAATAATAACCTATCAAAGCCATAGGAAACAATCTTATGGTTCCCCTTCATCAATGCAGCAATGCCAAAATTGCTATTACTGCATCTTGCGGGGGTGGGGTGGGCAGTCACAGAGGTCACGGAGAACTGTTGTTCTCTTACCCAGGGGTAAGCCTCCATAGCATGGAGAATAGAAGTCTACTTGAATCTGCGCTAAACCTGCCCCCTTCCCAGATCCATTACACTCCCAACCACCTCATTCTGCCCTCCCTGCTCCCTCAACTTGGCGGGTCCTACTGTGGACTGTCAAAGTGCTTTTTGTGATTGCTGTAAGGCTGTTAATGCTGCCTTACACATTTCACCTATGTTACAGACCAACAGGATTGGGCTTTAACCAGTGATGTCATCCGGGCGCGCCAGGAACCGGAACGCCCGGATGATTGACAGCCCTCCGCCCCTATGGCGGAAGGCTGCCACACCTCCCTGAGCCTCACAGCGCCCAAATCGCTCCATTTCAGAGCGATTCGGGACGCGAGGGAGGGCGGGCCCAGGAGCAGCTTGCCCGTCCTCCGGAGAGGCGGCACGGCCCAGGCCCATCCACAGAACTAGCGGAACGGCGTACCGGGCCGTTCCGCCTGGATGACGCCACTGGCTTTAACCCAGATTCAAAAATAACAGTGGGAATCCTAGCAATTGGAGCACAATTCAGGCAAATTCAGGGTTTTTTTTGAAAAAAAAATTATATTTGTATCCATGAAACAGAGTTATGCATCTGCTTAATTCTGACTTTGACAAAGGAACTTTAAATAAGTTGAAGATAAAAATTACTTGCATGATTCAGACACACTCACTTAGAAGTCACTTAGCACAAAGTATTTTTTTAAAGAATTTAGAAAAGATTTTCAAAATAAGACTATATAGCTAAGGATCTAAATCAATATTAATCATCTAAAGAAATGCTCAATACCCACTGGGCCGAGTCCTACCATTGATGCTGGTGAAAAGTGCACCACTTTAAATAAACATTTTAGGTATCAAATATAAATATTTGTAGTAGTTTATAATCTCCAACTGAGGTTTCAATGTCTTACAGTATGAACAGTAAGAACAGTATATACAGTATGAACAGTATATACAGTAGGGCGACCCCTCTCAACTGGGCAACTACAGGCCAATCAGCCTCCTCTCATTTATTGGGAAGCTGTATTCCAAATACTTGCTCACTAGACTTACATCTTGGGCCCTTGCTAAAGCCCTTCCGGGCAAAGAACAAATTGGCTTTCGCCCGGGTGTCTCCACACTTGATCATGCTTTCACGCTTTCCTACTTGGCTAAAAAGTACTCAGCTCATTATGGAGCTAAACTATATACCGCCTTTATCGACCTTAGAGGAGCGTTTGATTCCATCAATACAGCCAAGTTGTGGAATAAATTGGCCAACTGGGAGATTGACCCCCGTCTTCTTTTTCTGATCCGGCACCTTCACACATCTAACTTTTGTCGGGTTCGCCTTAATGGTTCAGGCTCTATGTCTGATGAGATATCCATTAACAAAGGTGTCTGACAAGGCTGTATACTTGCCCCTTCTCTTTTTAATCTATTCCTTGCTGATCTCCCCCTCTTCCTATCTAGCTGCAAAAATTCTTCCCCTTCCCTCAATGGTGCCCCCCTCCCTATCCTTCTCTATGCGGATGACGCAGTGTTGCTGTCAGTTACAAGAACGGGTCTACATCATCTTCTGTCTTCCTTTCTAGAATATTGTCTATCCAATGACTTAATAATCAACTCGGAGAAAACCAAAATCCTGGTTTTCTCCAAATCTTGGGCTCCGCTCACTTGGAAGATTGGTAACCTATTATTCTAGCAAGTACAAACCCTCAAATACCTGGGGATCACTTACCACTGTCGCCATAGCTGGCTCCCGCACCGAAAATCAGTACTGTCCTCAGCCTCACTACATCTAAATGCGATTGCCCGCTTCCATCTCACCAGCGGCAATCAGTACGTCCCCGCAGCCCTCCATATATTTCAAATCAAAATCCTTTCCCAACTGCTATATGGTGCCCCCATTTGGATAGAGACTGCAAATCAAGATCTTGGTAAAGTGGCAGCCTCTTTCCTGAGAAGGATCCTTGGGGTCCCCAATTTAATCAGATTATCCACCCTGATTCTCGAATTAGGACTTCATCTTCCCTCTACCACTGTATGGTCCCTTACTTTTAAGTTCTGGCTTCGCCTGCGTTTAAAAACACACCCTGACTCTTTATTAAACCATCTATTAAAAGACCCTTACCTCTCTAGATGGTTCAAACTTCTTGAATCCAAGCTTTTATCCCTTCACCTATCCCCTGAATCCCTCGCTGACACCAATTTCCATAAAGCCCATCAAATTATTAAATCCAAGCTTTGGGATCACAAATTCAATCAACTGTGCTCCAATCTAAACCCCACTTGTTCCCCCCTTTACTTTGGTCTTCCCCCCTCACTTGGCCGTCCCTCCAATTATTTCCGTAAATTAACCAACCCCAACAAGAGAAGAGCTTTCATGCTCGCAAGACTAAACATCTTCCCCTTAGCTGTTCATTCTGGCAGATTTGCTAACATCCCACGTGATAATAGATTCTGCCTTTTCTGCTCGTTAGAACCAGATACATTGGATCATATACTACTTCGTTGCCCAGCCCACCAACCTTTGCGAGACAAATTTCTTGAACCCCTGCTGTCCTCACTTTCTGCTCCCCTTGTTGACCCCCTTTTGACCCTCTTGAGCGATAATACAGTGACCATCTCTAATTCGGTAGCAGAATTCCTTTATGCGGTTTTCAAATCCAAACTCCCCTTCCCTCCTACCACCCCTCCGCTTTCTGGATCTGCTCCTTTATGATTAACGAGGACGATATAGCTACTGCATTAATTTTTGTTGCTGTTGTTATTTTATTTGTAATGCCAATAAAGGTTTATGTACTACTACTACAGTATGAACATACAAGAGTGCCCTGGTATCTACTGGGGTTCCATTCCTGACCCCACTGTGGATACCTGAAACCGTGGATACTAGGGACACCTTTTTAAAGATAGAGGAACATCAGTGGTTTTGCTGTAACAAGGTTAAAAAAACAGATTTGTTTAATGTTTAATAACTGAAACCATAGATACCAAATCAATTGATACTGGGGCATGCCTGTACAGTGGCATACTTTCTGGCGCTATCCCAGCACAGCTGTTGATGAAAGAGGGGTTAATTCAGGAAAACAGTGTGGTGGGAATATTAAACACCCCCTTAAGTAGCATCACTACAATGATTAAATTCAGAACCACAACTACATTAAAGCCACAACTATATTAAACTAAAAGCAAAAGTACTGGGAGATCCAATCACTGGCACAGATCTCCCACATAAGATGTACCTTGGTCCTAAGGATGGAAATTTGGCACCTTCTTCCTCAACTTCCAAACATATCCGTATGCAGAGTGCTTTGGTGACATATCCAACTCTGAAACAACTTAACTCTTTGTCTACTCCTAATTCCGACTGACCTCACTTAGAACATCTCTCACTGTGTCCACTCAACAGATGTTAATTTTAATCTCCCTCCACCCACCCCAATTTATTGCAATGCCATGCCCCCAATTGTCACTCTCTCTAGCAAGCATTCAACTCCTGCTCCTCCTTCTCATTTAATATTTATAAAGTATCTGGGATACATTTGCTGCTATACATAGGAAAAAGCAAAAAAGCCCATTTACCGGCTTAATCAAAATTTAAATTTGAAACAAAACAAGAAAAATGAGCATGAATAGTGAAATGTTACAATTCCAGATATAGGTAAAAAACAACATCCATCTGGACATTAAAAACATATCCACTCGTTATCCACTAGGGCAGTGTTCTTCGACCTTGGGGTTGGGAAACCCAATGGGGTCTCGAAGCCTCAATTGTGGGGTCGCAGCAACTTATAGGAATAAAAAAATTGAAGA
The DNA here is from genome assembly GCA_029204185.1 of Lerista edwardsae. Taxonomy (NCBI): domain Eukaryota; kingdom Metazoa; phylum Chordata; class Lepidosauria; order Squamata; family Scincidae; genus Lerista; species Lerista edwardsae. The sequence continues at coordinate 30,142,197 of JAJKFI010000008.1, forward strand.
CCACTGGACTAGAGCACCACCAGGTAAAGGGAGAGGCATCTGATGTACCCTTCAGGTACCAGGAGATTGTGTCCCAGTCTTGCGCAGGTGCTTAGCAATTGTGTTAGAATAGCTTTCACTAGTGCTGGGCTTCATGGTAGCTTTTTTCTGTTTTCTCCAATAAGAATATTTAGTTACAGTGAACAGTGCTGGGAACAGGGGTGGGGAGAGGAGACAGGTCCGGGGGGCAGGATCAATAGTTGCGTCCCCAGACTCATATCGTGGCATGAAAGACTGTACTAGGGTTAGGTTCCTGGAAAACCTAGTGGATACCAAATTAGCAGAAACTGAATCATTGAGCCTACAGGAAATATGGGGTTAGGAGCAAAGGGACCCCCTTCATCATACACTCTATGGACATTATGAATCTATATTTATTGTAATACAGTAGATGTAATGCAATATAGGAGTGCTATACATTGTTGTTGCATTGCATATACTATGTAATATTCTATTTTATTCTATATTTTATTTTAAGCAGATGAAGGTGCAGTACAGCACAGAAAAAAATAATTCAGAGAAAGCATTGCTTGGTTTTCCAAGCAGAATTTTTTTTTATTACAGTTCATTGCAGGAACTCCACTTGTCATAACGGAATAACACAAAATTGGGGGAAAAAATCTCCATAGAAAATAAGCAGATGAAGTTGCAGTATAGCACATTAAAAATAAATTCATTGAAAGCATTGCTTAGTTTTCCAAGCAGATTTTTTTTTATTACAGTGCATTGCAGGCATTCCACCTGCCATAACAGAATACTGTGGAAAAAAATTGGCAAAAAAAAAAAAAAATGGAAAATGAGCAGATTCAGGCAATGTTTTATCTGCCAGTACAGAGAAAACATTGCTAGGTTTTCCAAGCTCCCCCAAAGTGCAGCACAACACTGAAAAGCAGTTATAATAAAATTGACTCTCACCTGAAAGAACACTGATCACAGGAGAAATCCCCCCCCCCAAAAAAAAGACACTGCAAAAGGATTCGGCAAGACAGAAAAACCTGGGAACAGAGGAGAAATGGAGCAACAGACACAGCAGCAAGCCTCAGGAGGACTAAGGAAGCAACAACAAAGAACAAATGCAACAAGTGAAGAAAAACAATGACAGACCAAGGGAAGAGATCACTCCCTCTTTTCTTCACTCATTGTGGTTTGAAATTGGCAACCACTGTCTTGGCTATCAGCTGTAGGCTATCAGTTTGGGAATTGGTTGGCTGCCAACGCTTCTTTTTCTTTGTAAGCTTTCATTTGATCTCTGGAGCACCAAGACAGAACAGGCAGGCATAGAAAGTCGGGATGGGCTGTTTTCCTCACAGATATAGAGGACAAGGTCACAGGAAGTGAGAGTAGGTCACCAAGCAGCTTCTCGCAGATAGGCGAGATCATGAGTACTGAGGTAGCATGTAACAAGGATTGACAGTATCACGAAGACAACAGAAGGCACATGTAATAATTTATTAAAACAAGACAGAAAAGATACCCAACAGATTTCCAAGGAAAGAAAAGTCCTTGATTCCCTAGAGGGAACAGCAAATGAGGGAAAAGGCATCATCACAAGAACGAGCATAAAAGGAATGAATGTTTAACATGCAAGAAAACAAATGAAGAGGAGAATATGTTTTAATATTTAATCATTTAAGTTTTATGGTTTTAGTATTATTTTAACTGTATTGCAATCAGCGGTGTATCCAGGAAAAATGGCACCCATGGCAAGCAATGAAATTGCGCCCCTATCAAAACATTCTAGGCACCCCCCCCATTTTCATAGCCAACAAAGCCAGCAGCCATGGAATGAACTCCCACCCACCCAACCCACAGGCATAACACACTTCTGGCTGCTCCTGGTCTGCCGCTGCCGCCCCTCCCTCGCACCCGGACAGGAAGAAGACTGCAGGAGGTGGGGGGGGACCCAACTGACCACACACTGAAAGGAACGTCAGCTAACGTCACCACAGAATGGGGAGGGGGGAAGACGACACTCAATCCGGCAGTTCCGGTTAAAAACACTTGTTTTCCTCAGCTGTGGTTCTGCGCGATGCTACTACAGCACCAGCTGCCTCCCCTTCATTCACACTCTCTGGTTTTCATCATAGAGACGCCACGAACCAGAGCGGCTCCTCTGGTGCATTTATATCGGGCAAGGGCTAATTACTTTTGTGAGAGGGAGAAAGTGTTTTAGGAAGGGAAATAATTAGGCAGGACTACACATGTGGCAACGACCATAAAACCAAAAAGCTTCTTGTTGTGCGAAAGATTCTTCATTTCCCGTAAATAAGCACGGGGGAAGCAGTAAGCACGCTTTGTTTGCAGGCACTTCCCTGCCACTGCTCCTGGTCCGCTTCCTGGCCACCGCTCAGGCAAGCCCGCCCGGCTCTGCAGTTTTGCCCAAGCGGTGGCCAGGAGACACCATGCGCCTCCCCGGCACTGCAAACCGGGGGGGGGCCGCGGCATCTCCTGCCCACTGCTTGAGCAACATCCGAGTGGTGGCCGAGGGAAGCTGCACGCCTCCCTGGCTCTGCGAGCCGGGGGGGGGCACATGGTTTTCCTCGGCTTCCGCTCAGGCATCTTCTTGGGCGCTGCATGGGGAGGCTAAGGGCAATTGGCGCCCGCTGGCAAATGGCACCCATGGCTCTTGCCACCCCACGCAACACCCTAGATATGCCTCTGATTGCAATGGTTTTATGTTGTTAGCCACCTTGAATCACCTTCAGTGTGGGAGAAAGGCAGGATAAAAATCCTGCAAATAAAATAAATACAGAGAGCAGTGAAAATAGGTAATAGGATAGGTTTGAATTTAATGAAGAGCAGAAAAAGAGGAGTCATGCACCTTGCCCCCATATCAGGTTTGATTCAGAGGGATGAAAGATTTACTATCATCTGTTTAACTTGCCAACTATAGAAATGTCAACAATAATGCAATGGAGGGCGTGGCCTGTCGGCTACGAAATGGCAGCAGTTTCCTAAGGTCTAGGACTGGTGCCAACTTTTATCTCTTTTTTGGGACTCCCAGATGGGAAACCCCCTCCCAAATTCCTAGGAGAAGGTTTTTGGGGCATCAGACGCTATGCCAGACCCCTCTAGGAGTGGCAAATCCAGATGGGAACCTGACAGTCTGGACACACGGAGGTAAAAGAAGCCAGCGCCATAACTGGAGTGCCAGCAAAGTGCTGACAGCCTCGGAGAGAGAGAACATCACGGGATGCGTTGAAGATGATTAAGAACTGTGAGTTAACCTCTGTTAGCAGACCCTTGCTACAGAGATAAGAATGTTGTGCAGGAGGAATGTAGATGGGAAAAAATATATAATGGAAAATTAATCATCAGTGTCAACTAAGAATTAATTGACTGTAAGATAAATGGAGAAGCGTAATTTGCTTTTTACTATTTAAGAGGCGGCTACAAAAGATCCAGAAGGGCTGAAATGAGAGTCTTCATAACAGCTGGGACCCTATCTGGAATGCAACACCATATGACAAGAGAATATTAGGGAAAATTTATCAAATCACCTGAGGATTTAAATTTGACTGTTGGAAATAAGGGGGGGGGATAAGAATAAAAAAATGATTATTTCTTTTCAAAATGGAGGACACTCTGACTACAAGACTGAAGAAGAAGAAGGAACCGGCACTTTAAACTCTAAGCTTGATTATTTATGAAGTTGTTTGATTGATGGTCGGGAGATACGCATTGTAGTAAATGTTAAGGAAATGTTAAGCTTGTTTTTAAATGAAGTATTCATCTTAGTGAAGACATGACAAGTGAAGATATACTGAGAAACAACCAGGGGATTAACCCGTTTGGATATAAATAACTTGAGAAGATGGCATCAAACCGAAAGGGTGACAAAGGGAGGTGTAGTTTCTTTCTTTTCCTCAGTTTGAAATGCAGACAACTTGGAAGGACTCCAGAAGGTCAGAGGGAAAGAAGTTTTGGAAGGACTTAAATCAGTTTGCATTAATACAATATTGAACTTTAGGAGGCTTTTTAAGAAATATTGATAAATTTGATGATAATGAAATTGGTAAAATACTTGATTAATAAATAAAAGTGGTGGTTTGTGGGTGAGAATGTAATTGAAAAAGAATATAGATGATTTGATCAGACACTATAAGATGTCTGATCAGACACTATATAATCCTACTTAGATTAATTGGTAGATTTTTGAATTTATTATGAGATAAATATTTATCGATGAATGTTATAGTTAAATGTTAGTCCGATGGAGGAGTGTACGTTTCAACAGAAGAAATTGTTTTGAAATTCAGTAAAGGTAGAATGAATAGATAATATGCCAGAGACGGAAAGGAATAAATGTATTTTTAAATTAAGATATGAAGATACTGGGAATTATTTTATGACTGAACTGGCTTTTTAAAAGATCATTTGATGAAATTGTAAGATATAATCGATAACAAGAATGCAATCAAACTTAAGGAGATGATGTATATACCCTATTGAGATTATATTTTAACTGAACTATTAGAATATAGAAATGTATAAGGATGTTAAATTATAGAAATTTGTAGGACATTTAGGCTGTATACTTTAGGCTGTAGGTTTTCCTCATTTATTCTTTTTTTCCTCTTGCAATTATTGTTTTTTGGTGTATGTATATGCTTTAAGAGGAGAAACTGCTTTGTTATTTAGCAAAGACAGGATGGAAGATAATAAGTTAGGAAGGTACAGGAATAGAGTTATTTCTAAAAAGACAAATATCAAGATGAGATATGACGATATTGGGCATTATTTTATGACAGGATTAAACGGACTTAACTGAAACTGACTTAACTGACTTAACTGAAACTTAACAGAAAATAATTTAAGTAAGCAATTGAATATAAGAGATTATGTACACATGCCATTGAAATTATACTGTAATTGAATTGTAGATCATAAGGAATTTAAGAGGTTGTAGTATAGTGATTGATAGATGTAGATGTAGAAGAAAGTTATTGTAGATGATTACAATATATAATCAATGGTTGTAACTTTCCACTATTTACCCATTGTGTAAACCTTTGTCTCCCCTATACCTATGTGTAACCTTTTCCCTGTCCCATAACTAAAAGAAATAAAAATTATTTACTCCGAACAATAATGCAATTTGAATGACTTGTTGCTTAGATTGCTATAGGAAGTTATTTAGAAAAATCACTTGCAGTGTTTCCAAGATAAGAACACGGCAAGTTAGTTTTTTAATAAATCTCCATATACCTCAAGTCCAAACTGAACAGAATAATTTAATGTTTCTAAAACTGTGGCCACATCCATTAAGTGGGTGGTGATCTGATGTTAGGTGGGTCACGAACTCATGTGCCTCACTACAATGCTCTTTATAGCATCCCAGAATTCCCTGCAGAAGCAACTTCCAGTTTGATTGGAAGCTACTTCCAGTCACTTCTGCAGGATATTCTGGGTTGGGGGCTCGGCGTGACCCAGAAGCTGTTTCCAGGGGCTCCTGACATAGTATTGTGGCACTACAGGGAGTGTTACATCATGAGCCACTTCTGAGAACAAGGTGGTCACAAAGCTAAAGCATTCGGGAATCACTGCCATAATTAAGGGCGCAATCCTAAGCAGCTAAGGACTGGCTAGGCCTACGGGGAGGCTCCCTTACCGTAGGGGAGGCTCCAGCCTCCCCTATGGGCTCCTCAGATCTGCGCCTGGCTAAACAGCAGGCGCAGATCCGAGGAGATAGCACAGCCTGAACTGGGGCCACGCAGCCTCCCGATCGGACTTAGGATGCGGCCTTACGGCCGCCTTCCAAACCCACCCATGTCCTGCCCTCCCCCCACCCAGAATCTCCCTCCTGCTCCCAATCTCCATGCCGCTTTGACATGGGGCCTCCCTGGCGCCGACCAGCTTTGGTCGGCGTGAGAGAGGCTCAGTGCAGACGCAGCAGGACCAGCGCTGCGTGCAGCACTGGTCCTGCTTCTCTAGCGCCGATGAGGGGGTGCTGATCAGTGCTCCCGTGTCAATGCTAGTGACGTTGGGCCAACGCTATGACATAGCTTCAGCGCGACTGGCAGTGCAGGATTACATTGTCCATGGTGCTTGCTATGCTCTAATCTGTATGAAACCCCCCAACACAGTTGATCATACACATGCATTTTCGTAGCGTGATTTCCTATTCATAATGGAAAAGGATTATTTTAGCTCATAGCCACTCTTAACACTAGTGGAAAAGATGCATTTTTAAAAAAGCATAAAGACAGTAGGATGCAAATTAGTAGAAGCTTCAAAAAAAAAAAGTTTTATATTCATTCTTGCAACACTCCTGGACCAACACAAGGAACTTGTGGGTCATGAGTACGTGAGTAAGGGAATGAGGGTACCGGCTTAACTGTAGATTAGGATTGCACCCTCACTCCCTTACTCACTACTCACCACTTCATTTTGTTAATGATTAAATAATCCCAAGCAACAGAAACTGCTGAGATGCATACCTCAGAATGCTCATCTCTTTCATCTATAAGTCTTTTTAAGTGTGATGCCATGTTTTTTAGGAGAGGCTCAATATAGTCTTGTGACAAAGCATTGTCATCCATCCACTGGAGATCAAACACATTTTCCTGATTATGAGTTACCTATGGAGAATAAACACAGAGCGATATGAAATTCTGTCAATTACTTAATGAATTTTTATCCCACTTTTCCTTCATATTAGTGAATGTTCAAAGCAGCTAACATAATCACACATAATAAACAACACACATAATAGAACAGTACACAATAAAAAGGCCACAGCATTAAACCCCACTGACACCTATATATATAAAATAGTGTGTGTGGGTGTGCGCGTGCTTGAGTATGTGCAGCATAGGCTCTGCAACGCTTGGAGCGATGCACACCAAACTCAGCATGTGCATGCCTTGCGGCCTGGCGACAAACACTGCGGGGGTCAGGCCCCCCCCAGCGCCCCCGGGGTGGGGGTACACAGGGGGCCTCGCGTGAAAATGGTCAAAAATGGCCGAAATCAGCGTCGAATCCGTAGTTTCCGGGATCGCCGAGATGAGTGGCAACGCTCCTGACACCGTTAGAGTCCAGGTTCGGCCCCCCTTGGCATGGGGGGCAAGGGGTGTGAAACAAAACATCAACGATGCCCTGCTGCAACGCCTGGAGCGATTGGCACCAGACTCGGCACGCGCATGCCTTGCAGTCTGGTGACAAACACTGCGGGGGTCAGGCCCCCCTAGCACCCCCAGGGGTGGGATACGCAGGGGCCACACGTGAAAATGGTCAAAAACAGCCAAAATTGGTGTCGAATCTGTAGTTTCTGGGGTCGCCAAGACGAGCAGCGACGCTCCCGACGCCGTTGGAGTCCGGGTTCAGCCCCCCTCGGCGTGGGGGGCGAGAAGGGGTGCAAAACAAAACGTCCACCATGCCCTGCTTGAACGCCTGGAGCGATGTGCACCAAACTTGGTACGCGTATGCCTTGCGGTCCGGCAACAAATACTGCACGGGGTACGACACCCCTAGCGCCCCTAGGGGTGGGGGCGGGCAGGGGGTGTCATGTAAAAATACTAAAAAACGGCCGATATTGGTGTTGAATCCATAGTTTCCGGGGTCGCTGAGACGAATGGTAATGCTCCCGATGCCGTTTAAGTCTGGGTTCGGCCCCCATCAGCATAGGGGGTGAGAAGTGGTGAACAATAAAATGTCCAAAATCACCAGCATTAGTGTGCAATCCATAGGTTTCTGGGTTGCTGAGCTGATTGGTAGAATTCATTCCTTTTCCTATCTAATAGAAGCTTGGGATAATTTGTTACCCAGGCAACGTCGGTTAACAAAAAGCTAGTCTATATATATATATATATAAGAGAACGTAGGGGTGTGTGTGTGTTCCGCATAGGCTCTGCAACGCCTGGAGTGATTGACACCAAACTTGGCATGCATACGCCTTGCAGTCTGGCAACAAACACTGTGGGGGTCAGACTCCCCTAGTGCCCCCAGGGGTGGGGTGTGCAGGGGGTGCCATGTAAAAATGATCTAAAACAGCTGACATCGGTGTTGAATCCGTAGGTTCCGGGGTCGCCGAGATGAGCAGTGACGCTCCCAACACTGTTTGAGTCCGGGTTCGGCCCCCCTCGGCGTGGGGGGCAAGAAGGGATGCAAAACAAAACGTCCACCATGCCCTGCTGGAACGCCTGGAGCGATTGGCACCAAACTTGGTACGCGTATGCCTTACGGTCTGGCAACAAATACTTTGGGGGGTACAAACCCCCCTAGTGCCCCTAGGGGTGGAGGTGGGAAGGGGGTGCCGTGTAAAAATACTCAAAAACGGCCAACATTAGTGTTGAATCCATAGTTTCTGGGGTCGCCTAGAAGCTAGGAATAATTTGTTACCTGGGCAATGCAGGGTAACAAAAAGCTAGTCAGCAATAAAACAACATACTTAAAAATTAAAAAATGCAGTGGCATAGACCAGTGGGGCACAATCAGAACTACTTCTGCCTTCTCCTGTTTGATTTTGCGGATGAATCTGGGTGGCAGATGAAAAGGGCAAAATGCGCAGAGAAGTCCCTCAGGCACCCCAGGTTAAGCGCATCTAGACTTTCGACCCCTGGCCTTCCCCTCGAGAAGAACCTCGCAAACTGATGGTTCTGCTGACTCACAAACAGGTCTAGAACCATGACCCCACACTTGTGCTTCAGACGATGGAAGATCAGTGGATACAGCTTGCACACTGTCTGACTGATCTCCTATCAGCTTAATTAATCTGCAGCAACGTTGCTTGAGCCAGGGACATGCTCTGATCTCAGAGATGTCACATTCTTTGACCACAGGAACAAAGCTCGAGCTTCGTTCTGCAAGGATACCAACCGGGTCCTCCTGTTTGTTCACATATGCCCTTGCAGACATGTTGTTGGTATACACCAACACATGCCTTCCTTCTGTCTAATCATGAATGGAATGAAGGGCAAGGAACACCGTTTTGAGCTCCAACCAGTTTATGCTCTGGACTGACTCTGCTGGGAACCAGCGAGCCTGAACAACCCCAGATGAGTTCCCCATCACCCTAGGTTGGCATTGGTAAACATTGTCACCCTGTGTGAGACCTGAATGGGCAAGCCCTGACTCAGGGTGCAATCCTAACCTGGTAGGCTTGGGGTGTGGCAGTTAAGTCGCATCCAAGGCCTCATTCCCAGACTGCGCTGCCCTGATTCAGTCTGTGCAGCTTCCTTCACTACACTGTCAGGGCCCCTAGATAGCAGATTGGATTAAGTGCAGCATTCGTGCCTCAGCCTCATTCCAATCAATTCAGAGATGCTGTGCTAGGGGGAAGTGTTGGGGGGGTGGCACCTCTATCAGAGCTTGACATCTTACTCCCTGGCCCATGCACATAGCGATCCACCCTGCATTCATAAAAGTAATCTCATTCCCTCACAGATGATAGAACATCTAGGGGCCCTGACAGTGCAGTCCTAAGCTGCACTGGAGCAGGCAGGTTCCGAGTTCCCGCCAAACATGGAGCTCGCCTCTCAGCCCAAACATGCAGGGGAGAATCGCAGAACTGGAAGAGCAGCGACAGGCAGCTCCAATGAGAAGCTGTCTACCTCCAGCCACTAGAGGGGGAAGCTGTGACTTTTCTGCAGCCGCTTCTTTCTTCAATTATTGCTGTGACATTGCCAATTGGGTGCTTTGCGCCAAAAAGACAAAATGCCCCCCCTGCGCATACAGGTGGGCCTCAGAAGCCTCCTTTTCAGGCCTCCACTCACCACTGTTGCTCCAGCGTGAAAGTGAGCTACTAGGCTCCTTGCCCCAACAGATTACATAACTCCAAGGCTGTGTCAACTCCTCTGTGTGTATTTTTTGTGAGCTCCCCAAACGTTTTGGTGAGGCGAGGCCAGACTGGGAGATGAGTCAGGGGCCCCTCCCCTTGGAAAGTTTGACATCTGACCTGCCTACCCTAGAGGAGCTTTCCCAAACTATAACAATTACTCTGATATGGCCTACTGGAGAACATCATAGTTAAGAATAACTATTATAAAGCCGCATTAGCATAACAAAAATCACAAAATTCTTGAAAATGATAGCAGCAGTCATAAAATAATACAATATTCAGGATTAACAGTGCAAATTAAAAGATATAGTAAAATGCACAGTTAAATGGCAGGGACAGAAGTAATGAATGTTCCTTCTAGGAATGAACTGCATCAGAAGTAGAACTCCCAAATGGTGCTTGATAGTCCCTTCAGAACATTACTGCTGAGGCAAACCATTGCATAGGCCCGAAGTCATTTTAGAACAGCTCCTGTTGTCACAGAGTGGGGGTGGGGTTTGGGAGCCATTTCAGTTCCCACTCGCTTCACCACTACCACTGCTGATGTTGCAATGAAACAAAGCCCTCTTGGGCACAGCAAGTTGGAAACTGGTGAAACCAGAGAGATCTCGGTGCTTCATGCTTTGCTGACTTCTGCAAACTGGACAGAATTGGGCAGAGCTCCTCAGCAAAGAAGCAGACACCTCTGATTGTGCTTTGGCACAATTGTGATTCCCACCGCTGATTTGGTTTGCCCTAGAGAGTCACCACCACACACCTTCCCTCCCTTGAAGGGCCTATACCCAGACTACCAATGGAGAGTTAGAAGCAATTCGAAAGGATACAACTCAAGGTAGGACAGAAATGGGATTAACTATCAGTCCTCCATGCAAGAGGAGACATAGTTAAACAGCTGACAGGTCATTCAGTTTCAAATCATCACACTTAAGGACATTTTTCTACCTTATGATTTTGACAAAACTTGTCATACTTAAAAATCCTATATAGTTATTGAAGAAATGAATATTTTTAATTTTTTTAACTTACAGAGAAAAAATTAATTTAAGTATAAAGTTTCAAAATTTTATCAAAAATGGCATGCTAGTGATCCTTTAACTAGTTGTACCTCGGACACTGTTTGAGATATAGTGTTGGGAGAGGCCTCATTTTAAAGCTCTTTCCATGGGCTTTTGTATGATATACAACGTAATGGGTTTAGTTATTTTTTTATTTAAAAAAACTAATTAAAAAGCTTTAATATCAATTTTCTCAAAACCAAATATTTTTAAAATTTTGAAAAAAATCTCAAAATTAGTTCATACTTGTGTCTAACTAAACCCAAAAAATTTTCTGGGATGATTACGGAATCATAAGATATGAGAGATCAAGACATACGTGTGATCAAGAGAAAATAGAATTTTCAAGTTGAACTTAATTTTTTTTGGCTTGTGTTTAACTGCTTACCAAATTTAATAAAAATATGCATCCAAAAAAATGCTTTCGTTTCCCAAAAATAGTAAATGTTCACCAAATTTTAGACCACCTAATAATCCTGAAGTGATAACCAGATATTGATTTGTCATTTTCTTTATCTGACAATCAAAAAATGTTTTTGTCTCCCCAAAATACTAAATGTTCATCAAATTTTAGACGATATCTAATTTTAAATATTTTAAATAATTTTAAATACCAATATGCCTACCTGCAGTACATACTTGTAGTTATAGGTGTTAAGTTAAAACAATGAAAACTAAACTTTTAATGTGTTAGTTTTATTGTAATAATCATGATATAGAAATCAGTCTCACTAATTATATATATAAAAATGAACGTGGGTGGGTATGTATGTATGTATGTGGATATGTATGCGTGTGGGTGTGTATGTTCTCTATAGGCTCCCCCACGACTTGACCGATCGGCACGAAACTCAGCACACACGTACCTTGCGGCCTGGCAACAAACACTGTGGGGGTCAGACCCCCCCCTAGCGCCCCCGGGGGTGGGGGTACGCGGGGGTCTTCGCGTGAACATAGTTGGAAACGTCCGAAATCGGCGTCAAATCTGCAGTTTCCGGGGTCACCAGGATGAGCGGCAATGTTCCCGATGCCGTTGGAGTCCGGGTTCAGCCCCCCCCGACGTGGGGGGGGGGGGGAAAGGGGTGTCAAACACAATGCCTGCCATGCCCTGTTGGGACGCCTGGACCGATTGGTGCCAAACCCGACAGGCGGATGCCTAGCAGCCTGGCCGCAAACACTGCGGGGGTCGGGCCCCCCTACTGCCCCCGGGGGTGGGGGTACAGGGGGGTCCCAACGTGAAAACGGTCACAAACGGCCAAACTTGGAGTCAAATCCGCAGTTTTCGGGGTCGCCGAGATGAGTGACGACACTCCCAACGCAGTTGGAGTCTGGGTTTGCCCGCCCCCCACGTGGGGGGTAAGAAGGGGTGCAAGACACAGCGTCCGCCATGCCCTCCTGGAACGCCTGGACCGATTGGCCCCAAACTCGGCATGCGGAAGCCTAGCGGCCTGACCACAAACACTGCGAGGGTCAGGCCCCCCTACTGCCCCCGGGGGGTACTGGGGGGTCCCCGCATGCAAATGGTCGAAAATGGCCAATCTCGGTGTCAAATCCATAGTTTCCGGGGTCACCGGGACAAATGGCGACACTCCCGACGCTGTGCAAGTTCAGGTTCACACCCCCTTGGCGTGGGGGGCAGGAAGGGGTGCGAGACACAACATCCGCCATGCCCTGCTGGAACACCTGGGCCGAGCAACACGAGACTTGGCACGCATACACCTTGTGGCCTGGCCACAAACACTGCGGGGGTCGGGCCTCCCTAGCGCCCCCGGGGGTGGGGGTACGTGGGGGTCCCCGCGTGAAAATGGTCGAGAACGGCCAAAATCAGCGTCGATCCCACAGTTTCCAGGGTTGCTCCTGGCACCGTCGGAGTTCGGGTTCACCCCCCCTCGGCATGGGGTGCGGGAAGGGGTGCAAGACACAATATCTGCCATGCCCTCCTGGAACGCCTGGACCGATGTGCACCAAACTCGCCATGCACGTGCCTTCCAGCCTGGCAACAGGTACTCTGGGGGTCAGGCCTCCCTAGCGCCTCGGGGGGGGGCACAGGGCCCCTGCGTGGAAATGGCCGAAAATGGACGCAGTCGTCCTCGGTTCTGTAGTTTCTGGGCTCACCGAGGCAAACAGCGACGCTGTGGGAGTTCGGGTCCACACACCCCAATGTGGGGGACGGGCAGGGGTGCAATACGAGATGTCCACCATGCCCCACTGTGACGCCTGGAGCAATTGCCGCCAGAACCGGCATGCGTATGCCTGCCGGCCTGGTGACAAACACTGTGGGGGTCAGGCCCCCCCAGTGCCCCCGGGGGTGGGGGTGCGCAGCGGGCCCCAGGTGAAAATGGTCGCAAACGCCCAACATTGGAAGATGGGTCAGGGATGGGTCAGGGATGGGAGATATAAACACCCGGGCAACACCGGGTAACAAAAAGCTAGTTAAAAATAAAATCACATAATAAACATGACTTAAACATAATTAATTATTGAATTAGTAAGGCTTTTTAAAATTTTGCTGGCCGTCCTCTTTTACCTTTTTCCCCGAGTGGTAGATTCCTTGCTTCAGCAGGTGGCTTAACATATTTCAAGCGAATTGCTAACCCAACTAGATGTTTACAAATGTAATATCTGAGATACTTTTGGCAATTGCATGTGCCATTCAGCCAGTCAGTCTGTGTTAATTCTACTTCCCACTCACTAAAATGTCGTTCCTTGTACTCATCGAACGTTTCCCAGGGATTGTCATAAGTTTCACATTCCAATGCATCACCAGCTGGAATTCTGTAACACCACTTCAATTCAGTGTTATTCTTTAATGGCACTCGTTTTGACAATTTGACCCACTGATAAATTCTGTTCGCATCTTCAAAGACTGTTGGCAGCTGGGAAAAATGTCTCTCACTACTTATGACATACTTGTTAGACCAATCCTTGACCATATCTGAAGCAATGACTAAGAATTGAGGAAGAGGATGACGCTCATGAAGTGTACCTTTGTCTTTTATTATTCTGTTAAAAGCCTCCAAAGTGTCCCTGGTGCTGCACCCAAATACCAAAAACGATTCTGAATCAGCCATTTGTCTTCAAAATAAGATAAAAAATATTATTGTCTTTCCATTTATCTAGAAATTTTTTGCAGGCTCGGTCAAAAACTTTCTTTGTTAAAGCACACTGCAAGTCATCAATATCTTTTAGTATGCCCTTCTGGGACTTCTTTCACACTGATTGATCAACTTGTGTTTGGATCTTTTTTTTAGTGTACACCCACGAATTATTATTTGAATTATTATATACTAATTATTATTCATATAATTTTATCCTGGCCAAATACTTGTGCAAATGCAATTTGATTATTTTTGGCTGCTTCACACACCAAAACTTTACAAGTTAAGTCATATGAATATAGGGAGAGACTGTCTTCTTTAAAGTTTCAAATAAAAACACAAAGTGTTCTGTTGCTGTAACAGCTAGACCAAAGGAGCAGAAGTGTTTATCTCTGTCTGGAGTTCCAACTATCAATACTGGAAACACTTGCAATATGAGCTTGTAAGTCACGTCAGAGTGAATAACATTGTATTAGCGTGATAGACCACTTAAATATTTAGTCGATAACATAAACCAGAAGCTTGAATTTGAGTCGTCTTTGGAAACTTCGTAGGCAGCGACAAAAACTTGCTGATCGTCATCAGGTATTTGTGAGTTGGTTATTAACCGTAATTCGAGTTATCCTAAGCTTATTACTGCAGATTGTGGTAATGGCTTACTGCCGGTGCTGGAGGCATTTTACGGCGCTTTGTGCAACAGAGATGCAGGCAGTATGAACATACCACCCGCGTTAAGCCCAATAAGGTCAGGCCCTAAAGGCATATATACAAGATGAAGTTAGCATATTTAGCATATGAGTTGATGCATTTGATTCAGTGACTATACCCAGGTAACAGTGCAGAAATTACCAAAGTTGGTTTTTACAATCCGTATCGCACAACTTTCAACAAAGAGAAAACGTTCCTAGGAATTGTTTCACAGGAAATGGCAATATCCTACATTACCTATGTATCACAATTATAGTGATATAGTGTTGGTGGTATATTTTTGTTCTGTCTTTCTTCCAGAAGGGCCTATTTTCCACGTGACCTGAACAGTTCTTTCCTCAATTTGGAAGTCTGTGGTGAATTTATTATCACACAATTCCATATCAAGAGCTCACACAATGATTGAGGGCCAGCAAAACACATGCAGCATATTCAAGTTCAATGAGGTACATGAGAGTATAATTCTTTAGGTTTTGAACAACATACTAATCTTTATTTCTATCTGTGCTTATTATAACTCACAATATGATAACCAGAACACTGAGCTATCCATTTTCACAGTTTGTCCTATGCATCTTCTGTTTGTGTATCCTTCTGTAAATATTCACATTCTTCTAAACAAAGTGTGTTCAAGATGTTCGGCTGCTACCAAAATACTTTGAAGGAAGATTTTATAGTAATGCAAAATATATACCTCTTGTATATGGGCGGCAACAGCTGCTCTTGTATCAAAGTCTAAACTTTGGATTCTTTCAATAAACTCTTCTTTCTTCTGACACTAGAACAGGCATATTAACCAAAAATTATTCAACAGTTGTTTTAATAGAATAGTGCACAAATCCCTAAGATTTTCTCCAACCATGTATACAATATTATTTATTGAATTTATAGCCAATGAACTTGCAGTCAGTGTAGCTACAGAAGTAAAGGCCCGAATGAACCGACAGCCCCAGCAACCACACGGGCAGCCACGTTCTGCACTAATTGAAGTTTCTGGACCATCTTCAGAGGCAGCCCCATGTAGAGCACATATAATCTAATCTGGATGTCACTAGGGCATGGGTCACCGTAGCCAGGTCTGAGAGACCCAGGTATGTTTGCATCCGGTGAATCCAGTGAAGCTGAACAAAGGCTCCCCTGGCACAATAAACCACAATATAATCTGAGTTGAGTCACATACCTGAGTTATTGGTCATTGTAATTGGTAATCTATCAAAAGATTTTGATAGAAAACATGGTGTTTCACCAATACTCACGTGTAGATCCTGCCAAACCTAATCCTATCCTCTGCTACACTGAGGGTACAATCCTAACCGGGAGTTAGGTTGGCACAGTTAGGCCAGCAAAGTTTGGCTGGCACAAGGGACACCATAAAATGCATTTGGACCACTCTCAGAGTCAGGGAGGATGGTGCAGGTCTGTGGGCTGGCCTCTCTGACTCTGAGTGGTCCAAACATACTTTGTATCCAAAGTGTCCCTTGTGCTGGCCAAAGTCTGCTAGCCTAACTGTGTCACCTTAACTCAAGATTAGGATTGCGTTCTGAGTTAGTGATACATAGGTCCAGTCTTAAACAGTTTCTACCCCAGCGTTTAAGGGCAAATGGGTCTTCATTTTTATTGAAAAATGCTTGTCCCAAATTCATTTCTCCTGTTTTCCCTGCTTGTTGCTTCAAAGTGATCTTCCTTAGACATTGTGACACCATGTATTTAGTAGCTTTAAGATCATTTAAACGGCAATCTGTCAGATGAAAGTTGCCCCTTGAGATGCTAAACAACATGTACAAGGAAAAAAATTCATAACAGAGAAAATGTCAGACTATGTTTAGAGCAAATGTTTTGTCATAGCAACTATTTAATTTTATTTATAACTAATGGTCTAATCCTACAGGCCATTAGTGACAGCAAATCCATCCATCGACTATTATAAATGGCCCTGCAACAGTGCAAGCTGTCACACACAACAAAGCTGCTAATGAAAATGGCCAGTAGTTCCACATGCATGCCAGACCCACTCAGGTGCTCCACCAGCTCAGGTAAGGTGATGGAGGGGGCTGTTTGTGGGCAGTTTGGGGTGGAAAGAGGACAGCAGGTAGGGAGAGAGCTGGAAGAAGTAGATCTCAGTGGCAAAGGTGTATGCCAGATCCTATCCCCATTTTTTCATCCAGTCCACCCTTTCCTTAACTCAGACTAATGCCAATGAAATAGCTGACATAGGTTCGAAGCCACCCATAGATAATCATGCAAGGTGGCCTACCAAGATGCAAGCAAAAATGATTTTTATTTACTTCTTGCTGGTCCCTCCATAGCATGGCCCCTCCATAGCATGCAGCACATGCTCTGTTAGCATGACTGTGTGGCGGAAGATGGTGGGGGATACGATTGGGCTGTTGAACCACACACTAGCTCCCAAGAACAAATCCATCCAAAGAAACGTTAGAAGTTGTATAAGCAGACTTACCTGAACTGCACAACCAAGCAAGAGCAGAAGTAGCTTTTTTACTTCTTCAGTGCCTTGTTCTGAAAATATTTTAAACACAATACACTGTATATGTTTATTTATTTAAAAGTATTGAACGTATTTTCATCCTCTATGTATTTAATACAGTCCCATTGCTGATACTGGATTATGCTGAGTATAAGAGTCACACAGTCATTACTAGAGACTACAGGATGCTGCACAAAGAGCCACAGATAATTTTGCTCACTTCTTCATCCCAAAGAACACCAATGTATGCAGTCTTCTGCTGCACACAGCTTCTCTTCCAGGGCACTATGGATGAGTTTCTAAAGCTACCCATCTGCTGCTTTCTCACAGTACTGGCAACTTGTCACTGAAGTAGGTCTCCCCATCGACTCTCTAGATCAGATCTCTACAGACTATGGCCCATGGGTCAGATCCAGTCCATCCCAATTATTCCTCTGAGTGAACAAAGCTTATGGTTCCACTGGGGAGCCTCCTATCTTTGCTCCCAATCACCCCCAAACTTCACTCCAGCCAGTGGATTTCAGATTCCATTGCTCCAACAGGCTTTGTGCCAGGATTTCCTGAGATTCTCAGGGGGATGGCACAATATTTGGGGATGAAGATAGGAAGCTCCACAGTGAAACAGTAAGCTCCATTTGCACTGGGAAAAGGATTTTCACTACACTGAAGTCTCCAGTTTGGAGACTGCTGCTGTAGACTACTGGCCATCAGTCTGGAAGGGATATGCATCATCATGTTGCACAATGAACAGTTGGCAAAATTAGTGGACTCAGTGACAAACACTGTTGGTCCCTCAATACTTTAGTTCAGAGGTTTCCAAACTGGGACATCGCGACACCCAGCCTGAATGCATTTGGACCTTTAAGGGGTGGGGGAGGGAGGGAGGCAGTGCCACAATCTTTGGGATCTATCGCTGCCTGGGATGATTGGGGCTGCAATTTTCTTACCATTTGCAGCACCAGTCTCTAGGAGGTGACGCAGGGAGCCCTGCCGAGGCCTCTGCAGGGCTCTCCCAATGTTATAATACAGAAAAAAAAAGCTATCGTGACCCACATCCAGGTTGCAATCATGAAACCCATAGTGAAAAACCCATCGCTTTTTTTCTGTATTACAACATTGGGGGAGCCCTAAGGAGGCCTCTGCGGGACTCCCCACACACATAAGAACATAAGAGCCCTGCTGGATCAGGCCAAAGGCCCATCTAGTCCAGCTTCCTGTATCTCACAGCGGCCCACCAGGTGCCCCAGGGAGGCATGAAACAACAAGATCCTGTTGCATCCTGTTGCCACTCCCTTGCACCCGGTAACAGTAGCCCACCACCTTTGTAAGGAGGTTGCACAATCCATCATTGCCTATAGCCCACGATGGACCTTTCCTCCAGAAATCTGTCCAATCCCCTCTTAAAGGCATCAAGACCAGATGCCATCACCACCTCCTGTGGCAAGGAGTTCCACAGATTAACTACCCGCTGGGTAAAAAAGTACTTCCTTTTATCTGTTTTAACTCTCCCAACACTCAGTTTTAGTGGATGCCCCCTGGTTCTGGTGTTTTGAGAGAGGGAAAAGAACATCCCTCTATCGACTTTATCCCTTCCATGCATAATTTTGTATGTCTCAATCATGTCCCCCCTCAGGGAATTTTGTATGTCTCAATCATGTCCCACTCGCACCCCAGAGCCTGCCACCGCGAATGGTAAATAAATCACAGCCCTGGTCACCCCAGGCAGAGATACGATCCGAGGGATCTCATTGCTGCTTTCCACCCTTCCCCACAAGAACTTATAGTGGCTCAAACTCTCCCCAAGAGTTTGAAAACCACTGCTTTAGTCTCAAAGGAACTTTTCAAAACATGTGTTTTATGAGTTCATGAAATTACACAATTTCACAATAACATGCAGTCAGAAATTGTTCTTCACCAACAATGTGCCACACTTGTCAGAAACTAACACTATACAACTGGGATTAGCAATGAGAATCATATTTTCCCTATTCCACCCAAAAAGAACAACTATAATCTGCATATTGTCTACATCTATATGAAACCCTAGAGAGCTGCGGTTACCCAGCATAGACAATACACTGACAATGAACCAATGGTACTGTATGACTCAGCAGAAAGCAGCTTCATATGTTCTTGGAATTGATAACACTTTCAGATTCAAGTGCTCAGAGGACTCTGCATTCATTATTATTCTGGGGCTGGCACACGTTATCTCTTTCTGGCTTTTTCCTTAAATCCTCCCCGCCTCCCACCCCACAAAAATAAAAAATTATATATCCCTGCTGATGAATAACTTATGGTAGAACCCAAATCCTTTTTGAATAACTTCAGTAACTGCAGAACTCTAAGGTATCCAACCATTACTCCTTCTGTATTACAGATCTCAAAAATTCTTTTACTAATTAAGTCAAAAGCCTCTAAATATTTTGACAACAAACTTATTCTTTTTATATTCTTCTTTGGCTCCCTTTATTTTGTGTGTGCCAAAAAAGAAACAATCAATACATAACTGATGTAAAAATAGAGGAGATTAAAAATCCATTACATGTAACAAAAACTAGGACAGCAGTGAAATTTATTCTAGAGGATTTATCTGACTGCAATGTTATCTATCCCTTCACTGGTCAATTCTTGTCTGAATTAATTCCCCATAAAACATTCAGGAGTTATGACAATTCGTCAGCTTCAAATTGAATAAGAGACTTACCAGAAAAGGGGTTTTTACCAATTATTAAGACATTTGGCAAAGGCATCATAATCAACTGTTGCAAAGTCTCCTATAGAAACAAATGTAAACATTTATAAGAGCCATGGGGACATCTTCCATAACTAAAAAATGTAAATACTGTTGCCTTAAAATAATAATGCATTCATTTAGGCTTACTTCCAATTTCAAATACAATTCAAATTCAACACTATTACGCACCAAATTATTTGATTTAGTTTTTTCACACATACAACACTTTTGAAGACTTAAATAAGCATAATGGATACCATCCCAACAAGCATTTCTACTGTCAGGAGCTCCCTCTTCCGCTTGTGCAAGGACCCCTTGTGTAAGCAAAATGCTCCATCCATTCATTGAGGGAATGTCCTGGAAGCAAAAATGCTTGTTAGATGCTGCTCCATTTTTTATTATTATTAAACAGAAAAAAATACAAACTCTTGACAATTACCATGCTGAAGTAAATGTAAGTGAAACAAACTACCTTTTATTTCAAAGTAGCTATGTTCTAATTTTTTCTACTTTAATGTGCTGAGGGATTTTGTGGTAGCCTCTGGCACAAACTGAATGTGCTGCTATAAATATCATGAATATTGATGAACTGATCAAAAATACAAAAATTCTCACATTAATACACATAATACACAATGGAGAATAAAGGCAAGCTCGTTTACTCTGTACCTTAAGGGTTGGGAAGGACTTTTCCCCATAGAATTGGGGAGGCTCCTCAAGACACTCTCCTCAATATTATCAACATTAATGATTTGCAAAAATCTAATGGTTTTCTGTCCCTACATAAGAGAACTAACATGACACTTCTTCCCTATCCCTCCCACCTTACTATGTAGTCAGCCAAATACTTCGTATACTGTAGTGCCCTGGGGGAGGGATATCCTTGGATTCTGTACCTGTTGTTTCAGGTATCTGCAAATGTGCCCTCCATCCCCTGCATGCCCATCAACAAGTTTTAAAGTCTTGCAGCATGAAAATAATCTTCCTTAAACAGATCCTAGCAAAATGCTTTAAAAAACCTCGAAGAAGGTCAACAAAGCACTAATTTCATTTTCTGTTAACCTCCTTCAAATTTTTCTTAAGTGCTTTGTTGCCAGGAGGTAACCTTCAAGGAGCTATAAGCCTATAGGCTTATAGCGATCTGTTTAAGGAAGATTATTTTTGCGGGGTGAGACTTTAAAACTTGTTGATGGGCATACAGGGGAGGGCATCCCTAGTATCTGCTGTTTCAGGCATCCATGGGGGAGGTCCAGAACAGAACCCCCATGGGTTCCAAGGTACGCCTATACTTTAGTGGCTATTGAACTGGAAACCTTCATGGAATCCTAATCACAAGAGAAGCCATTTGCAAAGTATCTCTTCAAATGGTTTAAGTGGTTTTAATTACAACAGCCAAATATACACAGAAAAATGCTTTGTCAACATGGTGAAAATCAGTGAAAACAATATCAGAAGTCCCAATGGCTTTCCGCATTCTTAGGAGTCCCAGAGTCCCTATTTTGGCAGTAGTCACAGGTATTGTGCTAGCAGAGGAGCGTTTCCTACCATGTACCCTTGTCTTAATTATTTAATTTAAAATCCATCAATAAAAGACAACAAAATTTTATCATACATCCAACCTGAGTTCCCACTATACTCCTCTTGTGCTTATACTCCTCTCTGTGCTGCAGAACCAGACAGAATAAGGGCACTTGCTTTCATGTAAAAAAAGAACAAGAAGTGGCACCATCAAAGCCAATTGCTTGCTGTGCCAGTGATGATATATGGCAAACCTGTTGCATGAAGATAAACATAGCAGATAAAGAGGAAAGGGTATGAGAGATTTTTTTTCTTCAGAGTTTCACTGACCCTCTCCTGCATGTATGGGGCAAAAAGAAGTAAAGCATGCAGTAAAGCACACTTGTGGAAATGGTCTATGCCTGTAAGGTGGGGAGTAGGAGGCCATGTGATGCTTGCACTAACTCTTACATACCTGTGCAATGTCTTGCCTCATAAAATAGTCAAGCATTAGGCTAAAATAACTAACTTTTATGGAAAAATGTACTTTATGTAGCAAATTTATACTGTGTCCTTCCAAAGAAAATTTTCCAGGAAAGCAGTAGTTCTTCAATTCCAAATCATACAGGGCTTTAACGTTAAAATACCAGCACTCTAAACTGAGTCTAGGAAAGAATTAGAAGCCAGTATTACTGTTTAACTAACAGCAAGGTGTACTGTAACAGCAAGGTGACTAGTCTCAGCATACATGCAGCACAATCCTATACGTATCTGTTCAGAAACAAATCCCTCTGAGTTCTATAAAGGACTTACTCCCAATCGAGAGTGTATAGGATTGTAGCCTAACTGTAGTTTATGAGTAGTCTTCAGGAGTCCAAACAGGAGAGTATCAGAGCCAAGATAGTTTTCTTTGTCCAGGAGTCAATGTTGGTACACCCCAAGGCATAGCTCCTTAAGAGCACAATTCTAACCTGTATTTAGGCCAGCACAGTTAGGCCAGCAAAGTTTGGCTGGCACAAGGGCCACCATAAGGCATGTTTGAACCACTCTTGGAGTCAGGGAGGATGGCGCATGTCTGTGTGCTAGCCTCTCTGACTCCGGGAGTTGTTTAAACATACTTTACGGTGTCCTTTGTGCTGGCCAAACTTTGCTGGCCTAACTGTGCCGGCCAAACTCCAAGTTAGGATTGCGCTCTAAGTGCAGCAACTAGCAGCTGCACCAGGCTATGCACTCGGGTGGGTGCAACAATCTGGGTCGGTTGTTGCCGTGGCCCACAGGCAATTGTAGCCGAATGTAAGTCTCGCACAGGCCTTGGCAATGGCGGCAGCCCAGACTGTTGCCCCATCCTAGCAGCTAGGACAAGTGCCACCGCATTTATCCCAGCTGCTGGTAGAGGGCAACAGTCTGGACTGCTGCCATTGATGAGGCCTCACAAGACTTATATTTGTCTGTAGCAGCTGAATGTCACACAGGGCCATGGCAACAGCAGTGACACTTGTCCTAGCTGTTCGAGGGCCAATTAAATAGTCTGGGCTGCAGTCATTGGCCCATGCAAAACTTATATTCAGCTGCAGCAGCAGAATGTGCAATAAGTCTTGTGTGGGCTGCGGCAAGGGCTACAGTCCAAACTGTTCCCATTTGAGGGGGGGGGGCTACAAAATACTATTTGCACCAAGTAGCAAAAGGCTTAGTTACGCCAGTGGGCACACCAGTCTAAGCTTGTGAAAGGCAAGGCACTCTGCACCATACAGACAGTTTATCACTGACAGTGTTCACACAGGACCGAGACCCAGTGGGAAAAAAACCAGCAATCCTGGATGAATTGTACTAATAAAATATATTATGCCAGCTATAGCTTTTAATAAGACATTTCTTATACTGCTTTAGAACTACAAGGATTTGAGAGTAAGCAAATGACATACAGGCAAGAACTGTGCCAGCACAACTCAATTCAGGGGGAAAAGAGGAGGCGAGGATGAAGGTGCAACAAAACAAACTTGGTGATATTTAATAATGATATGGAAGGGGAATCAAAATGAAAGCAATGCAATGTTGTCTAACAATCAATCATTCATTTTCAGCTTGGCCTCAAACAGAAGCAGTTGCTATAGAAAGCAGAAGAACAAAGAAGGGAGAAGAAAGACAGTTCTCAGAAGGGCAAGAGAGCATGCAATGGAATGACCATGGAGAGGGAGAAAAAGAGAAGTATTTAGGGAAATTATGTAGGTTTCCCAGGGCAGAGTCCTAAGCTGTACCGGAACAGGCAGGCCATCGGGAGGATGCTGGAGCCTCTCCGGGGCAAGGGTGCATTCCTGCCCTTGCTCCAGGGGAGGCTCTAGCCTTCCCTATGGGTTTCTTGAATCTGTGCCAGCGAAATCACGGGTGCAGGTCCGAAGAAGTCATGTGGCCCAAATTGGGGCCGCATGGCCCGAGGCCTTGGATGTGGCCTAATAGCTGCATCTCGGCCCTGGGCTGGCACGCCCACTGGCCCACAGACCCCCCCACCCATTTCCTCCTGCCCATCCGCCCTCCTCCCAGAACTGCCCTTGCGTCAGCTACGTTCGGCTGGCACAAGGCTGGCTCTCTGCTGGTGTTCTTGGGCCAACGCTACTCCTAGAGTCTGCCCAAGCGCTCTAGCGCCGACGCGGGGGTGCCAGTTGATGCTACCACGTCGGTGCTAGTGACACCAACTACGACGTACTGTCGACACAACGTAGGGTGTAGGATTGGGCCCCCCCCCGAGATAACAAGGGCTAAGAATGTAGGGACTTAGGGGCAGAGAAGGGAGGAGGGGGAGGAGGAAAACTGGAAATTGGAGAGGGAAGAAAACAAAAAAGGTTCATGGGGGATATGACAAAATGAAATGCTCCAACTGGGAATGGTTCTTTGTCGCCATAGGTTTCATGTAGGGGGAGCTCTGGGGCTTGGAGCCCCCACGTGATTTTCCCGTGTGAGCAGAGCCCCCATGTTCAAGCCAGCCCGCTTCGGCATGCAGCCCCCCTCCCAATCCAGTCCCCAGCACACACATCTGACCTGCACGGTCCCTTAAGTTAAGGGATATCACGTATTTCAGTTTTAAAATAATATTCTGGATGTTACAAATCTCATTTTAAAATTAAGATCACAGCTATTCTCTTGAGAGCCGTGTTTCTATTGGCTAGTCTCAAAGTCATTCACCCCCTTCTTGTCCTTCTATTGGCTAGCCTCAAAGTCATCCTATCCACACTTACCTGAGAGTGTGGATATTATTGACTATAATGGGACTTACTTCTCAGTAGATTTGCATAGGATTGGGCTGTCAGTTGATTTTGTCTTTACCC
Organism: Lerista edwardsae; assembly: GCA_029204185.1. Classification (NCBI taxonomy): domain Eukaryota; kingdom Metazoa; phylum Chordata; class Lepidosauria; order Squamata; family Scincidae; genus Lerista; species Lerista edwardsae. The sequence continues at coordinate 30,166,914 of JAJKFI010000008.1, forward strand.
ATGTGTTTAAAAACTTCACAGACACAAATCTTTAACGCAGAAATCACAAGCTTACACAGCATGCAGCAAGCATGTCTATGTATTTGAACAGCAACCTTCACAAGAACACATCACCCTCTCCAATTATCTGGTCTCCGAAATTATGCTTCTTCATTACAGATAAATTGCAGGGATAGTATATGTCATTGAGTACTATGTACAGGGAGAGGGCACTGATGTTCATCCATTGCTTTTTGGGAAATAGTCACTGCATAGCGGTAGAATAGGAAATTTTAAAGTCCGGCCGTAGCAAAGACTTAAGCAATTCCGTTTCAATCATCAGGCTGCCTGGCAGGCCACAGGTCTCCTCCTGCCCGTCCTGTGCCCTGTCCCAGTCAGGCAGCCACATCTCTGGGCCTTCCCTCTCATTTCAAGGTCCAATCTGACCTCCCCGCAGGCGCCACGGCCCAACATTTTGTCTCAGAGCTGCCTGGAGTACTCCGACTGCAGACTGTCCTCCATGAGGTCACAGAACACAAACACTTTATTATGGGCCAAGCACCAGCACGATTTCAGCATTGTGCATCAATGTTTAATTTAAAAGTGCTATTTTTATGGCTAGGGGCGTGGCTTTGGCGCTGAGCCGAGCCCTGGCACCCATGCTCCTGAATTGGAGTTGGCTCCCCTGTTTGTAGTCTAAACCACAAGCTACAGACAAGGGCTGAGCCCAGAAATTCTCAAATCGAGGTGTTGCGATGCCATAGCCAGGGAAGCCCCATTTCTGCCCCCTTAGGGGGGCAGTGCAATGCTGAAGCAGTAACACAACTGCCAAGATTGCGCTGCTGCTAGGGATGAAAGGGTTTGTGTTGTTTTTTGTAATTACCAATGCCAGTCTCCCAGGGGATGCGGAAAGCCCGTGGATGCCTTGGCAGGGCTCCCATCCTCAAAACTTCTAAAAATAGCTATCTTGACCCACTTCCGGTTTGCGAAACTGAAGGTAGATTGCGATAGCTATTCTTAGCTATTCCAGGCTTGGGAAGCCCTGCCAACACATCCTCAGACTCCCAACACCCCCTGGGAGGCTGGAATTGCCACGTGCATGTACAAAAAACACTTTCATCCCTAGCAGCAGCGCAATCCTGGCAAGCATGTTGCTGCCATAGCCCCTCCCCCACAAAGACAGTGGTTCCCAAATTCCCAGGGAGTTTGGGAACTACTGGCTGAACCCCTCAGCAAGCCTGAAATCACTTCACCCACTTGTGGTGGGAGAGTCAGTCTAATTAAACACTCTTAACTGATGCCCAAGCCTCTGAAGGGTGTTGGGAAGGGGGAATTTTCCTTGTTTTGGAGAAAAATCACAAACATTAAGTATATCATTGGATGGTATGCAAGATGAAGACAATGAAAGACAGGGAGGAATGTGTGGATCACTAGTAAGGCTGGGCCAGAGACCTACTTCACTAATATGTATCTGCTAAGCTTGAGTGTGCTATGGGACAAGAGTGTCAAGAACAGACAATTCTCCTGTTCAAAGCAGACTTGAAATATAGTCAAAGGGCTTGCCGCTGGCCCCAAATGCTAGGAAACAGCTTGAACTCAATAGACTGAAGGAAAAAGGGCAAGAGCGCCACAGCTGATTTCCTGGGGAGAAGGAGTACTCAGCAAGGTGACCCACAAAGTTCGGCTATCCAATTTGCCAAGGCCCAGTGACTTCAACTGCACTCAGGAATAGGGAAAAGATTAAAAAGAATGAAGGGAGGGTGGCTATTGATACTGAGTAGCGGCTGGCATGATAGTCCTTGGATTTTGGCTGGAATGACATTGGCTTCATGTAGCACTACCAGGGCAAATATACAACATTCCAACAAGAAGACAGGATGTAGAAGATTGAGACATAAGGGTCTCAGTCAGTCCTATTTTCTTTGCGCCCCAGGGCCCCAGGGCACAAAAAAAGCCTCCCCACTTAAAAAGTGGAGGAGAGGGCTGAGGTGGGAAAAACTCCAGGGGAAGGCTCCAGCCTTTTCCCACTGCTGGCACCCTCCTAGGGGCCAGCGGGCCGGAACCACTGTGCAGCCAGCATCAGCACAGCTCTGCCCCACTTGGAGGGCAGCCAGCTTCCCTTCTGAAGTGGGTGGTGGAGGCAAACCAATTCTGGCCATGCGGCCAGCATCAAGGTGGTTCTCCATCGCCCACTCAGAGAGCAGTTGGCTTCTCAAGCCAGCTGCCCTTTGAGCAGGGTGAAATTGCTGACTGCACAGGTGTCATCAAGCCACCACCAGAGTTTTTTCCTCTGCCCACTCTCTCCTCCACTTTTAAAGCAGAGAGGAGAGGAATAGAATAGCTCCAGCAGGCAGCTCCAGGAGTGTTTAGGGGTTACTGTATACATCAGTTTTTTAAGTGTCATGTAACACGATATTAATTGTACAAGGTTTTATTCAGGACTCAGAATCGCTCTTTTTTAAGGAAATGGAGCTGTATTGTTTTAAGTAGTCTATGAACAATCACACAGAATTTGCTCTATACTAACTATACTGCCGACATCTTTAATCAGAGAAAATCCTCAGTCTAGACAGCATCTAATTATCTGAAGTTCATGAGTATTCCCTCAGAAACATCTGGAAACCTATCATAGCAGATGCTACAAAGCACAGAACTGGGTTTTTTTTCTATTCAGTAGATTACTGAATTGTACATCCTCAGTACAAGTGTATAATTTTTTTTATGAGTGATTAAAAAGAAAATAAAGGTTTACATAATTCTGAGAGAGTTACACAGCCCAGGTTTTTAAGAGGATATAAAACAAAACCAGAATTATGTAATTAACAAAATGAAATAATCTAGAACTGTATCTAAAGTTTCTGAGATAAAGTACACATTATTTGTATTTGTAAGAGTTCCCCTTCTCGGGGTTGTGTGTGTGTTTCTTTTTAAAGAACCAAATCTAGTGTACTATGATAAAACAGAGCTTCAGAAAAAGTCAAGTCAGTTGAAACATTAGCTAACGTCATACAACTAAGGATCAGGCAGCATTTCCAGCACATAATATTGAAATTGTACAGCTCAACTGCAACACAACAGAACATACAGATACTACACAGATGAAATAAATGGTCACTCTAGAAAGAACCAACCCTCTTATTCACCAGTCGTAACATTTCTGCCATGAAAATCAATAGAGCTTTAACACCATTGCCAGTGTGGCATTGCAAGGATGGGCTTATTACCATAGACAGCATCTTTTATGATTGCAGAGAGTTTCCATGCTTTAATTACACCTTTGATCTCCATTTCATTGTTTATATTGGTCTGGTGCTCTTCTGAGCATGCTGTTAATTCTCAACTCTTTCTGAAGTTGCTATGCTGTGGTGTGTTTTTAAGCCTGTGGGTTTTTCCCGCTGCAGTAGAAATCTGTTTTGTTTTCCACATCAGTTCAAAACTATCTGTCTTGTGTTATTCACTGGGGGGTATTTTATGCTCCTCTTCACAAGCACCATTTCCCTCACTCTCCCCTCGCTGCAGCGATTGGCTCAGCGTGGGAGAAACAAGGGAGGGTAAAATCAGACAAAACTATAAGCAGACACCCTCCTGAGTTGAATCCCCCTCCCAACTTACTTATCTGAGGGTCATAGAAAATTCCATGATTTTTGGCTCAGAACCTGCCCTCATCTGTGAGATTGACTTATACTCGAGTATCTATGGTATATGACTGGTCTTTTGCTGTTTGTGCACCATTAGCATAACAACCATATGAGATTGGGCTGCTAGTGTGTACAACTGCTTAGCTTGCTGTTATTAATGCCTCATTATCTTTTAAATATAAGAAAAGGAAAAACATCACCTACCTGATAGTATAATTTCACTTGTTTCACCAAAATAGACAAATTTTGAATTCTAAGTGATGCATCGTTGTTGACTTTCTTATTTACTCTTTGACAGGCTGCTTTAGGGTTGCTGAAATTAAGAAAAATAAAGAAATTTAAATAAAGATTACCAATTTAGCTGAAATTTATAATTGAGCCAAGGAGAAATCCAAGATCACTAGAGTTAAAATAAACCTTACCCAGAAGATTACTGAGCAGAACAGAGACTATAAAATAGGCATATAATGTATGATAACACAGTGGTACCTAAACTTTTTAGCCCTGGGATCCACTTTTTAGAATAACAATCTGTCCTAGACCCACTGGAAGTGATGTCATAGCTGGAGGTGCCATCATTACAACATCAGAGCCCATTGCTTTTCTGAGATTGCAGCAATAAATTGGGTTATTTCTCAGCACTTTTTCAATAGCAAAGTAAATCAGAAAGAAAAAAAAGCCAATTTACAAAAGCAAGATGTGTCAAGCCCTCCCCGTTTCCCATGTCCCCTCTTCTCATATTTTCAAAGATGGCTGCCCTAGATGTTACGCAACCCACCTGAAATTGGCTCGAGACATGGTGCATACCTTCAGATGCAGATACAATGAAAGCTATGCCAGTGTAACAACAGCCCAAACAGAGGAATGCACAATGTGGTTCCCAACCCAGTTTGAGAAACACTGTGATAAAATTCAAATTAGGGAATTATAGTATAAAATTTTATATGCAAAAACAAAAATCCCATTTTTTATTGTCCTGAATTTTGTAATCAACAGAACACAAAAAATATCCAAACTAAAAACATAACTCTGTATTAATTTACAGTATTGTCCGTGATATATAAAAGATGACAGCAACATACAAGGGTCAGTTGATATGAGGCACTTGTAATTACTACACGTTGACATCTATTTTACTATCATACTTTATTTGGTTCAAATTCCTATGATTTAAAACATCTGAAAAATACATAAGCCACCCGTATTTTGGGGGAGGGGAACCGTGGAACATGGAAGCAATGGGCAGAACAGGGAGAGTTTTATGGTAGAGACAACTGCCAAATACAAGCCCCCTTCCAGGTAGGAGGAAAGTGGAATACAGGCAGGACATGGAGGTATCAACGTATTTATTTTAAAAAATTATATCCTGCTTTTCTCATGCCAGTGCAAATGCCCACGATGGCTTACCAAGTTCCAATGATAAACATTTACAATATATAAAAACAATGCAATAATTATTAAAAATGATAAAAGCCACTTAGACTAGAATGAAACCGCAGAATAAAAACACTATAGTGGCATTGAGACAGACACCAACCCATCACCCAAATGCAAAACAGAAACTTTTTGAGCACTCACAGAAAAGCCATAAGGGAAGGGGTAGCTTTTAATCCCTCGGCAGGGAATTCCATAATTGTGGTGCCACTACTGAAAAGGCTCACCCTTTTGAGCATATGACATATTTTAAGATAACCCCTCCAACCAAGTACTGGTAACACACTACACTGATAGCAAAGCTGGTACAGAAATTGAAGAAGCTTAAGGACATAATGGAGAAGGAAAAACACTTAAAATCTCAAAACTCCCCTGCCCACTTTCCTACAGTAGAGCATTGGTAACAGCATACAGTCTGCAACCAATCACAGATCACCAACCCCACCCAGTACTAAAACCTTTGCCATGTAATGGAGAGCAGAACTCAGATGATAGGACAAGCTGCATAGAATTATATTTCTCTGACCCCTCTACCGTGCATACTTAGGCTTGGGACAATTCCTAAAAAATACACAATATAGGATAAACTGTGCTAATCTAAAGCATACGTACACATTTCCAAAAGGGCAATTATGCAACATTAATTTTCACTTTTGCTCTTGATTATTGTCAGATTATACCGTGTTTTCTAAGAGCACAATCCTAAACTGGAGTTAGGCCGTCATAAGATAAGCCAGCAAAGTTTGGCCGGCACAAGGGCCACCGTAAAGCGTGTTTGGACTGCTTTCGGACTCAGGGAGAATGGCCCACGTCTGTGTGCTGGCCTCTCTGACTCCGAGAGTGGTCCAAACATACTTTATGGTATCCCTTCTGCCGGCCTAACTCCAGGTTAGGATTGTGCCCTTAGTGGCTAGACACTGTCCCCATAGGCTTCTCCAGCCCACATTATGCCTTTTAGGAGTTAGGCCGGCATAAGCTAATCTAGCAAAATTGGGCCGGCACAAGGGCCACCGTAAAGCGTTTTTGGACTACTCCTGGGCTCAGGGAGGATGGCTCATGTCTGTGTGCTGGCCTCTCTGACTCCAAGAGTAGTCCAAACATACTTTTCGATGTCCCAGACTTTTGTGCTGGCCAAACTTTGCTGGTTTAGTTTATGCCGGCCTAACTCGGTTTAGGATTGCGCCCTAAATCTCATATAGCAAAATTTCTGTTGTCACATGTAAAAGACCCAGACTGGAATCCAAAATTAAAATGCCCTAAGGGTGCAATCCTGGTTGCCAAGGATATTATCAGCTGCTGCTGCATGCAGAGATGTGGTGAAAAGGGTTAAAGACAAAGCAAAATCCTTCTGGGAACAATACTAAGGGTGCAATCCTAACTGGAGTTAGGCGAGCAGTTAGGCCAGCAAAATTTGACCAGCAACAGGGCCACCATAAAGCGCATTTGGACCACTCTCTGAGCCAGGGACTCCAAGAGTGGTCCAAACATACTTTACGGTGACCCTTGTAACGGCCAAACTTTGCTGATCTAACTGTGCTGGCCTAACTCCAGGATAGGATTGCGCCCACAGTCTCATTTCACACCCTACAGAAGATGGAGACATCTAGAATAGGCTAGAAAATATGTGACATACTGTATATGTCAATCAAACTAAGGAGTTTTAGAGCGCAATCCTAACCTGGAGTTAGGCCATCACAGTTAAGCCAGCGAAGTTTGGCTGGCTCAAGGGTCACTCAAGGGTTTGGCTGGCTCAAGAGCACAATCCTAAACTGCACTGGAACAGCGAGGCCAGCAGGCCTGCACTGAATCCAGAGCAACTTTGGAGCACGGGGCAGGGCACTTTTGCGCCTTGCCCTAGGGGAGGCCCCAGCCTCTCCTATGGGTTCCCTGGATCTGTGCCTGCCGTATAGCATTGGCTTGAATACACAAGTGTGTAGTGTTGCCCAAGGGAGCCTTGTGGATTGTGTCCTCAGTCTCTCTGAACGTATGCCGCCCTGACATATGCCTTGGCAGTCATGTTGTCTGTCTTGAGAAGCACATGCTTCCCTTGCAAACTGCTCTGGAAAGCCTGTAGTGCAAGACAGATGGCCCAAAGCTCTAACCAATTGATGCCATGAGCAGTTTCCAATACCAATCATCTGCCCTGTGTCAGGGTCTCCAACATGTGGGCCCCCCATCCCAGGAGGCTGGCATCTGTCGTGATGACAATCTTCTGTGGAAGCTCTAGGCTCACCTCCAATGAGTCAATGAGGGGTCAGCCACCACTGTAATGGCGGGAGAGAATCTTGACTCTTGTACCTACTCTACTACCTATCTTGTGAAGAAAAAGCTTGAGAAGGTCCTGGATCAATCTTAACTGGAATCGGAACCAGGCCACTACATCCTGGCAGGAGACCATCAAGCCCTGCAGTCTGGCTAAATCCATGAAATACATCTCCTTGTTCGTCTGTCTCTGGAATAGGTCCGCGTTACCAATTAGGCTGTGTAGGCTGAAATCTAGGGGCCCTGCAGGGACTAGGGCCCATCATGTTGGCCTCAGTCTAATGGATAATACGGGGCTAAGCAACTCACACAGCTGCTCTCCAGGGTCAGGCTGCAATTCCCACTCGTCTGCATCGCCTGCAAGCTGGGGACAGCGTGGTTGGATGCTAAGTTGCGTTCATTATCCCCCCATTTAAAAGTGGGATCTACCGGCGCCATGGGTTCGGTTTTAGGGCAGATTTGATTAGCAGTAGCACTTAGCCAGGGAGGGTTGGAGGCGGAGCGCAGGTGCTAGTAGCCGCTATGGAGAGCCAAGGATGACCCGCCAACACCTCTTGGCTGTTTCTCACTGGGTGGGGCTTAACCGGCATTGCAGAAGCTTCGGGGGGCTCACACTTCGGGGGGCTCACTGGCACTCCCAGTTCTCCAGAGATGGTTGGGTGACTGCCTCAGTGGGTGTGGGTCTGTGGGGTGGAATATGGGCCACATATCCAGGAGCCACCTCAGCCGAGGCGCAGCTGCTGACACGGAGGGACGACTGAGCCAGGCAGGCCACCAACACCCACGGGGCACAAGAAGTTCCCCCTCCTTGTTTTTCCTCCCCTCCTTCCGTCTAATTCCCTGCCTCTGCCCAGATGCTTTGCTGCTGCCCCCACACTGCAAGAAAAGCCCTCTCTCCTCATTGCTTTCCCTCCCCTCCTTCCCCCATTTACATTTCCTTTATCTTTCCCACCACTTTGCTGCTGCTCCTGCCTGCCTGCCGCCAAATTAGAACTTCAAGACAAGCCCTCTTTCCTCGTTGTTTTTCTTCCCCACTCCTTCCCTCGAGGAATTCCATTTTCCTTTTATTTTCACTTTCCTGCTGATGTTCTTGCAGCAGCCAAACAAGAACAACATATCCTGTTGTGTTTTTTTTGCACACCCACTCTGGTATGATTGGGTGAATATACAAGAAAAACAACGTGAAAACTGCACTCCCATCCCTGTGCAGAACAGCCAGCCCTTCTTTCCCGGTCATAAGGAGGCAAACAGCGAATCCTCACCCCCAGCATCATCTCAGGCCACAGGCACATTTACAAAGTAAAACCAATGCTGCAATCCCATCCACATTTACTAGGGAGTAAGCCCCATTGAATATGGTGGGACTTTCTTCTGAGTGGACATGCATAGGATTGGGCTACAAGAGAGATTACTGGGCTGGCTGATCTGCACAGGCTATGTTTATGTTTTCTTGTTGTTTTGCATATACTCTGTAAAAAGTGAATAATGAGTGCCAATCTTTTCATCCCCACTACTATAAGACACATTCTACTGTGCGCAAAGGGGCGGTGCAAAGGACACCCCCTCTTCCTGTGTTACATTCAGTTACATAAACTTCAGTTCATAAACTTCATTCATAAACTTCAGTTAAATTCAGGGCATTTGGGGTGGAGGGCACAGCAAACCACTCATGACTGGGAATGTGCTTCTAAACTAACTTTTCCAAGGACCAGCGCAGAAACTAACAAGCGCTGGTGAGGAATGTTTTATAGTTGAGACTATAAACTAGAAAGGTCTGTCAGGATGGCATGTGTGTGTGGAGGGGGCGGTATAAGATGCCACATTCAATGAGAAAGTGAAGATTCAAACTGGGGAAGTCCTGATTAATATCACAGTCTCTTAGAGCCCAATCCTATGCATGTCTACTCAGAAGTAAATCCCACTGTAGTCAATGGGGCTTACTCCTAGATAAATGTGGATAGGATTATGGCCCTGGTCACTATTCTGGGTTCTTTCTCAGCACATAATTTAAAACAAGGCTCATTAGGGATATGTGGTGGATGGGAAGCATGTGTGAAGCAACTTTCATATTTCAGTTTTATTTTCATGCCGATATTATTTTCCCTCAATTGTAATATTATGTCAGAGCATGCTGCATTTCATACAAAAAGATTGATAATGTATTAATGCTTCTTAATATGTTTGAATTTGTTATATATTAATTATATACTAAGATCCTTTTCAGGACTGAATTTGGTCTCAGATTTTAGGTCTCTTTCCTAAGCTTTTCATGTATGTGAGTTAAAAAACCCTCTCAGTAAATCCCGCTTAGTGTATTCAGTCTGGAATAGTCAGCCTGATAATGCACTGATGACTCTTTTGGTGGATTTCTTTCTTTCTGCCTTTCTTAGGGTCAGCTGTCTCTGGAGAACCAGGTAGCACCTGTAGCTAGGAGTGCATTTGCCTAGCTTCGATTGGTGTGCCAACTATGACCATACTTGAGCCGTTCTGACCTGGCCACGGTGGTCCATGCATTAGTGATTTCAAGTAGTTCACTACTGCAGCTCGCTGTATGTGCGGCTTCCCTCGAGATCAGTTCGAAGGCTACAGTTAGTACAAAATGCAGCAGCCCGGGTGGTTACAGGGGCTAGATGGCTTGACTCACTAGCAGAGGCGTTTCTACAGGGACGGCAAATCTCTAAGTTTTGCAAGAAGCCTTACCTTGCAGTGGAAATCACTCCTCTCCTGCACCATTTTAGCCAATCCTCACAGGGAAAAGCAACATCTTGGTGTTGCTTACTGGCTACAGCAGCAAGGGAGAGGAGGGATTTACATGACAGGGTAAGCCTTCTTGCAACACTTAGAGCTTTGCCCTCCCTGTACTGTAGAAACGCCACTCACTGCTCACTAGCAGCTACACCACTCCTTCACCAGCTTCAGCAGCTACAGTGGCTGCCCATTCAATTCCGATCTCAACTTAAGATGATGGTTCTGACCTTCATGACTTAGGCCCAGCCTACCTAAAGGACCACCTTCTCCCATACATACCAGTTCACCCTCTTAGGTCATCTAAAGAGGCTCTCCTTCAAGTGCCCCCTCTGTCCCAAATTAAAGGAATGGCAGCTTGGGGACGAGCCTTCTCTGTAACAGCTCCACAAATATGGAATTCTCTTCCAGCAGAATTAAGAACTACATACTCCCTCATGGCCTTTCGGAGAGGGCTAAAATCATACCTATTTCGTCTGGCCTTTGGATGATTGCGTGGCTGTCTCCCCTCTGTCCTTCTGGTATAGTGCCATAGTTTTGCTCACTCCCTGATCAAATGTTTTTTCCCTCCCCCCAAACGACCTGATATGGAGAATTGGGTCTAATTTTATTCTTGTTACTCTCATTGTTCCCATTAATGTTTAATGTTGTTGTTGTCTTAGATTCTTGTTTTACTTTTGTAGTTACATTGTACCTTGTTTGTTCTCTGTAAGCCACCTTACCTTGGGTATTTGCTTTGGCATGGGAAAGGCGGGGTATAAATTCTTCAAATAAATAAATAAATTACAGTTCCTCACTTTGTTCTGTCCAAGCATGCATAGGGCAGGAACAGCACTGTGTAATTAAGGACACAATCCAGGTGTTTTGATAGTTGCGCAATTTCATGGTCCTTGCCATGGGTGCCATTTTCCCTAAATATGCCTCTGCTCACAGCAAATTAAGGGGAGAGAAGGGTCATGTAGTGTTTGCTAGCCTAAGCTTGGGACAAAGGCTCAGCCATTTTTAGGAAATACATAAAAAGGCAGATTTAAAAACCCATTAGATAAATATCAAAGGAGATTAACCAAAGAACAAAAAAAATCCTTTCAAAAATGTACAAAACTGTTTTTAAAAGCCCAGTAGAAGACTCCACTCTTCACCAAAACATGAACAAAAAAGTTAACTCCAAGTCTCAAAGCTAGAAGAGAACAGTCAACACGCAATTCCTTCGTTTTCTGAAACGGAAAAAAATGTGGGGGGGGGGACCCCAAAGGAAGTAAAAAGAAAAATCACGTTAGAGATCCTCATTTTGAAAAAGGTATTAGCTCACAAGACTAGCATAATTCCCATGAAGTCCAGAGGGGAGGGGTCCTCCTGCCGCAAAGTTTCATTGCAGACGAGTCATAGCAGTGGGAGTAAACCACATTTGGGAAGAAGCTGATGTCTGAAAAGTAGGGGCCCAAAGTATCTTAAAGCCTAGGGTTAATAAATTAAAACCCAAACAAAACTGGAGTTAAAACACTTTGTGTATAAGAACTAGGAAAGACTTCTGCCTAAAACCCTAGACAGCTTCTGCCAGACAGTACTAGATTAGATGGATTAATGATCTAACTCTATAAGACAAATTCATGAATCAAAAAAGACAAAGAAATGCATTTCTGATGCATTTTACTTCTTTCAGTGAATTCAACGGTATCTACTGTTCATAAATAGAACAATTACAAGCTTAATTATTCTCCAAATTGAAGAGCAGAATGATTGTTTTTGAAATATTTTCAAAGACTTCCTTGAACAACACACGGAATTATTGAAAAAGAAGTCTGCATGAAACAAACATACATTGCCAGTGGCTCTCTAGTCACATTATACATATACTCTAAGGAAAGTATCTCACGTTAACAGAATAGCTTCTTTTGTAAGGTAGAAAATGTAAATGCTTCATTGGCAAATAGCCTAGTAAAATAGGGCATCTCTCTCTGGAAGTCAATAAACCACCCAGCAGTAAAAGGTAGCCTTAAGCAATTTTACATTTAAGAGCAACCTACATATGACAAGTTACATTAATTTCAATTGGAGAAAAGACAGACAGAACATCCACAATGAGAATACATCAATTCAAAAAGCTTAGGAAATGGAGGGGAGTCTGTTATTTCTCAAAAGCCATCAGTGCTGCAAAAAACAGATTCGGCCATCACATAATCAGGGATTAGGTATCTTTTTCATTCAACAAGATCTATCATAAATAAATATGAAACCATTAAGCTATCAGATTTCCAAGTCTAAACAGACTGCAAACCAGTTGTGTCTTCTCCCACCATCTGTCCACTGCTGGTACTGAATGACTAAACCTACTGTTTTGCACTAATTTTGAATATAGATAAAAACCTGAGGTACAACTAACAGAAAATAGTTTATATGTTGCATCCGGCAGCTCAATCAAAACTAGAACAAAATGTTTATTATCGGGTTATATATTGTTGGATCTTTTTTATCTGTGGATTTGACTCACCTCGGGTTCTAAACCTGTGGTGATGGCCCCCGCCTGACCTCCTTGATGCAACTAGAACTGCACAGCTTCTCCAGGCCTCAGAACAGGCACAGCTGAGGTGCTTCTGAAGACCTGATAATGGACAGAACCCACGGATTCCATTATCCGCAGGTTTGGGAACCTGTGGGGAGTCTGATAATGGATCCCCCACCAATACACAGTTCCAAATGTAATTTATTACACTATTTTAAAAAACCTCTCAAGAGAACAAACATATACTGTAGCCTCAAAGTGTCATGGGAGATCACTGTTCTGCTACATTAAGAATTTAGTTTAAAAAAAATTGATTTCAACAATGATTCAGAATGTCTGCCAACAGATATCTGCAAACTTGTTTGACGTATGACTAACATGAAAATGCAACAAGGGAAACTAATCTCACTTAAGAACTTCCAGATATATTGATAATTGATTTCCCACTTTGTTCTCGAACTCTGGACCCACAAGAGTTTCAACAAAAATGTACGGTAAAACAGTAAAGAAGAAAAAAAATTGCATCCTATTTGCCAGTAGACCATTTAGCTCTTTGCAGCCATAAAGACACAGAAGCTATACACAATGGTTATCCCCTTATCCAAAACACCTGCAAACAGAGATGTTTTGGATTTGGGAATATTTTTATATGCATAATGAGATATCAGGGGATGGGACCCCAAGCCATTTTGTTGAAAATAAATGAACTTTATTTATCTTTCAAATACTTCTTATGAAAAGTCTGAAGATAATTTTATGAAGTGCTTTTAATAATTTTGTGTGCACTGAACCATCATAAAGCAAAGGTGTCACTATCTCAGCCACCTGTTTTGAATTTTGGAACAGCTGTTTTGAATTTTGTTCTTTCTAGAACACAGGCTTAGAAATCTGCTATATTATTCAGAGCACAATTCTAGCCTAGAATTAGGCCGTCACAAGTTATGCCACCAAAGTTTGGCCATCACAAGGGACAGCATAAAGTATGTTTGGACCACTCTCGGAATCAGAGAGGCCAGCACACAGACGTGCACCATCCTCCCTGACTCTGAGCATCAGAGCTTCGAACGTGTTTTATGGTGGCCCTTGCGCTGGCCAAACGTTGCTGACCTAACTTGTGTTGACCTAACTCCAGGTTAGGATTGCGCTCTCAGACTCTGTGTAGGACATAAATTTGTATTCTTTGTATTCAGTTATTCCCAGTACCAATACTAGGAAAGTACAGATTGTGCATATCTAATTTTCACATTCTCACAGATAAAACTGTACAGCCCTAAATAATTTGGGACGAGTATAAGAACCATCTCTACCCATATAATCCTGCCCATGCTCTATGAACAGCTGAGGAAGCCCTTGAGGGGTATTCCACCAGTATGGCTGGTAGAAACAATTGAAAGATGGGGTAGATAAGAGTTTATTATCTGACTTAGAAGACATTCATTTTCCTATTTGACTATTGCAAGCATGAAGTAAACCAATGCCACCAAACGTGCGAGTACTTCTCTGAAACCTAAAGTTATCCTGTGCTGACTGCATATAGATGTATCATAGCTATGCCTGCACCTTCAGTGGGCCTCAGAATGGCCTCTGAAGGTGACCAGAGCACAGCTCTAGTCACCTTGGGAGGCTTCCAGTTGGGCCAAATCTGGCTCAGAGCAGATCCAGAGTACCTGCGTTGAGCCAAATCCACAGATATAAAATCTGTGGATAATTAGACTTGACCTACTAGGTTCTGGTAGGGTTATCAGAATATTTTTGAAAATGAGAAAGACAGTACAGAGCTGTAGCATTTTTCTGTTAAATGTTATAGAGCTATAGCATCTTAAACAGAGGAAAATTTGATAACCCTTTGCACAGAAATATCAGCCAGATGAAGCTTCAGGCTTCTGAATCTCAGAAAGCAAAAATACACTAATTCCTATAATCTTGTACTGGGGAAGCCATAAATATTTAGAATATCTGAACTGAACTGACTCAGACAGACGGCCTTGCTTACTGTTTGTCAGGGTTGCTTACATGGTAAAATTTTATGCCAGTTCATTTTACTTCTATACATACATGCACACACAATTCACTATATTAGTATATTCACCCATGCTCTCCTGCATGAACAATTCTTGATTAAGATGCCAGAGCCAAAAGCAAACACAGAATTCATGCTTCACTAACTGTTAATACCAAGGGAAATCATATAGAGCTGGCACATGTTTATATTAATGTGTTAAGGACACATGCCAATTTTCTCATTCACAGTTGCACTTGAATGAGTGACACCATCATTCCCTCAAGCAACTATTCATAGTACAAGCTACCTCACTACAAAGCTCAGCTTCAAAAATTATTCCTCCATTACGCACAAACAAGCAAGCAAGCATGCATTTATATACCGCTTTTCAACAAAAAGTTCACAAAGCAGTTTACAGGCAAAAAAATAAAGTTAAATGGCTCCCTGTCCCAAAAGGGCTCACAATCTAAAAAAAATGCAGAACACCAGCAGCAGCAGCAGCCACTAGAAAAGACACTGTGCTGGGGTGAAGAGGGACTATAACTCACCCCTTGTATTGCTAAATATAAGAGGGACACCACTTGAAAAAGTGCCTCTTGCCCAGTTAGCAGGGGATGTACCCAGTAAGTCATTTTAAACAATAGGAAAACAGTAATTAAATGCGTTTATACTACAGTTTGTGCATTGAATATGTATTTTAACAGGAAAAAAAGGAAATGCCTTTCCCATGAAAAGTGAGGTTGAGGAAAATGCAAACCTAAGGCAAAAAAACAAAATGGTTTTATTCAACGTATAAGTGACTATCTAAGCCAGTGATGGCGAACCTATGACACGCGTGTCAAGGCTGACACGCCAACGCATTTTAGGTAACACGCCGCCCCGCTGGAGCTGCCCTGCCCCCAAGCGAGCTCTTGCAAGCAGCTGGGAGGCGGGCAGGGGCTCTGCTTTTTGCAATTTTGCAAAGAAGTGCAGGAGGTTACACAATCCCAAAGGGAAACGTTGCGAGACGGGGAGGGAGGGAGGGGGCTGGTTTTGCTCTCTTTCAACTTATAGCACTCTGAATCCTTGGGCGCTCTCTTTTAGTGCTCTGAATCCTGGGGCACCTGCGCAAAGTGTCAGGGAAAGAGGCGGGAAGCAAGCACACAAGGCAGAACTGCTGCTGCTGGCCTCTGTGCGCATGCAGGAGAGTGTGTGTGCATGCGCTGATCAATGCCTGCAGACACTGAGGTGGTAATCCTATACACATTTTCATGGGAGTAAGCTCCACTGACTATAACAGGGCATACTTCTGAGTAGACAGGCATAGGATTGGGCTGAGCATAGGAAGGAACTGAGCCATGCAGGAGGCATTGGAGGCTGCAGTCTGGGGGGGGGGGCCCCACGAAGGAGGGGAGCGGAGACGCCTCCTGTCCGGCTGTGAAGTTGGGGGGTGTTTGTGTGTGTGAAGATTCTCCTCCTTCTCCAAAGAGCGCCAGTCTCTGTTTCCTTACGAGATGCGCTTTAAGGGTTAAAAGCGGCGATTGGACAATAAGAGAGGCAAATGGGAAGAGGAAATGGATGAGAATAGTCACTTCTTGCTCCCTCCTTGGCTTTTTCTAACCAGTGTATGAAGTTGGAAGGAGCCACTTTTAAGATCTGGCTGTGAGTCGGGGGGGGGGGGCAAGATGGCGGGGGGCGGCGGGGCTGCGCGGGGGCCGCCGGCCCCGGGGGAGGGGGGAGGGGGGCGAGGTGAGGCTCCTTCCTGTGATCATTCCCATCCCCTCTGCATTGCACGCTCAGCTTGTCTCTGCTTTGGGGTAGCTGCATTTCCATGAGTGTCTTTGGGGGTTTCTCTATTGTGCGTTAGTGCCATTTCATTTTTGAACCACCGTCTGTATTTGCAACTGCCCTTTTTGTAGGCATTTCACTGTTTACAGTTCTGACTCCGACTTCCTTGTGACTAGTTTGAATACAGACAAGCCAGATATCAATGTAAGAGAGGGAGGTGGGTTTTGGAGCTAAAAAGGGTCCTTCCTGCATCTGTGCCAGATCCAAAAGAACCAGAAATTTCATAGTAGAATGGATCTTTTTAGGGGATGGAACTGAGGAATATAGAGCAGGGTGAGATCCTCAATGCAGGACCATCCTGCATTCCCTAGATCTCTACTTCAGGGCTTCCTGAACTCACAACTGGCATGATCAGGAAGAGGCATCATGCAACGCTGCACATGATGTTCCAGATGGGGCTTAGGCATTTCCAGCTGCCTCAGAGCTTCATAAGACACTTTGGCCATGGCCCTCATTGGCTGCTCTTGAGGCAGAGATGTGTCTGATGAAGAATGTCCACATCTGGCCAATCCACCTGGACACCAGCATGGAGCACTCACCCCTGTGGCTCCAGCAGCTATCACACTACAAGATGGGATCCTTTGACTACCAGGTCAATGTTATTGACCTGCGTGCGTGGGGGAGGGGGGCGGTGAAAGGTGGGTGAGAGACAACCAGCCAGAGAAAGAAAGAAAGAGAGCAAGAGGCAGAGAGACAGAGACACCCAGAGATCAAGTGAGAGAGAGAGAGAGAGAGAGAGAGCATGCAAGAGAGAGAGAGAGCAATGTGTTTCAGTATGTAATTTTTTTTGTCTTTTGTTCTGGCGGGGGGGGGGGGAGACACCAGCAGAGTTAAATTCCGAATTTTCTGAATTTCTGACACACCAAGCCCAAGAGGTTTGCCATCACTGATCTAAGCTTTACTTCATTTAAGAAAATCTAGAGAGTGGTCTCCAAACCATGGAGTACCAGTATTACAATCTTGGGTGCGGATCTTGGGAGTGGCAGTGGCGTGGCATGCCATGCCACATCCTCCTAACTTTGCAACCGATCTTTGATCCCTGTCAGGAAGTCACTTCTGCAACAAATTACCCCAGAAGGCTCCGAGCCCTATTTTTGGGGGGGAAGTGGCTACCTGGTGTGATTCTTTGCAAAGAATTTGTGTACGTATCAAGCTGGAGGAGGGGGAAATATAGCAAGAGTAAAATCAGAAGACACAAACACCAGGAAATCATATCTAGGCATTATTTATAAGTAAACTGTATTGGAATTATTCTTAACAATGACAGCTAAAAAAGAGGGAATGGTCTCTGAATACAAGACAGAAATGTAACATAGGAAGCATTTTTACATTAATTGGAACAGCTGTCATCTCAAAGCAGAACAAAATGTGAATATAGCTGAACTATTGTTTCATTTCAGTTCAACTACTACATGTGTTCTTTAATACAAATGTGCATTATTTAATAAATTAAAGCAATATAAACATGTGTTCAGTCAACCATTCCTTGAGTGAGTCGCTGCCAAGTGAACACAATAAGCCCACTTGCAACATTTTCAGACAATATAAATAACCACAAGCTGTATTTAGCTTTCTTAAATGTTCATCACTTTTGCAAAGCAATATGTAGCTAAGAGTACACATTAAAACTAAGGTCACAAGAATGAATATACTGGGTAAAGATATTTTAAATATTTACAATAGTATTGCTCTTTATTGACAACAGGAAATCTGACAATTGTGTTCAATGATTAATTTTTTGCCCAAAATCATAAATGCAAATATGCACCAATTTTTAAGCATCAATTTTTTTTAATATTAGGGCATAACCAGCCACAAAAGCAATACCATTTAATTAAACACAGAACTGCCTCAATTACATAGAAAGAGGGTATTAAAGAGGTATGTTCTAAACCGGTGGTTCCCAAACTGTGGGTTGGAACACACCAGTGGGTCACAAGCCAATTTCAGGTGAGTTACAAAGCACTTAAAGCAGCCACATTGAAAATATGGGAAGATGGAATGCTGGAAAGGGGGAGGGCCGTGTGCTTGTTTTGCTTGTGTCCAAGTTATAAACAGCCTTTTTTTCTTTCTGATTCACTTTGCTATTGGAAAATGGCTGAGAAATAACCCAACTTAACGCTGCATTCTCAGGAAAGCAGCAGGCTCCGGCATCACAATAATGGCACTTCCAGCCATGATATCACTTCTGGTGGGTCCTGGACAGATTGTCATTCTCAAAAGTGGGACATGGTGCTAAAACATTTGAGAACCACTGATCTAAACAGCAATGGAGAATGTGGAAGAGGCATCCAAAATTTCATCTTCTGTCCCACACACCCAGCAGTCTCAGTCCATTTTTCTTCTCAGTCGAGTTCTCATACTAGAGCAGACCTCTGCCGAATGAAACTGCTTTGGAAGAAAAGTTACAGAGCTGGACGTGGAATGGTGGACCTGGGGCTTGGGCTGTTTGGGGCCACCCCCATATCGCCACCCCCATCTTGGAAGTAATTGTGGTGACAGCATCAAGTTACCATAATTACTTCCTGACTTGGTGAGGTTTTTGGCCTCATCCTCCTTTCTTTCCCCCTTTTTAAAAAGGGGGGCAAGGAGAAGGCTGCCCACAGCAGCATGATCAGCTCTATCAGAGCTGTTTTCCGCTACTGCAAGCAGTGCTTGCTCCTTCCGATACTCTGAGGAATCAGTACCGCTTGTAGCACTGCAAAACTGCACCCAGGGAGCTGCTTTTTGCCACAACAAGTGAGGCACCTACCCCACCTGATTATGTTTGCGGTGATGGGGTTGGCCAGTGTAGTGTATGTGGCTTTTTTTTTAACTCCTTCATTCCTGTGATGGTGGCTGCCTCATTCAGATACCCACCAAAACAATAAAACAGGCTTAGAACAGACCCCAGGCATTTCTCTTTCCTCCTGATGTAATGAACATGGAGCTCAATAAACTCTTCAGAAGGTGGTCCCCCTGCCCCAAACTTAGTAAAAAGGTTAAAGACAGGAGCTTGAGTGGCTTTGAAATTATTTTTCTCCTAAAGCTAGGTGGGTTTGGGAAACACAAGCCTAGACAATAAAAAAAAATGTTTAGGCTGTCCATGCTAAAGAGTGACTTGCATGCAGAAAATGAAGGAATTCTGCTGTAATTCTTTCTGCACAAGCTTTTACTGAATATCATTATGAAAAGTAACTGAGACCAGGCAGGCAGTTGGAATCCACCCCTCTATTCAGGCATATCTGGTTCTGCTCGAGCAATAGATCCCCCATTGTACAGAATTTCTCTAGGCTGCCAGTTGATTCTTCTTCTTCTATTATTTGTTTATTTAATTTATACCCTGCCTTTCTGCCCAAGGGCACCCAAGGCAGCTTACAACTTTAAAATACAATAAAAACACAGTATTTGACAATTTAAAAACAATGGTTAAAAAGAGCAACACTGTCTTTAGAAAAAAAAGCTTTGTGATATGCTTAGAGAATCAGATTTTGCAAACCAAACTGCTAAACATTTAGTATAGTATCGATTTGTGTTCTGATGAGTTTCCAGCCTGATGAGTGCAGCTGCAATCCTATGCACACTTTCCTGAGTGTAACCCCAATGGAGACAATGGAACTTACTTCTGAGCAAACAAGCAGGGACAGCTTTTGGGAGAATGAAAAGTGTGTGGGTATATTTTGGGATATGAAAGAAGGAACTAAAAGTATTTCTAAGAAATATGACTTTTAATTGACCTAGAAGTTTTAATTGACTTAATATGACCTATTAAACTATTTTTTTCAGACCAGGATAAACAGGGTTAATAACAACAGCTAAAGGACTAGCCAAAGCCTATTAATATTCTGTAGCAAACAGCAGTAAGCAACTAACACTAAGCAAATGTTGCTTATATTACTCTCACAGAACCTTTCAAACTAAACCATCATGGTTAGCTAAAAAAAGAAAAGAAAATGATGTTTGGGCCATGTATAGTACATGTCTTCTCTGAAGTAAGTCCCACTGGAGCAATTACCATATATAATCATGTATAAGTAAAAGACTATATCCCTTAAAATTGCTCAGAAAACCTGACATCGACTTATACACTGGGTAATACGGTAAATGCATTGAATTATATAAAACAAGGCCCTAGCTATTTCAAGTGTTCCTGACCGCGTGTAAACTACGAATGTGCTTCTTCTGAGCATGGAATTGCACTGCATCCATCTCCTTAAAACGGGGTTCTTCACATCAGAAGTTTAGGTAAGTTGCTGCCTGAACTCATCCACATGGCTGTGAATAGCTAGTCCATTTAAGGTTACATTTTGAGTAGAAATTCGTATTATTTGGCATTCTGTGCTGAACACTCAAAAAAAAAAACCCCCCATCCTTAGCAACTATCATTCATCACCCCCAGGGTGGCTGAGGAGGACATGTTTCCTTCATCTGGTGAGATTATCAGTGCAATATTCAGCAGAGGTGCAGACATCCAGAGCCACACTCATTCCATCACTGGAAAGTTGAGAAGGCCTTCCAAAACTGGAAGAAAGGTCTGAAAACTTTTCCGGAAAATAAGAGGCCCGAGGCTGTCACCCGACTGCCACAGAGAGCCAGTGTTCAAAACCCAAGACCGCTGAGTCAGGCCTGAAGGGGTCTTTTCAATGAAGCTCAACTGCAGTTTGCTCAGAATGGTCACACAGTTCTGCTGAAATGCCAACTAGCAAATTCAACAAAACACTGCATCCCTTTCTGGACTTGTCAGGGGTACGACTTTGACCCAATGAGGCTTGAAGGTTCTGAGTGGCACACTGCAGCCTACAAGCAAGTCCAGCAACAAACACACAAGGACACAGTGTGGTGATACAGGTGGAGGCTGAACCACTTCTTTAATGGAGTCTGGGGCTTGGCATTCTCTGGATGGTGTTTCAGTTCCTCCTTGTGGAGGCACTGAGTGAGGAGAATGGCAAGGAGTTGGAGGGTGGCATTTCTCCACTGTCAGTAGGAGCTCTCTAGGTCTCCTCACGACAAATCAACCCATAACTGGCATCAGTGGCATGGTGCCCCTGAATTAAACTAAAGGGAACAAGAAGGCAGTTAGCGCACCCAGAGAGATCAGGTATTCCCTGGTAGCACTGCACAGCACAGCACTAGCAGCGGCACTGTTTGGGAATGGGAAGGGTTGACGTCTTCACCCAGCACCCACAGGCCACAGCAGTGCCAGTTTCTTATTTGTGAAACACAACACACACCCTAATACCCACCCACCCAAAAATAATTGCTTCTTTGAATGAAATCAGTAGCCCAGCACCATCAAAGAAGTTTTTTCTTCTCAGAACGCTCAGTTGAAGTGCTCTCTCTCTAATAGGACATAGCAGAGTCAGGCAGCGGAGCACACTGTAGTGTATAGTACACTGAATTGAAATTGTGGCCTTGGCCTCCAAAAATTGTGGGCCTGCTAAGCAGCCAACGGCAACAGCTACAACAATAGCAACAGCAAAACTGTCACATGCACTCCAAATGAGGTGTGGAGTTCAGAACAGGGCAGATTAAGGCATGGCAACAAGGCAGAGGCATGTACAAGGGGGCAGTATACTCACAAAGAGGGCAGAGTGCCTGCCCCAGAGAAGTGCCCAACCCACCGAGGGCTGGGACTTCAAGAGAGAATGAGGAGATGCATGCTGAGATGGCAGAGGCACATACGAGGGGGCAGGACACTCGCAAAGCAGGCAGAGTGCCTGCCCCAGAGAAGTGCCCAACCCATCGAGGGCTGGGACTTCAAGAGAGAATGAGGAGATGCATGCCAACATGGCAGGCAGCCCACCGCCAGCTTGGCAACACAGAAAGACTCAGAAAACACTGTTCTTGAGTCCAAAGACTTTGGGGAAGTGGCGGCTACTATGGCAGATGAAGGGTGGGATTCAGGACTCTGATTAATTTGGGTCCTGCCATGAAGGTTTGTGTCATAGCACTTGCAAATGATGCAGCACAGCGTCTAATGGGGAAATGTGAGGCCCCCCAGAAAATAAACCCTGGCTACTGGCCAGGTATGAAGAACAGAGATTCAGGTGAGGGGACTCATAGAGAACGTAGCCCTCTGCATGTCATTCCACGAAATGAACTCGTCCGCAATCACATCAAGGTCAGCCACCTTGGCCAGCTCCACATGTACCTCCAGTATGGCCAGATGGTTCAGGCGCTGCTGGGTGAAGGTTGATCTTAGGTAGTTTTTGAACCTTCGAAGGCAGGAGAACGATCTTTCAGCAGTGGAGGTTGAGACAGGGACTGTCAGCAGTTGTCGCAGGAAGGTCACCAACTCTGGGAGCTAGGCCCTGATCCCCCCGGGGTCCTGCTTGAGAAACCTGACCACAGAAGCCACACTAACTGAGGTCTTTTTCCCATGTCCTAAAGCATTTAACAACATGTCTCTGTGCAGCAGTAGCAGCTTCTCATCAACATCATTTCCGAAATGCTCCCTGAGTTCATGAAACCAAGGTTCAGCCCCAGTGAGAAATTTATCTGCCTTGGCCATGAGGTCAAATGTCTCAGATTGGAATCGTGTCTTGATACACTGCACAGTTGTGTCCACAACCTCATGGAACACTTGCCAGTATAAGTCTTCTGGGGACTTGAAGGGGCACACAACTCTGTTAGCCACATCTGTCTTCTGTTACCCATAGATATTGGGGCATGCCTGAATACGCATGCATATGGTGTCATGGTTAGATATAGAGGTAGTAGCTGTGTCACTAATTCCTGCCAGGGAGGTGGCAGTGGCCACTTATTGGATGTGCTTGGTTTACCCTGGCTTCTCTGGACACTGCTATTGGGCCAATGTAAGTTGCAGCGATTGGCCTCTTGCATGTAGAATGTATCAGACTGCTACCCCATGACTGGTGGACAGTATTGGGATTTCCACAGACTGGTAGAGTTACTGAAAAAGTCACACTACCACACAGTTGATTGGGCTTGTAATCCCCCCTTCCCCCCTCTGTGCTGACTGGGCTCAGGATGCAGCTCAGACATTGTACAAGCATAGCAGTGACAACAGCCGTATTTGGGCATAGGACTGCACAATTAAAGGGCTTATAAGACATCCCCAGACCACCATGTCCTTTCAGGGACTCTTGAAAACATGGGTGGTAGTGCAGTGAAGGATCTTCCTACACAAGCAGTAGGAACCAAAGGAACCTCTTCTTTTGCAACATCTCTCCAACCGAATCATTAACCGTCCAACCTGGATGTACAGAAGGGGGTGTATGAAAGCTAAGTAGTAATAAACTATAGTCAGCCTGCCGTATCCGCAGGCTCTGCATCTGTAGATTCAACAAACTATGGATCAAAAATATTTTTTAAAATTCCCCACTTCCTCTTCCTGGCTTACCAGCACTGCCCTTTAAAGCGCACTATGTACAACTGCAGGCTCTGACTTGCTATGCTGCCCTTTCCACCTCTTGCATCGCCTTACCCAGCAGATGCTTTGGAGACTGTCAACATGGGAGCAACCAACAGCCCATCATTCAGGTAGGCTGCCTCAGGGTCTTAAAGCCTGCAATCTTCAAATATCATTTTATAGGGACTCAAGCATCCATGTTATGCTATCCACACAGAGTCCTGGAACCACAACCACCTTGAATATGGAGGGTGCACTGTACTGTATTTCAACTGTACTGTTCTGGCCTTATGTGCATTTAAATTGGTAAATTGATACCCAAGCTGGCCAGAGCAGGCCTCTGCCTAGTCTGATATAAACAGGTTCAGTCTAGCTCAGATACTCCTAGAGCAGGATAGTCAACTAATTTCATACAGTGAGCCGTGTAGTATTTATTGAATCTGCTGAGGGCCAGAAGTGATGTCATTAAGTAAGAAGTGACGTAATTAAGTGATGACCAGAAATAAGCACCCTTTTTCTCACTTAGGAATTCACACTAACTGCAAATGATAGAAAATAAGAAAATCTTGATCATATTTTCAAGATATGGGAGAGATCAATTATTGTGTGGGCTGCATTTCCAGCAGGCCACTCCAGCTGAGGTGTCACTTTGCAGCTCAGAATTGTGCTCTGTAATGTAATGGCTCAGAAGAAGTGGCACTACTGCAAGGGTAGCCTGTGTTTTAACTGGGATCTCCAAGCACTCTGGCACATTCTTTCTCACCACTCTTGGTCTGCCTCTTCCCTATACCATTCCTCATCATCTGAAGCCTCCTTCTATCTTCCAGCATCTTGACAGAAGTGGCATAGCTGAAAGAGCAGTCCTGGGAGAACCTAATTATCATGTGGACCACCCTTTCAGCAGCTGATATCTCACAGCAGAAAACAGCCCCATGGTAATCGGCTCTCCCAGGACCATACTGGGTTCACAGCATTGTTTCTGTTGAGGCATCTCTTGGCAGCTCAGAACAGCTGATGGTGTGTTTAGGAGAGCCAAATTATCACGTGAGCCAGATAAAGAACTTCTGTGAGCTATATCTGGCTTACAGGCCTTATGTTCGACATCCCTGTTTAGAGTAACATCTTATTGGCTTACTTCTGTACTAAAATTTATAGTTTATTAATCTATTCTCCTCTATTTTGGATCTCCCATGCTCACTAGATTCATTATTTTTTCTGCATCATAATTCACGTTGTGCTTGCCTTGACAGGATCCTAAACACTGGCAAGAGTGAACCCTCCAGACTTCTCCTCCCATAGAGCAAAAAATGGAATGAGCTCCTACTCTTGAAGCTCCTGTTGTTCACCAGTATTTGCCAAAATAGATAATTTTTTGGGCAATATGGGTATGGCAGAGGATCCTCAAATTTATCTACACTGCAGAGTCTGTAGGACCATCTTTGTGATCAGTGTGGCCATGCAGTTAGCCAAGTTCTGGAATTCTCTGTATGTACAGTCACCCCTCTTTTTACCCAAATCAGCGTGCAATGCTAAGCTTGGGACTGTGCTAGAGCCTCTACGGGGCAAGGGGAAGTTCATGCTCTTGTCCCGAGGCAGGCGGTAGTAGACACAGAGTTCCACGTGTGGGCCAAACTGGGGCTGCACAGGCCAGGGGGTTGGATGCAGCTTAACAGCTGCATCCAAACTCCCCCCCCCTCCCTGGGCCAGACTGTCCGCCCCCCGCCCTGTTCCTCCCTGCCTCCCACCCCCTGCCCAGAACTGCCCCTGCGCCAACCAAACTCAGCTGCTGTAAGAGCATCGCGCTGCCAGCTTCTGCTAGCACCGCAGGGCAGATACTGCTGCCTGCACTGGCCCCACGGCAGCAGTGATGCCGCCAAAGGCCCATAAGCAGCTTGCATCAGCCCCAGGGCGCCCTTGGCTTGCGCCCTTAATGCATTAAAGGAAAATAACGTATACTCAAAATTGCCTTGAAAATCCCCTGCATCTAGAAAATATGTACTGTCTGTTTTAAAATTATGGAGACACAGGTGGGAACTGAAACAGATGGAGGAAACAATAGCTTCATTCTTTGATCTAACACTAACTGTCAGGCACATATTTAGTAAATGGAATGGTGAGCAGAACTGTATGCACTGTTTAAACTGCCTTTGTTTTGCCAACCAAATGAATTTGAATTTCCACAAATCAATTGCACCTAAGTTGAAAGGAAACCGTAAACAGGCATTCCCCAATATCTGCGGGGATATGTTCCCCATGGATACCGGAAACTATGGATATGGGGGGAACTCTATCTCCACAATTCCCCACACACCCCTGCCACCTTACTTTACCTTCATTACATTTGCTTGAAGCAATAACATGTATTGCTTTAACGGGTCTCCAAACCCCAGCCCGCAGGGTTGGATCTGGGGTTTGGAGAACTTCCTGTGAGCAGCATTTACTGTTCTGCCATGGTGCTGCTCAGCTTGCAATTCAATCTGGTGAAAGGAATGCTACCGACAGTCACATCTGCCTAGATATCCTGCTGCACAGTTTTTTGGGATGCCAGGCAATAGGTGCAACTTCCCAGAGCATATTTTGTGATGCAGTGGTCTCCTGTTTGGTTACTTTAACTGAGGGCACAATCCTAAACTGAGTTAGGCTGGCATAAGCTAAACCAGCAAAGTTTGGTCAGCACAAGGGACACTGTAAAGTACGTTTGTGCCACTCTCAGAGTCAGAGAGGCCAGCACATAGGCATGCACCATCCTCCCTGACTCTAAGAGTAGTCCAAACACGCTTAATGGTGGCCCTTGTGCTGGCCAAACTTTGCTGGCTTAGCTTATGCCGGCCTAACTCCAGTTTAGGATTGTGATCTAAATGCTATAAGCAGAAAGCTTATAGCAAGACAAGCAGGCAGGCAGCCTGCAGGCTAGAGTGCAAACTAAGAGCAATTGTTACCAGGAAGCTATAAGCATAAGCTATAGTTATAAAATTCTGCTTATAAGAAGTTATAGCTATAAGCAGAAAGCTTATAGCAGGCTAGGCAGGCAGGCAGCCTGCAGGCTAGAGTGCAAACTAAGAGCGATTGTTACCAGGAAGCAGGAAGTTAACATTCACTCTTAGTCTCCCTTCTAGCCTGCAGGCTGCCTCCCTGCTTGTTTTGCTATAAGCTTTCTGCTTATAGTGCTTCGCTAAAGCAAGACATGTTAATGCTTCACGCTAATGTAATGAAGATAAACGAAAGTAATGGGCACAGGAGGGGGTGCAGGGAACCATGGATACTAGGGACATCTGTATGTAATTGCATTTTTAAAGAACTCATTCTGGTATGTAATTAACCCAAAGTACACATTATGCAGAGTGAGCTGCTGGTATTTCGAGGTGATAGAATTCTGACCTATTCTACTTCAGACTGCAGATGTGAGGTCCCTTTTTAAAATAATTCTCCCTGCAAAATAACCTACTGCATGTAGTAAATGAGCACACTGGAGAAAAGGTTTTGGACAGACCTCTTATTTGCTGTTTTTTTAGATGGAAGAGGATTCACAAATAGGACTCCCAACCAGCATATTCAAATTGAAGTGGAACAGTCCAAAATTCCAGCAACCCAGCTTTCTATCTCACTTTACATAATGTGTAGATAGAGTCATTTAATGAAACTTTTCTGGGTAGTGGTTAGTTTTATTTTAAATATATACAGTCAATTTATATGTGAACTTGCAATCTGCAAGGGACAGAATTGCTACTTACCTCATTATTTGCGCCTCTGTCCTCTTAATCCACTATGCAGAGACTTTCCTAATTATCCACCAGCTATGTTTAAGGGGTTTGTGCTGGCTGCAGAGGCCATTCTGAAGGTCCCTGCAGCCTCTGGAAAGTGTAGGCAGTACTCAGAGATCTTCTGGCACTATTTGCTACACTATGCAGGTTTCCTGAGGATCTCCAATTGAATCTTTTGCTGGCAAATAAGGTACCCCTTGCACCTAATTACACAGATCCCATAGGATAAATGGTTTGTTATCCGCGGATTTGCTGTCTGTGGGAGTTTCCAGGAATCTAACCCTAGTGGAAAATGAGGACTGACATATACAGTCAGTCCTCATTTTCTACTAGGGTTAGATTCCTGGAAACTCTCACAGATAGCAAATTCGCTATCCTCTTTGTCTCACTAGATATTTCCAAAAAGACATGGCAGCAAGTGAGTGACCACATCTCACTACTTTGGTCATTTCTTACCTGTCTATCTATCCTATATTATGGTCAATGCATCTGTTTCTGGAAAGGCTATTTCAATTATTAAAGTGAGGCTGGGATGTCAACTCCTTTGAAAGTGAAGGTTATTAAACTTCTCAAACTGAGAAATTGTAATGACACTATTATAGATCCACCTCTAAGCTTTCCTTTTACAGAAATACACAGCTCAAGGCATCCTGGGTGACACTATCCTCCTTCAACCTTTATCAGTTCAATTTCTGGGCAGATTTCAAGGCCGCTTTAACAGATAATAGTCAACTGGAAGTCAACAGGACTTGTGGACTGTGGTGGCAGATCTGACAGAAATGAATTCCTTCTACTCCCTTCTTCTGCCAAGACTCCAAAGGTAGGAACATAAATGGCTCTTTCTATGTTTTAGGAGCTCTCTTGTGGGACACTACAGCAATCATATTTGTCACCACTATTTAACTATGTAATGCCTCTGGACAAAACTAGCAGAAGCAAGGTAGCAACATGCTTAGGACAATTAGTTCTGTATTTCATTGTCAACAAATCTAGGAGCACCCAACAGGCAGGGTCATCTAGTTTAGCTTTCAATCAACCCAGATGGATCACACAGTCAGTTACAGAAAAAACACCAAGAGAAAAGACCCTGCCTTCAGGACTCCTCAACACTTAACTTATCTTGAGGCCCCGGGATTCTGAATATTCCACACTATATGGGTTCAGAACCTGAATCCATGTAGCAAGAGACAGGAAGGTACTGAGATAATGAGCAGGTTGCTGTTGCCTAAGGAATGTTTTTGAAGTCATTAGGCAAGTTCCTAGAGCTTGACAGCAAGTCCCCCATCCTAACATTCATGAAAAAGACATCACCTTTACACTTTCTTGGATATTAAAGCTGCAGTATTGATGCCAACATTTTCAGACTCTTAACATACTTTTGGAGAAGGCGTCAGCAAAACAACACTTCAGAGAATTCTTTCCCTACAATAGTGGTGGTTCCCAAACACTTACAAGGGAGTCCACCTAAGTAGGTGAGGAGGCAGGGCTAAGGCAATGATCGAAACCAAAAGTGGGCTCCAATAGCATTTTTTGACACTTTCTGAGGCTTAGGGAACCCTGCAGAGGTGTCCATGGGGCTCCCTACACCCAGAGGTCAGTGCTTATAATAGAAGGTTTAAAAAAAACTACTGTCCCTATCCTGGGGATAGTGTCACTGCTTTTCCCTCCTTCCCGCCCCTTAAAGAGGCATGGGCCAGTGATTCCCAGGCTAGTGGATCACAATCCACAAGATTAGAAAGACTACCCTACAATATTGGTAGTTGCCAGGTAAGGATGATAAAAGCCACCTTCCAAGACGCATATATTATGATAGATCAAAAATGAGGTTTTTAATAATTTAATTATCTGTAACCAATAGAAGAAAACATTTTTTTGGCCAATATCACTACCATAAGCAACTTCCTTTGCTACTTCAGCACTTTTATCCCTACTACAAACCAGACAGCTACAATGAGAGATGTTTTTTTGGTGCCACAGTATAAATAGCCTTGGTCAGCTTCCTATTCTAGACTATGCCATCAACCAAATAGCACCAACATTTAATGGACATGCTTTTCCTGCATCAAATATTCCACAAGCTAACAAAATACATAAATCGCAGCGATTAAGAGCCCAATCCTAAGGGTTCTAGCACTGGTGGTAAGAGTGTACCTCTGGCACCAGCTATTGTAAAAGTGCCATAAAGCACATTTCCGCCAGCAAAACAAATGTACCACTGGTGCTGATGCAGCACCAGCTGGCAGTAAGTGAATTTAGGGCATGGGGAGTAGAATAGGATGGGGGGGAGGAAGGACTGGGCCTGGGGGGGGGGAGACAGCAATAGACTCTACCACCGTATCCTACGCTCTCTCCTGAGCCAGGAAGCCCAACACAGGTCTCCTCAGGTCTGAGCCTACTCAAAGATGGGCACAGATGTCAGTAGACCCACTGGGGCCACTGTAGGTTGACACAAGGTAAGGAAAAGTATGTTCTCTTTCACCGAGGAGACAAGCGCAGATCTGGGCACAGATTACACCAAGGAGACCTGCAGCAACTTCCCTGGCACCACAGGACACTGTGGTAGCCATTTTGGTGCTGTTGTAGCCCTGAGCTCTAGGGAAGCTTACAATTGGGCTGTAATATCCTTAAAGGTTTATCCCTCCCCCTGTAGAGTTCATAAACCACAGTAATGAACCATCATAAAGTGGTGATTGATCATAAAACCACTGAAATAGTGCTCGCCACCCAATGTTTAAATTGCTGTAAGTTAACACTATAGAAATTCAGGGAACACAAGGTTTCTCCTTGATAATGTTTGGGTTTTTGCTCTTTACCCCAACCCCCATCACCTCTAGTTTTCTCCCTTATAATCTTATTCCTTCCGGAGTGCTAACAGCAATAAACACTGAACAGATTATCACATCTTAACATTTAAGATTTACCACATTTCTTACCATGCTGAAGATAGTTGTGTATTATTGGACAAAGTTTTTGCTTACATAGCTTCCAAGTAATCACAGTTCCTGAGTCAATTCAAATGATAGTTAAGTCCGCCTGAACACAATTTGTACACATCCATTACCAGATAAAAGTGAGGTTTTTTGGGGGGGGGAGGGGTAAACTTTGAATGCACCTCTAGAAGAGCTTGCATCGAATTTTTCTGACAATGCTGCTTCTCATAAACTTCACAGATGTCTATTTGTAGACAATGATAACCACATGTTGAATGACTAGCCTGCATGCAACGACTGTCATCTATACAGAATCATACACTGCTTCCAAAAACACTCTTTTGCTTAATAAAGCAGAACTACAGATCATTTTTCACAATTGCGTATTTTTAAACATCTTTCCAGTGAAAAACAGATTAAATTAAAATGAGTATGTATTTGATACACTATCACTCAATACTGCATAGAACATGTAAAAGTTACTCACCCATGGCTTGGGTCTAAAGTATGGGTCAATCACCTTCCAATTGATTTGTACTCATGTGGCAAAACCAGATTGTTCGTAATTATTGCTATCTGATTTATCTTTTGGACATACATACATCTATACATACATGTACACACACTTCAATAATAGGAATGCCTTCGTTTTGGGCTGTGTTGCAAAAAACATTCTACAGCAGTTTTTTGAATGCTTAATTCAATTAAAGATGCAGTTAAAGTAAGCTTACTTGAATGTAAGGCTCATTGAAAAAAAAGATTTATTTTCAAATAAATAAATTTAGGATCAGATTGCAAGTGTAATTGCATTTTTATTTAAAACATAGCTGATCAGAATCATGGAAATGACACTTTACATATGCTGTATATAAAGGGATGGATCCTAGAAGGTGGTGAGCTGTCCAGTCTAATCTTACAAAACATGCATGCATTGAGCTGCAAGGCAAATATAAAGTGCCCCAAGCTGGACAGGAACATAATATAGAAGTGAAATGCACTGATATGCTCAGGCTAGATAACTAACCCTATACTGAACCATACCTGGTTTCTGCCTAGTATTTCCTGGATCTCTGATCTATCATGCAGAGATATGCACATCTTCAAAGGTGCAGCAGCATAGTTCTATACTATAAAGCCAAATATAAAAGATGTGCCACAGCATTAAAAATATCCTAGGTAATTTAAAAATATTTAAAAGTAAAAGTATTACCACAAAACTAAATGTAATCTTAACCAATAGGATAAAAACAGAACAAAAGTCAGTAATATTATATATATCAGGCCACAAGGCAGCAAAACAGGGAAATAAAACAACTTACATTTGGAGCATGACTTCATTCAAGAAAACTCCATCCACCAGGGCAACATATTCCTCCAAGTTGGTTCCATTTCCTCTAGCCAACGGTCCAAATGTCTTAACCTAGAACAAAATCAGAATCATTATGGCACTGATTTGTCTGTACAGAATACAACAAGACAATGTGAGCATGCACCATAGATTAAAGAATAAAATCCTTACCCAGGTAACAAGAGGGCTGGATATGAAGAGCTCCAAAAGAGGTGTGAATATCTCATTTTCCATTTTTATTTTTTTTATTTAAAAAAAAAAAAGCTTAGTAGGGGAAATCAACTGGAATAAAACCAAGAGGTGAGATTAGATTCCCTTCGTTGTAGTAATTCCGTGAAATGATCCACGACGTCAGGAAAAATAAATCCAGGCTAGCTTTCTAGCAAAATTCAAAAAGTAGTCAGGACATTGGAGACAACCGGGATTTGATCCGTTTTGCCCAGAAAGGAAGAGATCGCGCTGCCATCAACATACAATTTCAGTTTTTTTCCATCGATGTCTCCGACTGACTCTTTCTTCTTCCTCTCTCCGTGCTGAAGAGGGAGGAAGGAAGAGGAGAAAGAAAGGAGGGACCCTACGAAGATCCTACAGCAACCGCACAACGCCCACTCCCCTCCGGGCTGCAACACCAGCAAGCATGACCGCATGCAGATGGGGGCAAATTCTCGCCAAGCTCTTGCAAGCTAATTACCCCCGGCCGGGCAAAAGCGGGTGTGACAGGGACAGAAGCAATCACATTCCTCCCCTCCCCCGAAGTCTCCTTCACTTTCTCGCTAAGCAAGCTCAGAAGATATCACTCCCCCTTTCTAAGCCAGCCTGATTTTCCCCCTGCAGACAAGAGCACCGGCTCCCTCAATCGCCCCTACCTGGGACGCGCTAGTTCCTCTCAGAAACAACACCCTCTCCCTAGCTTTTCCCCCCTCACTTTTTTCTTAATTTGTTATTTTTAGCAGCTCGACTTACAGACACCAGAACAGGGGCAGGGACCCCACCCCCTTGCCTGCTCCTCAGAGCCCGGCCTTCATCTCCCCCCCTCCCCGTTCCAAGGCTACTCGAACCTGCTGAAGGCTTCTCCCTCTGCTGCCTTTTCCAGGGTGACTCACCACCACCTCAGCCCCTCACTCACTTCTCCACCCCACCCCCAGTCAGTCAGTCAGCTGCTGCCGCCTCAGCTTCCTCTTCTCCCCCACCACATGCCCTCGTCTTCTGGTTCCGTCTTGGTTCCCCCTCCCCCTTCTCTTCGGGAAGCCCTTCCAGCCACTCCCCTAACCTTTTCCTTTCTCTCCTACCCCTTTCAAGCCTGACTCCCCTTGGGGGAGAGCACACCTACTACCTTCTCCCCTAAGTAACGGCCACCAGGCTTCAACCGCGCCGCATCACTCACACAACACCCCTCCGGTCACCCTTCTCTCCTCTAAGGGGGGAAACTGAGAAAATCCCTCCGCAGAGCAACAGAGAGTGAGAGAAATCCTTTTGCAATCGCGCGGTTCTGGATTTATCCCTCCGCCGCTGGACTGGTATAGAGGAATTAAGGAAAGGGCGGGGGTAGGGAGGAAAAAACCGCTGCATGGCGCGCGCGCGTGAAGGACCTCTGGCTGCGGCTGCAGTAACGGGCGCCGGGCGCGCGCCAAGGGAAGCAGAGAGGGCGTCTCGCTGTCTCTCCGAGGAGAAAGGGGGCAGCGGAAGGAGCAGAATGAGGGTGCTGTTCCCCTTCTGTCTGTGTGATAAAGCATCTGGTCAGGAATTGGAGATGTATGCATGCAATTAATTCCCTATGGGTACTTGTAAGGGAAAGTGTTTAATATAATGATCCTTCCAAACCATTAATCTGCAGGAATAACTCGTTGAGTGCAAATATTCCTGTTAATAATAAAATAAAGTATTCTCACTGACGTGACATCAGTGTGTGTGCGCGCGCGGCCGCGCGCACGAATCTCCCTGTGGAAAGAGAGGGAAAAGGAGGAAATAATAGTATTTGACATTCCCCTGTACTGGGCAAGAATGTTGGTAGCAAGGATTAATTTCGTTTTTGAGCCTCACTTCTCGTCTTCAGCGAAGAAAGTCAGGAAATCTTCCTTGCAAAAATATTCCAGATAAAGTTGCAGGGAAGAAACAGCCTGGTGTATGTTTGGTTTATTTATACCCATGTACCATATGTAACTTGTCTGAGCAGTCATCAAAAAGGGCAATGCTTTCTGAAGGCAGCCAGCTGCCAAACGTCAATTTGTTGACTAGGAAGGACTGGGTGAGAGACCAGAACTTAGTTCTAGGTGTGATGGTGTCTCTGGAGTTCTGCCAAAGAGGTTGGTAGATCTACATACTCACACCCATAGTGCTCCCTTGACAAGGACCAAGAAAAAAAAGCCTTTAGCTTCACAGATGCAATCTGACATCTGCAAGACAAACATTTTTAATGTTACAATGAGAGTATGAGAGTGATGGAGAACTTGAAGTCAAATTTTATAAAAGAGGGAAATTATTAAAACGAATGACAAGGTAGAAGATTATTATGCTCTGATTAGGAGGAGCAATTCCTCTAATTTGAATTAACATTACCCAAAGCAGGGAAAGGGACTATGTCTGTTCAGGTAGTAGCCACATGCAAAGTAACCCTGAGACTTCCATGGAACTGTTTAGACAGAGCAGTGCAGTGTTTTGACCTGATACAGAAGAATAAGGCTGTGGTCACAATTTTTACAGTGAAGGATCTTGGAAAGTTGAGTGCCCTATTTATTTGTTACCTAGTGTTTCCTACCTACCTCCCAAAGTCACAGAAACAGGGTTCCAAGGCATCCTCCCTTTCAGACACTAATTGTCGAAAAGATCTTAGATCAATCAATCAATCACTAGTATTTATATACCGCTTTTCAACACAAAGTTCACAAAGCGGTTTACAGGCAAATAGTAATAATAAAGCTAAATGGCTCCCTGTCCCAAAAGGGCTCACAATCATCAAGGTTGCTGTTTTGTGTCCCCCTATGATATTCTGGGGCTATGGGAATTAATAACTAAGGGCGCAGTCTGTCCTATACACATGTGAATGCTGACAGTTGCATTTAGACTACTGTAAGCATTTAACAATGCATCCCCTGAGCTCTTGTACACTCCCAAACTTCAACTGGAATTGTCAGCATTCACAGGTGAATGTCAATGGCTTCCAAATTTTGGACTTTCACAGTAACCTGGGCACATCTGCATCTGCACAACTGTCAAAAGTAATTGGCAGAAGGTGCAAAAAAGAAACAGTGTTGCTGCAAAAAATACATGAAACCAAGTTAATTGATTTGACTACATGACAGGCATTATAAAACTCCTGTGTTTTAAATTTGTTATTTTGAGCCTTGATGATTTAATGTTCTTTATATTCATGAGTGCTTATATTCTGTATTGATAAAGCAGTTTAAAAAAAATCTAATGTTTTCCTTTTCTTAACACTTTAGGCATTAAACTTTTTTCCCAGCTATAGCTCTTTATTTTGTTTTTTTCAGGTTCAGTATAGCTTTATAAATATTTTTATAATGATTGGAAATTGTTGAAAAGAAGCATTCAAATAGGGCAAAACAACTAAACAGTTTGACCTAAATATCTGAATGGCATATATGCCCCAATTCTTCAAGATTAGGAAGAAGGAAAAGAAAGGCCTTTCCAACTAGCTCTTCTGTTACCTATGAAAAAATAGAAACTATCTTTATAAAAGAAAAACAGCTCAATCCTGCCGGTCTTCCAGATGCTGTAAGGCATGTTGCAACAGCCAAGAAAAGAAATGCATTGGACATATGCATTGGTAGGACACCTGCCAGGACCCTGCAGCAGTAAGTACCTCACCAAATAATGGGGATTCTGGGGCATGGGGAGGGTCATTTTTGGATGAGGGATGGCGGATCTGGGGCAATTCAGGTCCAGGAGGGAGTGGGGACAGCAACAGAGCCTGCGGCTGCATCCTAACCCCCTCCCAGGTCTCAGAGCCCTCATTGCGTCTTCTTGGTTTTGCACCAGCAATTGAGCTGATGTTCCCTTACCCTAAGGAGACCTCCACTACCTCCCTGGTCCAGGAGGATATACTGGCAGCTATTTTAGTGGCACCACCACAGGGCTGGCAGCCTGGATAGATTGGCTCATCTAGCCTTTAAAAATAAATGTAATTAAAGCTGTATATATCAACACAAATGTAATAGCTTTGTTTGCAAAGTCATGATATCTTTCCTGTTTATATCAAATGCAGATCTACTCAAAGATAGTCTTTCTCCCCTTGTGGATCTTGTGGAAATTCCATTAGACAGCAGAGAAATGAAAGCTAGATCTGGGTGGGGATGAAGGTAGATGAGAAATCTAGGACTAAAGTTCTGGTGATACATGAGTGAAATAATTGCTAATAAACTTCTAGCTCTTGAAGGAAACCACAAAAGCATTTTTATACAAGTCTGAATAATTAACCACTGAACATTATGTGTCTGGCAACAGTTTATAGTACATAATTGTATAAGCAAATACTGTACTATGGAAGTTCTCTGGCTCACAAACATGTAGGCTTTCATCAAGCAACAATTACTGTACTTTAGCGTAGGCCATTTCCTGGTTTTTAAAATTTATTACCAGGCATTGCTGATAAAAACATCAAGTTGCAGGCTAACAAAGAGGAACCATTCCTTTTGAAAGTTACCCTGTTTTGAGAAAAAAATTAGGAAGACACAGCTGTAGAACTAGTGTATACCTTCTTGTTTTCGGTTCTCACATTTTCATAAACTCAAGGCTACTTTGACATTTCTACTGTTTTAAGAGATTCTCACAGAATGCTAATTATGGGGTATGGCAATTGCTGTTAATTATTTCATTCTCCAAAGCAGTGGTCTTCAACATTTTTCATGCCACGACTCCAATAAATAAATAAAGTATGAGATTGTGGACCCACCATCAATTTGCCCACTCCCATGACCCTATCCTCACATCCCTATCCCTGTCGCCACTCATTGCCTCCATAATGCCCTCCCAGCACTGTTCACTGTAATTAAATATTCTTTTGAGAGAGAGAGCAGAAAAGGTTACCATGAAGCTTGGCACTAATGAAAACTATTTTAGCACATGAAAAGAGAAACTAATTTTTGGGATCCCAGGCCACATTCCCAACTTTTCACCCCAACTCTGTGAGGCTTTTTCAAGGTAGTGTTCTAACTAGCCCATACCTGAAAAAACTCCAAGCCCAATAACCCACTCTATTACCTCCCAAGCTCAAAACTACTGCAAGTAACCCATCCAAAAGCTAAAAAAGCCCTAGGAATAGGCCAATGCAACTGCCTCAGGCACAGTTTAGTCAATATAAATATGATAACAGAAACTAAGGATTTTAACAGTCAAGTTTCTTCAATTTACTAATTGCTGGTCCACTCCTTTGTTCCTGCCCTAATATTTAGATTGACAAAGCTGTGCTGGAAGCAGTTGCAACTGCAAGTGGTGTACCACTGTTGAAGCAGTTAAGGCAGACTGAACTTACTCAGATCCTGGCAGTAGCATCTCTGGGTGGATATTTTTACTTTCTGCCATATAAATGAATGACTACTATTCCCTCCTCTGGAAAAAGCAAATCATTTCACTTAAGACCATGGTTGTGATAAGGGCAAAACTATGCATAACCCTGACACTGCTTGGCCTGACATTCACTGACAAGGTTTCCTTGTGAGAAAAAAGATGCCCCTACGTCCCCAGGGTCCATGCAACATGAAGGGTCCCTCCATGCATACCTCACCTGTCATAATTGCAACATTTTCCTAGTCCTTAATAAAAAGCTCTCTTTAAAAAAAGGCTGAAGGGGCAATCCTATGCACATTTTCCTGGAAGTAATCCCAGTTTAACACAATGGGGTTTGCTTCTGAGTAGACATGCATAGGATTGTGCTGTGAGTCCCAGCCTACTGGAAGTAGCTCTTCCCATCATCTTCTACCACTGTGGTGCAGAACTGATAGCAGCAATAGTCAATTACACAGCAGGGTCTGACCTAGTGTACCTGAGTGCATTATTGTGAACACATATGCATTAAAACAGAGTTTTTCCCTCCTCCAGGGCCTGCTCCAGGAGTGGTGGGGCCCAATATATGGTACCATCTTTCTCCATTCATATTGTTCCCAAAAGCCACTTTTTCACATGATGTCTGGTTTGTCTTCTTAATTCTTACTCCCATGTGGAAGTAAGCTTTATAGCATTTGCTCACATTCTTCCCAACTTTGTATTACTTCCTTCCCTCCCTCTGTTGTTTTCACCAATATCTGTTCTTGGGAGCGGGAACCTTACCTATGTAACCCTGTGAAGTGCTATGTACATTAGGATGGTGCAATATAAATTAATAATAATAATAATAAAAGATGTAATAATGTGTTATTTAGTTTGCCCCTAATTAATGAACATTGTTTTAAAAATTTTGCAAAAAATTATGAAGGTACAACTGGGGATCAATCTCCACTCCCTTCACTATACAGTATGCATGACAAATAGATTAGCTCAACAGCACCCTCATCCAACTTTCTTGCAAAATATTGGCCTAAATAGTCCCCGCTTTCACTTAAATACCAAAATTCCGTGTGCAGGTGTGCCCCAGTATCCACATTTTCAGTTATCCTTGGATATGATGTATACTGGGATGCCCATTAAAAAGATAGGGAAACATTAAACAAATCTTGTTTATACCTTGTTGCAGCAAAACCACTGATGTTCCCCTATCTTTAAAAAGGCTTCCCCAGTATCAACAGTTTCAGGTATCTGGGAGGGGGGTTTGGAATGGAATAATGTTCTGTGTGATAATATTCTGTGTGTTAATATTAAAGTACTGTATATTTAATAATATTCTTAAATTCTAAATTCTATATGTAAGTATATAAATTCTATATATGACTATTTTGTGCTGTTATTTAAAAAATGACAAAAACTTTATATTCATATGGACTTTATATTCACATCATATAAAATAACGTGACAAAAACGTGACAAATTCTTATCAAAAGTAAGAATTTTGCTTTGAAGTGAGGCAGATAGGCCTTTCTTTTTAGTTTGTCACATCAATATGTAAAGGTTTGTCTTGGCAGGCAAGAAACCATGTGATTTCACTGAGGAAAAAATCTGCTGGTCTCACCAGAAACAAACAGAGACTGTTTTTCTCCCTCCTTATGTTTTTACAGTAAAATTGCCCATGTCCAATATATATTCCAGGGAAACATGAAGTTTGTTTGTGTGGAAACGTGTTTGGACTCATGCTATGGAATGAGATGTAACATACATTATATCTCAAATAAAGAGGAGTTCAATTATTGTGTTTTCTCTTGAATTTGTGAAGTTTTTGAATGTTCATAAATGAGACTAAATCTGACTGTATCAGAATTTTGGACCTTTTAATTTTACACACCCAGAAAGGAAGAGCTAGAAAACCACAAGTTCCAGTTCCCTCACAAAAAACCGCAGGCAGATTGGGGTAGAAGAACAGCAAATACCAGGACTGAAAATAAAAGAAGTACAGTCCTGTTGGCTACAGGGAGATTTATTTCTTAATTGGTATATTTCAAACATTTAATATTATGCTTTTCAGTTTCAAACACTTTCAAAGTAATTTACCATTACACTGAACAAACTAAGACAAATGTAAGAGGAACAAAATTGTGAGTGGCATTGAAGAACAGGTTTAAAATGCTAGGGCAAATAAAGTCTGTTTAGCACTGAAAAGACAATATTATGTCTTTTTCTCCTTGGAAGGCATTTTTGCTTACATATGCAGAAGATTTCCACAATCTCTTCCTTCTGCGTCCCCCATGCTATATGCTGGGGTGGTCAAACTGCAGCTCATGAGCCACATGTTGCTGTTTGACATACAGTACAATGTGCAGTTCATTGAGCTATATTTGCTGGGCTCCTTTTTGCATCACAATTAGAATAAAAGGTATAAAAAATCAAGCTTTATAATTGCCGTATTTACTGGGTATAAACTGAGAGTCCAGTGGATTAGACAGAAAATTGGCTGTTTTATTCTCAATCCACTTTTTAATTATCCCAAGCATGAAATTGGCCTTCTTCACTGCTGCTGCATACTGGGTTGATATTTCTCCTGAGCAGACAGCTCCAAACCTATTAGCCTATATGTAAGGTGACCAACTTTTTTACAATGAAAAGGAGGACACAAATAAATTGAAGAAAATATCGTAAATAAAAGAAACATTTTATTCATTGCAACAATAATACACTATAATATGATAAATGCATAATAAAAACATGTGTAACATTTTATATTGTAATTATGCTTACATGCCAACAGGGTTGTATAAACTTGTAAACAAAATTATACATATTTGGAAATTATTAAATAATGAATTACTAAAACATGAATTGTGCTTACCTGTGTATGATTGAATATTCACTGAAAGAAATAATTACCGTGCGTCTACTGCGTGCATATGTGCCATGTCGTGTGCCGGTAAGAAGTAAACAGAGCCACTTGCGCGCGGCGCTCTCTCTCAAGGTCTTCCATGCGGAGCGTATGCCTCTCATAATGGCATCTCGCCACACTGTACCGAGTGTAATTCACAGGCTCATATGCCCTCTAATCAGTTCCGGGCCCCTATGAGTCTGTGATTTTTTCAGCAGCATGTGACCTTAAGCACAACAAGGCTCACAACCACTGCTACTAGTCTGGGCCCAAAGTTAAGAATACTTCCTCTTAACCTTAAAATTCCCCAGGCTAAACAAGTCCCAACTACGGGGACTTTTTCCAATGAGTAACTTAAAATTTGGTAAGCGTGCTACTTTAGCCACTGAATCTTATCTGGTTCCAAAGACAACCAAAGCTTCTAGTAAATTTAATTGTAACTAATTGATAAACAAGGGTTACACAACTAAGAAAGCATACGGCTCGGGCCCAGGGTATTTGAGGGACCGCCTCCTCCCATATAATCCTACCCGTGCTCTGAGATCATCTGGGGGGGGCCCTTTTGACTGTGCCGCCACCAGGAGCGGTGAGAGGGGTGGCGGCCAGGAATAGGGCCTTCTCGGTGGTGGCACCCCAACTTTGGAATACCCTCCCCTTAGAGTTAAGAACTGCTCCCTCTTTGGCGGTATTTCGGCGGGGGCTAAAGACCTTTTTATTTCAGCAGGCTTTTACTTGCTGACAGGCTGGCTGGTCTTTGTATTGTATTTTTTTTGATATTCTGTACTTTTATGACCCATGGGATGACTGTTTATACTTTTTATATTGTATTTTATATTGTTTTTAATTGCTGTTTTTAACTATGATGTTTTATTTTGTTTTTGTAATGCCGCCTTGAACGCCTTCGGGTGGAAAGGCGGGGTAAAAATTCAATAAATAAAATAAATAAATAATAAATACTAGAACTAACAGAGATACTTTATAAAACAAAGAAAACTAGGCTCCTATCACTGACTAGGCCCTAGTTGTTCACCTTGTTCCTCAGACAGCAATTCCAGTCTTGCAAAGGGAAGTCTGCAGGTTTGCAAGCTTTATCAGGTCTGAGGATCTTCTTGGGGGATGATCTGGAGGAGTCTTGCAGTTTGGAAGGTCTTGATGGTGGTTGTGCGGCCACACCCCTCAGGCTCAATCAATTAGCCTATCAGGGTAAAGGGGCCATCTCCTGTTTTCAGCACTAGCTACATGTAACCTTTCTAAATAGCTTGCATTCCTGACCCCAGTTATAACTTCACACCTTTTGCAAACAACCAATGAAATAAGCTCTCTCAATCCTGCTTGTGTTACAATTCTTTCAAAATAAAGTCAAGCCAGGGCCTAGCTTTTTCTTGTTTGCTCTTTACACGGAGCCTTGACGAATTGTCATGTCAAATACAAATACGTCACATCACACACAATGGATCGGATCGGCATCGATCAAATACGGAGATTTACAGATTAGTCTTCAAATATCGAAAAGGAGGATATGTAGGAGGACACTTTTCAAGGGAGGACAGAACTTACAAAAGGAGGACGGTTGGTCACCTTACTATATGTGAAATTTTGATTTTTTTTTTTGCCCCAAATGTGCATCACTTTACACTTCCCTACATTGAAATGCATCTGCCATTTTGCTACCTATTCCCCTGGCAGAGAGACCCTTCTGGAGCTCTTCAAAATCCCTTCCGGTTTTCACCACCCAGAAAAGTTTAGTGTTGTCTGCAAACTTGACCACTTCACTATTTATGCCTGTCTCCAAGTCATTCATGAATAAGTTGAAAAGCACTGCCCCAGGACAGATCCTTGGGGCACTCTGCTTTTTACCTCTCTCCATTGTGAAAATTGCCCATTGACCCCTACTCTCTGTTTCCCGGTCCTCAACCAATTTTTAATCCGTAAGAGGACCTGCCCTCTAATTCCCTGATTGTGAAGTTTTCTCAGCAGCCTTTGATGAGGGACCATGTCAAACGCCTACTGAAAATCCAGATATATAATATCTACAGGTTTACCTGTGT
Organism: Lerista edwardsae; assembly: GCA_029204185.1. Taxonomy (NCBI): domain Eukaryota; kingdom Metazoa; phylum Chordata; class Lepidosauria; order Squamata; family Scincidae; genus Lerista; species Lerista edwardsae. The sequence continues at coordinate 30,209,137 of JAJKFI010000008.1, forward strand.
CCACATGCCTGTTGACCTTTTCAAATAATTCTAAAAGGTTCATATGGCAGATGTACCTTTGCAGAAACCATGCTGACTTTTCTTCAGCAATGCTTGTTCTTCTATATGTTTTAGGATTTTATCTTTGATTAAGCTTTCTACCGTCTTACTTGGAACAGACATTAGGCTGTCTGGCCTATAGTTTCCCAGGTCCCCTCTCCTTAAATTTTAAAAGATTGTTTTAACATTTGGTATCCTCCAACTCTCTGGAACTATGCAGTTTTAAAGGAAGTTGCATATTAAAGTTAAGAGATCAGCAACTTCATTCTTCAGTTTTTTAATAACTCTTGGGTGGATGCCATCTGGGCCTGGGGACTTATTTACCTTTAATTTGTCAATTAGGTCTAAAACATATTTTCTATTAACTTCTATCTGACTTCTCAGTCAGGAGGGGTGGTTCAGGCAGCAGTATCTGCCTGAGTTTGTGAAGACCAAGACAAATAACTCATTTAATTTCTCTGCAATCCAAGTCCTCTTTTATCTCTTCTTTCCCTTCCTCCCCATCCAGCAGGCCATCTTTCTCTGGCAATGTTTCCTGCTTCTAGCATATTTGAAGCAGCTCTTATTGTTCCCTTTTATGTTGCTGGCCATGCATTCCTCAGTCTTTTTTGGCCTCCCATATCACCTTCTTCAAGGCTGGCTTTAAGCCAATGTGACCAATGTCGTCACATCAGGCCCCTCGCTTCAGGGGGCCCCACACTAGCAGGGTGAGCATATTATCTATGGCTGCAGCTGGGATCTCTATGGGCTGTAAGTCAGTGGGGCGAGCAGAGCAGCTTTACCTTGGTCTCTCCTACCTGCCTCTGCCTCTGAACAGCCCCAAATGGGCCACCTGGAAGCAGTTGGCGGTGATGTTATATCACCACCAACTACTTCCACATTGCATGCGGCAAGAACAGAGCTCTTCTTGGTGAGTGGAGGGCCCCGCAGGCAGGGTTGGGGGCCCCGCAGGAATGCCCCACATTGGGCCCCGCCACTGCTAGAGCCAGCCCTGACCTTCTTACATTTCTTTTGCCAGAGTTTGTGTTTCTTTTTATCTCCTCATTAGGGTAAGACTTCCGTCTTCGGAAGGAAACTTCCTTGCCCTTTACAGCCTCTCTTAACTTTATTCGTTAGCCATGCAGGCACCCTCCTGGACCTATTCAAGCCCTTCTTTCTTTGCAGCATACACTTCCACTGGGCCTCTATTACAGTTGTTTTAAACAACCTCCATGCTGTCGGGAGAGATTGGACACTTTTTACTTTCCCTTTCAATTTCTTTTTATAACTAGCCTCCTCAACTGAGGGAAATCCACCCTTCAGAGGTCAAGGGTTTTTGGGTCAGATTTGCTTGGCACTCTTCCCCCCACATGCATGGTGAAAGGGATCGCAGTATGGTCACTATTCACCAAAGGCTCAAGAACATTGACATCCCTAATCAGGTCCCAAGTTCCACATCATATTAAATCCAGATACCTATAAACAAGACCTGGAGCTGACTGTGGCTCAGATCATGAGCTTCTTATTGCAAAATTCAGGCTTAAACTGAAAAAAGTAGGGAAAACCACTAGGCCCTCCACATATGACCTAAATCACATCCCATACGAATATACAGTGGAGGTGACAAATAGATTTAGGGGCTTAGATTTGGTAAAGAACTTTGGATGGAGGTCTGTAACATTATACAGGAGACAGCAACTAGAACCATCCCAAAGAGAAAGAAATGCAAGAAGGCAAAGTGGCTGTCTGATGAGGCTTTACAAACAGCTGAGGAAAGAAGGGAAGCAAAAAGCAAGGGAGAAAGGGAAAGATATACCCAATTGAATGTAGATTTCCAGAGAACAGCAAGGAGAGATAAGAAGCCCTTCCTAAATGAGCAATGCAAAGAAATAGAGGAAAACAACAGAATGGGAAAGACTAGAGATCTTTTCAAGAAAATTGGAGATGTCAAAGGACAATTCCGTGCTAAGGTAGGCACAATAAAGGACATGAACGGCAAGGACCTAACAGAAGCAGATGAGATTAAGAAGAAGTGGCAAGAATACACAGAGGAACTATATAAGGCCGATCTAAATGTTCCTGATAACCGCAATGGTGCGGTCACTGAGCTTGAACCTGCAGCGGGCGGGCTTTCGCCATTACGCAATGGGAGGCAGCGAGCACGCTGCCGATCACCACGGAAACCCTCCCAGCGAGCGAAGAAACTCTGCCCAGCGAACCGGTAGGATGACACCGCTGGATGGGAGTACCAGACCACTCCCATCTCTTCAAGAACTTGCCACAGTTTGTTGTGATCCACACAATCAAAGGCTTTTGCATAGTCAATGAAGCAGAAGTAGATGTTTTTCTGGAACTCTCTTGCTTTCTGAGACATCTTATCTGTCTTCTGAGAAACCTTTATGCGGGTCAGGAAGCAACAGTTAGAACTGGACATGGAACAACCGATTGGTTTCAAATTGGAAAAGGAGTACGACAAGGCTGTATACTGTCGCCCTGTTATTTAACTTATATGCAGAGTACATCATGAGGAAGGGAGGGCTGGAAGACTCACAAGCTGGAATCAAGATTGCTGGGAGAAATATCAACAACTTCAGATATGCGGACGATACCACTCTAATGGCAGAAAGTGAGGAAGACCTCAAGAACCTTCTGAGGAAGGTGACAAAGTGCAAAAATTGGCTTGAAGCTCAACATAAAAAAAAACTAAGATCATGGCAACCACTCCCATCACTTCCTGGCAAATAGAAGGGGAAGAAATGGAAGCAGTGACAGACTTTATTTTCCTGGGCTCCAAGATCACCGCAGATGGTGACTGCAGCCATGAAATTAAAAGACATTTACTTCTTGGGAAGAAAGCTATGGCGAACTTAGACAACTTAATAAAAAGCCGAGACATCACCCTGCCAACAAAGGTTCGCATAGTCAAAGCTATGGTTTTCCCACTAGCAATGTATGGCTGTGAGAGCTGGACCATAAGAAAGGCAGAGTGCCGAAGAATAGATGCTTTCGAATTATGGTGACTCCTGAGAGTCCCCTGGACTTCAAGGAGATCCAATCGGTCAATCCTCCAGGAAGTCAAGCCTGATTGCTCCCTGGAAGGACAAATCCTGAAGCTGAAGCTCAAGTACTTTGGCCACCTCATGAGAAGAGAGGACTCTTTAGAAAAGACCCTCATGCTGGGAAAGATTGAATGCAAAAGGAGAAGGGGGCGGAAGAGGATGAGATGGTTAGATAGTGTCACCAAAGCAATGAACAGGAAATTGGGCGAACTCAGGAAGCTGGTGGAGGACAGGGAGGCCTGGCGTGCTGTGGTCCATGGGGTTGTGACGAGTCGGACACGACTTAACGACTGAACAACAACAACAACAACAAAGGTCCTCTGAAGTGGTCTCGCACCACATCTCTTCCTTCACTGTAGTCAGAAATTCAAAGGCGCAGAACAGAACTTGTATGTTGCAGCACCCACAGCTGAGTGATTAGGCAATCCTCCGTTTTCTCTTGCTGCTGGAATCAGCCAAAACCTTTCTGTTTGCAAAGGCATTTGCAGATCAGGTTGGCTTTAAATATTTCACAATAGCAGCAGACTGAGTTTATAATAGTAATTTTAAATTGTGATAGTTTTGTACTGAGCTCTTTTGTTGTTGAAATTATTATTAATACATAAATTATTGTTATCTGTGGAAGAGGCCTCTTTATCTTTTCAAAGCCCAACACAGCCCCTGCTTCAAGCCTTAACTACTGTGACTGTAGATGTGACAGCAGCAGCATCCCATGTGGTACTGGCTACCAAATCACTATAATGTACTGGGGAAGTAGGGGCAGGATGGTTTAAAGTGCAGTTGCAGCTGTGGGCAGGATTGGGGAGATGAACGCTCTCCTTCCTTTCCCTTATGAAACTTGGGTACTTTTTAAATTATTTTCCTCCCAAATGGAAAGAAAAACAGCAATGAAAAATGGTGTTAGATGAAAAACTGCATGCGGTGGGTTGAGCTTCTCCTCCTTCATATGTTGCACTTTAAATCACATATACTATACACTCTACCCTTTTTGACTTATAGGTAGGGATGTTTGAAGGTGTTATTTTTTCTCAGATTTTGTGATTTGAAAAGCAGAAACTAGTGTTATGTGTTTTTATTCTAAGTTCTAATTCCAAGTTCTAATTATGATTAATTTAAAATGATTTTAAAGTATTAGGTAGGTGATATAGGTGTTATAGTGTCAGCAGATGCAGCTACAGTATTATTTCTAATTGAAAAACTAATTTAAATTTTTGGAAAATATCGTAAACACCAAAAGGTGGTGTTTTGTGTTTTTATGCATTTTTAACAAAATAAACATTCCTACTTATAGGGAATCGACTCGTCCCACGTTGACTCCTGCTGCCACCAGATATTGTTAAACTCTCATGTATGATGCTTCTTTATTCTTCAAGTTACAGAAAAAAAAATCGTTTGCTTGGTTGCTTTCTAAGACACCTAGCTTTTGCCAGCCATCTCTTTTAGTTTATCTCTTCTATCCTAGTTGTTGTTAATCCTGTGTCATGTTGTCCAATATTTTGAACGTGTGTCCAGAAGTCATTCACCATGTCTTAATTAGGGCTTACTCCCAGCAAGGCAGTAGCTAGTTTGGGGCCAGTAGATGCAGTGCTTTACACCTAGAATATTTTGGTAAAATTGGCTTTTCAATTTTTGACATGATGTTTAAAGAATGTCCTTTTAAAGAATGAAAGCTCATTTTAAGAACATGAACAATTGTGAACATGAACATGAACATGAAAAAAAATGGCAGCTACTGCAGTGATAAGATACTCTTGAGACCCTCTTCTCTCCTTCTTTTTCCATTCCTATCCTTTTCAAATCCAGCACGAAGGGGGAAGGAAAAAGAAGATGAGGAGAGGTGGTTCATCTTCTGGTTCATTGGCTTGTGTGAGGGTGACCAACCACCTGCCCCCTTGGCAGTAGTGGTGGATAGGCAGATGGCCCGCCCCAGGCAGTAATGACAGGTGGTCAGCTGTGGGGGGGGGATTGCCTTATGTCAGCAGGGTCTGTGCTGGCGTCTGTGCTGAGGGAATTGCTTTGATTTACCACATCAACCCATAAGGTGCCATATATGGAATTGGTTTTATTTATTCTAAAAATATCTGTATTCTATCTTTTCCTCTCCTGCAAGAGAGGTGGTCAAAAGCAGCTACCCACATATTAAAATAACACAACAAAATACAATAAAAATAACAATTCAGTGTTAGCAAGAAAACACACACCATTAAACAGTATACAGTACCATGAAGAATACCAAAACAGTGTAATTGAGGGCGCAATCCTAACCTGGAGTTAGGGCAGCACAATTAGGCCAGCAAAGTTTGGCTGGCACAAGGGACACTGTAAGGTATGTTTGGACCACACAGAAGTGCACCATCCTCCCTGACTCCGAGAGTGGTCTAAACATGCTTTACGGTGGCCCTTGTGCTGGCCAAACATTGTTGGCCTAACTTGTGCCGGCCTAATGCCAGGTTAGGATTGTGCTCTGAGAATATTTTCCATTCATGAATTTGAAGCCACATCTAAAAACATGGCTGCCCCACCTAGCAAAGAAGGGTGGCTAATGCCCTCCCAGGTAAGTTACATAGGCTAGCTGCCTAAGTCATTTTCTAAAAGGTTCATATCAGCCTCTTCCTTTGATTAAAAGGTAATTAACCTACATTTACAGCCTAATCCAATTTAAATTCCTGGGCAATGATGCAGCACACCGGCATGGGCTGCGCTGCATCCCATTCGGGATTTGTGGCTGCTGGAGGTCTCCTCAGGGTAAAGGATATTTGTTCCCTTGCCCCTGGGTAAACCCCAGTAGCCACAATGGGGCTCAACAAAATGAACTACAATGTTATTGCTAGTGCAAGTCCACAGGGATCTGTGCAGACGGATCAGACCTGGAAAGGATGGATATGGCATGTGCTTGTACCACCAATCCCAACCCCTCCTGGACTCGATCTGCCTACCCTGCCCCATTTTGCCCTTCCCTTACCCCTATGCTGGACTTCCCTGGTCCACTGGGCCTCCTGACGACTTCTGCATCAGTAGGAAGGCTCTGGCCTTCCTGCCAGCATGCCTAGATCTTGCACAGTTGCATAGCACTTTATTGTGCTTTTGCAAATGTGAAACTCTGGAAATGCAAGATAGCGTTTGGCTAATCTTAAAGCACCATTAAAAATGCCAAAGAGACAATTCAAATATTTAAAAAACTGCCATGAAGAAATTTTCCCTTTGTCACTGAGAAAGACAACAGGAAATGAATTTGAAGTTCAGAAAAGTCAGTAAAGCACTAAAAATACTTTTCTGGTAGTAACTGTTGTTTTTCGTAATGGTAGGCTCCCAAAGGAAATTGTGCAATTTTCTTCAGTGATTGTTTCTAAGTAAAGGCTGAATTTGCAGGGCAGTTTTAAATCTAGTGTCCTTTTCCTAGTGTCTAACAGATCTTACAATTAAGCAAGCAAGCAGTATTTATATACCGCTTTTCAACAAAAAGTTCACAAAGCGGTTTACAGGCAAATAATAATAAAGTTAAATGGCTCTCTGTCCCAAAAGGGCTCGCAATCTAAAAAATTGCAGAACACCAGCAGCAGCAGCCACTAGAAAAAACACTGCGCTGGAGTGAAGAGGGACTGTTACTCTCTCCCTGCTAAATGTAAGAGGAACACCACTTGAAAAAGTGCTTCTTGCCCAGTTAGCAGGGGATTACCATGTTCAGAGAGATAACCGTGTTCTGTAGCAGTGAAATTAACAAAAGAGTATTGTGACCCTTTCAGGGCAGGCACAAGACCTCCAGGCACCTGAGGTGGCATGCCAAATGTCCTCCTTGTAGAGTGTCACTAATGCCCACTACCTTATAGTGTGCCAGCCTCTGTTCTCTAGGCTTACCAGACGTCCAGTTTTGACCGGGATTATCCCAGTTTAGAGAAGTTGTTCCAGTGTCCCACCCGGTTTGAAGGTCTATCCCGGTTTGGCCTGCCATTTAAAGTGGAAGTGCATTTTTGTTGCTCATCAGGAAGACATACGAGGACTGCCAAGCAGAGGTGGAAGGGACACTAAAGTGATGCTGCTTTGCTTTGTGGGAGCTAGGAGACCACATGAGGCGGACAGCCAAAGACTGCCGAGCAGAGGTGGGATGGGCACTAAAGCGCGTGGGCTCCTTGCTCTGCATGTGGACACGAGGAGGCCAGCCAAAGACTGCTGAGAGGAGCGCTATAGTGTGTACTTCTTTGCTTTTGGAAGTCAAGAGTCAACCGAGGAGTAAGTGAGCTTGCAGCTGAGGAGGCTTTTCAGCTGGGCTACTTTCAGCTCCAAATGCGTGTGAATGGAGAGGGGAGGCATTCATTAATTAAATCTCAGGAATGTAATTGGGAATGAATGCTGGTGAGACTTGGGGGGAGGGGCAGCCAGAATCTCCCATTCAGCTAGGCTGATCTTTTTCAGATCCAAAAGTTAAAGCAGCAGCAGCAGCAGCAGCCACCCCCTGCTTGCTCAGTACTTTGCGCGCTCTCTCTCTCTCACTCACTCACTCACTCTGCATCCAGAAATCAGGGGACTACAGAAGGGTGAGAATATGTACACGTAGAGAGGGGAAGCCTAGATGCCTTTAAAGGGGGATTGGACATATTAATGGAGGAAATGCCTATTGCACACTACAGGCAGTGATGGGTATGTTCAACCTCCGCAGTTGCACCCCATGCCAGGCCAGGCAGCCCAAGGCAAGCTTCAGGGCCTCAGAGGAGAGGCTCTCATTCCAGTAGGCAAAGAGCGGCACCTCGAGTGGCAGGACATCAGCCCCAGTAGGGAGAGGGACTACTTGGGAGGCAGGCCGGCCGGGAGAGTGGGGAACAAGCCGCAACTGACACAGTAGCTCCAGCTGAGGGAGAGGCAGAGCCACAGCCTTTAAAAACCCCAGTGGCCTGTGATCAGGGTCAGTGGGGCTTGGGCTATTGGCAGACTTTTGACAAACTCTATGAGAGAAGGAACTAAGGTGAAGCAGCCCCCTGCCCTCTCTTCATTGACTGATTGAGGCCCTATGTAAGGTGGGTCAGGGCTTCACCTACCTGGTTGCTTCTGGGCCTGCCTGACTTTTACAGGTGGAAGTTCTGCTGGGGTGCTGTTTACCTCCTTGGGGCCTGGACAGCCCTCTTTGGGGTCTCTCTGATTTAGCAGCTTCCCTCCCCCTGCATGCACTTCCTCAGCTTCAGTGACAAGCATGGGAGGGGACACTAACATTATGGTGGAGTGGCACCTTCACGATTTTCTACACCAAAAGTAGCACATGATGTGTTGTGGGTTGGCCACCCTTGGTTTAAAGAGAGGCACCAAAACTGCAATGAGGAAAAGCACTTTGTTAGATGAGTGTGAGTGCCAGGGAGATGAGGAAGAAACCAGAGGGGAGGATTGGGGTGCAGGTCAGGTGCATTCAAAAGTGCATGTGTATGGGTGCCTGTGTTTGTGTTCCATGTGGCATGCCAGGGAGGCAAGGCACTGCAGCCTCCCAGTGCCAAGTTATGCGCTCTTATCCATAAGTATTGGAATCCCATTCAGCCCCATCAGAATCCCTCCTGGGTAAGTGCACACAGGACCAGTGGCCCCATCTTAAGATCATTTATTTGGGCTTCCCCTCCCACCAGGCTAGTGCTCTCCCTTTCTCTCTATCTCTGCTAGGTTCCCCCTCTAACTCTGGTCTCTCCCCCCCAGCAGGACTGAGTGGGGTGCAGGGTGAGGGGAAGGAAGTGCCACAGCATGGACCTTGGCATTACCCAGGCAGGGCAGCTCTTGTTTGGTGCAGAACTCAAACATCTCCTTCCTGAGTGGCAAGAGGTAAGCTGGTGGGTGCCACATCTTAGTGCTGGGGGTGCCTCCAGCCATTTTCACACCTGGAACACAGCCGCCTTCTGGCCTTTACCTGCTTGTTGCCTGCTGACACTTCAGGCCTGGCACCTGCTTTACACCTGACAACAAGCAGGGAGACGGGAGAGACTGCTGTGAGAAACTTAAGAACATAAGAAGAGCCCTGCTGGATCAGCCCAAAGGCCCATCTAGTCTAGCTTCCTGTATCTCACAGCGGCCCACCAGGTGCCCCAGGGAGGCATGAAACAACAAGATGCTTGCTTCCTGTTGCCACTCCCTTGCACCCGGCACTCCGAAGTAGCCCACCACCAATGTAAAGAGGTTGCACCATCCATCATTGCCTATAGGCCACGATGGACCTTTCCTCCAGAAATCCGTCCACTCCCCTCTTAAAGGCATCAAGACCAGATGCCATCACCTGTGGCATCACCAGATGCTGCCTGTGGCAAAGAGTTCCACAGATTAACTACCCGCTGGGTAAAAAAGTATTTCCTTTTATCTGTTTTAACTCTCCCAACCCTCAGTTTTAGTGGTTGTCCCCTGGTTCTGGTGTTTTGAGAGAGGGAAAAGAACATCCCTTTATCGACTCTATCCCTTCTGTGCATTATTTTGTATGTCTCAATCATGTCCCCCCTCAGGTGCCTTTCTTCTAGGCTGAAGAGCCCCAAACGCTGCAGTCTTTCTTCATAAGGGAGGTGCCCCAGCCCCGTAATCATTTTTGTTGCTTTCTTCTGCACCTTTTCCAGATCCACTATGTCCTTTCTGAGGTGCGGCGACCAGAAATGTACACAATATTCCAGGTGTGGCCTTACCATCGATTTGTACAATGGCATGATAATATTGGCTGTTTTATTCTCAACCTCTTTTTTAATTACCCCAAGCATGGAATTGGCCTTCTTAATTGCTGCTGCACACTGGGTCAATACTTTCATTGAATTGTCCACCAGCACCCCAAGATCTCTCTCTTGAGCTGTCACAGGCAGCTCAGAACCCATAAGCCTATAGGTGAAGTTTTGGTTTTTTGCCCCAATGTGCATCACTTTACACTTGTCTACGCTGAAACACATCTGCCATTTGGCTGCCCATTCCCGCAACTTGGAGAGATCCTTCTGGAGCTCTTCACAATCCCTTCAGGTCTTTACCACCCGGAAAAGTTTTGTGACATCCGCAAACTTGGCCACCTCGCTGCTTATCCCTGTCTGTAGGTCATTTATGAATAAGTTGAAAAGCACCAGCCCCAAGACAGATCCCTGGGGCACTCTGCTTTTCACCTTTCTCCATTGTGAAAATTGCCCATTGACCCCCACTCTCTGCTTCCTGGCCCTCAACCAATTCTGAATCCTGCCCTCTTATTCCCTGACTGTGAAGTTTCTTGAGCACCCTTTGGTGGGGGACTGTGTCAAACACCTTCTGAAAATCCAGGTATATGATATCCACAGGTTCACCCACATCCACGTGCCTGTTGACCTTTTCAAAGAATTCCAAAAGGTTTGTGAGGCAAGACTTACCCTTATAGAAGCCATGCTGACTTTCCTTCAGCAGTACTTGTTTCTCTACGTGTTTTAGGATTTTATCTTCCAGCAAACTGTGAGAGAAATGGCCCCCTTCCCAAATGTGCCACATACGCCAAGTCACAACCCCTTCTTATGCCCCTCTTATTCACTTAGTGGGTTGCCTTCCCCTTCTCTCCCCACCCCTTTCTCTGTAGACTCTGTAGACTCAAAAAATAAATTCACCTGGGGCCCAATTTGATGCACGTCTACTCAGATAAAGTCCCATTATAGTCAGTGGAATATACTCTACTGTGGATAGGACTACAGCTCTGGTGGGCCAGCTCCCCTTTTCTCTGCAGCCTGCTGGGTTCCACCAAGTGAATTTCTCTCATTCTCCCTAGCTGATGGGAAGGGTAGGCTTGCTTTTCTCAAATATCTTACATTGCAGTTTTCAGACTTTGAATGATTCTCAGGGGTGGTGGCAAGTTTTGGTGTGTGTGTGTGTGTGTGTGTGTGTGTGTGTGTGTGTGTGTGTGAGAATGAGAGAGCGAGAGAGAGAGATTGGGGGTCTGGGGGCCACATACACAACAAACTAGCTCCAAATTGCCTGACAGGGCACAGGTTCCCCCAACAGAAGTCTCTCTCTCTCTCTCTCTCTCTCTCTCTCTCTCTCTCTCTCTCACTCACTCACTCACTCACACACACACACACGTGTTTATGCGTGCACATGCGCCGTGCCTGGTGATGCTGCAATTGGTCCCAGTTTCAACTCTAAAAATTATGGTAAGTCTACTGTTCTCCCACTACATGGAAGAGCTTTGTCCCCTCTTCTTTTTCCAATTGAGGAAGTGGGAGAGCAGTGAAAGTGAGTGGGTGAATGAAGGTGACCAATCTAAACCCAATCTGCCTGAAATTACCATTTCAGTCAGCCTCATAGATGCACTGGCCCAAGAAACTGATACAGGAGAACCCCCGCCCCCCCAGGTGATTATCCTTTCCTGGCTGTGAGCACACAGCCCAGCCAAGCTGTAACTACTGTGCTCCTTTTACTTGGCTGCAGGCAAACAGCCCAGCCAAGCCCCAAATGAAACTACAAGAACACAAAAGAAACTGAACCTTGGTGGGAATCGAACCCACAGCCAAGACACCCCAGACTCCCACCAACCACCTCTGTTCGCAAAGTCAGGGACCCGGGATTCGAACTTGCGCCGCTGCCATGGCAACCCTCAGCCGGCCATCTTGAGCACTCGAGCCGGCAATCAAAGGATCAAAACACCTCTTGACCTGCGGTCTCACCCCGGCACACACCTTATCCAAACTATTAACCACAAGTCAGTGAACCAGCAAGCAACCACCCGAGCTGTTCCTTGAAAGCACCGCTGACTGGCTGTCAAACTCAGAGGCAGCCAGGTTAGGTCTTTCCCCAGAATCCCCAGCCACGTCGTTCCAGCGAACTGTCAGAAGCCCCAAACTGTCAAAGTTTCTCCTTAAAGGGGAGGCCAACTTTATGAATGGGGTTTTATAAATGGGAACTGTATTTTGTGAATGGGAACGTGCTGTACAAGGGAGAGCTGTCATGTGGGGCTTCGTGCTTGTGCGTACTGTGTAGGGGAAGACCCAAAATGGATGCCAGCTCCCTCGGGGAATGTGCCACTGCCATCATGCCAGATCCTTGGGTCACGTCCTCGGCACTGGCATCCACGATCTCTGCCAAAGACATTTGCATGATAAACTTATATGAACTCGAATGAACTTTCTGTTGTGAATAGAATGAAATACCCCTTTTCTTTGTGTGTTGAAATGTGTGCCTGTAAAATGAATTATCCTTTTGTACTTGCAAGATACGTGTCTATCTTTGCCCATCCACTGACCCCACGCCTTTTGTCACCCACCTTCCCAGAACTCAATCAAGCCCCCAAAACTCAATCAAGTGCCTTTGTCCCCTGTGCCCTAGCAATTAGCCACTACCCCAACCCTTTGTCAACCAGCAATTAGCTCTCCTCCCAGGGCGCCGGTCACCCTTCAGGCGAGAGGGCATGTCTCGTGGAGTTCCCCAAACCCACTTTGGGCCAATCAAAGGTCCCAAAGCCCCCAGTGCACGAATAATTGAACTATGTAAATGAATTTGATTGAATGTTTTATTTTTCTCTTCATCTGCGTGCGTGAATGTATAAATATGCCTGTTTTTGTCAATGGGGCATGCAATTAGGGTGCCTTTTTGCACGCACGTTTTGCGACCTGTTGCGTCTTTATTGCAATAAATATCTTCTCCGGAAACATCAAGGTCCAGCTGGCATTCTTTCCGTCGACGTTAAACTTTTGGGTAAGCTATAGCAGGGGTCCCGTGGAGGGGATCAGTGGGCTTGGAGGTTTTGCGGACTTCAGCAGGAACGGGGAATGCACGCAGGAAAAAACAAACATCTCAATCTTTGGAGCCCGGTCTCGCTGCTTAAAGAGACAGGGCTTGGAGAAATCGCCTCCTTGGCTTGATTTCCTCCCATTTCAAAACCTTAAAGACTAAGGGCCCAATCCTAGCCAATGTTTCAGTGCTGATGCAGATGTGCCAAAGGGGCATGCACTATATCTTGTGTTGTGGGGGGCTGTCAGGGAGGCCTTCTCAAGTTAAGGGAACATTCCCTTACCTTTGGAATGCATTACAGCTACACCAGCACTGGAAAGTTGTATAAGATTGGGCCCTAATAAACCTCATAGCATAAACTTTTGGGAATCACAGCCCACTTCATCACATATATGATGATGGTGGGCTATAATCAATGCAGGTTTTAAGGTGCCACAAGGCTTTTTTACATTTTAACTTGCAGTTAATCACTCAACATTCCAACTACAAAGACAAACAGACAAATGTTCCGTGGCCTGCAAAGTATTATTTATCTTCTCTTTGTTTATTTATTATTTAGCTTCTCTTCAAGTGTGGCTGCTAACATTTTAACTAATGGACAAATTAGTCTTGCAAAATTAGTCAGCCTTCTTGTCTTCAAAATTGGCACGAAAGCGCTTTACAGCACGTTTGCAACACTTGTAGGCCTGCACAAGGGGCTTGTGCTGTCCTACAGGTAAGTTAAGATTGTGCTGCAGATGACCTTATAGATACAACTGTTTGAGTCTATGATTCAATGGCTCCCAGAGGCGGATCTACAGGGAGGGCAAAGCTCTAAGTGTTGCAAGAAGCCTTACCTTGTCATGTAAATCCCTCCTCTCCTTTGCTGCTGTAGCCAGTAAGCAACACCAAGATGTTGCTTTTCCCTGTGAGGATTGGCTAAAACGGTGCAGGAGAGGAGTGATTTCCACTGCAAGCAGTGTAGTCATGCACCCGGTTCTCACCGGTTCCGAGAACCTGTTTCTAAATGAGCTGGCCCCGCCCACGGCAGCTGGCCTGCCAGTGCTGTCATGCAGCTGGAACGGCGTTCTGGTTGTTACAATTAGTGGACTCCGCCCACTTAACTCATTGCTGGCTCCTTGTTTTTTTTGCTTCGGTTTTTTTTTGCTCCGTTTTTTTTGCTTTGCACTTCGTGTTGGTGTGTGTGTTTTTTGCTTTGCACTTCGTGGGTTTTTTGTGTGTTGCTCCGTTTGTTAATTGGACCAGAAAACAGGGCCATTTCCTGCCCATTTGAATTTGAATTTCAGTTGCAAGCAGAGGCAAATCTAAGGGAGGGCAAAGCTCTTAAGTTTTGAAAGAAGCCTTACAGCAGCAAGGGAGAGGAGCAGTGGTGACATGGAGGGGAAAGGCATCGGAACGTGCATTCCAGAACCTAACCTTAGGGCTGGCTCTGCCCACTCATCGCTGGCTTTGTTTTTTTGTTGTTGTTTGCTCCGCCCCCCAGCCTCTCTGTTAAGTGCTTCTAGAAATGCAGACCTCTCTCCCCCCCTTGCAGGATCGCCCCCCCAGCCTCTCTGTTAAGTGCTCCTAGAAATGTAGACCTCCCTCTCCCCCTTGCAGGATTGCCCCCCAGCCTCTCCTTTAAGTGCTCCTAGAAATGCAGACCTCCCTCCCTCCTTGCAGGATCGCCCCCAGCCTCGCCTTTAAGTGCTCCTAGAAATGCCTTTCCTTTCAGACTTCCCTTGCAGGATCGTTGTGCATGAAGAGATTTTGTGTGAGCACAGAGCTTAGCATTGCTGCACTTCCTTGTAGCCTGCAATTCACTATATCGATCTTTGTGGAAGTTGATTTTCCCTGTGTTTGGAACTGTGGTGAGTTCTCTAGAAAAGTGTAAAGGGAAGATGTACACGTAGTTGTTGTTCTTTGTGGGTGTCATGAAATTGTGGTCTTATGTGAACCTGGTTAGTTGGGAGAGAACTACTCAAGTGTAAATGGCTCAGGTGGGGGTGATTAGTTCATTGATATAAAGTTAAAAGCCTCAGAGAACAGACCCCTTTGGCTGCTCTCACTATGTGCTGTGGAAGCTGGTTGTAGTCAGTCAGTAAGGTAAAAATCCTATAGGATTTTTTGTTGTTGTTTTTGTCCTTTGAGTTCCTCTCAGTTAAGTTATAAACAAAGGGGTTGATTATTGTCATTTTAATATTCAGGTTTTATGGTACAGAGCCTCTGTAGTTTATTTATAACTCTTAATATATGTCAATAAAATTGGGGTTTTTACTTCTGTTATTTGGCTTTCTTTTAAGAGGGATTTTTGCCCAGGAGCTCCCTTTGTTGTGTTGAGCCTGGGCTGGTGGCAGCAGCAGCTACACCTGAGGAGGGGAGTTACACCCCCCCCTCAATAGGTTAACTAGATTTCCTCCCACAAGGTTTGTTGCTTTTATTGCTGGAATCTTAAATGATGTGGGTACTACTTTAAAGCAACATTATTTGACATAGTGAAGCACGAGATTTCTCCTGTCTCTCTTGAGAAGCAAGAAATTTCTTGTGAATATGAGACATAGTCTGTGACCATTCATAGGTCTACTAAAATGACATGCAGCATCCTGTTGGTCTGGATGGCATAAAATGAAGCTTGAACTGGGGATACTGTGGACTAGTAACTTGCAAAGTGGATCACTATATGATGTAAATCCAAGTAGGAATCATAGTTCAGTATGATGGTTTCTGTGAATTAAGCTGTTGTTAAAGGCTGGTTTTCCCTCCTGCCAACTCTAAAGTTTGCACAGTGTTGATTACCCAGCGCAGTTATTTACAGGTGATAATT
Organism: Lerista edwardsae; assembly: GCA_029204185.1. Taxonomy (NCBI): domain Eukaryota; kingdom Metazoa; phylum Chordata; class Lepidosauria; order Squamata; family Scincidae; genus Lerista; species Lerista edwardsae. Next base: position 30,224,692 of record JAJKFI010000008.1, read on the forward strand.
ATTATTAATTGGGCATGATCCAGTGTAATTTAAGTGCTTTTACATTGCATTGATTTTGAGTAGTCAAACATGTGCTTAACTCTCCCTCCAGTTGAAATCCCTAAGACATAAAGACTGATCTAAACTGTTTACTCAGAAGTCAGCCCCATTATTTTCAATTGGATCTTCCAAAAAGACAGGCTTATACTTGCAGACTTATGCATATATTGCTGAATGGCTTACTCTTTAGAAAGTGTGTTTAGAATTTCAGCCTTGAGAACTATTGGCTGAGTTCTGCCCATAATTGTAAAGATTATCCTATTTTCCTGTGTCATTGCATTCCTCCTACCTCCAAATCACTGACAGTATGATGGGTTTAGAAGACCTTGTGTACATTCTGAGAACTCTTTAGAGTATGGTCAGGCACACACAGCCCAAAAGAATTAGATTGGGAAGAGCGGATGTTCCCCTTCTCAGGCCTTCTAACATGCTCTGAGAGTGATCTGGAATAGTTTGGGAATTGTTGGGTCTGCTTGATGACATCACTGCCTGCCATGACATCACTTCCGGTGGGCGGACCCCAACAAGTGCCAATCAAAAGTGAGTTCCTGTTCCTAAATCATTTGAATGACACCACTGCTTATGATGTCACTTCCGGTGGGCGGACCCCAACAAGTGCCAATCAAAAGTGAGAACCTGTTTCTAAATCATTTGAATGACACCACTGACTGCAAGGTAAGGCTTCTTGCAAAACCTAGAGCAGCGGTTCCCAACCTGGGGGTCGGGACCCCTTTGGGGGTCAAACAACCGTTTGATAGGGGTCGCCGAAGGCTCCCTCTCGCTGCCTGCCTGCCTGCCTGGTCGAGGCGAAACGGCGGAGGAGGAGGCAGCGGCGGCGCTGCTGCCCCTCAGCTCCCTCCTCCTTGGCCAGCGCCGGTGCCTGCAAGCCTCCCGCTCGCTCAGTGGCAGCTGCAGCCACTGAGGCTCTCTGTCATGTCTGTCCGTGCAGGGGAGAGGGAGAGGATGGGCTGCGAGGAGCCAAGGTGGGGCCAGTCCGCCGACACTCACTCGCGATCCCTCACACACACACACACACACACCGCCCCAGTGACAGGCGCCGCGCGAGAGGAGCAGCAGCAGCAGCAGCAGCAGCAGCAGCAGCAGCAGCAGCAGCAG